>OX439050.1:3496270-4696270 GCA_949317995.1 Acholoe squamosa | reverse complement strand
GAAGACAACTTTCTAGAAGTCTAAAGAGAAGAATAGTTAGTAGGCAGAAACATGCCTTAATGACATTTGACTAAGCAAAAGCAATACCACCTTTGTGGGTATTGGCCTTAAGTTATTGAACAGCTTTGAATGGACCAATTGTTCAAATAAGGTAACCTTAGTCCAAACTGACTAGTTATTGATTCCTGGAAGGTATCGCTACGTACTGAAGGCTATGGGGAGAACACTGTAAATCTATGTCTTCAAAATACAATCCATGTTCCAAAGTTACCAGAGATCAGTAAAAGTTTTCACTGAGATTCCTTGTACCACCATACTGCCATCTGGGGCTTCATTGTAAAACCCACACTGCTTCACTGCAATATGATTACGGCGGTTCACTCTTCATTTTTTTAGAGTTTTGTGGAGGTCCAACTCTCTTTGCATGGTGGTGGGGGGGGGGGTTATCCTTTGAGGCACATTATTAACATTCAGTACATGAGCCCCAGTAGGTCAGGAGATGGCTTCAGGGACTTTCTCCAATTGGCGCCCACTGAGGCTGAATTGTTGTCTGCTTGTGTCGAATTCCCGCCATGCAGACCACGTGACTCTTTAGTATGCAAAACACGTGACCAACTCCAGCCAATCTAATTGGAGCAGGCAGGCGCTTCTTGACCAATGAAATCAAAGCGATTGTCAGAGCCTCTTGGAGAGAGATGACGAATTTGTGAAGTCTGTTTGCTGTTTTCTCCATTTGACCTTCTTGGGATTGAGAGAGATTTGAGGCTAGAAGTTTAACCCTTTAAATGCCGCTCCAAGTATCAAGCACATCAGTTGTCATCATGCATGAACGTAGCCTTGGTAGGTAACTGGCCTTGGCTGCAATCAGGCATCGTGCCGACCCTATCCCAGCTAGCACATCTTGTGCAATATACGCCATTCCTGCGTGAAAACTTTACATACAAAAGACATTATTTTGATTAGTTCTCCCAGCAGGAATGGGACTGATACGCACCCTGAGGGCTGGCCTGATGCTCCAATGAGGTTCTAGGAATGTGGTACATTGAGTGAAAATCAAGCCTTAATCCTCTTAGAGACAAATACTACTGTAATATGATCATTCTACAGTATTCTACATTCATGTGTCGCAACAATTCTTTGAACTATAGTCTTCCGCAAAGTTGCTAGCTGGTTACTTACCAGCACTGGGTTAATAAGTGAGACGTCCAGAAGGTAGCAGTACAAACCACCCTTAAAGGGTTAATAGGTGAGGACGTCCAGAAGGTAGCAGTACAAACCACCCTTAAAGGGTTAATAGGAGAGGACTTCCAGAAGGTAGCAGTACAAACCACCCTTAAAGGGTTAATAGGTGAGGACGTCCAGAAGGTAGCAGTACAAACCACCCTTAAAGGGTTAATAGGTGAGGACGTCCAGAAGGTGGCAGTACAAACCACCCTTACAGGGTTAATAGGTGAGGACGCCCAGAAGGTGGCAGTACAAACCACCCTTAAAGGGTTAATAGGTGAGGACGTCCAGAAGGTGGCAGTACAAACCACCCTTAAAGGGTTAATAGGAGAGGACGTCCAGAAGGTGGCAGTGCAAACCACCCTTAAAGGGTTAATAGGAGAGGACGTCCAGAAGGTGGCAGTGCAAACCACCCTTAAAGGGTTAATAGGTGAGGACGTCCAGAAGGTAGCAGTACAAACCACCCTTAAAGGGTTAATAGGTGAGGACCTCCAGAAGGTAGCAGTACAAACCACAGGGCGATATTGTGTGGACCACTTCAGACGGAGCCTCAGCTGCCACTGTCCTGCCCACCACAGGCTGTGCGTGACCCTGCATGGGGAATGAACCTTTCAATTATCTCCCTTTTCACTAATATTAACACATGTGTCTATTCACTAACCTTTTAATGCGTCATGCTTATTGATTGTCAGTGTGCAGGAATGCAGCCCTGGTGAGGAAATTGTTGTAATGCATTTCATCGATCATTCTTGTTTTTGCATAGGGGTCGAACCCCGTTGAAAGCCGGATTCCTTTTAAAGATAAGCTGAAATGAGTGCAGGTCTTGCATTATCACAGAGGATAGGAAGTATCAAATTAAATCTATCGGCGCAGCTGTGCATAGAGAAGCCATTGCGGGTTATCTGGGTACTGCCATTCAAAGGGTCACTTCTCAGTACGTCTCTGAGAAACTCCTGTAATCTTAGCTCAAAAAAACTCATATCTCAAGAAAGGATAATCTAAAATGACCTCATCTAATGAAGTGTATTTATCTTAGTTTCATATCCTTACATTGTGTAGCCTCAGATAGTTATTGCACAGAGAATTAATAATATGTCTTATGAAGAGTATCAAATACCAATGTTTGAAATATCAGAGGCTTTATGAGTTGAAGTCAGACAAACTTCTGATAAGTTGAATCAGAAAAGTTTGTCTTTGAAAGTTAAGTAATGCATGCTTGCTGCGTGGGCCTGACGCTTTTAACCATTTAAAGGCCTGCTGATGTATTAATGCATCATGCCCATTGGCCATCTTGATGCATGGATGTAGCCCTAGAGTACATTCCTGGAGGGAGCTTCTGTAGAAAAGACTTGCATTAGATCTAAGTACCTTATTGCTGCATTATGTACTATCTGCAGTAAAACCAGCAAATAGCGGTATATCTCCAGGCTCATGTCTCATAACAACTGTAGGGGTCGGCGAAAACGTTTCTGGAGAAACCGGAAGTCAAACTCAGGCCCTCCAACTTGCAAGCGGAAGCTCTACCACTGAGCTACTTCCCCGTCTCACGTTTTATACCTTTCACCTACGCCTGGATTGGTGTGATACCGAAAGGGGACATGTGCTTACCCGGTGACCCGCCCCTGCGAGGTGGCCAACTGGGCATGGGGAATCATGTTCCCCTACACAACCAATGGACGCGATACATTAATACCTTGTGTATAAGGTGCACCCAATGTATAAGATGCACCCTGAGTTAAAGAGGTGGAGCTGGGGCTTGACTTTGATGAGACAGCCCCCCTCAGGGTGGATTGATGAAAATGTATTCAATAAATTATATGACAACTAAGAATCCTTTGTGCCACATTTGGTGATAAAAGTGGCATTTAAGATTTAATTATGTCAAATGGCACAAGGTGTGGCCCTGTCGAAATACCTCCGGGCGTAAATATATGTATCAACCCTGTAGGGTCGGCATGATGCACCAATGAAGTGCTGGCAAGCAGTGTCACCAGCACTTCATTGGTTGGCATGATGCACTCCTGCATCAGCGGCCTTTAAAGGGTTAAGGGGGCAATCAGGTTATTCCTACTAAAGCCTGGTTTATGGGTGTAGACCCTTTGTAGTCATTGACTGTTACCATGGACACATCCTGACATCCTGCCCTACAGCAATGATTTCCCCAAGGACACTCCAAGGTCACAATGTTATATGGGGGGGGGGCACTCTGTGCTGAATTGGGTACCAACTGCTACTGTATCAATGTTGGGATCTAAGCAAATGAAAATCCCCTTAGAGTGTTTTTTTTTTTCAGCCGCTTTAAGCTATTGGGAATCTGCTTAGAGTTATGAGGAAATTCAGGTGACAGTTACTGAGCTTTAAAGGTGCTTAAATAGCTATTTAGATGAATAAGAAATTTGCCTAGATCCTAATATTAATGCAATGTGGGGTATTGAGCCACAAAAGAGTAGAGCAGTTTAAGTTGATTGAAAAATACCAGTGGCGGAATTAGACGGGGGCACGGGGTGCGCGCGCCCTCATTTTTGCCAATAGTTAAGAGTTTAATTGCCTTCTTTAACTCCAGAATTTAGTCAAAATGGGGTATTAAACAAGGGGCGTGCCCCTCCTTTTCAAAATCCTGGATCTGCTACTGATTTAATACCACATGTCAGCTATGCGGAATGTGTGCTATATTTATTTTAGCTCTTCGGCAAGAAGTCATGAAGCTTTTATATTCACCAATTTCTATTGCTAGCCTTATTTTAGTGTGTGAGATTCATAGGTGGAAACCATCAATGACATCCTTAATCATAAATATAAAATATGTCCCCTTTTTCCACTGAGGCTGGGAAATGTATGCCCAGTATAAAACAGATGATCACATTCACTGTTGGTTTTATGGGTCTTCCATGACAATGGCTGAGATGGAATGACACACCGAATCGTCATGTGTAAGGAGCGGGATTATAAGTGCCAATATCTAATAAGTGCTAGGGGTAGAGGGAGGATTGCCGTTGTTAGCAGCGCCACTCACGGTCGAGGGTTTGGCCTCGTTTTAAGGTGTTCATGATGTCACAGCTGCTCCTGTCCTATGCCCCACAGGGTCAGCAACATCATTTGGTGGTAAGCTGCAGGCAAACATTGCACTGAAGCAGTCAGATGGCTAAAACTTACTTAAATGGTAATTCAGTGATCAGTTAATGATTGTGACTTGAACAGGTATTGTAGACTAATACATGTAATATATGGAGATAACCAAGGACTGTACAGACAGAAGCATTTCATCTCCTGATTGACCTGTGGCCACCTGGTGTTTTGTTTCCCAAACCTCGGGGGTAATGTTATGGCCGCCCCCATGACCTAACCCAAGGGCCAGTATCGGGCTCGACAAATCCCTGTGCCCTGTGCCCCGGGCAAAAGAAAAAGTCCACAGGACACAGAAAAATTTGAAAGTTGTGTCTGGTGGGCACAAGAAGAAATGGGGGTGAAAATCCATTTTATATACAGAAAAATCGAAATCACTCTGAATATCAACTTTCGAAGTACACCTTTTTAAAAGATTGGCTCCAATGTGAAGAATTGGAAATTGTGAAAAACTGAAGATAAGTATTTTAGATCTTGTGCCCACGGGGCACATCTTCTCAGACTTAATTTGTCGAGCCCTGATAGTGTCCTGCAGGAATGAATATGCATACACCACACTAACACCAGTGGCTCGATTCTACTAATCCAATTACACCATAGGGGAGGCACCAACAGAGAGAGGGGTACATGTATTGATAGATTGGTGACAGATAGGAGGGATGACACTATCAGTGTAAGTCAATGCATGGTTAGGACAACCACCTGGATGGCCTAAATACATATGTACATACTCATTTACATAAGTGCCATAGTGGGTGTTTTTTACGCTGTGCCTATATATATATGATTTCCCTGTGTTTAATTGAGATCTGTGATTATTTGAAGTATATAAAATGTATTCAATTTTGAACTCCTCATCTGCACTAAATTTTGAGAACCATAAAGGATTAATTCCCGGCCTAATTCCCAAGGGCGCTGTCCCAGAATGCATGTGATAAGGTTGTCAGAAGCAGAGAGACAATTCTATCCAATTTACGACTGTTAAACAACGACAAATCCTGACTTTAATAACCAATAACATGCCACAAATGTACCAAAAACAGGGGATTCAGATCTGCTAGAGTTCGAAATTTGAGCACTTTAAGTTGGAAAGTCTGTTCAGCTTGAGATTTCCCATCCTTATCAGATTAGAATGTTAAGCCTCTAAAGACCGAATACTACCCTAAGGCACGGCCGCACCTTACAGGGTTGATACAGTCCCAGAACGTCAGCATGATGCTCCAATGAAGTGCTGGTGAGCAGACTAACCAGCACTTCATTGGTGCATCATGGCGGCCAATGGGCATGATACACTCCTGCATCATAGCTCCTGCATCATCGACCTTTAGACGGTTAGGATGTATGATATTTTAGGACATCCTCCTATCAAGATGTGCAGTGGTTCTCCCTATTACAGAATAGAGTTCATTAAGTCTGCAGGAAATGCCATGTCTTGTGGGGATAATATCTGCAGCACAGGAAAATTCTAAATGAATATCTGCTCCCTTTCTGGTTCGATACAAGTACTGGCATGGAATATTTAAATGCTGTGTTTAACACTCAAAATTAACACCAAGCAAATGGTAGACCTATATACATTTTCTTGATCTGGGCCTTAAAGGAACTCTACAGAGGGGTTTGCACCTTAAAGAAAGGATAAAATTACATTAGATTAGTATTAACTTCCAAGGTAGGGTCAGCGTGATGCAATGCATACACTACACACTGAAATCAGGGATTGCTTTCAGCATTAAAAGGGTTATATTAGACTCAAGATGGCTGTAGCTGTGGTGCAGACTGTACTGAAGTATTTGTCACACCAGGACGTGCTGAGCTGTGTGATGGTGAAGGCTGTGGGACTGGGTCACACCCACAGGGTCATCTAACCCTTCAGCGGCTCTATTGTGTTTTAATGTTATCAGTGGCTGAATGAGTGATACCAAAGTACCTTATGGGTAGAGTGCATTCAAGATGCACTCTGAATTAAAGGCCGCTGATGCATTAATGCATCATGCTCCAATGAAGTGCTAGCGAGTCTGCTCGCCTGCACTTCATTGGAGCATCATGCCAACCCTATGGAGTTGATACATATATACTCCCAGAGGGTCGGCATGATGCTCCAATGAAGTGCTGGCGAGAAGTTTCGACAGTATTTTATTGGTGCATTATGACGACCAACGGGCATGATGCACTCCTGTATCAGTGGCCTTTAAAGGGTTAATGCACAATCTTAGTAGGCGCATTCGGTATCATGGTCACTTGGCACTGTTCTTTAGTAATAAATTCTTACATATAAGACGCACCCCTTTCTTTGGCCGCTTCTATAAGATACTTTAGACTTTGAATGGCAGAGATGCCACTTTTCCTACTTTTGTAGGAATTCCTACTTTTTTCACTTTAGATTTTCCTGTGAGACTTTACTTGTTTCCTATAAGGAATATTAAGAATATTTGAGTTCATCAGTAAGTGGCATCCCTGCAATGGACATTTTAAAGGCATGGTGCAACAATGTAGGATCACATTGTAATGAAGTGCCACTTTTTTGATACAGAGTGCACCTTTTTAAGGCTTCTAATGCATCAATCCATCATGCAATCGGACGTATCAGAACCCGTCTTGTATGCATCAGCATCAGAAGGGTTAAATATGTAAATGTACCTCAGGCAGTGGGTGGAGGGAGAGGTAGGTCAGTAGGTGGGTATGATGATTATGTTGAGTGGGTGGGTAGGAATATTAAGGTGAGGTATTTAAAGACTAAGAACCTGACTTTGCTGGCTAAAACAAAGGTTATGGGGGGGGGGTAGATATCCTTAATAACTAATACCCCCCGGTACTGATAGAGGGAAAAAAGTAGATGACCTAAATAACTAATACTGTTAGAAAAGAACTAGATCAATTAGTTTGTTAAACAGAGGCTATCTTTATTTGTCTTTGTTGTGGGTTAAGATCTTGATAGATCTATTTTGATGTTCATGCTACATTTTGCAGTTTAAATTTTCTGTAAGAAATAATAGTGACACATCAATAAATTGCTATGTTTGATAGTTTACATATGTGTCTTCCTATGTATGCAAATACCACATTTAAATATGTAGTTGCTAATTTATCGTGATTTTTTATAAATAAAAATAGTCCAGACTTTTTCTTTTTCGCCAATCCACTTCTCCATAGGTTTACCTCCGGGCAGGACTTTTCTCTCTTTGTTTCTATTTGTTTCGAAAAAAAGCGTCTAAAAGTGAGACACTTTGGACGCCTTTCAAAAAACGCGGGAAAGGTCACCCTGAGCCCTCTGTGCCAATGCACGTCACCCAATTTTATTTTATTATCAACTCTTTAATGACAGGATGATGCCTCCTTTGTGGCCCGGCTTTGTGGTCATGATGCACCAATGAAGTGCTTGTGAGTCTGCTCACCAGTACTGCATTAGTGCATCATGACCACCATGCAAGGATGCATCAACCCGTAAGGGTTAACATGATGCATTGAGGCATCAGCAGCCATTGAAGAGTCAATGTTCACTAAAATATTGTGTACTTGCACTAACTGTGATCCTTTTCTGTCCTTTGCAGCAGATACCTGAGACGTATGTCAGCTCTACTGGTCAGTATACATTTAAAATACCTTAACAACCACTGATGTATCATGCCCTCTGGTCGCCATGATGCATTGATGCAGCCCTGGTGGGTAACGTGCCAAGGCTGCTACATTCATGCATCATGCTGACCCTGAGGGGCTGAAACTGTTTCTTGACTTTCAGCATGATGCCCCAATGAACTGTTGGCGAGCAGACTCGGCAGCACTTCAGTTTTTTTTTAAGCAAAGCTTTATTAATCGATCCACTGCATGAAGAAGTGATAATAATGACGATTAATTTGAGTGGTACTTTTGATAAGCTGGTTTCATAGTTGATAGAATGATATATATATATATATATATATATATATATATATATATATATATATATATGGTCGTCATGATACATCAATGATACGTCATGATACATCAATGATACGTCATGATACATCAATGATACGTCATGATACATCAATGATACGTCATGATACATCAATGATACGTCATGACACATCAATGATACGTCATGACACATCAATGATACGTCAATGATACGTCAATGATACGTCATGATACATCAATGATACGTCATGATACATCAATGATACGTCATGATACGTCAATGATACGTCATGATACGTCAATGATACGTCATGATACATC
The DNA here is from genome assembly GCA_949317995.1 of Acholoe squamosa. Taxonomy (NCBI): domain Eukaryota; kingdom Metazoa; phylum Annelida; class Polychaeta; order Phyllodocida; family Polynoidae; genus Acholoe; species Acholoe squamosa. The sequence goes on along the minus strand of OX439050.1, from coordinate 4,687,708 downwards.
AATGATACGTCATGATACATCAATGATACGTCATGATACGTCAATGATACGTCATGATACATCAATGATACGTCATGATACGTCAATGATAAGTCATGATACATCAATGATACGTCATGATACATCAATGATACGTCATGATACATCAATGATACATCAATGATACATCAATGATACGTCATGATACATCAATGCGAGTAACTTACCAAGACGACATTTATGCAACAGTTGACCTTTTGGGGTTAATACACCCCCTTATATTAGGTCGGCATTAATGCATCATGCCCATTGGTCGACAAAATGCTCCAATGAAGTGCTAGTGAGCTGACTCACCAGCACTTCATTGGTGCATCATGACAACCAATGGGCATGATGCACTCCTGCATCAACAACCCTTACAGGTTTGTATGGAACACAGTGGGATGTGCACATAATTTATTTCCTGCCAGTCTTAACTAGCAGAGACAGACTTTGAAATTAAATGTGTTAATTATCCCATAGCATGAAGTAAAATAACAACAAATATTCTTTTCATAGCGAATAGCTACTGGACTGAATGCCTGTAGTAAATGACGGAGAGACATAGGTTTACCCAGCATAGACTTTACTTCTATAATGTATTCTGTGTTATTTACTTACATTAAAGGCAGTTATAGATTTGTTTCATTGTGACATCATCGGTTTTTTTTCAAGATTTATTACAATTCCAGCAAAATTAAACTTTTTTTAATATCAATGGAAGTGGGCGGAAATGCATGGGGAAGATGGCTGATTTATTCCCGATTCAAAATCTTTTCACCAGGCAGGACATTCAGTCCTGCATTAGGATTTAAAAAGTCTTGAGGAAAATTTCACATGAGGGGTTTTATCATGAAATGAGCTAGAATTCAATCAGAATGTTAAACCTTTACATAAAGACAGAGGTTCACGGAAATGTTCCAAACTGAAAATCAAAACTGAATAATACTTGGGCTTCCATATACCGTATTCATTCTAATAAGCGCACATGCTCTGATAAGCGCACACCACACCCTTTGGGACATCAAATCATGTAAATGCAGTGCAAAAACAACGATTTTGAGGGCAAAAACAACAATTTTTAGGCTTTAAGGGGTGTGCTTATTAGAATCAATTTTGTATTGATGTTTTGAGCATCTAACAATTAAATTTCCGCACATGTGCGCTTATTAGAATGAATACAGTATAGCCATGTGCCTTAGCCATGGATAGCCAACCCTAATGCTGACTTCTCCATGTGTTATCCGCGTACTAATACACAGATAGTGATGGCAGATATCAGATAGGTACCTGCCTGTGTACATGCACACCACCACACGTACTACATCTAAACACTGACAGGAAGTGACAGGAACGCTGCTAGAACGCAGCCAATCCACCCTTTACAACAGATACTAGCGCCACATAGAGGAACTCCCCTTTACTGTACAATACAGTGCTGTACCTGAATAGAGACCATTAACCCTTTAAGGACCACTGATGCAGGAGTGCATCATGCCCATTGGTCCTCATGATGCACCAATGAAGTGCTAGCGAGACTGCTCGCCAGCACTTCATTACAGAGATGTCAGACCCTCAGAGGTTCACAGGTCCCTCAAATCTAGACTTGTGCAGATTCATACATGTTGTGAAATCCTTCCACTTGTTAAGTCTTCAATGCCCATAACCTTTTTAGAGGTTGAACCAACACCCAAGTGTCATTGAAGCATCATGCTCATAGGGTCGGCATGATGCATGAATGCAGCCCTGACAAATGGGCATGATGCATTAATGCATCAGCGGCCCTTGAAGGTGTGGACAGGATTTAGGAATACCTCAGACTGATATCCACATAGGTAATTTGGGTACCTTTGATGATTTGGCTGCTGTAGCTAAGTAGACATATTTTCTGTAGGATGCTCAATGGTTCTTCATCAGAGCTACAAGGGGGAGGCAGGGAGTGCTGTGCTAATCACAGTCCCACTCATTAACCCTCTAGGACTTTAACCCTTTAAAGACCATATGCTGCCCGCAGGTTCTGTCCTCGAAGGGATTCTGTGCTATGGCTCTAAAAGAGGTAACAGAGTCGATGAAAATTAGGGTATTTTCCATTTGATGCATCATGACAACATATGGACCTACCACAGTTGCCTGTTCAAGTGCCCATAGATTTCAATACACTTGTATCACCCGGTACTTAAAACAAAGCGATACTTTTTCCAGACATAGTTTTTAGTGTTTAATGTTTATTAACTCGGAAGAGTTATAGGAGCCACCATGGATTAAGACATTTGAGACGCCTCAAAATTGGACCAAAAATTCACATTCACCATCAAATAAAAGGGTATTCCCAGTGTATATTGATAAGGATTTTGTGCTGTTGATGTAGCCTGGAATGTATAGATCATAGAGGTATATAATACAGCCCATAATTTGGCTTAGATAAGCTGTTATCAAAGAGAGAGTGAAAATGTACCTACCATCTTTGCTACAATGTTAAAGTATACACATTCCATTTGGAAACTGTTTGAAACCTTTTTTCCCGCCCTTTGTACAAGTGTGTTAACCAGCTGCAGTGCTTACGTCATTCTATAAGGGTGGATCAACCCAGGAAAGGGGAACCCCAAGAGCCCCATTACGGAGGTTCCTTTTCCTTTGTTGATCCACCCCACCCCTTGCCTTCCTCCTCTTCCGAGTTAGGTGTGACTACGGCGCATTCCTCTGGTTTCAGTACTTCAGTACATCCAGTGCTAAATCAAGACTGTTGGATATTCAAATTCTCTGTTTGTTTATAAAACAGCTGGCAGTGCTCTGCTGCACGATAGAAGTGACCTTGAGTGCATTATAGGAGTGTAGTGCACACCTGAGCAAGGTCGCCATAGCTGTAAACAAGTCAAGGGCCATTAATTGGTCTAGACATATCTTAATTGGGCACTTAAGTGATTGGAATGAAATGTACAACATATTATAAAGACAATAGACCACTCCTTCTTCACATCTCGACTGCATTCGTGCATTATAGGACAGACAGTCTTGATGTGAAGAAGATCCTTGTCTATTCTCTAAATACATGACAATGTGGTAATGCATTAATATACCATGTGGTTCTTAGCGCTATAAGTGCCATTGACGCCTTAGTGTATCACGATGACCCGCTAACAGTGTAACAGTGATATAGAATGTAAGTTTTTAGCAATTTTGTCTGACTTCAGAATTTTCTCAGTTTGACTTATCAGTACATATACCCAAAAGTTCCTTTCTTTGATTGGATAATTTTGGGATTTAACAGGATTCAGAATTTCTGTGAGAATTTTCAGAATTTTTCAATCAACATAACTTACATACCTCACCCCAACCTGCCCTGCTAGATGCTGTGTATGTGTGTGTGTGTGGGGGGGGGGGTACAGGTCCAGTAGTCTAAGTAAGGGGAGAGCAGCAGGAAATTGGTGGTTTGATACTGGGTCTCACTCTGACTTTTCACTAGCACCACAGCCAATAAGCTGATGGACAAAGTGGGAATGGATAACCCTCTAAAGGCAGCTAATACAGGAGCGCATCATGACCATTTGGTCGGCATGATGCACCAATGAAGTGCTGGTGAGACTGCTTGCCAGCACTTCACTGGGCGTCATGCCCACCCTCCAGGAGTGTATCAGCCCCATAAGGTTGGCATGATTTATCAATGTAACCCAGACGAGTTACTCACCAGGGCTGCATTCATGCCTCATGACAACCAATGGGCATGATGCAAATTCAGTGGGGGTGGAGCATCTGAAAAGGTGTAGTGGAAATGCACTATATTTCAACTAAAAAAGTGTGGGTGATCATCCCCCACGGCGCGGCCGCCACTGAAATTAGCGCCCTTCAAGGGTTAAGGGCCACCAGGCACCCTGGACATGGTAGACAGGAAGAAGACTAAGTGGGGTGACTAAGCCTGTAGGACCTGGGGTTTATCCTCTTAGATTCAACATAAATATTTTGTGTTAAAGTCCTAAAAGGCTTGTGTTGACTTGGTAAGGCTTGGTGTTGAACTGTACGTGTTGGGAGCTAAGTGAACAGAATTTAACCCTTCTAAAGGATGTTAATGCATGAATGCATCATGCCCATTGGTCACCATGAATCATGAATGCAAACCTGGAAGGTGAAATTGCTTTCTGCATGCATGCAACATGCTGGCCTTTTAGGGTGTACCTCTTAATTCAAAGTCCTGGGTGGTAGGCATGATGTACCCATGATGTTAGAGGCACCGCCAGCATGGCATTGGTTCATCATGCCTTCCGACTTCCCTAGCCCACTTAAGGGTCTATGTCTCCTCTTTCCTATCCCCTCAGGATGTGTGTGGTGCACTATCACATTCCTCTGTGAAATTGTGAATGTAGTTCTCGCCATGAATATGACCTCAGCTGTCGAAATGGCGTTAAACATCTAATACTCACTCACTCACTCACTCACTCCTCATGCCCTAATGCGTTATCATCTCATGGAGGGTAAAGGCACCCGTTGGTGGCCATTACATTCGCCCCCATCTAAAAGGTGCACCAGGTCCATCCTTATGCGTAGCAGTTCCTTATAGGTGGGGTATTATGGTGCCTGAAGTCTAGAAAACCCATGTGACTTTAACCCTTATTTATAAATGCATACCTGGTAAGGCTATATCTGTGCATTATGTGAACCTTACATGGTTCGTAAATCATGCTCCCGCACCAGGACAGACTATTCATGGCTGTAGTGCACATCATTTGTACACTTGTCCCGAGCGCCATTATAAAGGCACCTGCTACCACCAGTATGACCCTGAACTTGGCACTATCCAAGCACCTTTACCTCGGTTGGAATTGTAGGGACAAGCTTTTTACCTTCATTCATATCATCTTGTTAGACCCTTTTTTATGTCCCCTTTGCATAGCAAAAGGAGGGGAAATGGCAAAAGGAAAGGAAAATGCAAATGTTCACAGGGAATTTGGAAAAATAAATCAATAGGACCAAATCATGATTAAAGAGCTTCCCTAGCCCACTTAAATGGGTCTAACAATACCTTAGATGTTATCTAGGGCATAAACCATCCTTGACATCCAACAACCAACCAACTCTTATGGCATATTCTTAGACCGTGGGCTTAGCCCTACATAAATAGAAACTATGCTTGAAAACTGATCATATTTTCCTGTTCCTGCTCTTTTATGGGGAGATCTATGACCAGTAAGCACTCAGGTTCCTGTTACACCGGTTCCCGGAGGGTTTAGACAGAAACCCACAGGACACACAAGTAACTTATTGTAGCTGACAACCAATCAGGAGAGCCCTAACAGTGGCGGTGGTGGCCTGCCCACAGCCAATCAGCAGAGACCTGACAGTGTTGGCGGTGGTGTGCCTACAGGTGGAGCCACAGTTCGTGTTGATGTGAAGTCAGTACTGGTAAAACAACTGTGGGGCTTCCTGTGGTAAACATGTAAGGGGCACGTGATGTATCGATGTCCCCTTTGCATAGCGAAAAGAGGGAAAACGCAAAAGGAAAGGAAAAAAGGAATCAGGGAATGCACACGTTCACAGGAAATTTGGAAAAATAAATCAATACACAGGGAAAGTGCAGTGGGAAGAATTATGCACAAAACCCAAAATGATTTACGAGCTTCCCTAGCCCACTTAAAAGGGTCTATATCTCCTCTTTCCTATCCCCTCAGATGTGTATAGTGCACATATGCGCAGACACTGACACATCCCTATGTGAAATTGGTAATGTAGTTCTCGCCACAAATATCATCTTAGCTGTCAAAATGCCATTAAACAGTTATCACTCACTCACTCCAAATGATTAAATATCAGCATCCTCATGAGGTCACATGATTATCAATGTTTGTACTCTATTGACTGCTGTGATGCATATAAGAAAAATCTCCACTGTCACAGGAAAAAAACAGAGAATTTGAAATTCTAATGCATATACAGTATTGTTGCATTTAAGCGCCCAGTTTTTCATAAGCAGCAGTCTCTAATAAGCTCCGGGGTAGTGGGATGTTGAAGTAACAAACACTGGATCTTGAACAGCGGCTATCTTGTATGCGGGTCAGGGGTAATGACCCCTTCAAATCTATTAGCGCCTGGGCGTTTTTTTACAATGATGTGGTATGACACCTCCAGACTGATGGTTCCTAAGATGCATCAATACATTGCTGGTAAGTTAACTCACAAGTACTGCTCCCCCTGTGGACCTTCATGATGAGGGCATGAAGGAGCAGAATAACTTCATTGTCCACAAAGGAGAAGTTTCCTTCCATGCATGATATGAACAGTAGGCATACCAGATTTGTAAAAAATGCCAAACTTGGCATTTCTTGCAGCTGGAAGCGAGCATGTGGGTAGCTAGTGTCCATATGTGTGGGCCCGAGCCTACATGCTTGTCTTTTGTCATGGGATTCCCCCTCAGTGAACCACATCTGAGTGATCAAAGGCCATTGTTTGTCTGGCCCTGTCTATGGGACCAGGAAAATAATAGAACACTTGCTATTCTTCAAGAAGAGTAGGAGAATGAAGCCCTGGTAATGGTTTTCTCCCTTATCCCTCCTCATAGATTCGCTCATTCATCTCATAGATTCGGTCATCCATAGATGCGGTCTCTGCTGTGTCGTCCAAGCAGCACATAAATAACTGTCATGCTGTTTGGGCAAGCAGGTTTTTAAATAGCTGTCCAAACTGAGGAAAAGAAAGTACTTAATGTCCATAATCCACAGTCTCTCTGCTAACTTTTAATCACAGTTAGTGGAGGTAAAATCAACCAAACTAAAATCACCAGTTCTGACTACATTGGTGCATCGTGCTGCCTCTTTGGCAGTGTATAGATCTATAGGGTTTGACCACAGGTTACAGGCTGTCCACAGCACCAAATATGGTATGATGAGGATGGAGTTTATTGATTGTTTAATCCCATTGAGACAGCTCACGTTATATTCATGGTGAATGAAAAAACCATGTTAGACTTCAGCTTGATAGATGAATATATGATACTAGGCACACATAATAAGGGGCAGAAAGGAGGAGATGAAGAGGAGTTTTCTGACAATTTTCTTCATAAAATCATAGATATTATGGTCCCATTTTGTTTAAATCATGAAATTGTGAAGAAAAATGGTCTCAATTCAGGAAGGGAATTTTTCTCCTCTTTCCTTTAGAGTGATATCAATAAATCAACAATATTCTTTATAGTTCTATTTAGAAAACCTCCTAAGCACAATACTATGAGCAGCCAAACAAAATGGCACATTTGTGTCAGGTTAATTGGATGATCCTCATTGTCTTGTCTGAAGCATGAAACATCACCTCCACATCCTGGTTCATATTTAGGCAAGTTTAAATCTGACCCCACCCCCTCACGCCGGGGGAAGGGGGCTTTTTCCTAGGAAAGATAAAAATGCTTTTCCCAGTAGCACAACATCCTTCTACTATTAACCCTTTATGAACTAGATGGTCTCTTATTTATTTGTTGCCTATGCTTCACTGGTGAGTAACTCACAAGTACTGCTTTGATGCATCATGCTGGCCCTGCTGGGTTATCATGATGCACCAATACAGTGTCATGATGCACCAATGCAGTGTCATGATGCACCAATTCAGTGTCATGATGCACCAATGCAGTGTCATGATGCACCAATACAGTGTCATGATGCACCAATGCAGTGTCATGATGCACCAATACAGTGTCATGATGCACCAATACAGTGTCATGATGCACCAATGTTGTTGAGTAGACTTTCCAGCACTTCATTGGCGGCAACCAATTTACATCACCCTGGAAGCATCGTCCATTACATGTTTACGGGTCACTAATGCAAGAGTGCATCATGACGACCTATGGGCATGACGCACTCCAATGAGACTCACCAGCACTTCATTGTAGCATCATGCCGACCCCCCGGAGGATTATCAGTCCCATCGGGTCAGCATGATGCATTAATATAGCCCTGCATCATGCTGACCAATGGGCATGATGTATTATAACACTTTCTGCCTTTCATGGATTAGCAGCAGTGGACTGTGATTGACAAAGTATGTTGTAGACTAGGGGATAAAACAAGGTCCTTGTTCTGCCGCTAGGTGGCAGGGTGGGTGCCTACCTGTCTTATATTGGTCCACCCTTGTGACTTCTGCCAAGATCATAACAGTAGAGGGTTCTATATAAAGGAAATGAAGCCCCGGTAGCGGTTATCTCCCTCACCCTTCCTCATAGATTCGATAATCTATCTCATAGATCCAGTCATCCATAGATGCTATCACTGCTGTGTCAGACAAGTAGCACATAAAGGACTGTCTACCTGTTTGGACAAGCAGCTTTTGAATACCCGTCCAGACTTGGAAAAGAAGGGACTTAATGTCCAAAAACCACTGTCTCTCTGCTCACTTTAAAGTACAATTAGTGGAGGTGAAATCAACCAAAACAAGCGAAACCAATGTGGGGTTTTACTTGTTTAGTGTATAATGAGGAAGGACACCTTTTAAGACCCCAGCTTATAGGTCAGGGTGTAGCTTACAGTTGGGTGCTGCTTATAGATATACGCAATGTTTTACAGTCCTTATAAAGAATGATGCTATGGAGTGATGTTGTAGAGCGATCGATCAATTTTGACCAAATTTGTGAAAATTAACCATTTAAGGACTTTTAATGCATTACTGCATCATGCCTATTGGTAGTCATGACAAGGAAGGTATGGGTTCCTATCAATGCTCCTTGGTCATGAGACATTAACTCATGTAATTCATGTCACTGGGGAGTAATTCGCCAGGGCTGCATTCATGCATTATGTCGACTCAGCCGCTGCCAATTATCCTCGCTTACAGGTAGCACTTCATTGGTGCATCATGCTGACCAACCGGGGGTGTATCAATCCTATATCTGCTGTTGAGTCTGTTCGACAGCAGCTAGCACTTCATCGTTGCATTATTCTGACCAATGGGCGTGATGCACTCCTACATTAGCAGCTCTTAGAGGGTTACTTACTCAGTATTTGTGGGATAGGGGCTTTATTAGAAGGCGTAGGCAGCTCTTTATGGTAACTACACTGCCCCCTAGTGCCAAGTGGCAGCGTTAGCGCCCACTCAACCAATACCAACAATGGACACCAGCGTGATGCCCCAAGGTCAAGGTCAATCAGCCTGCAGGTATTGTGGGAATGGGCACCAGGAGGAGGCCATCTTCTTAGAAACTATTTATAATCACACAATGGGGAAATGGCAGCAAGGAGGGAAGGCAGTGCTTCTTTATAGTAGCAATCAAGGTATCCACATTAAAAGGCAGGAGCCATAAGTGAGACTTGGCTATTTAAGGTCCAGTACACACTGAAATGTAGGGGCCTAGATGCAGAGTTGCTAGCATTTTCTATGTACCCAGCATACCGTATAAGCACCAGGCCGCTCATCAATTTCCACCAGACGAGCCCCCGTCCCCTTTTCAGGACCAGTGCTTATTCAAGACTTATAGAATATTTTGATATTCCAATACCCCTGTACCTCCCGGCACTTACAGGTCAATACTGTCATTTCAATTTAGCAGAGCCCATGACATTCAGGTTGTCAGCACTTCACATACTCATCTTGACAGTTTTAGACAGCCCATGCAGCTGGCCCTACCTTGCAAACCCTAAGGTGGCAGGCAGTGAACTGGTGAACATAGGTACAGACTTTGTCATCTTGTAGAGTCTGGACCAGGTCTGACAAGTTAAATTGGGCAGGTTTTGTCTCACTCGCTGCCCTTTTTGAAGACCCCCGTTTTCAGTGTAGCGACTGGAGCTGGCATGATACACGAATGCAGCATCTGTATGCTACTTGTCAGGTGTGAACTGTTGCATCATGACCATTAGGCTTGATGCACTGCTGCATAAGCGGCACATAAGGTCGGTCGCTACCTGCTGAAAATGAACCCACTGCAGGTCTCTGCACATATGGGTTATCTTAGTCAGAACTGCAACATTTTTTGGTAGGCATGTACTTATGTTAGCATCAAATACTCACAATAAATTTCAGGTCATTTTAATGAGATTGCGCATTTTATAACAGTCTGAAATTTGTGCTTATTTGCATCTAAATTTAAATTAATTTAGATTTTTCTTCTATGGCTCATAACACTCAAATGTTCTAAACAAAGTTGTGGAAGCAATTATGATGCTCAGAATATCCAAGGGTATAGCTAGAAATCGTTTTATGATATAATTGTTGCCACCTTACCCATAATGCAATGCTCCAAAAATGAGGTTTTTGGAGTACTTTTTCATTATAATGGTCCGAAACCCTAAAATCATGCACAGGACCATATGTCAAAATTATTTTCATAAGAACGGTATTTATGTATGGTATTTTCTTAGAAAGTATAAAAAAGATTCTATCAAGACATTTACTTTCACTAAAGATTAGCAACCAGCCTTAAGTATAATAGCCCCAGAGGCTGAGTAGCCCTATGTAGTTAGCCACTCACCATTGTTTGGCATGATGCACCAATGAAGTGCTAGCAAGTCTCTTTGCAAGCTATTTATTGGTGCATCATGCTTCTGGGAATGTATCACGCCCATAGGGTCGGCATGATGCATAAATTCACCCCTGGTGAGCTACTCACCATGAGTGCATTCATGCATTATTTTATGTGAATAACTTCTTCCCGTAGAGATAGCATTGCGGAGCCGCACCCCCAGTGGCGTAACGTGTGCCAATCCACCACAGCGGCCGAGCCATCACTGCAGCCTCGTTCCGGGCACATGTAAACATTCAAAATGGCGGACCGCCGCTCATTCGGGGAACTACTGTACCAGATTTTGCTGAATTTTCCTTATTTGAACCCTCTAAAAACATAAAATATAAAGAGAACTAAACACCCCTGGTGTCCTCGGTGGCCGATCCACCCCTTGGGGGGTGTCTCCCCAGAGGGCGTGGTGGATCGGCCACCTCATACACGACGGTCGTTTAGTTCTCTCTATTTATGAAGACCAATAGCCTAGGAAAGGATTTAGACAGTGATTGTTTAAATATAGCTTAGGACCTAGTACCTTAAGGCTTTGCCCTAGCCTTAGCCATTTTGGTACATTAGTGGCCTTTGAAGGGTTAGCCACTCACTGGATCAATTAATGCCTCAGGGACGGCCATTAGGCAGCTTATAGTACAGAAGTTAGCTGTAGAATGAAGGTGACGGTGGACACACCGGGTCAGGATTCTTATTGTCCCCTTATGGATATTTCCCAACATGAAAGCTCAACTTGATGTCCTTTAAATATTGTCATAGGATTACATAGTTTTGGCACAAATGTGCAGAGAAAGATATCAAAGAGTAACTAAATATCTAACTCACTCAGAATATAGCTTTGAATGTTACTAATCCTGAAGGCTATTTTAAACATGTATGTTGCCAGGCATATTTCAAATATTTTTGGCATTTTGAATAATAAAAGGAAAAAAATGTAATAAATGCATTGATAGGTCTCTCTGTAGAACATTTAACACTGTGCTCTTACACAGAGCTACACAGTATTTCCTTGTTTGACTTTTAATCAGAAGGTTGAGGGTCCTGTTCTCAGTCAGACTAGGCGATCTGCCTGTCTAGTGTTAGCATATCCCATTTTGGAGCTACTTACAACACCAGGGATCTGTTGGTGGTTTCTGAATGAACTACAGAATGCACAGAAACCTACTTTATGCATAAATCATAGTCGACACCCCCTAAAGGTGTTACAGATCTGTCCCCCGGCTCCCCTCCCCACTCAGCGGCTCAAAGACGCCGCCCTGAGAAAGTCGGCCTCAGAAAATCCTTGAGATGTCGGCATGGGAGATGAAACCAATACAAGTCTCACAGGGCGCGGCACGTAGTGCTTTAGACAACAGTATTTACTGATGTTCTGTCTGCATAATGCTCCTATCAAATCTACCCAAACCAGGCAGCCCTTCCTCCTCTCCTCCATTTCTCTCCTCCCCCCAGCCCCCTTCCTTTCTTTCTTCCTCCCTTCTTCATCTCGCTCTTTACATCTATCTCTGTCTTTGTTTGTCCCTCACTCACCCATTTCCTTCCTTCCTTACACATTTATTTGAAGTGACTTTCTTCTTTCCCCATCATGCTCTTCCTCATTATCCTTACCGGTTTCTCCCCTCCCTACTTCCTCCCTTTTCGGGCTTCCCTAGCCCACTTAAAAGGGTCTATTTCTCCTCTTTCCTCGGGCCTCCCTAGCCCATTTAAATGGGTCTATTTCTCCTCTTTCCTATCCCCTCGGGATGTGTGTGGTGCACATATGCGCGGGCACTGACACATTCCCCTGTGAAATTGTGTAATGTAATTCTCGCCATGAATATGACCTTAGTTGTCGAAATGGCGTTAAACATCTATTACTCACTCACTCACTCACTCACTTCCTCCCTTCCTTTTCCCCTCCTATTCCACCCCATTCCCTTCTCAGGTCCCTAACCTCCCTGTCCCAAAACAGTCTTGACATCCCCCCTCCCCCTCTGACCTCTTACATACAAACCGGATTCCAGGTGTTGGCCATGCCCCGCCATGCATTGGGAGCAAACAGGAAGTAGATTTATATCCCGGCATTCATTGCGTCCTGTGCAGCTGCAGGTGGCGCCCCCTGGCAATAAACCAACACATTACATTCCACTGTTTGAATGGGTGTACAGAAGTAGTAATAATTCACACTACCTCCTTAACCTTTACAAGCCCACTTATTAGATAAAGCATCATGCCCTCTATCATCATGATGTATGAATGCTGCCCTGGCGTGTTACTCACCAGGGCTGCATTCACGCATCATGCAGGCACAGACGGTCGGCATGATGCCTCAATCAAGTGATAGCGAGTCTGATGACCAGCACTTCATTGATCCATTATGAGGATTAAACAGGCATGATGCACTCCAGCGTTAGCGTCACTTTGAATTGGTAACATCTGCAGGGTTAGCGGATATTGTTAGACTGCCAGACCAATGTCTGGATGTGATTCTAAGACCTTGGTTACATATCAGTTTCCATAGCTTGCAAATTGGAACATGGAACACTATCAACATTATAAAACTGAAAGGATTGCTTTTTTTGTGAATGTTTTTTAAAATATCTAAATAAACTAAATGATAAAAACAGCCGTAATGTCCTGACAAAAAAATTTGGAGGTATAGGGTCCTTCAAAAGTCAGTCCATTTCAGCCATTTACCTGCTTCTTTTTGGCACTGATTTTGCCATTTTCCTGCTTCTCTTTGGCACTGATTTTGCCATTTTCCTGCTTCTTTTTGGCACTGATTTTGCTATTTTCCTGCTTCTTTTTGGCACTCATTTTGCCATTTACCTGCTTCTCTTTGGCACTGATTTTGCCATTTTCCTTCTTCTTTTTGGCACTCATTTTGCCATTTTCCTGCTTCTCTTTGGCACTGATTTTGCCATTTTCCTGCTTCTTTTTGGCACTGATTTTGCCATTTACCTGCTTCTCTTTGGCACTGATTTTGCCATTTACCTGCTGTTTTATTTGTTGTCATTAATGGATTGCTAGGACTAAGGATCAGCATTGGGACAGTGAGTGCAGAGGTTCTCCACAGCCCCTCCCCCAACTTCAACCTGCACAGTAAGTACAGAGGTTCTCCACACCCCCCTCCCCCATTTTAACCTGCACAGTGAGTACAGAGGTTTTCCACACAGAGGTTTTCCACACCCCCTCCCCCCACTACAACCTGCACAGTGAGTACAGAGGTTCTCCACACCCCCTCCCCCCACTACAACCTGCACAGTGAGTACAGAGGTTCTCCACACCCCCCTCCCCCCACTACAATCTGCACAGTGAGATCAGAGGTTCTCCACACCCCCCTCCCCCCACTACAACCTGCGCAGTGAGTACAGAGGTTCTCCACACCCCTCTCCCCCCACTTCAACCTGCACAGTGAGTACAGAGGATCTCCACACCCCTCTCCCCCCACTTCAACCTGCACAGTGAGTACAGAGGTTCTCTACACCCCCTCCCCCCACTTCAACCTGCACAGTGAGTACAGAGGTTCTCCACACCCCCACCCCCCCACTACAACCTGCACAGTGAGTACAGAGGTTCTCCACACCCCCACCCCCCACTACAACCTGCACAGTGAGTACAGAGGTTCTCCACACCCCCCTCCCCCCACTACAACCTGCACAGTGAGTACAGAGGTTCTCCACACCCCCCCTCCCCCCACTTCAACCTGCACAGTGAGTACAGAGGATCTCCACACCCCTCTCCCCCCACTTCAACCTGCACAGTGAGTACAGAGGATCTCCACACCCCCCTCCCCCCACTTCAACCTGCACAGTGAGTACAGAGGTTCTCCACACACCCCTCCCCCCACTTCAACCTGCACAGTGAGTACAGAGGATCTCCACACCCCTCTCCCCCCACTTCAACCTGCACAGTGAGTACAGAGGTTCTCCACACCCCCTCCCCCCACTTCAACCTGCACAGTGAGTACAGAGGTTCTCCACACCCCCACCCCCCCACTACAACCTGCACAGTGAGTACAGAGGTTCTCCACACCCTCCTCTCCCCACTACAACCTGCACAGTGAGTACAGAGGTTCTCCACACCCCCCTCCCCCTACTTTAACCTGCACAGTGAGTACAGAGGTTCTCCACACCCCCCTCCCCCACTTCAACCTGCACAGTGAGAACAGAGGTTCTCCACACACACCCCTCCCCCACTTCAACCTGCACAGTGAGTACAGAGGTTCTCCACACCCCCCTCCCCCCACTACAACCTGCACAGTGAGATCAGAGGTTCTCCACACCCCCCTCCCCCCACTACAACCTGCACAGTGAGTACAGAGGTTCTCCACACCCCTCTCCCCCCACTTCAACCTGCACAGTGAGTACAGAGGATCTCCACACCCCTCTCCCCCCACTTCAACCTGCACAGTGAGTACAGAGGTTCTCTACACCCCCTCCCCCCACTTCAACCTGCACAGTGAGTACAGAGGTTCTCCACACCCCCACCCCCCCACTACAACCTGCACAGTGAGTACAGCGGTTCTCCACACCCCCACCCCCCACTACAACCTGCACAGTGAGTACAGAGGTTCTCCACACCCCCCTCCCCCCACTACAACCTGCACAGTGAGTACAGAGGTTCTCCACACCCCCCCCTCCCCCCACTTCAACCTGCACAGTGAGTACAGAGGATCTCCACACCCCTCTCCCCCCACTTCAACCTGCACAGTGAGTACAGAGGATCTCCACACCCCCCTCCCCCCACTTCAACCTGCACAGTGAGTACAGAGGTTCTCCACACACCCCTCCCCCCACTTCAACCTGCACAGTGAGTACAGAGGATCTCCACACCCCTCTCCCCCCACTTCAACCTGCACAGTGAGTACAGAGGTTCTCCACACCCCCTCCCCCCACTTCAACCTGCACAGTGAGTACAGAGGTTCTCCACACCCCCACCCCCCCACTACAACCTGCACAGTGAGTACAGAGGTTCTCCACACCCTCCTCTCCCCACTACAACCTGCACAGTGAGTACAGAGGTTCTCCACACCCCCCTCCCCCTACTTTAACCTGCACAGTGAGTACAGAGGTTCTCCACACCCCCCTCCCCCACTTCAACCTGCACAGTGAGAACAGAGGTTCTCCACACACACCCCTCCCCCACTTCAACCTGCACAGTGAGTACAGAGGTTCTCCACACCCTCCTCCCCCACTTCAACCTGCACAGTAAGTACAGAGGTTCTCCACACCCTCCTCCCCCCACTACAACCTCAACAGGTCTACAGTCTTACAATGCTCTTTCGTGACCGGGCTGGTTCTTGAGTTATGCTCACATCAGCAACTACCAGCTCTGATTGCAGAACCCTTCCTGGTATCTCCTGCAGCTTGGAGAAGTGTTACCTACATAAATATAGTGAGATATTCTGAGATGAGAACTGTCATGGCTACAGCTGTCGATTATCACGAGTCAGCACGATGTCATATCTTGATTGTCTATGATTATCAGGAGACATGATCAATAGGAAAAGATGTCGTTCTCGCCATGAGTAATGAGAGTGAGTAATAGATGTTTAACGCCATTTCGACAGCTAAGGTCATATTCATGGCGAGAACGATATTACACAATTTCACAGAGGAATGTGTCAGTGCCCGCGCATATGTGCACCACACACATCCCGAGGGGATAGGAAAGAGGAGATATAGACCCTTTTAAGTGGGCTAGGGAAGCCCGACTCGCCATGAATATGACCTTAGCTGTCGAAATGGCGTTAAACATCTATTACCCACTCACTCACTCACTCAATAGGACAAGACCTTGTATCAGTTAGCAGTAAAGGTGTATTTATTGCAGCATATTGTACACAGTCTTAGGTAAAGGTAGTAGTGCGGCATATGCTGGGTTTCCCTGTGGGTAGGACGCAGCATGTAGGTCCTATATATAGTGAGTGTAGGGCATGCCCCCTGGTATCAGTATGTGGAACTAGGGCACAGCCTAGGCATCTGTATGTTACGTGGTACAATAAGGTTTAAGGTATATAGCGGTGAAATATATTTGATGATGATTAATATATGTAGATAGAGGTTTCAATATATAACAACGATACAGGAGGTATTGTAGTCTTCCTTCTTAACTTTTGTCAGATTTTTTTTTTCTCCAAACTGCGCTGGCCGTTAAGGAGACGAGACACTTGACAAGTGATGGCTTCCTCATCCAATGAGATCACTCAGTAGGAGTCACGTGGTGTCCTCTTACATCTAGTATCTGTTGTCATCCTTCATCTCAATTGCCTCTTTTCTGGTAACAGGTAAAGACAACAAGGTTTTAACCATTTTAAGCCCGCTGATGTATCAATGCCCATTGGTCATTATGATGCATGAATGCAGCCCTGGCAAGTAACTCACCAGGGCTACATTCACGCATCATACTGACACACTGAAGAAACAGAGTTGGCAGGATGAGAGTGCCTAGTAGACTCTCAAACACTTCATTGTTGCATCAATGGGCATGATGCACTCCTGCATTAGCAACCATTTAAATGGTTTGTCCAAGGACGTACTGCATAGTGCTCAATACATGCTGGCCCTTTGGGGTTGATGCACCCTCCGGGGGTCAGCATGATGCACCAATGCAGTGTCATGATGCACCAATTCAGTGTCATGATGCACCAATGCAGTGTCATGATGCACCAATGCTGTATCATGATGCACCAATGCTGTATCATGATGCACCAATGCAGTGTCATGATGCACCAATTCAGTGTCATGATGCACCAATACAGTGTCATGATGCACCAATGCAGTATTGGCTTGTAGACTGGTTTACAAGCACTGCATTGGTGCATCGTGAGGACAGTCAGCCAGGTATCATGCAGCCCTCTGATGTCACTTTTTCTGATGTCACCCTTTTCTGTGATTCTTCATCAAAGTGAATTGTCCAATATACCTGGAACAGACTATTTATACTGTAAAAAATATCTGTAGAATCTATCAGGGATCCTCGTAAAACCGAACTGTAATTTTTTGCAGGGAATCTCTGTGAAAATAATGATGGATTTCTGGCGAATGACGAAATTTGACACAGTGCATGTACAATATTTCACTCAGGGGTCATTCATATGAATGAGTTACTTACTTGTTTGAGACTACTGATAACCGGCCCACTCAACTTGTGTGGATTAGCATTTCTGAAAGGAGGAAATTCAGATTTATTCAATTTTGTTTCTCACCTCCAAATCTAAGATGTAAAAAAAATCTTTATCTGTCAGACTGCTCTGTGTCAAGTAAATTCTGTACTTTGTTCTGATTATTCAAGTTCACATTTCAAATGCTAGTAGTGCATTAGTGCATCATGCCCATTGGTCGTCATGATGCACCAATGAAGTGTGGGGAGTCTGCTTGCCATCACTTCATTAGAGCATCATGCCGACGAATAATGGCTTCCTCCTGCAGTCAGCCGTGGTGAGTCACTCACTACATTCATGCATCATGACGACCAATGAGCATGATGCACTCCTGCATCATGACAACCAATGAGCATGATGCATGAACGGTGCAGCATGACGACCAATGGGCATGATGCACTCCTGAATTATGACGACCAATGGGCACAATGCACTCCTGCATCATGACGACCAATGGGCATGATGCATTAACGGTGCAGCATGACGACCAATGGGCATGATGCATGAACGGTGCATCATGACGACCAATGGGCATGATGCATGAACGGTGCATCACGACGACCAATGGGCATGATGCATGAACGGTGCAGCATGACGACCAATGGGCATGATGCATGAACGGTGCAGCATGACGACCAATGGGCATGATGCATGAACGGTGCATCATGACGACCAATGGGCATGATGCATGAACGGTGCAGCATGACGACCAATGGGCATGATGCATGAACGGTGCAGCATGACGACCAATGGGCATGATGCATGAACGGTGCAGCATGACGACCAATGGGCACAATGCACTCCTGCGTCATGACGACCAATGGGCATGATGCATGAATGGTGCAGCATGACGACCAATGGGCATGATGCATGAACGGTGCATCATGATGACCAATGGGCATGATGCATGAACGGTGCAGCATGACGACCAATGGGCATGATGCATGAACGGTGCAGCATGACGACCAATGGGCACAATGCACTCCTGCATCATGACGACCAATGGGCATGATGCATGAATGGTGCAGCATGACGACCAATGGGCATGATGCATGAACGGTGCAGCATGACGATCAATGGGCATGATGCATGAACAGTGCAGCATGACGACCAATGGGCATGATGCATGAACGGTGCAGCATGACGACCAATGGGCATGATGTATGAACGGTGCAGCATGACGACCAATGGGCATGATGCATGAACGGTGCAGCATGACGACCAATGGGCATGATGCATGAACGGTGCAGCATGACGACCAATGGGCATGATGCATGAAAGCATCAGCAGCCTTTAAAGGTACAAACAGTAAAGAATTCATAATGCCTGCAATAATAAAGAATCGATAACAAATGCTTCTGTTCAGCATAAGTTTTAAAGGTCGTTTACGCTTCATTTTATGAATTCAAGTTAACATACAAAAGGTCTAGTCGTTTAACTATGATACAAAAGGACAGGAATTCCTGTGGATTCTATCGCCCTCTAGATTCTACCACCCGATAGATTCTATCGCCAGCTAGATTCTATCGACCACTAGATTCTTTTGATCGCTAGATTCTATCGACTGCTAGATTCTATCTTCAAAGGGTAGAATTAAAACCTGACAGGTTAGAATCCAGTGGGTGTAGAATCAAAATCTGACGGAGCTTAGAATCTAGCGGGTGTAGAATCAAAATCTGACGGAGGTCAGAATCTAGCAGGCGTAGAATCAAAATCTGACCTAGTGGACATAGAATTAGAATCTGACGATGGTTAGAATCTAGTGGTCGGTAGAATCTAGCAGTCGATAGAATCTAGCGGTTGACAGAATCTAGAGGTTGACAGAATCTAGCAGTCGACAGAATCCAGTGGTCGACAGAATCCAGCGGGCGACAGAATGCTGTGGGCGACAGAATCCAGCGGGCGACAACCCAGCGGGCAACAGAATCTAGTGGGCATGAGACAAAATCTGTCTGATGGGTAACAGAACTAGCGGGTAAATAATCATTTATATCTGGCGATGGAATCTCGTGGCCATAGAATAGGATATCTGATGGGTAAAAGAATAGAATAGAGATAATCTGACGAGTAAAGATGACGGGCGCAAGAAAAAAGGGCCTCCTGTCTTGGGGGCTCCCAGTCACAGGGGCCATTTTTCCGTGGGCTATTCGTCCGTGGGCTAGAGATCCTGGTGCCTATTTGTCCTAGGGCCCCTGGTTCGGGTGGCCGTTTGTCCTAGAACCATTCAAAATTACTTTTATGTGGCATCAGAATTGATTTTATCATCAGTTATTTGATCATTTCGGATGTTTTCCCTGGCAGTGTCATACAACAGGGGAGGATTATCACACTGGGGGGTTTGATACGGAGGTTCTTGGTTAAACCTATGGGGTGCTCGTATTTCACTTGAGATAAATACAGTCTTCCCCACAAAGTGATTACATATAGACAATAGTCAGGAATGGTAACTATTTCAGGCCTTTGGTGCATCCCCCAAAAGTCAGGGTGCGGCTTATATGTACATGGGTGCAGGTTATACGCGAGGTTTTTAGGTAATTCTGCCACTCAGCCATGAAGCATCGTACACTGCTCCTCCTACTAATCTGTACCATTAATCCGTGCCTCTAATCCGTGCCACTAATCCGCACTAATCCCCATATGAAGGCATCAGGCTGCAGTTAAAATCACCACCACATCTTCTTTAATCCCATTCAGACCCCGCCAGTCAGTCGTGTTTAATCCCTTTAACTCTTTAAGGGCCGCAGGCTGCCTCTAGGTTTTCATGTTTCTTGGTTGGCATGAGGCCTATTCCGTGTCAGTTCAACCAACCTTCCCGGATGACCATCTCACATTTTCTCAAATATATGATTGGTCCATGTATCTGAAGTACTCTCCCCAAATATTTCCTCAAAATTCCAAATAGTCTCCAAGTTTTGGCCCATATAGTGGGAGGGGGTTCAGCCCTCAGGAGCAAACCCTTATTTCTGGGCCATTACCAGAGGCGGGGAAATTCAAGTTTTTTGATTATTTAAAATTCTTGAGAGTCCATTGATTTTTTCCTGTTTTCTGAGCCTCAGTGCATCAACACACAGCGCAAGGGGTATGTTTCTATGCTAGTTTACTGGTCTCTACCAGTAGTAGTACATGTCTGATTAAACTTGGATGTGTAACTTGGATGCGGATTTCTTTAAGGAGCTCTGAATCAGCTACGTCCGCCACAGTGCTGGATTCAGAGCGCCTTTAAGACAGGCTTCCAAAAATGGCCCAGATATAAGGGTTTGCTGCCGAGGGCTGACCCCCCTCCCACTGCATGGGCCAAAACTCGGAGACTATTTGGAATTTTGAGGAAATATTTGGGGAGAGTGTTTAAGATTCATGGACCAATCATATATATTAGTTAGAAGAAAATCCGAGATGGCCATCCGGGAAGATTGGTTGAACTGACACGGAATAGGCCATGATGCACCAATGCAGGTCCTTAGTAGCATTGCATTGCTGCATCATGCCAACCTGTTATGAGTGCATCAACCCCATTGGATTTGCATGATGCATTGATATAGTACTTGCCATCATTCGTCCATCATGCTGACAGGGTTCAAACACTCACAGGGGGTCGGCATGATGCACCAATGAAGGTACACTCACCAGCACTCTTTTGGTGCATCATGACGACCAATGGGCAGCCTCTGCATCAGCAGCCCTTAAAGCTTTAAACAGCCCTGGAGCATCATGCCGCCTACCGAGAGTATCAACCCTGCAGGGTCGGTATGATGTATCAATATATCAACACTGCAGGGTCAGTATGATGTGTCAATGTATCAACCCTGCAGGGTCAGTATGATGTATCAATATATCAACCCTGCAGGGTCAGTATAATGTATCAACCCTGCATGGTCGGTATGATGTATCAATGTATCAACCCTGCAGGGTCGGTATGTTGTATCAACCCTGCAGGGTCAGTATAATGTATCAATGTATCAACCCTGCAGGGTCGGTATATTGTATCAACCCTGCAGGGTCGGTATAATGTATCAACCCTGCAGGGTCGGTATAATGTATCAACCCTGCAGGGTCAGTATAATGTATCAATATATCAACCCTGCAGGGTCAGTATGATGTATCAACCCTGTAGGGTCAGTATAATGTATCAATATATCAACCCTGCAGGGTCAGTATAATGTATCAACCCTGCAGGGTTGGTATAATGTATCAACCCTGCAGGGTCAGTATGATATATCAACCCTGCAGGGTCGGTATGATGTATCAATATATCAACCCTGCAGGGTCAGTATAATGTATTAACCCTGCAGGGTCAGTATGATGTATCAATGTATCAACCCTGCAGGGTCGGTATAATGTATCAATGTATCAACCCTGCAGGGTCGGTATAATGTATCAACCCTGCAGGGTCTGTATGATGTTTCAATGTACCAACCCTGCAGGGTCGGTATGATGTATCAATATATCAACCCTGCAGGGTCGGTATGATGTATCAATATATCAACCCTGCAGGGTCTGTATGATGTTTCAATGTACCAACCCTGCAGGGTCGGTATGATGTATCAATATATCAACCCTGCAGGGTTGGTATGATGTATCAATGTATCAACCCTGCAGGGTCAGTATGATGTGTCAATGTATCCCTTTCAAGTTACTCACCAGGTGTGCATTCATGCATCATTTGTGGCCATTAAATCGTTAATTCAAATACAGCGTACAGCCTCCTGAGGGGGATCACATCTCAATCAGTGTGGGGATGTGCTGCTCTTGTGAGTTGCTCAGGGGAGTGGGAAGTGAACATTTAAAACCTGTCAAATTTAACTTGCCAGATCTGATCTGATGAAGTCCTCATCTTAACAACTTTAGATGGTTCCAGGCTTTACAGGTCTGACGACCCTTGAGTGTGAAGCTGCCTGCACAGGTATACAATGTATAAATTGTCAGAGTGAACACTCTATGACGTAGATCAATTGAATTTCTCAAATGTTTTAAGTCAACCACAGTCACAATTTTCTTTCATATTTTCCTTCACATGTGTTATTTACGTGCAAAGTTTGAACACAAATGATGATTCTTGATGTTGAGTTTCCCTTTTATATCAACCACATTCACAATTTTCTCTCACATATAACATTTATGTGCAGAAATCGATCATGAATGTTGATCTTTAATGTTACTTTCCCATTTTATATTTTCAGAATCAACAGACCACATGCGTGTGTGTCCAGTACCCGAGGTACGTACAACGTAACTTAACCCGCTGATGCAGGAGTGTATCAGCAAATTTTTATCGGGGGGGGGGCCCCACAGGGGTCTCGGTTGGGGGGGCCCACTATATTTTTATATAGGATTATGTAGGGAACCTCTTCATTATTGGGGGGGCCCGGGCCCCCCTGGCCCTCCCTTTTCCTACGCCCCTGCTTCATTGGGGCATCATGCCGACCCTCTGGGAGTGTATATATCAGTCCCTGTGGAGTCGGCATGAATGTGATCCTGGCACCTTACTCGCCAGGGCTACATTTATGCATCAAGGCGACCAATGGGCATGATGAATTAATGCATCAGTGGCCCTCAAAGAGTTGAAAGTAAGGTAGCAATTATCCCAGTCTATTTTCTACTTTCCATAGATTTAGGTTTCTACTGTACGTATGGATGTGTGCAGAAGAGTTTTTAAGCTTTCTTATCGTGAAATGAGAAACTGGTTTAATAAATGGTGGGGACCCTCCAATATTTCCCTCTGAATGAGCCATCAGAAACTTGAGATGGCAAATTTCTATCATCCTCTGTTTTACCCTTCTTTGAGCAATTCTAAAAGACACTATTCACTAAGAATAACTGGGTCTACTTTTTATACATTGTCTGCAAAACCTAGCCCTAATTATCGAAACCCTTTTTTCACTTTATTTATTTTCATCCACATCCTTTGAAGCTAAAACATGATCATGTCCTTTGACTGCCCCCTGGAATCACTTGTAAACCAGTCTCCTATTGGGCATTGGCCTCGGGTTCACAGGAACCAATCATATTTCTTGTTTTTTACCTCTTGCCCAATTGATCCGTGAGCGATAAATTGCAGATTTGGCGCCAGGGCCCTGTTCTTTCCATTCCTTTCTTTCACCCAGCGTCCCTCTCATCGATTTCCGGTTCCTGTCCTGAACCGGAAGTCGTCCCAACAAAGGAAAAGAAAACAGAAGAAACGAAACTAACTCTCGCAATGTCTCACGTGGTGCGAGAGAGACATCCTCTTTCAGCGTCTCTCAGTGTCACAGGTCACATGATGTGGAATCGTGGGTAGCCGGAAGTCTATTCTGAATGGTCTAGTTTAGTGCAATGCACTTTGGGATGGGTACTGTTGGGGATAGTCCTGCACAACTATAATCAGATATTATCTGGTTGCTAGGCACCCTCTGAACGAGTAGAATAGAATTACTGAGATCATTGACCTTGTGATGGTGTTTACTGCCTTGCCTTCATGTAAAGTAGACCACCAAGAGGGAAGGAAGTCCTGGTTAAATATCAACTAAATATCATCACCCCGTGTATTGACCTATATGCTAGGTGAAGGCTACATGAACCCATTGGTCGCCATGATGAATGGTCCCCTGGATTCAAGCACCATACCCTTGGGGTCAATTCACTTCCAATGCAGACCATGATGATCAGTGGTGGATACAGGATTTGGAAAAGGAGGGGGCGCGGCCCAAAAGGATGGGGCGCACCCCCTAATTTTTGAGCAAATTTTGGGGTTAAAAATATGCATTTAAACTCTTTAAGTACTGGCAAAAAGGAGGGGGCGCGTCCCCGCACCCCCTCTAAATCCGCCACTGTCTGATGCACCAACACAGCATGATGCACCAATGCAGAGCTTGATACACCCAATGCAGTGCTGGTGAGTACACTCATCAGCCAGGGATACAGTAGTGCATCATGTTGTTATGATGTACCATTGAAGTGCTGGTAAGTACTCATCATAGTACTAGTAAAGTTGCGTGTCCGGTTACTCGACCGACCCTAGGAAAACAGGGCAAAAGAAACCCTTTTTTTTTTTTTGTTTTGAAGAGTTTTGTCTAATTTTTTTCATATTTTAAAGAAACTTTCCATATATGTCCTGTATCCTTTTCGTATTCTTCCCCTATCTAACAGTTGTCTTTTTCCGGTCCAATCTTTTTAAATGAAATCAAAGAATTTGATACTTCATTGATATGTACCCTAACATTTCCTATATAAATGGGGGATATTTTTTTTTTAAAATCCGACCTACCGACCCTACCTTTTCAAGTCACGTTACTGGAAACAAACCTTTATTTTTTTTTTGCCTTAGTAATAATAACCCGGAGGCACCTGACCATGCGACCTTTTTAGTGTTATTCAGACTATCAGTCTTGCTGCCCCATTCGTCTCCCCACCTCCTCTGTCTTATATCAAGATAAGAACATGTCTGCGGCTTGTGCTGAACGAAAAGTGTCTAGTCAAGGTATTCCACAACTGCACAGCTATTTATTCTCTGTGCGCATGCCCGAACTTGCCTTGCCGGAAATGAGATAGCCATAACAACAACATGGCGGCCATATTAACACATTTGCTACATGAACGGTCTTAAGCGGTCCTATACGAAAATTAACTCATCTTTTCTTGAAACCATCGCATTGTATGAACGGTCTTCAACTTGTTCAAAAAAAAAAAATTAACTCACCTGCTGAAAAAAGCGCCTTAATTGGACAATTCCCATAGGAGCCCATGTGTTATGGCCATCGCAAAATTCTATCGCACAATGCTATCCAATGGAGACACATTTTCTTGGGGAAAACCTCCAAGACTGTAACGGTTGTTCTTCAGCCTTTTTCATAGGTAAACTTTTTTTACAGGAATTGTGACCCTCTACAGAAATACAAGGACCTAAAGAACATGCATCAACTTTCCATTAATTTTTAGACCCATATTTTGTAGAAGAAATTCCCACTCAAAGTCAGCCATCTTGATCGACGGTCCATGACTGAAAAGGCACCGCCAATAGCCCAGGAGGACCTGGGCCAAAAACATCAGAATTAATGAAGAAAGACTTTGCAGTATGAATCTGTCCTTACATGGTTAATAATGATGTGGTAAGTTAGGCTAATCCAGATTTCTGATTATGAAGTACCAATCACGTGCTGTTAGTCAGTGCCACACCAGGACTACAGGGGTGAGTCATTCTGACCCTGTGGGACTGTATTAATCCGCACGTACACATGTATCAATCCGACCTAGATCTGTATGACGTGTAAATATGTCACTATAGGGACAGTCATCCAGGCCAAGATGGGGGAGGGTGCAGTAGTGGTGGTCCCCTTCCTCCTAGAGAATGGAGTGTTCCCTTATATAAGCCTATATGAGATAGTGATGCCCCCTCATCCAAGACTTGGTGAGGTTACTGACAAGCTCTCCCTCCATGCACCACACCAGGTGCACAGGGCTAACACAATCCTAAGTATTTGATGTTTTAGTGAGGTGCATAAATGCATCATGAGAATCAGGAAACATTAATCTGGAACCACTTGTGCTTAACCCATTAAAGGCAGCTGATGCAGGAGTGTATCATGCCCATTGGTCGTCATGATGCACCAATGAAGTGCTGGCTAGACTGCTTGCCAGCACTTCATTGTAGGATCATGCCGACCCTATGGGGATGATACATAAACTCCCGAAAGGTCAGTGTGATGCTCCAATGAAGTGCTGGCGAGCGAGCGGACTTACCAGCACTTCATTGGCGCATCATGACGACCCAAACACCTTGACATAAATGTAAAGATGAACTCTGACCAGTTTGAGCTTCCTGTTTCTCCGGTCAGCTCAAACTGATCATCGTTCACCTTTACTATTGTACCTGTCCACTGTACAGGGATGATACTCTCCCTGAGGGGCAATGAGTCTGAAATCCAGCACTTCATAATAAGTGGATTGGTGCATCATGCCAACCAACAGGAATGACCAACTCCCACATAAGCAGCCCTTAAAGGGTATACTATTGTATGCATGTGACATGTCACATAACCATAGCTATAGGGGATTACGAGGCCAATCAATGCCGTGTACATTTATTGCTGTACATAGAATGATATGATTTTATCCCCCTAGACATGGTCTGTCCATCCTGATACATGTTAATACAGCTTAGGCAGTTTGAGTCATTATGTAAGATGCAGACTGGCAGATATCGGCACAGTAGTATGATGAGACTAAGCAAATGTAAAAAGTTGTTGAAATAACAGTGAAATCCTTGCCCAGAAGTTGCCAGAGATCCATCGTTATTTCCCTGGAGATTGCTTGTACCTCAGTGTGCACTGTACTGCTTCATTGTAGACACTACTCTGTGTGTACTGTACTGCTTCATTGTAGACACTACTCAGTGTGCACCGTACTGCTTCATTGTAGACACTACTCTGTGTGCACTGTACTGCTTCATTGTAGACACTACTCTGTGTGTACCGTACTGCTTTATTGTAGACACTACTCAGTGTGTACCGTACTGCTTCATTGTAGACACTACTCTGTGTGTACCGTACTGCTTCATTGTAGACACTACTCTGTGTGCACCGTACTGCTTCATTGTAGACACTACTCTGTGTGCACTGTACTGCTTCATTGTAGACACTACTCTGTGTGCACTGTACTGCTTCATTGTAGACACTACTCTGTGTGCACTGTACTGCTTCATTGTAGACACTACTCTGTGTGCACCGTACTGCTTCATTGTAGACACTACTCTGTGTGCATCGTACTGCTTCATTGTAGACACTACTCTGTGTGTACCGTACTGCTTCATTGTAGACACTACTCTGTGTGTACCGTACTGCTTCATTGTAGACACTACTCTGTGTGTACCGTACTGCTTCATTGTAGACACTACTCTGTGTGCACCGTACTGCTTCATTGTAGACACTACTCTGTGTGCACCGTACTGCTTCATTGTAGACACTACTCTGTGTGCATCGTACTGCTTCATTGTAGACACTACTCTGTGTGCACCGTACTGCTTCATTGTAGACACTACTCTGTGTGTACCGTACTGCTTCATTGTAGACACTACTCTGTGTGTACCGTACTGCTTCATTGTAGACACTACTCTGTGTGTACCGTACTGCTTCATTGTAGACATTATCTGTGTGTACTGTACTGCTTCATTGTAGACACTACTCTGTGTGCACTGTACTGCTTCATTGTAGACACTACTCTGTGTGCACCGTACTGCTTCATTGTAGACACTACTCAGTGTGTACTGTACTGCTTCATTGTAGACACTACTCTGTGTGTACCGTACTGCTTTATTGTAGACACTACTCTGTGTGTACTGTACTGCTTCATTGTAGACACTACTCTGTGTGTACCGTAGTGCTTCATTGTAGACACTACTCTGCTTTGCTGCAATGCGATTAGGTGGTTCATTGTTCAGTTTTGTTAAGATCCCTGCA
Source organism: Acholoe squamosa (assembly GCA_949317995.1). Taxonomy (NCBI): domain Eukaryota; kingdom Metazoa; phylum Annelida; class Polychaeta; order Phyllodocida; family Polynoidae; genus Acholoe; species Acholoe squamosa. Next base: position 4,659,645 of record OX439050.1, on the reverse strand, counting down.
AGATTCAAAAGTTATTTCTTAGAGTGTATGCGGTTATTTCATTCGTGTATAAATCCTTTCGTATAATCTCCTCATCAAGCCTTTAGAATTGGACCCCAGTGTGACGACGTTTTCTTTTCTTACTGCATCTTTATTGGGATTCCTGCAACTAGAACAAGTTCAATTAACCTGTTAGGGGCCGCAGATGCATTAATGCATCGTGCCCATTGGTCGGCATGATGCACTAATGAAGTGCTGGTGAGTAGTCTCGTCAGCACTTCATCGGTGCATCATGCCGACCCTCCAGGAGTTTGTGTATCAATCCTGTATTATGGTCGGCACAATGCATGGATGCAGCCCCGGCGAGTTACTCACCAGGGCTGCATCCATGCATCATGATGACCAATGGGCATGATGCATGAATGCATCAGCGGTCCTTGAAGGGTTTACTACATGGATACAGAAAATAACCAGGTTGAGAACGTTCCAGAATATTTATGCATTCTCTTTGTGCCAAAATATTTTCATGAGAACAAATGAATGAATGGACGCCTAAATGATCGTTTATTTCAGAGAGTGCTGTTTTTCTGTCGTGTAAAATCTTTTGGACAACAAGTTTATTTTACATCTGACCCATCTTACAGAAATAGGGAAAGTCATCCTAGTGTGATCCTTTTGATGCACCGAATTCAATTTGAATAGTAATTCCTTAAATTCATTAAAATAACTAACTGGAAAATTCATTTGAGTTTGGCCTTCAGAAACTAAGTTGTGGTACATTAAAAGATTAAATTCTCGCCAGGACCGCTTTTGTGCCTTTTGTTTGTCCTTATGACCAGGGAAGCATCTATAGGTAAAGCTATCACGATATATTCGTACAATATGGACCTTATAGGTTTTTTTTATTCATCATTAGAATGGTGTTCTCGGTATTACACGCCATCTTCCAGGTCTCAATGAATAATAACATTAAACCAGTATAATATAACTATCAACAGGCACATATATATGTCCTTCACATATGGTTCATCAAAAACCTAGTCGATTAGCTGCTTTTTGTCATATATGCACTGTCTCGGCAATGGAATAATCCTGACATGTTATTATAATGAATGATCCCATATCAATTCCACTTAAGCCTCCTTACATCCATATCAATGATAGTGATTACACCCATCTCTTATCTCTAAAGAAAAAAGCTATAATATATACAGAATACATCATATATCTGTCCATATGAGCCTTGTATATGTGTCTGTACTCCATCATGTGACACTAATAGGAAAAAGGATCTGGTATGTGCGAGATGGACAAGCTGTCATAACCTGCACACCGTGAAAAATTATTGTCAAGACAACAGCGAAATCCTTGTCCGAAAGTTGCCAGAAATGTTATGTTCACAGAGATTCCTTGTACCACCATAATCATAATGTCACCTGGGGCTCCTTTTACACTACACTGGTTCATTGCAGTACAGTTACAGAGGTCCACTCTTCAGTTTTAAGAGGATCCCTGATAGATTCAACAGTTATTTCTTACAGTGTGGGTATCGGCGTAATCAGCCTGCAATGTATTCTATCCACAGATAGATATGGCAGAGAATCTCTATTTTAAACCTTTAAGGGCAGCTGATGCAGGAGTGCATTATGCCCATTGGTCGGCTTGAAGCACCAATGAAAACTGGCAAGACTGCTTGCCAACATTTCATTTGTGTATCATTCAGACCTTCTCGGAGTGTGTCACATTACCCTGTAGTTTCGGTATGATGCGTTATTGTAGACCTGGCTACATTTATGCATCATGCCAACCTATTATACTGTTGGTCATTAACGTGGCGGAGCCGCGTTTCTGGTATCACCCTAAAAGCCATGGCACCTGTATAGGGAAGCTTGATGTATTGCTCACACAATCTGCCTTAAAAGTAAGAAAAATTTAACCATCCTCTATTCTAAGTATGTGGAATCGAAGGGGAACATGTTGGCACACATATTAAACCTGACATTTCTTTCAAAACAGTGTATTATTATGGAAAAAAGGTAGTAAAGTAACAAATTTTCCTGATAAGACGGTAGGATTAAGACCGGTTCAAGTGTCGCAATATCTCGTGCATATTGCGAAAATTGACGAGAGGTGGTGCAAGCTGGCACCAAACTCTCATAGCAGAAGGTCTGTGCTTTAGAGATTGACACTGTGAACAGAATTGCATACAGTAGAAGGTGTAGGTGAGGGTAGCGTCCGGCCCAAGTGGTCCCCTGCCGCCGCCTTTATTCCACGTGCTAGCATAGAGTATTGTTTATTTAATGCTTGCTCCCTTCTTTTGGACTATAGACTAAACAGATTTTTTGCTCCCTTGGATCCTGTCAGGGGACGTCACGTCCTTTTAAGAAAAACCTTGAATCAGCCATTTTATTATTGGAGTAATATATATGACCCTTGTAGGGTTATTGTCTATTGAGGCTGCCCATTCCTTTTAACATTGACTGCCGCAAGCCTTACGTGATAGGTGCACAGTCTCAAATTATTACACATATATACCTAACGTGATAGGTGCACAGTCTCACATTATTACACATGTATACCTAACGTGATAGGTGCAGTCTTACATTATTACACATATATACATAACGTCATAGATGCAGTCTCACATTATTACACATATAAACCTAACGTGATAGGTGCAGTCTCACATTATTACACATATATACATAACGTGATAGGTGCAGTCTCACATTATTACACATATATACATAACGTGATAGGTGCAGTCTTACATTATTACACATATATACATAACGTGATAGATGCAGTCTCACATTATTACACATATAAACATAACGTGATAGGTGCACAGTCTCACATTATTACACATATATACATAACGTGATAGGTGCAGTCTCACATTATTACACATATATACATAACGTGATAGGTGCAGTCTCACATTATTACACATATATACATAACGTGATAGGTGCAGTCTCACATTATTACACATATATACATAACGTGATAGGTGCAGTCTCACATTATTACACATATATACCTAACGTGATAGGTGCACAGTCTCACATTATTACACATATATACATAACGTGATAGATGCAGTCTCACATTATTACACATATATACATAACGTGATAGGTGCAGTCTCACATTATTACACATATATACATAACGTGATAGGTGCACAGTCTCACATTATTACACATATATACATAACGTGATAGGTGCACAGTCTCACATTATTACACATATATACCTAACGTGATAGGTGCACAGTGTCACATTATTACACATATACACATAACGTGATAGGTGCAGTCTTACATTATTACACATATATACCTAACGTGATAGGTGCACAGTCTCACATTATTACACTTATATACACTGCAAAAATGGTGTTTAGATCCTAAACACAATTCTAAACATATTCTTGCAACGTTTTTGTAATCATATTAATTTCCTAAACATGTTTAGCCAAACAATATGCTTAGCTCAAGTGTTTAGAAATGTAGGTGTTTAGGTTAAAACTTTTGTGTTTAGATATATGATTTTTTGTGTTTAGGTGTTATGAATTTTTGTGTTTAGATGTTTAAATGATTGGATGGAGAGTTAAGGTTTGCAGACATGTATGCATTAAAAACAGATATATATATATATATTTTTTTTTTTTCATTTACTGGGGGGGGGGACATCAGCAGGTATTTACTTGTCAAAGTCTCCAAAGATGTCAGCCACAGCTATATACTTGTACATATATTAAACACTGCATCAGAATGAGAGACTTGAGAAAGTACAACAGCTTGGCAGGAAGGACATTGCCTTATCTATTCCAGAATAACATCAAATAGGTGTCAGTCATGGAGTTTATTGATTATTTTATGGTAATGATGGTGGCATGAGGTGAATCTCGTCAATTTTCTATTGCCCTTTCTATTCACATGACATTCTATGAAATGAAACCATGATAAACATGGGATTTGGGGACATTTGTCACAACAATTGATTATAACTGTGTGCAGATAGTCCAGTCAAAGGTAGTGCTGCTACCTGGTGTGGATTCAACATCCAAGTATCTAAACATATTGATGTTTAGATCTAAACACCTATTATTCAACTGTCTCAACTCTAAACATCTAAACATGTTTAGCGTAAATGTTTATGTATTTAGAATAAAAGTGTTCATTTCCTAAATGTGTAGTCGATGAGACACCTAACTGACCTATATGTTTAGGTTTTAAACATGTTTAGACCTAAACATGTTTAAAATCTAAACACCATTTTTGCAGTGTACCTAACGTGATAGGTGCACAGTCTCACATTATTACACATATATACATAACGTGATAGGTGCACAGTCTCACATTATTACACATGTATACCTAACGTGATAGGTGCACAGTCTTACATTATTACACATATATACATAACGTGATAGGTGCAGTCTCACATTATTACACATATATACATAACGTGATAGGTGCAGTCTCACATTATTACACATATATACATAACGTGATAGGTGCAGTCTCACATTATTACACTTATATACATAACGTGATAGATGCACAGTCTCACATTATTACACATATATACATAACGTGATAGATGCACAGTCTCACATTATTACACATATATACCTAATGTGATAGGTGCAGATTGAGATTGCATCAAAACTGTAGGTTTACACTCCTGGAGTATCTGCTTGATGCACAAAACTTAATGAAGCGCTGGTGAGCAGACTTGCCAGCACGACATTGGTAGTGTATCATGACGACTGTTAGACATGATACACTGCTGCATCAGCGGTCCAGGCCCGTCAACATTTAAACACCACTGATGTAGAAGTGCATCGTGCCCATTAGTTAGCATGAAGTGCTGTTGAGACTCCTTGCCATCACTTTAATCGTGCATCATGCCGACCCTCCAGGACTGTATCGACCTCGCACAGTCGACATGATGCTCCAATGAAGTGCTGGTAAGCAGTCTTGCATCATGACGACCAATTGGCAGGAGTGCATGCATCATACGGCCATTCCATTAAAGGGTTAATAATCCTGATGAAGGGGACATAATGATTGTAGCAGTTGGCACCAGTCCATCTGTTATATCAGCATATATATATATATATATATATATATATATATATATATATATATATATATATATATAGCCATAGACATGGTGATTAGTGTGCACTGGAATGATATGTTGTCCAAATAACAGCATAATTATCATCTCCTAGTTGCCAGATATCTGGCATTATTTTCCCAGAGTTTCCTTGTATATGTGTGTACCACCATACTGCCACCAGGGGCTCCTTTATAAAAACTACTCTGGTTCAATGCTATACAGCTACAGTGGTGCACTGTTCAGTTTCACATGGGTCCCTGGTAGATTCAACAGTTATGTAAACAGTAGCAGGCAGTTTCTCTATCTCTATCTGCGTAGCAGTAGTTTCTCGATAATTAGATAATTCTGCTGCTGATGCCTTCCCGATGTTACTAGTATAGGAAATGTACCGCAATATCTTGTGTATATGCTGTGCCTTATAAACGAGGATAGGCCTGTGGTGCACCTTATAGAAGCAGCAAATACTATGGTAAAGAGAAAATCAATGTCTATTATGAGTCAGTGACGGATCAAGGATTTGAAAAAGGACGGTCCAAAAGGAGGACATTTTGAGGTCTAAAAGAGTTAAAAAAAAAACTATAAAGCACAGTTAAAAAAAAAGGGGCCATGTGCCCCCACACTGCTTGTCTTAATTCGCCCCTGCCGCCTCACATTCTAAATCCATCTTTCGTTAGGTCTCAGGTTCAAGCCCAGGGGCATAGGAAAAGGGGGGACCAGGGGGACCTGGGCCCCCCAATCGCAAAGGAGGTGGGGCCTGAGTATGTCTGGGCCCCCCAAAATTTGCCAAGGATCCATTATGAATTGGATAAGGAGCTAAAACTTTCATCTCAAAATAGATTAATATGGTAATGGGATAGGGAAAATGGGGGGCCTGAGCCTCAAATCAGATCTAAAATTCACCAGAAATCATCTTTCTATACAAATTCTATGTAGGTATGTATAGGTGTCATCATGCTCAAGCCAACAATTTAAGGCGGTCACAGTTGGCCCTTAACTGGGCCCCCCAATGAAGATTTGCTTCCTACACCTCTGTAAGCCCCATTACGTGTAATGATGATGAAGCCATTTAACATAGTATTGTGCCACACAATGTCGCTCACACAAAAGGTCATCCTGCGTATGACGTCTTCTACCTCTAGCCCTTCCAGAACCGCTGATGCAGGAGTGCATCAAGCTCTCACAATACTCCAATGAAGTGCTGGAGCAACTGCTCGCACTTCATCGGTGCACCATGCCAACCCTCCTGGAGTATATCAACCCCACAGGGTCGTCATGATGCATGGGTACACCCCTGGTGAGTTACTCGCCAGGGGTGTATTCATGCATGATATATAAATGCACTATAGGCCTAAGAATTTACGGAAATGGCCAACGTAAAAGGCGTGACTCTGGGTTATCCACTCGGCTTGGTAACCCTTAGCCAAGGCCAATTCTATAAACCTATGCCTATGTATTGTACATAGCACCCAGTCAAGCCCCTACATGGTACCTAAGCCCCGCCCCCAGTGCCATGATTGACAGGTGGGTGTCTGTAGTGTTAGTAGTAGAACTGAGTAGTGCAGGCAGAGGGCGCTATGGTGCAGGCTATAAGGGATGGGGACAGGGGCAGCCAACACACAGACACAGGGCTACCTACCCAGGCAGTGCTGGCAATGCTAGCCTCAGTCGCAGCAGCAGCAGCAGCAGCAGCAGCAGCAGCAGTGTTAGGATGCCTCCAATAGTCTCCAGCATGTAGCAGTGTTAAAAGCGAGGTGTCAGTCAGTGAGTGAAGGAGCTCACCACACGGCCCTACCATATATAGCACCTATACCCATACTACTGTATGTGTATACAGACCACCTACTTCCAGTACCACCCCATCTATATACCCCCAGATACAGGTATCTTGTCTGCAGGACACACAGAAGCTGTAGTAGGTACCATGGGGTAATATGAATAGTGAGGGCTAGGGAGGAGGGACACTGGAGGAGTCTGAGACCCTGGAGGAGGGAGGCAGGCAGGAGGCGGCATGAGTGGATTGACAGCAGGAGAAGTAGAGGTCTGACAGCGGCAGGACCTGGAGGCAGGCAGACAGGATGAGGAGCAGGGCCTCACGTTAACACTGTGTATATAGTGCAGACAGCCGTATGCTGTATATGTGGCACTGTACTATAGAGGGCCATAGGATGACATCATATTGTATATATGCATTATCAATAGGGACTATACCATAGGGTGTCCTCTCTTCTACTGGCATTCCAGCCTAAGTCCCCCTGTAGGCCTATAGTAGGCTATATGTCACGGCAATAAGGCCAATACTTGTCACAGTCATAGATCTAAAGGAGGCTATAGGGACAGAAGCAAACACTAACATGTGTATCACTGTTAATCTCTGACATGATGTTACTGTCATAGGGGTATCACAAGGCTATAGGAGTCTCCTGTAGGTAATGGGGACCATATAGACTATAGGCTGAAGCCACATGTCACAGCTATTTATAAGGACCTTAGTAAATAGGAGCCTACATGTTAAATTATAAGGCACCTATAGCTGCATACCACACTGTGGAACATTACTGTGTCCCGGATACCCTGTATACTGCCATACACACTTAGCTCAGAGGGGAGAGGGAGACGCCCTCTACTCTGGACCTTAGCGCTTATACATATATATTTATTCTAACATAGAGAAGCCTTTGGCAGGTGGCACTTCTTATAGTGTAAGGTATGTGTGATGCATGGTTGGTGAGCAAGCTCTATGACTGAATGTATACATACCTGAGACATTCCCTCCCACCCCTGGAGGAGCCCCGTCTGGACCGTACCCGCCTACTGGAGGAAGGAATTCAGAGCTATCCAGGAGGCATCCCAGAGTCACATATAGAGATTCAAGTCTTGAAGCTTTAACTGGATTCACTGATTCTCTTGTAAGATGCCCCAAGGACTTCTAATTACCTGTGGAATTTATAAAGGAACCTAAATCAAAACAGTTAAACATTTTTAGATCTTCCAAATGTACATCAAGCCCTGCAGAAAGTCTCTGTATGGAAGCAAACTTTGTACAATCTAACATGCTTTCCAAAAGCGTATTAATACTCATAGAAAACCTGTAATTAAGGGGCCTTAATAGAAACATTCTAAGTGCTTAAGGATTATCTGCTTGTATCATGTAACAAAGGATGGAGTCCTGAAGTACAGGAGAAGCTTCCCACCAGGAGGAATTACCCGCATGAGGAGGAGGACTTCATGGATAACACACACTGAATGGTAATTACACAAATAGTATATATAGGCTAAGGTTTACCATTATTGGGTCCCCCCATGAGGCAAAGCTGGTTGAGATTTTACCCTCAATCAGACTTAAGCGTTATTTTGTTCAGAAAGTCTCAAAACCTTAAATGGCATGAAAAGATGATTATGTATATGTTTTATTAACTCGAAAAAGCGAGATATAAGAGCCGGGTAAAAGAACGAGGTTTTCAGTGCCTCAGTAAAGGTGGGGGAAAAAAGGGAGGGGCAGGATTTCAAATTTGCAAATACACTGTTAAATGATGCAATAAACTTCACAGTTTGTACATGGAATTGGAGCTTAGAATGTCTATTTTATGATATGTAAAGATTGAAGTTGTTTTCTTTTTTACTTTCTTAAATATCATGTCATGAGTGCATACAAGTCAGTTTGTGTCCAGTTCATTTAAGACGCTTTTGGGACCCAGTGTGAGCCTATGGGATGTTGATCCATAGATCAACATTCCCGCCTTTTTACACTGAGGTGGTGCGAATGGCTTTTGGGAGTGCAGATATATTTAAATGAGGTTCAAAGGGAGGCTGGTGGTGCGAATAGTTCCCTGTTGTACAAACGTACAAAGTACATATCATTGTAGTGGTGACTGATGAGAAAACAAAGAAAGAAAAATCGGCTTTTCAAGTTACCTGCAATGCACATTGCTATCCTATATTTATCTTTTGGGTGCCATTACGGGCCCTGAGATACGGGGGTAGGGTTATCTCACGGGGTTTTATGATACAGAGTACCTAGGTTTAACCTATGGAGTCTCCTTATTCCACTGTTGCGGGCCTGTTGTAGGTTTGGGGATAAGGCCTGGGTTATATTCTTATTGAAATCTGTATAAAGGTAACAGCATTTCTCCATCATGCAGACCTATTGTCTTGTTCAGGGCCCATGAGAGAACTGTCAAACATTTCTGATAAACCCCCAGAAAGTACACTGCCACTTGTCAGCTTGGAAAATGCTATCGGTCAGTGCATAAATTACGGGTAAGATTAGAATGTGCCATGAGACAAGGAGTGATTAGCTCACTCGTGCTTACACAGTACTGTGTTAGCTGTGCGTGCTCACCCTGACTCATGTTATTAGGAACACAATATGAGCAATATAGTTATTGACAATATCTGTGTATGAGTAATTTCCCTTTCTACATTACATGGTATGTAGCATGTGTACTTGATCACATGAGGCTTATATCAATACTTGCGATTAATGCAGGGGCGTAGGAAATGGAGGGGATCCGCCAGGGGCCTGGGCCCCCCAAAATAAAGGGAGGTTCTCCTATATAAGCCTATATAAAAGTATAGCTAGCTGAGACCCCTCCCTCGCCTTTAAGTACATGCCCATTGGTTGCCATGCTGCACTGTGGAAATGCCGGTGAGTCTGCAGCATGTTAACAGACATGTACCACTACAACATCACCAAGTTAACTTTTACAAGTGAATGTATCATCTAAATGTGTAAGTAAGGCCCAGTGCACATCACACATGTAGTCTGTGGGCGTGGACACCAGGTCGATCTTAACCCTTTTAATGCTGCACCCTAAAAATAACTGTAGAATCCCCATAAAACTGACGAGTGAACCTCCGTAATCATCAATTGCAGTAGAGCAATGTAGTTTTTACAATGAAGCTTTAGATGGTAGCACAGAGGAATAAGGAATTTCCGTGAAATTAATGATGAATCTATATGGCAGTTTTGGGACAAGGAGTTGACCTTTATTTTTACTGTGTGGTAGTGTATGATGCATGATATCCATTGGTGGGACCCCTAAGGGGTTAGATAAACAGTGCCACATGTGTACAGGTGTGGAGGTGTGGGATGGACTGGTGACTGAATGTAGGCCTACAATTGACTAAAACAAGGTAAACTCACCTAGTCAATGTTGGCACTTTGAATAATGCAGACTGCTTGTTACGTGCACCAATGCACTGCTAGTCACCAGAGTTGCATAGGTGCATCATGCTGACCCTTCAGCTGTGTATCAACCCTGTAGGGCTGGCATGATACATGAATATAGCAGTGGCCCAGGGGGCCGCCCCCCCAACAAGAAAAAAGAAAAAAAGGAGAAAGAGGGGAAAAAGAGGGGAAAGAAAAGTGTAGAGGGGACCCCAAGCAGGGTGCTTGCGGTGCTGGGGGCTACATATCGTACCTCATCAGCGCTCACAAAGTCTTAGGCCCCCCCCTTTCTAGACAATCCTGGATCCGCCACTGTATAGCCCTGACTAGTTACTCACTAGGGCTGCATTCATGTATCATAATGACCAATGGACATGATGCATTAAAGTGTGGGCCATAGAGGGTTAATTTATAAAGGTAGTGATCAAAGCTCTGAGAAAGGGACAATATTGGACACCTGTAGGAGCTGTAACAAAGGGATATTGAGCTGACGGAAAGTCACTCAGCAAACTTACCAATACTGTAATATTGCGCGTATTCACACAGTGGCTCACGCCCGAGAATAACCCCTTGCTGCACCTTATAGAATTTGCCTGAAGTCAGGGTGTGTCTTATAGGGAGGATTCAGAGGCGTAGGAAGCAAATCTTCATTGGGGAGGCCCAGCATGGGCCCCACCACAATCACCTTAAACTGTCGCGATGACGCCTCTGTATTCCCATATAGAATTTGTATAGAAAAGTAGTTTTTGGTGAATGTTAGGTCTGATTTGAGGCTCAGACTCCCATCTTTTCCTATTCCATCACTACATTAATCTAATTTGTGATGCAGTTTTGGCTCCTTGTCCAATTTATTATGAATTCTTGGCAAATTTTGGGGGGCCCCAGACATATTCAGCCCCCCCCCCCCTTTTTTTCCTATGCCCCTGGGATTTTAAACTGTAGGACTGTGCTAAAATGACAAAGTTCTCCTCCCAGGTGCACTTTTCAGGTCAGGCATGATCTCACTGTGCACGTTATGCTTGAGGTACGTCTTATAGTTATGCGAGGTGTTAAGGTAGTTTGTAACCTGGCAACAGTTTCGAGTCTGCCGAAGAGATGTTACTCTCGGAATACACTTCTTCCTGTTCTGCACATATAAATAATTATGTCAGAGTCGGTGGCATGGGTTCCCCTAGCCTTAAGGGAGAGGGGATATGATATCTACTACCCCTGGAGGGTTTTCTACGCTTTTGGTTGGTTAAAAAAAAGGTTTACTCTTGTGACTTTCCAAGGCAAGTTACTCACCAGGGCTGCATTCAAGCATCATGGTGACCAATAAGTATGATGCGTTAATGCATTAGCAGCCTTTAAAGCAATGAGGTTTGAAAGGGTTTGAGGCCAAAGTGGAGGGCTGCATTCATGCATCATGACAATCAATTGGCATGCATTATCAGCGGAGTGTATTGGTCAGCGGAAATGTCATGGAGAAACCGGGACTCGAACCCGGGACCCTCCAACTTTGAAGCGGAAGCTCTACCCCTGAGCTACTTCTCCTGGCCTGACATTCTTTACCTTCCAACTACCCCTGGATAGGTATGGTATACATAGGGGTAGTGACACCATCAAGTGAACAGTCCTCTGAAGGCATCTGCGCACCCGAATGGGGGAACCCCAACAATATTATCAGCATGAATAGCAGGCCTTGAAGGGTTAAGGCGTGATAGGACTGGGGCTCAGGTCGGATGGGCCATATTGATGTGCAGTGTAGATCAGGTGTATCAGGTTAGCGGTGTACCTGTGTCTTAACCATTTATAGGCTGTACGGTGCCCTCCTAGCTGGTTATCCCCCTTGTGACTATGAGTAATGAAACTGCTGTATAGATCATGGTGTATCAGGTTGAAGGTAGAGCCAGGAGAACCTTATCCACTTATCTGTATCTTAACAGGCACTATTGAATTAGTACATCATGGCCAATGGCCAACATGATTTACCAGTGAAGTTTTGGCATGTCTGTTTGCCGTCACTTTATTGATACATCATTCTCACCAGCAGGGAGTTTATCAACCTGTAGGGTTGGCATCATCCATAAATGAAGCACTCACGAGTTACTCACCATTTATACACCAATTGGTCCTGCATTAACGGCCTTTATTGAGTGAAATAAAGTGCACAAAATCTGCTACTTATACCAAATCAATTTTAGGGTGCAGGTTAGGCCCCTATATATTAGGAAATGGCTTAAGCCCCACTTCCATTGCAGTCGCCCTGTTCCGCAAATCACGATCCATCACAATTTTGGATGAAATGGCGACCGAATTGTCATGTTATACAATACTGTCACCATTCCGTCCAAAGTTATGACTGAATTGTGACTGACGGAGCAGGGTGATTGCAATGGAAGTGGCCCTTTATATAATGGGTATTGCTGTACAAAACATAACTTACACTGAGGATGCGCTGATTCAGTGATGCCACTTTTCCTGGTTTACCAGGAATTCCTGGTTTTCATTCCAAGATTCCTGCATTAGATTATATTAAATTCCTGGGAAAATGTGTCCAAAGTCCAGTTTCCTGGTTTTTGTCGGCCAGTGAGTGGCATCTCTGGGCTGATTACAGGTACACTAACTGATCACTGGGTATGTCGGGGTTGAGTAGTGGGACTGCTGCTCAACCCAGACTCCCAACCATAATTGTCTATGTCCCATTCAGTTACAAAATGGAAAATTGAGTACCATGGACAGTATTGAGTTAAGCACTTTGGTATTTCTACCATGGGGCAGGTGATGTGGGAGATCACCCAGTCCAGTGCCTCGTTCTGGCTAACTCTGAGCTCTATTGGAGTTCTGCCCAGCCCCAAACTGCTATAGTAGAACAAGAACGCCACACCCTAAATCCTCAGCAAGCCACTAAAGGCACCAGTAACACATGCGGCTGTAATAATAAACATTGTTCTCACACTTTATCACTACAAAGGAGTCATGTAGTAAAAGATATTGTTGTCACCATTCTTAAGTCTGTAACCCTTTAAAGGCCAACAGCGGCGCATTGATGCTTCATGCCCAGTGGTCTGCATGATGCATAAACCCAGGCCTGGTGAGTAACTCACAAGGGCCTGAGTGCAGTATGTAATTACCGGTATGTTAATAATGTGATTAATGAACCCCTACAATGTTGGCATAATGCACCGATATAGTTAAAGTGAGTAGACTTACAGCAGTGCATTGGTGCTTCGTGATGACCAATTACCATGGTTTGCCATCACAATATATGACTGCATCTCCAGTTTATAACTTAACTCTGCTGCATTATGGTGTTTTGCTAACCCTTTGTCTTTGATACACTCCCAAAGTGTTAGCCATGTAGTGCTTTCTGCTAGACTCTGCATTGGTGCATCATGACAGCAAAGAAACCTGAAACCAGTGGACCAAGAAGCATCAGGTGGCAGTAGAGTGGTACAAGGAATCTCTATGAAAATGACAACAGATCTCTGGTAACTTTGGGACAAGGTTTATGCTGTTACTTTGATGACTTTTCTTTTTTTTACAGTGAGGAGGCAAGATGCATCCTTTATAGGGATACAGGTGGGGTGTTAGGGGACCCAGGTGTTGTCAATATTTGACACCTTCTATCAGAGAGTACACCTAACACCACACCAATCACCCCCGTTTCACGTCTACCTCTGCCACCTATAGTATCAACTGTGACTCAGTAAGCTAAGACCTTAAGGAGTTACCCATCTAGTCTTCATGGTCATATATTGCCTCAATTTTAGCCCAGACCTTCATCTAAAACCTTACTAAATCACCTCTTCATCTAAAACCTTACCAAATCATCTCTTCATCTAAAACCTTACCAAATCATCTCTTCTTTAATCCTACCACCTATAGCCTCAGCTGTAACTTAGCAAACCAAGACCTTAGCTCACAACCCCCATTCTGCATCTACCTGCCCGTACCTCTGCAAGTTAACACTCTGCCATATCCGAGCTGTGCAGTGGCTTGATGTGCTGATCCATTGCTTGCAAGCCGATTCTCCAGGAGTGTATCAACCCCATAGGGCCAGCACGATGCGTGAATGTAGCTCTGATGAGTAACTCGCCAAGGCTGCATTTATGCATCAGGACTACCAATTGGCATGGTGCATCTATGTACTTTTAGCCTTTAAAGGGTTGTAGGCGTAAAACGGTGATAACAGTATCTTTTACTACATGACTCCTTTTTTGGTACAAAGTGTGAGAACAATGTGTATTGTTACAGCCTTGTGTGTTACTTGTGCCTTTAGTGGCTTGTTTTGACAGCAGGGGGCATGGTGAGTGCATCTACCTGTAGCAAACACACTACTTAATGTAACGTAGTGGCCTGTTTAACCACCTGGTCTTTGAATAAGTGCTGGTCGCAAACAAACGCTTGGAGCACAGTGAAATTTGCACTATAGACTATGTCTTGAATAAGCGCCAGTCTTGTATAAGGGCCCGGGATAGAACAGTATTGGAAACTATGAGTGCCGGGTGCTTAAACAGACTATTACGGTAAGCTACACATACACCTTCTCCATGTAACATGATGCTAACCCTCTAAGGGCCACTGATCCATTAATGCATCATGCCCATTGGTTGTCATGATGCATGATTGTAGCCCTGGCGAGTTACTAGCCAGGGCTACATTAATGCATCATGACGACACTAAAGGGTTGAGACACTCCTGGAGGGTTGGCATGATGCTCCAATGAAGTGCTGGTGAGCAGTCTCGCCAGCACTTCATTGATGTATCATGCTGACCATTATACACTCCTGCATCAGACGCCCTTAAAGGGTTAACCCTATAAAGACCGGTGGTGCATTAATGTAATGCCTATTGATGATCATCAATGCATGAATGCAGCCCTGATGAGTTACTCAACATGGCTGCATTCACTCACGAAAGGACCCTACAGGTTTGATATACTGCCAGAAGGCTTGTATGATGCATTCGTGTAGGACAAATGTTATGTTAGTGCAGCTTTGACCGCAGCTCCATTCATCCATTATCTGATACCAAAGGATGCAGCCCTTACAGATCTTACAGGTGTGAGCGAGTAATAGATGTTTAATGCCATTTCGACAGCTAATGTCATGTTCATGGCAAGAACTACATTACACAATTTCATAGGGGAATGTGTCAGTGCCTACACACATGTGCACCACACCCATCAGAGATGGTAGGAAAGAGGACATGTATCCCCTTATAAGTGGGCTAGGGAAGCCCGCCTTACAGGTGTTAGACCCAGGTATCCAGGTATGGCTATAGGTAACAACACCAGTAGTTCTCCGTACTGCACAGGTAACAGAAAGGAAATGATTAGAGATACTGTAAGGCGCTATTTGTTACCTGTGGACTGTTTAACCCCTAAAGGACTACCTAAAGGGCTACATCCACTGCCCATGGATGGACCTTCTGTGTCATTTCATTTGTTTTTCCCCTCTGCAATGAGTGGTAAATAAAGCAGATGAAACCTATAAGTGTTGGCTAGCAGACTCGCCAGCACTTCATTGGAGCATCATGCCAACCCTCCTTGTGTATCAACATGCTAGGGACAGCATGATGCATGAATGTAGCCCTGGTGATTTACACGCAAGCCACTACTTCATCCATGCATCATACAGGCCAATGTGTATGATACACTGAGTACCTGCACATGTCTCCTTACATAATGATGATGTATGGAGAACTTTAGGATTAGAAAATGGACAAAACATTTCTACTGTAATTACTCTGTGTCCACCTAATGGATAAGGTATGCTTCGTACCTCTATGATACCTTGGAGAAGCACGCCTTCTTATGTAAGGGTGATGTATAGAGGACTGAATTCTCCTAGCAACAGGAGGTGGAGATTATATGCTGTAGGTGAGGGACCGCGGGGGGAGTCTTAAGTAAGAGCCAACAGAGTCTTAAGTGAGAACCGACAATGCTCTGATTTTGTTTGGTGAGCACAATTATATTTACTGGATTCATACAAATTCCCATTTAAGGTTGTCTCCCATCTGAAGGTGAGGCCAACAAAGGCAGCCTTGATACACAAACCCAGCAAGAGAGAGGCCATAAACTCCAGGGTGATATGGTCACTTTAATTACTAGTGGTTACATTAGGGTCAGTTAGACACCACAATTGAGTAAAAGTATTTTGTATCAGTAAGGGAGTCTGTTTCTTTAAAGGCAATATAAATGTTCATTACCAAGGTGTTAACTGCTATTCAGCTGATTTTGCCGTCAGTAACTCGCCTTCAGATGGGAGACAACCTTTAGATTATGTAAATTCAGGATTGAGCTGCTGTGAGTTACTTGACAGTTCTGTATTTGTGTATCTTGACTACAATTCATCATAATGCTTCAGTGCACCACCTAATGCTTAACGCTTTATGAGCTACTAATACAGGAGGCCATTATGTGTCAGCATGATGCACCAATGAAGTACTGGCAACCCTGCTCAGCAGCACTTTATTGGTGCATCATGCCAACCCTCCCCGAGTCCCGTAGGGTTTTCATGATGCATGGATGTTGCTGTGGCGAGTAACTCTCAAGGATTATATTTGGGCATCATTATGACCAATGAGTGATGCATGGTCCATTCTATTAGTTTCAGATTGATTGACATCTGAAGATGGGGAATCTTTAACTATAGCCGCTTATGGGAGAAAACCCCATTTTTTCGACATTTTCTCTAATGTTGAAAAAGTTGACCATGGCTATACTTTTCGTATGTCTAGTAAACATCATTTGTACCATGATCAAGTGATAAAACCAGGTAGTCATTGGACAATCAAAAGAGATATGAATAACGAAAAAAGTGCAAATGAAAAGTATCTAAATTTCTTCAATTTCACACTACAGGAAAGAAACTACCAGGAATTTGTTCACCAGACTTTGCAGGGATTGAGATCCAATCATCATGAACATTTTCTGAGTAAAAGAATTGAAAGGTTGCTGGCAGGATCTAGAAGCGACAGATTTATGTTTGAAAATATTTTCTTTTTACTCAACCACTGAAATCTATTAAGTTGACCAGTAGTGAATCCTAGTGCTATGGTAGGAAGAATGCAAAAATCTATTGTTCAACAGGTTGATAGTGATGAGGGTATATACAAAAGGGAAATGAGCATAAATCATAAATTTAGGTTGTTTCAAATTTTGGCCACCAGGTGGCGATGGCATAGATGGTGGAATATACCCTTGAGATATTTGTCCAGAAATAAGACCTCATTTTCATTGAAGGTATTTCCCTTTCAGCAATTCATCCTGTAAAAATGAATATACAGACAGCAAAGATCGCATTTACCTTCATTCGGCTAAAGTTTCTACTGAAACAAAGAGCTCTAAATATGGTATTGTTGAGCTTGTGTCCAATCCCCAAATTAAGGAGACATGAAACACTGAAATTGTGGAATATTCTCATTGTATTTCACCTTTTATGTTAGTTTTGAGAATCACATGAGGGACTGAATAATTCTCATTTCATGTCAAAAATAAAATCATAGGCTAAAGGTAATTTAAGTGAATTTGTTAGGAGCTGGTTATTGAGGGATTTAGTGCTCAGGGCCAATGATGAAACTGACAAAGACTGCTGTTATTTCTGTTGTTTTTAACCCTTTAGGTGCAGTTAGTGCATTAATCAGGGGTGTGAAATCCTAAAATCCATTTCCTCTGAAGCTACTTTACAACGATTTCCAGTTTACATTTTAACATTATATAAAGGTCATTTATATAGTCAATTGGACACATGCTATCTTCTCTTGTACAGAGAGGCTAAGAACTACCACTGGGATACTCAAATTTCTGATTTCAGATGACAACAGATCTGAACATATGATAAAATTCTAGACCCCCCCCCATATAAATGGTAATTCATTTTCTCAGTGGATTTGCACAGATCTCAGGAATGGTCCCTGTGAGCATCAAAACCGCGGAATTCCACGTTTCCGCAGAGATTTCACACCCTTGATTAATACATCATGTCCATTGGTCATCAAAAGCATGAGTGCAGCCCTACCAAGCCCTACAAGCCCTACATTCATGTATCATACCGACCCTACGGGGTTGATACAGTCCTGGAGGTTCGGCGTGATGACCATTTGAGTGCTGGCGGGCAGATTTACCAGCGCTTCATAGGTGCATCATGATTACCAATGGGCATGATTCACTCCTCCATCAGCTGATGGTTTAATGAAAATGTGAGAATCCATGCTCGCCTCGCCTTGTCAGGGGTAGTGTATGGGACAGTGTCCCCTTACATGAAGCTATTCATTGCAGTTAGTCTAGGTTTTCATTAATTTTGTCCATAATAATAACTTCTTGTGTTCCCAGATTACATCTCTCCATGCCACTAGAGGAGAGAGAAATTGAATGATTGAAATGCCTTTCCCGCGACACATGACGCTATTGACTGAATATCTTTATCTAAAACGTCATGAGTAAATTTGGAATTAAAGGTAGTTTTGAACAGCCCTTTTACAAAGAATAAGAGCATCATGCCCATTGGTTAAATGAAAAGACTTACAACACATGCATTTATGCAGCCAGTGCTAAATTCATACATCATGACGACCCCACAGGGTTGATAGTCCCTGAAGGTTGGCATGATGCTCCAATGTAATGCTGGAAAGCAGACTCACCGGCACTTCATTGGCGCATCATGCCAACCAACGGACTGATCAAAAAAGTACTTTATGTGCATGTAGCCATTGAAGCTAATCCATCAAATTGAAAAATTATGACTTCAAATGTGCAAAATGCATGAAATTGTTATGTGGCCACAGTTGTATATCATCATTTTTCATATGCGCCATACTGGTATGGCAATAATTTACAAGCATTGGATGGTTATAAACCCTGGCAGCTTTGAATGGTCATAAAATGGCATAGACAGCAATATATAATGGACTAGCACTATTGTAGAAATCAATAAGGCATATGTATACAGGAGGCAATGAACCAAGTGCAGAAAGCAAGCATCAGAGAGAAATGGATAACAAAACCTCTAAGACTGCTGATACATTAGTGCATGATGCTCATTGGAGCATCATGCTTATTCTCTGGGAATGTATCAAGCCTATAGCAATGGCATGATGCATTCACCAAGACTGCATTCATGCATCATGATGGCTCTTAAGGAGTACTTAATCTATGTAGGGTCATTGTTTTACGCATATTTTACCTCTAGAGTCCGTTCCGGATGCAGAAATACCTGAAAGGTTGTCATGATGTACGAATGCAGCCCTGGTGAGGAGACTTGCCAGTGCTGCATTCGTACATCACAACAGTCAGATGGCATGATAATATGTATACAGTTTATTCGACATGATGTTGTCTTTGGTTAAGTGCCTTTAAAGGCCATTTTATTTGATTACAGATCTGGCAATGAGAATTATTTTTGCCTCTGCCTGACGGGATTATCGGATAAACTGACCCCCAAAAAATACCCCTTGAAAAAAGATCTAGGTAGTTACCCAAAGAAGCTTCATATTTTGCCCTTCAGATGTGAAAATTTCTCCACTTTTCCTGATAAAACATGGCTTTTTTTTTTTGTTTTTGCCCCCAGCCATGGGCTCTTTTGGCTGTCTTTTATTTTTGTCTCTAGCCGACCAAAGTTGGAGGTGAAAAATTCCGTAAACCAAGTTATTAGAATTACATGGCCTCAGTATTAAATGTGAATTATACCTACCATTATACCATGTGTTATACTTCATACACTTAGCCACAAGGTCTTTATCTGTACTCCTGTTTTTGAAATTTGTCTTTTGCCTAAAGAGGCCATAAGAAATAATTTCTCACATACCACTATATCCATACTTATGCCACTAGTAGCAAACTGTAGTGGGCTGTGTGTACTATATTGGAGGTCTGAGGTCCTTTGTTCTACACGGCCACTGTATTACAAGATGATGTTGTGCCATAGTTGAGATGTGCCTAAACAGTTCCCCCAGACATTAATAACTTAAGCTCTCAGCTTTCTTTTTCTGTAAAAGCATCTGAGATACCTACTTTTAGGATTATGTGTTGTTAGCTATAAATAAATGACAAGGATATATGCCTTGTAGCCAGACATTCTCTCATTAATATAGAAATCTGATTCCTCCTTCTAGCAGAGGCATCATTTTAAAGCAATTTTAAGAGTGATCCCTCTATATCTCCTCAACACACATTGATACATTCTCACAAGTTATGGCCAAAATTATTTTGTAAAATATGTGAGTAGAAAGGTTAGCTTATGGACAGCCTGTTAACCTAATATGCATCATTCTACTACAGTGTAAACAAGCTTCCCACAAGTCATGGAAAGTCAGAGAAAATACAGTGGGCATTGAAAGTAAGGGAATTTTGTGAGATTTTGCCATGAGTCAGGGAAAATCAACCAAAATGTATCACTTGTGTTTAATTCGAGGCAGGTCTCCCTGAGAGTCCTTTAAGAAATATTTCTAACAAAGGAATTTTTCTTTGAAAGTTAGATATTGATTTACAATCAATAGCCTATGATGGCATTTGTAATCTATATTCTAGTAAAGACTTTTGGTATAGATTTAAGGTTTAATGTTAGCAAATCATATTCTGCGACATTATAATTTGGTCAGGGAAAATAACTATTTTTGCTCAGGGAAAAGTCAAGTAATTTCGATTTGAGATTCTTGTGGGAACCATTGAAAATCAATTATCTATGATAGCACTATGTTGAAAAATGAAAAGTTGTTATGCTTTTCCCAATTTGTCTAAAATTGCTAGTCCCCTTCTTTTTGTAGATGCTGACATATGATTAAAGGCTCACTTCTTGTCTATTTCCTCTTGATTTCCCTTTGGCCAAAATGATAAGATTTGACCATACCATCCCCCAACACACACCCAGCAGTCCTTCATCACATATCGGCCTCCTTTGAGTGATATCAGTTGAATTATACATGCTTTTGTCTGTGCGAATGGACACTTCACATTTGCAACTTGATATTTGCATTTTATTATTAATGTGTCTTCGTACGGATGTTTCTGATGTTCAACAGTATGGTGATTTTTTCAACTGGATTGGGAATAGTCACACGTTGCATACAGCATTGCAATTCTCAGGCAGGCCACCACACTCACTCACTTATTTCAGTGGCTCACTCCCTTACTCATTCACTCACTCCCTTCAACTTACCCGCTCATTGGTTATTCGCTTACTCTCACTGTTATATCACTAACTCACTCATCCAGTCACTCACTTGATCAGCTAGAAAGGTTTCACTCACTTAATCATTCACTCACTCACTCCTTCATTCACTTACTACTTACAGGATTATATGAAAGACACATCATATTTGTGTCTACCATAGTGGCCCATTTCAGCGCACCTGCGGTAATGAATTCTGGCCTATGACTTGCACTGTATTTATATGATACCTGTGCTTATTTGAAACATAGAAAGGTTTGGAATTTGATTCTATTCTGTGCTAAAACGAGACCCACTCTTATATGAAAACCTACACTACAAGGGGCCAAATTAAATTTTAAAAGACTGAATTTTGCTAATCATAATAATGTGTTCCTTGTATTTTGTAGGTGAGTACTCAGATTGTTGGTGATCTACCTGACTTGTACAACGTAGGTAAGACAAAATTTCCCCACCATTTAATATTCCTGGGCCATAACACTACAGCGGCTTTACAGACTCTGCCCCAGATAGCTCAGTCTGGGCCATTGCAGCTGTTTTGCAGTGGTTTCATGGGTTCTAGCCCAGACTGTCCTGTAGTTCAGTCTATGCCATAACATTGCAGTGGTTTCACAGGTTCTAACCCAGACTGTCTTGTAGTTCACCTAGGATGCTAACATTGTAATGGCTTCATAGGCTCTACCTAAGACTGTATGATAGTTCAGATTAGGCCATAACATTGCAGTTGTTTCAGTTCTGTTTCATTTCAGTTCAGTCTGGGTACGTCAGGTGACTCGCCCGCCCACCTATCATGTCGCTGCCCAACCTAATCATCCGTCTGTAGTGATCTAATATAGGCCTACTCAGCCTGGGTCATACTCAAACCCGATAGGTCTAATACACCCACCATACTCCCCCTTCTCTACCTAATACTATCCATGTCTGTGCTCACAAGTCACTGGGTGGCAACAAAAGGGAAAGGTAGTCTCTTCATTGTTCTAGATGAGTCATTAAGTGTTGGGTGAGTCATTAGGCTCCGAGACAGATGAACAGCAGACAGATGTAGGGGACAACTCATGAGTCATGCTTCCAGACATGAATCTGACTCTGGCATACCATATTTGCTTGTATAAGTGCTGGGTCTTGAATAAGTGCAAGTGCTGAGTTAGCATTGGGATGAATTTTCAAAGTACACCATGCTGGATACAGAGGAAGGGAGATGGTTGCTGCTCTCAGTGGGGTTCACTTAGATTTATTTTCAGGCAGAAGTGTTAAGTTCCAACACTTTAATGTCCTTTGGCCACTTTTCTCCATCATGTTTTATACTGTACATCTTATATTTGATGCACTGATGCAGTGGTGGTGTGCCTACCCAACATGTGATAGCCCCCGGTGGCCAGTCCCCACTCTTAATTCCACCACATGCGGCATGGTGGCGCCACTGTTAGAGTATAGGGAGCAGCTCAGGGAGGGCTTCATGTATGTGTAAAGCCGCACTGGGCGGGAATTGATCTGAATTGTAGATCAAAGAGTTACTCTGAGCACAGCTCCTCATTACTTAATGTAAGGTTCTGTAAGGGGGACATAGTGTTTTTACACTTTAAGGGCTGCTGATATTATTTCATGTCCATTGTTTGAATGTAGCTCTAGCAAGTTACTCCCCAGGGCTGCATTCGTGCATCATGCTGACCCCATGGTGTCAACACACAAAATCTTGTGACGATAAATGGAGCATGATGCACTCAGCGGTTCTTTAAAGTGTAATTTGTCTCCTAGATCATTAGCATTGCCTTTTTTTTGTGTTTCTCCAATTTTTCAAAAACAGAAACTTTGCACTGAAAAAAACACAGCTTTTTCTACCCTTTCCTCATACAATTTTTGGCTCAGGGTCTCTCTAAGACTAATGTATGTATGGAAGGATGGAATATATGATATACAACATATAAGGTAGCAGACCCTGAGCCATCTGTGACTGTGTCACACTTAGAATTTTACTGTTGACTTTTAGTTTATCTTCCAATAGCCAAAACTCTGTCCTAATTTGCTGCACTACTCAAGTTACAAACCACTGGAAAATAGGGTCTTCAATGTGAGCACCATGAAATAAACAAGGCTGAAAAATAGATAGGAACACTGACATGGTTTGTACTGTTCAGCGCAAAAAGCTAAAACAAAACCTGAAATAGTACACCCTTCTGCCAGAACTGACAATAGCTGCAAGCCCTCATGGTTATGGATACCTCCTGTAAGACCCTCCTTTATGTACTATTTATAGCACTGGGGTCTGGGGGTCTGAGACTGCTGATCCATCCACCCATCTATCCCCATCCTTCACAAAAGGAAAAGTAACTCCAGAGTTATACCAATGTATCCAACTAGCTGTGAATCCAACAGACCATTGTACATGGTCTTAGAATATAGGCTTAGTAGATTGGATTTTCCTCTTTATTTAGGGTTATTAGGCCTAAGAGGACTGAGATCAGTTCCCAGCAGATTAATTACTTTTACAAAGTCCTCAGATTTACTCTCAATTCACGCCAATGACTTAGAAGTCAGTACCGCAAGACTGTTTTCTGAATGCACAAAAAGAATAACCCCAAGTTTTAAAATATTTTCAAATTTGAAAAAAAAAGAAAATACCAGGCTTGGATTTGTTTTACAAGATAGGGTGTGGTAATATTTGTCTTTGGCCTAATCCCATGTTGTCACTAGCCTTCCCTTAGCTAGCTTTGCCACCCCCTTATCTCCATATAAGTCTTACTCTATCCCTGAACCTGACCTCCCTACACCCTTCACCCTATCTGGTAACCCTTTAGGTGATGCATTGTAATATGCCCATTGGTCAGCATGATGTATCACTGAAATGCATGTCTGCACCTCATTGCTGCATCATTAATGAATTAACAGGGTGCCTGCTGCCTAATTGTTTGGTATGATGCACAGTGAATATATCCAGTGCCTTGATGCAGCATGATGCTACCCCTCTAGGAGGGTATCCTGCAAAATTCTCAGTATCATGTATGAATGCAGCCATTGTGAGATACCAGCACTGCATTCATGCATCATGATGACAAAACGGCAAACTGCATCAAAGCACCCGGCTGTACTTAAAGGGTTAACACGACCCTCCATCTCCCAGACTTATACCATCACTCCTCTCTCACTCAGACCACTGACCCCAGGTCAACACCCACAATCCCGTGCTCTTCCAGCGGAAGTCTGTGCTTGAGTCTGCACACTGTGTGCCAATTACAAACAGCTACCAGAAGGGTTTTTGTCCCTGTGTCATCTGAGGGCATTAGGGCTGGAGTTATGTCTAGGCTTCTAGCCAGGGCTTCAATTGTTTAGTTAAAGCTATTTTCTATGATAGTCATTCAAAAGTCAATCAAAAGTATATCCTATTCCTACAATGTCTTGAATTGTTGTCGTGCCAGTGTTAATTCAGTGGTAGAGATGCATACCAAAGAAAATCAGTAACAAATCATTGCAGCCCCTAAATATCTCTTAAGGTCTATTGGCAAATTAAAGAATGGAAGCAAGGATACTGAATGAAAACAGGAATCAGCCTAGGGTCTATAATGCATTTTACTTTAATGCATCATATTGACCAGATAGCATGATGGTGAGGTATATTGATAAATGCGCCCTTAAATGGTTCAGGGAATTTTGCCTTTCTTCGTTTTTAAAGGCTGATAGTGCATTATGCCCATTTGGTGCATGGGCTTGATACACTCCTGAAGGGTTCTTGATACACTACGATGTTCTCTCCAGTAATTCATTGCTGCCTCATGCCAACAAGAATGTAGAGGCATTATCTCACCCTCACATGGTTACAAAATTTTAATCCTACTTCTTCATTTAAACACAGGAGTGCTGAGTAGGCTGTTATGGGTTTTTGTTTGAGGAGGAGGGGGTATCGATGGCAGATATTGATCTTCCCAATGCACTTCCACATGCTTCCGGCTAAATTTAAAGGATTCATTTTTGCCAAAAAAATTGAGGGGAACCCCCATAAAAATATTATAAGTCTAAGTCATAAGTTTCATGCATCATTTCTCTGACATCCAATTAAGATTAGGCTGATATCAGGTCGTTTTTTGTCAATCGGCTTCAGTGGATGCATTGCTTTAATGATTTACAGAGTTAAAATCCTAGTTCTTCATTTAGGGTTTTGGGAATATTTAAAGTCATCATTCTTCATTTAAACACAGGACTGCTGAGTAGGCTGTTGTGGGTTTTGTCTGTGGGGAGGAGGAGGAGTTAGTTTTCTTCTCTTTAAATGATAGCTGCAGGTTTTCTGACAGCCATTTTATTTTAATCAATCAGGACTCAAATCAACCAGTCCAGCTTACATGGACGTATTGATGGTCATAATGCATGTGGTTCATTGAATTCAAGTTTGCTCTATCTGCACTGAAATGATAAACCCTTTCATAGCTAATAGTGCAATAATGCACCATACCCATTGGCTGTCATGATGAATAAAACTTCGCCTTAGTGCAAGAAGGGTGTAACTGTCATTTTAGCAAAATGTTTTAACACCTGTTGGCCCTTATCTGCCTATTATGAAAGTATTGCAGCTCTATGTACAATATGTGTGCCTACAGGCTACAGTTCAATATTCTTGTATCCACTTGGTGCTATAGTAAATGAAACACTTCTTTTGCCTCTCCTGCAAAGCTTGTAAAAAAGAAAGTCGAAAAAATGTAGCCCTCCCAGCTAACCACATGCGGCCCTAATAACAAGAGCTGGAAGAAGAAGTCTTAATTGAATTTAGAATATATAAATATTAGACTGATTTGAGGTAGTTTGTGAGTTGGGTTCGTTTGCAAATCGGTGCTGTGACCCTCGGGTTATAGTCCTCCAGCAGTGGGCTCTGTTTCGGCTACTTTTGAGACTTAAGTACGGATATAAGTTTAAAATTCAAACAAACTTAGATTCATTGGCCATGTTATTGAGACACCTTCTTAATTTCTGGCCTTTATCTGGCTACCCTTTTGCCATGGACTTTAATTCATCAGACAGAAATATATGCAGATTGAATATTGTCGGTAAAAATATCTAAAAGCACCTCTCTCCATGTTGTTTCTCTTTAATTCTGATGAACCTTTTTCTTCTTTTTTTTTTAATGTGAAACCGTTTCAAAATCAAATCCATAAAAAGTTTTAATTCCATGCAGTGGAATCCGATGAAAATACTAGATTACTGTGGTTCCTTTTTTTCTGTTTTGTCAATGTTGAAGGGAAAGCATCAGGCAAGATTGGCATGGCTTCCAGAGTAGGACAGAATTTGCACAATGCCTTAAACTAATTGGAATGATTTGACAGAATCTCTTTAAATAGTCCTTAGTATGGGATCGATCAAATGGTCATTCCCCACCAAATTCAATTGCTCCTCCTCTTTTTTTGGTGCTGATCGCAAAATTAATACTTCTGGAGAGGAGCGCTTTATTGAGTTTTGGTCATCTGAATCTCTACATTTCTTAGCTCCACCAAACAATGTGTTACGCTTCTCCACTAAAGATTCTTCAAAGCGTCTTTGCTTTCCTATTACACCCTTTCAGAAATCTGTCACTCCTATGGAGTAACAGTTTCATGAAGAGCGCATGAAGAAGCAGCCATCGATGCTAGCATTCTGAATTTGTAAAAGGAGACAAACTGGAGGTTTGGTGTGGCATGTGGCTTTCATGTTGCTAGCTGGTGTCCATATGAGTAACTCCCCAGGGCTGCATTCAAGTGTCCTATGGGTTGATACTTCTTGAAGGATGGCATGATCCCTCAATTAAGTACTAGCAAGCATACTCGCCATTAAGTGCTAGCGACAAGACTTGCCAGCACTTCCATTGGTGCATCATGCCAAGTGGCAAATGACCACAGGGAGTCCTTGATGGATTGGGTTTGTGATTGATTCAGTTTCCATGGCATATTTCCAGGTGTATCCATAGCCCCTTCCCCTAATGGGCCGTTATTTGTGGGACCCAATTAACCAGGAGGGGGCTGATGTATGTTGTGCTGAGTGGTGAATTGAACAGTTTTTTAACGCAGCAGTCTGTATTAATAATACAAAAAAGGAAGAAACATGGTTACTAGGTTTATTAGATACTATATCATAATGCTTAATTTTCTAAGGGCTGTTAATGCAATAGCATCATGCACAAAGGTTGGCATGATGTACCAATGAAATGAAGGTGAGCCTTGTCTCTAGCCCAGGCGAGTTATTCACCAGGGCTGCATTCATGCTGTGGAACATATATTTTGATGTACCATTGAAGCACTTGCTAGTCTACTCACAATTACTTCATTGGCACATCATGCTTACCCTACATGAGAAGGCTCAGCATGATGCATAAATGTAGCCCTGACACGTTTCTCACCTGGGCCACATTCTTACATTTACCTGATGACATCAAATGGGCATTTACACTACCGACCCATATTGATTATACTCTGATTTAGCATTTGATATGTAAAAAGGGCTGTGAGGATGGTGTATTTTTTACCACAGTTTGATTTTTTTACATGAGGTGCAGCATATTGCCTGCGGGTGCTGTAATATCAGCAGTCTGTGCAACATGACTGTCAATCATCTAAGCTGATACAACCCTTAACACTTCACACGCTAATTTAACATTATTGCAGCATACCCATGATGCACCAACCCTTCCAAACTATTCAACCCGTAGCATCTGCATTAATGCAGCACTGGTACTCATTCTTCAAGACAATCAAATGGGCATCTGTCATAACAGCTATTGAGCCTGTCCCTATACAAGGGTAAAAAAATGAGATTTGTAGCATGGCAAACTAGGGTTATTTGAAATTCTACACTTGTGAAAGGGAACATTTAAAATATGATGGACATGGTAGGAAATGGCAGAATGCATTATATAAAGATTGACATGGCAACATGGCCCTGCCTTTAAAATTCAACATGCACATCCTGCTCAGTAATCATGTATGGGCACAAGCCTGGCAATTCCCAAAGGCTGCTATAACTAGAGTTTTATCAGGTGTTAGAATGCTGATACACACCAAAGAGCTATAACACAGACCCCCAGGATATGATGAGTCGCCTAATAGACAAAACAAAATAGCCCTCATTTTGGCAGGAACATGGATAGTAATAACCATTCAATAGGCAGGAACATGGATAGTAATAACCATTCAATAGGCAGGAACATGGATAGTAATAACCATTCAATAGGCAGGAACATAGAGAGTAATTACCCTCCAATAGGCAGGAACATGGATAGTATAACCCTTCAATAAGCAGAAACATGAATGGAACCTCAAATGGTTAGATTCAAGTTTAATAATATCCTTCAAACACTAGGAAACCCAGATAGCTAAATTTTTCTTTCAAGAGCAATAAAATGGATAATGATACCAAATAATTGGGCCTATTTCATTTATGCACTGTTTACCCCAAAGAGTATTTAAAGATGTGAGTATTGAGTAAAAGTGATAGTTAAAGTGTGCTATTTCGGTTCTACTAGGTATCACTGATTAAAGCGCACCATATCGGGCTCATAATCCCCTCACTAGTTCCAATCTTGCCGCACAGTTGAACACTCCCTCTGCAGACTTTCTTTTCAGAGCAGCTCATCTTGGAGCCATTTGCACTGACTAACCAAGGAGAAAACACGAGCCGACTCAGAGCATTTCAAGAGAGGCTTCACTTACTGGTTAGCCCCTTAAGGGCCATTAATGCATCATGCCCATTGGTTGTCACATTGTTGTAGACCTGGTGAGAAACTCAGCAGGGCTACATTCATACATCGTGCCAACCCTATGGGGGTAATACATTCTCGGAGGATTGGCATGATACTCCAATGAAGTGCTGGTTAGGAGACTCACCAGCACTTCATTGACACATGGGGCACTTGTGAGTTACTCACAGAGGCCTGCCTTCATCTTAGGAAGAGGTGCATATATATATATATATATATATATATATATATATATATATATATATATAATATACTGTTTTCCTGATTAACCAAAATTTCCTGGGCTTTGATAGAGATATTTGTATAGAATTATATCAATTAGCAGGGACAATGTGTCCTGGCGGCTATTGAACACTATCTCTCTAATATCATGCTACCTTTAAAGTGTTAAAGGGGTGGAAGACAGTTGAAGAAGCTAGTTCCGCCTGCTTCGGCTGCCTAGACTAGAACTAGTCCAATCCTATCCTTATCACTCTCCATCCCTCAGTCCCTCTAATGATGTGTACATGCTAATTGGGGTAATTCTTACCACTGAATTCAGGGGCTGAATTAGACTCGTGCCAAGTCTAGTTTTCTTCCCGAGGTGCATTAATGGCTGCATCATACCCATTGATTATCATGATACATGAGTGCAGCCCTGGTGATTAACTAGGGCTACATTCATACATCAGGTCAGCCCTATGGGGTTCATACAGCATCAGAAAGTCAGCATAACGCAGCAATGAAATACTGGTTATCAGACTCACCGCCACTTCATTGGTGCATCATGAAGACCTATGGCATGATACACAGCTGCATTAGCAGCCCTTAAAGGGGTATTGATATCTATGCTAATTGGGGTAATTCTTACTGCTGAATCAGACTCACGCCAAGTCTAGTTTTCTTCCCGTGCGCTGGTGATTAGAGGATGTTTATTCATGGAACATCCAGGGTATTTAATATGTTTTCGCAAGGCGCTAATGTGGTAATAACATTCCAGTGAACAAACACGGCACAAAGGGCAGAGTCATCAGTAGGGGTACCTGATGCCATTCACAGAAGCCACATTAGAAGGACTGTCTTCAAATGCCATTATGCCTGACTTGCTAATTAAGGCTACGCAAGCACAGGGATTAATCCTTTAGGGGTCACTGATGTAGGAGCGCATCATGCCTAGTGGTTGTCCTGATGCACCTATAATATATTGGTGAGCAGACTGGTCAGCATTGGTGTATCATGACAACCCTTTCATGAATTGATGCAAAATTATAGCCCTGGTAGTTTGAATGCTATATCCATGCATCATGATCACAAATGGACTATCACAGTGGCAGCAGAGCTGGGGGGAACCAAGTATAGCCTGCAACACCCACAGACACTAACATTGTGGGTATAGACTATAAAGTCAAAAAAGCTCTGGAAAATACAAAGCTGCTTTGCTTCGAGTTCCCCTAAGCTTAATACACCATGTATTGGCCCCAGATTTTACATGTAACATCTTACAAGTCTCCTTTACCGTGGTATGTTTTTATAATTTGCAAATTGTATCTCAGCTTTACACATTGGGCAACTTTCAGGTGCAAATCCAGTAGAAAAATGTCACTTTTAAGATTTCACTATTCATTATAGCCTGTTATTAGCCTTTAAAGAGTTAAAACTGCACATGTGCACAGATTAGAGCTTCCTGTGCCCAGCCGGAAGTAATAGCTACACTCTGGATGAGGATATTGGTAAATCAAAATAAACATTGAAGTAATATGCAAACCTATCTGGCTAGCATGATATTCCTCCCGGATAAACTGGCTTCACACAGAGACTGGTTATCCATTATCACAACATGTTAATTAATGCCAATGTCTATTTTTTTGCACTAATTGGGCCAAGCATGTCAGTAATTGACAGCGGAGATAAATTGCCAACCCGCCCTGATGACGTTTAATGCTTAATTAACATGAACGTCTGAGAGCGACACAATTAGAACAGTGTCTCAAGGAGATGGAGTGAATTCAGTCTCAGTGGGTCCTTATCTCTTTAAACATTTTAACCCTTTATGGGCCGCGTATGTAGGAGTGCATCATGCCAATTGGTCAGTATGATGCACCGATGAAGTGCTTGCCAACTTTTCATTGCAGCATCTTGCTGACCCTCCAAGAGTAATAGCCACATTATTGTTAACTGAATTATGCATTTGAAGCAGAGAGCATGAACAATGCTTACACAGAGGAAAGAACACTGATCGCTTTGACACATACTGCACAGGTCACAATTTGTCTCCCAGATGACATGTATGAAGGCATGTCAAATGAGGTTGACCCTCTCATATTTGGTTTGTCAACTCCATTTGACATGCGTAATAAAGACACGTCACATATTTCTGATCCATTCACCTGAGTGCTAGGTAATACTGTGAGACAATTATGTAAGGGTCAAGAGCAGTCAATAACTATGTACCAATGGTTCAATCAAGGGAGGCCTATAATAGAAGGCAGGGGATATCATAGTCCCACAGGCCTGCAACACTAAGGCACTTTTTCCTATCTACAGAACTCCTACTTGACTGAGGACCTCTATGCAGTCCATAAGACAAGGGCATGGAGGTGCATGGCAATGCCATATGTCTCCCTGTACTGTAGATACTGAGATTATAGATTGTGGGTTAGAATACAGTCCTTTGGTATTTTCACTGACCCACACATAAGGTGTCTAACCACTCCAGTTGGAGTATTCAGGATGGTGGGTGTCTATTTTGATATTCAATAACAAATGCAGATTTAACAACGAAATAGAATTCACTACCATTTATTGATAGTATTTACAGACCTTAGTGATCTATTCTTCATGAAAACAAAATGACACAGATACATCAAATGTCTCAAGTGTTGGTAGTACTTCTTGGTAGTGATTAGTCCTGGTACCAAAATGGTTGTTTGCTCCATCTAGTGGAATATCCTAGAACAATTATGTATGTCAAACCGTCACATGTCAAGTGCCTTCGACATGGCCGTGACCCTGGTCAACTCACAGATGACATGGCATTTTAAGGCATGTCAAATCATATGAGGATTACTGTGTGCTACAGTTGTCATGGTGACATATGTGCACATGTCCCAATGACCTGTGCTCTCTGTGTCAAATCAAGTTGACATGGGTATACATGTCACTTTGTCAGGAAGAATTTTCTCAGTGTAGTTTTTCTAGAATAGAAATCAACTAAAATACTGGGGCAACCTAAGTGAAAGTGCTGCCCCAACCTAGGAAGACTTGAATAAATAATTAAAATAACCAGCTAATCTGAACTGATTTAGACATTTGAAACAAAGTATTTTATGTGAAAGAACCTACTGTTCTTTTGTCAGTGTACATGAGAGTTAGAATGATTTAGAGTGTGTTTTAGTAGTTTGAAGCTTACAGTCAAAGCCTTTTAGAGCCTCTCCAAGAATTACTACCCCATTGGGACCTTTAACAGCCTACCAACCCCCCACAGCCCACCCAACTCACTCCATAAGCCTCCAGATCGATTCCAAATATGGTTGGAACCAGTGTCTACAACCCCCATACTCAAGGATAACCCCTTAAGGACCACTAATGCAGGAATGAATCATGCTCAATGGTCAGCATGTTGCACCAATAAAGTGCAGGTGAGTCCAGTTATGCGTTGGTGCATCATGCTGACCCTCCAGGAGTGTAACAACCCCATAGCATCAGCATGATGCGTGAATGCAACCCTGAAGAGTAACTCAACAGGGCTGCATCAATGCATCATGCCGACCAATGGGCATGATGCATTAAAGCAGCATGCTGTCCATAGAGGGGCCCGCTAAATCGATTCCGAGCTTTCCAAAACAATGAGCATCTCGGAGTGGGACATATATACCGGGGGCGTGAGCGGCTCACTCAAATAAACCACTCGTAAGATGACTAAGGAATTGGATTCACCAGGAGATGGTCCTAGTCCAATGACAGATATGGGCCTGGCATGGTCTGCATTGATTTCTTTTTCAATCTGGCTCCATAAAAGCTGCTCTGTCGCTGGTCTTCCTCATCCTGAGCTGCTCCCCGGCTTTAACACTTTAACTCTCTAGGGGCTGCTAATGCATCAGTGCAACATGCCACTCTGGTGAGTTACTTACCAGGGCTGCATTCATGCATCATGCTGACCCTTTGGAGTTGATACACTCCCAGAGCATGATGTGCTTCTGAAGTGCTTGAAAGCAGCCGTGGCCAGTTACTCACCAGGGCTACATTCATGCATCTTGCTGACTAATTGGCCTTTATAGGGTTAGGTTCTAAATCTTTGTGAATAACCGCCCTGCTGCTAATAAAATTGGAGGGGACCTTATACAAGACAGTTGCTTATTCAAGATCTAGTTTTAGTGTTAAAAGTAATTCCAACATCCTGTTGGCCGGGCACTTATTTGAGACCGATGCTCTTCAAGACTTGTCACTTAAACGGGATGATACGGTATCTTGCAAATAAGACACTCTTGGAGGGTCATCATGGTTTATGAATGTTACATGCCCAGTAAATTACCAGGGCTGCATTTATGCATCGTGCCGACCAATGGGCATGATGCATCAATACATGAGTGGCCTTTCAAGGGTAAGATGTGAGTCCTTGTAAATACCATTATAAATGGGAGGAGATGATGTCAACACAGGCAGAGCAGGGGAGGGTGAGTGAGAGGAAGACCTCCACAAATGGGACTATTAGTCACACAGAGATATAGATCTGTGTCTGAGGTACTAGTAGAGGGGAAAAGTAGTGTAAAGTGCTGCGTATAAGGCGCACCCCGCACACAAGGCAATACCTGAATGCTGAGTGAGAGGAAAACCTGTTCAACAGATATAGATCTGTGTCTAAAAGTACTGTCCAGGTAGAGGAAAAGGTACTGTAAAACCCCCTGTATTTGTAATCTGAGATGATGGTGTGTCTGGGTCTGTATGACATGGTGTGATAAAGGGCAATATGCCCCCACAGGGGTTAAGGGAAGCGCTTGCAGACAAAGTCTTGAGATGAATATATGGGACCCAGGAGGATGCAGGTAAAGAACATCATAAAGGTAGATCTTTTTGCTTCCTATATGTAAGCTGCTATAGGCTATGGCTTTAGCAGGACGATTATTAGGGGGTGGAGGATAAGGTGGGGGATGTTGTGGTGTTAGTTTGGGGGAAGGGAGAGAAGAAGTGGGGCAGGTTTTCCCCATAACCCTATGAGTATAACATGTAGTAGAGCCAGCTGAAATTCAATGTATATCATATTGGCCTGTGTTAGCACCATGGCACTCATTGATTCATACCCTAGGCCCTTATTTAAGACTGACACATATGTTCAAGACTTAGATTATCTTTCTTAGCATTTATATTGCATAAAGAGCATCACCCACACACTTTCCACCTTCAAATTTCAACACAACTGTTCCCCAGTCGTTATTTAAGACCGGTGCTCATTCAAATACCCATTGCTTATACAGGCTCATAAATACAATGTATGCTAAGGCAGTGATATGTGAAACACTAAGTATTATGTCATGGCTGATACGAGTGTCACTATAGATTAGTACTGGACATGTCATATTCAATGGGGGGATGGAATACAATGTGTGTATTCAATGCATCCGCTAGCAGTTAGTACTTGAGGGGGTTAGTTTTGGATTCAGTGTTTGCACAGGAAAATTCTCTTTTAACATAGTGGTTCTTCATATTAACTAAAACAATTCATGACATAGTATTACTGAAGTATTTCACTTTTTCTTCTTAACCATAATACCAAACTCTAATTCGGAACTAACCAGTTTAGCATCAACAGCTAGCTCAGTACAAAATTCAAAATTGTGTGTCAACAGACACAGGGACGTTGAAACTGAGTAAATAGTGTTGATTTTCTTCAATTAAAAGCTTTCAAACCTGTTTAGCCATGACATAAATGCAAATGTCAACTTGCATGGGATATTTTTGCATCGCATTCCCATGCTCGTTGACATTTGCTTATTTACATAACAACAAAGGATATCGTTCTGCCAAACAATATCTGAGTCCATATTGCTGGGCCCAGCAATACAAGCATTGTTGTCTGCACCAATCATAAAACAGTGAAATCTACCACTACCAATCACATATTAGGCTACACATATTGTCTATCAAGTGTAGACAACAGCCAATCTATCTACCCAGACACGATGTCTAGCCCTACTAGCATATAATAATAAGTACTGGATGGCTGCAATGTTACAATACTGGTGACTTTCCTCTCTATAATTCCAGGCCAGTAATCACTGAAGCTGTTATACAGCTGAGACGAGGAATTGTCTCGAGGAATATTACCAATATTGTAAGGTTGCAGCCAATGCGGTGTATAGATTTTGCTCTCACTAGCATTTCATTGACGCACCAATGGGGATGATACATTAGTCATCCAGATGCATAAATGAAGTGCTGGCAAGACTGCTGGACAGCACTTCATTGATGCATCATGCTGACCTTCCTGGTGTATACATGTAAAGCCTGTAGGGTTGGCATGATGCACCAATGCAGCACTGGAGAGTACTCACCAGGGCTGCATTGATGCATCATAATCCAATTGGTCAGCATGATGCATCAATGTGCTTTTGTTTGTTTAGTTTTACGTCCGGGGGCCATCGAGGAACTCAGACATTAAAGGGTTCTCGGACATTAAGTCCTTTCTTTTCTTTTTGGACAGGTATTTATATGCTGCTTGCCCGACACAGCAGTGACCGAATCTATGAATGACCGAATCTATGAGATGAATGACCTAATCCATGAGGAGGGTTGAGGGGGAAAACCGCTACCGGGGCTTCGTTCCCCTACTCTTTTCTAAGGATAGCAAGTGTTCTTTTATTTGCCTGGTCCCATAGGCAGGGGTCAGATAAACCACGGCCTTTGATCACTCAGACATGGTTCACTGAGAGGGAATCCCATGGCAAAAGACAAGCATGTAGGCCCGGGGGTGCAAGAAACCCCAAGCCACAAGAAACCCCAAGTTTGTTGCCTTTTACGAATCTGGTATGCCCACTGGTAAAATGGAAGGAGCATTCCTCCTTCATGGACTCCAAATGAAGTTATTCTGCTCCTCCATGCCCTCACATGAAGGTCCCCACTCCACAGGAAGGGCATCAATGTGCTATCAGCATTTAAAGGGCTAGCAACCAGTAGGGCCAGGCACGGGGTCCATTTGTCTCCAGTGTGCTATGTTTAAATACACCTCAAGGCTGCTGCACACAGCTGAGACTGCTCATTGACTGGCTCATCATGGCTCCATGGGATTTAACTCTCCCTTTATAATCTCCCCCAGGAGGCCTCTAGGTGGATTTAAATTGTTGAATCTGACTTTAGACACCGTAAACTCTTGTTACAGCGCACCTGCACTTATGAATTTTTACTACCTATTACCCCCTTCAGTGGCAGTGTCAAGCCCCTTCTTCATGTCAATACTTATGACTGTATTTGGGCCCCTACATTTGCTTTAAAAAGGACTTCATTGGATTTGGTGGGTCAATTCCTTAGAGTCAGCATAATGCACTGCCTCTTTTTGAATTGTTATAGAGGTGTGGTATGGTTGGACAGGGTTGGAGCCATTTGTTGGTTTCAGATCACTTCCGCCACTCTCTCCATTTGTGGTAAAGCTATATCAAACTTGGTCTCAAACCTGCCTGTAATTGTTATGTGGATGCAGAGACCCACAGGGTAATAACAACCGAACATGGCCCTTACCGGGTTAATCACTCTTAATCCATCCAGTTATCAATAGACTGTTATCACCAATATTGAAGACCAGAATAGCTTCTATAAGTAGCAGCATTGAAAGCATGGGTTATTTTCTACCTCCGTCCCCACCCCTCGCAGACACCCGGATGTACCTAGTGCCCCGACCAGCCACCAGGTGGCAGTACCAACTCCCGCCACCAGGGGAAGAACATTAGTACGCCTGATTGACTCCAGCCAATGAGAGGCCTCGTTACAAATGGGCTTAGTGCTTCACTCAGTCCAATTGGTGACTGCCACTAACAAGTGCAAGTACTGCCTGTGGTTTGTGTGTGGGGGGGGAGGGTGAGTAGGGGGGGGGCACACCCCAAATTTTGGATACTAATATTGTGAGCATGTTATCATTGGAATTATCAAAGGAGCCATTTTTGAATGAAAGGCCGGGCCCATCAGGGCACTAAATTAAGGGAGGTCAAGACAATTTGTAAGGAAACAAGAGGGAAGGTTTAGAAAAGATAAGGAGTACCCCCCTTCCTATGAGTGGGTGGGTGTTTGTGGGCGAGGAGGAGAGGTGATAGTACATGCAGAATCTGAGTGACAAGGTAAATAGTAGTCACTGCTAACCCTTTATAGGCTGATGGTGCATCCATGACTCATGATGACTCTACTGAGTTGATACAGTACTAGATAAAAAAGCAATGAAATGTTGGTCAAAAACTCGCCATGGCTTCCTCGGTGCATCATGCTGATCAATGGACATGCTGTACTCATAAGTGTCTCCTAAAGCGTGCACTTTAATGCACGCACATCGATCGCCATGATGCATGAATGCATTGTAGGCCTGGCCAGTAACTTGCCAGGCCTACATTCACACATCATGCCAACCCTGGTAAGTAATTTGCCAGGGCTGCATTCATGTATCACACCAACCCTATGGGGTTGATACACATACTCCTCAAGGGTTGGCATGATGCTCCAATGAAGTTCTGTTGAGCAGACTCACCAGCACATCACTGGTGCACCATGCTGACCAATTCGCATGAAGCACTCCTGCATCAGTGGCCCTCAAAGGGTAAGGATAACATGCTGTCCCACTAGGGTTAGAGGCAGCTACCTAGTGGACAGCATGCAGTAGTTGTAGCTGTCAGGTGGTGGGTGGAAGGTGTGTTTGGCTCAAGTAGGAGACAAAATGGGTGGACAGGTTTCACTCTGAATAAATGATACACACAAACACCACTCCACAGTACAGATAAGATATGGGACGGTGGGAGGGGGGGGGGAGTTAGTCAGTAAGGTGCACTGCGTGGTATGGCATTTTCAGGGCCCATACATGAGAATTAGGCCTTTAAGTGGTGGATACACAATTTTAATGAGGTGTGGTCCAAAAGTAGGGTATGCACCCCTGCTTTTAAACAAAATTTGGGCTCCAAAATTCCGAAAGAGATAACAAAATGGATTTGCAGTGCTACGCATCCCAGCTAAAAACGCCACTGCTTTTAAGGGAATAATATTGGTCATGTTTTTTATATGTCTGCATCAAAGAATGAAAATAATATGAGAAGTCAGACTGAGCAGAGAGGCAGACCCATTCCATGCAATCTATCACCAACACCACCCACGCAGTTTCCACCTTAGCTGTGCCTTTATTCAAATTTCAGTTCCCAGTTACCTCCCACATAGAAGCCAATAGATAGACATAGAAACTATAGTCCTCACCTAGAGATTGAAACTTTATTCTTTAGTACTGTTCAGATTTATTTTGTTAAATTACCAAGTAAAGAGGATTGTAAAATGTGGGCAATACGACAGCACAAGCGAGGATGCCAACACCGGCATTTAAGCAGATTATAGCCTGCACCAGCAAATCAGCCTGCACTGGATGACTCCCCAGTGCAAGCTGATAGGTCAGTGGTAGCAATGAGTGTGGGCCCAATCTAACTGTCAAAATGAATTTAAAACACCATTTTCTCAGCATTCAGGGCATAAACATTCAGGCAGGCTTATCACCCCCAGGCAATCACCAGCTTAAATGCAAGTGGTTGCATCATCCCCTGAGCTGTCTTAGTGTCCGTATTTTCCAAGCCTGGTAAATGCAGCTCCTTGACTCTGGGAACATTCTATGAGCTGCATATTCTGCATAGTTTCCATATAAGCTGCTGCTGATGGTATATATTGCAGTTATAGTAGTGGTCACCAAAGGGTTAAAGTGCAATAGAGGAACAAGGCATCTGGAGACAATACCATAAAGTGGTCATGTAGACATGTCTGGGTCTGGCAGTTAGAGGATGTTGTACGATGTACACCCTGCAGGGATGGCACATTGGGAATTCTGCCCATGAACAAGCAGATTTTTCAGGGGTAGGCCCTGGGTGGGTGCACAGTGTGTGGGGGTATTTGGATGGAGTAGAATGGGTAACTAGCTACCTATATAGTGAACTACTAGCACAGGCTGCCACAGGCCAGAATTACAGTGTTTTTATGCGGCTGAGACACGTCTCATATGAGATCTAGCTGTAGGATGGAAGGATGGTCTGTTTAAGCCTGTTAGGGCTAGCTGTAGGATGTTAGGGTGGCCTGTTTCTGCCTATGAGGTCTAGCTATAGGATAGGAGGGTGGTCTGTTCCAGCATGTTAGGGCTAGCTGTAGGATGGTAGCGTGGCCTGTTTCAGCCTGCGAGGTCTAGCTGTAGGATAGAAGGGTGGCCTGTTTCAGCCTATGAGGTCTAGCTGTAGGATGAAAGGGTGGCCTGTTTAAGCCTGTAAGATCTAGCTATAGGATGCAAGGGTGGCCTGTTTAAGCCTGTAAGATCTAGCTATAGGATGGAAGGGTGGCCTGTTTAAGCCTGTAAGATCTAGCTATAGGATGGAAGGGTGCCCTGTTTAAACCTGTGAGATCTATCTGTAGGGTGGAAGGGTGGCTGGTTTAAACCTGTGAGATCTAGCTATAGGATGGAAGGGTGCCCTGTTTAAACCTGTGAGATCTGTCTGTAGGGTGGAAGGGTGGCTGGTTTAAACCTGTGAGATCTATCTGTAGGGTGGAAGGGTGGCTGGTTTAACTCTGTGAGATCTGTCTGTAGGGTGGAAGGGTGACTGGTTTAACTCTGTGAGGTGTAGGTGTAGGATGGAAGGGTGGTCTGTTTCAGTCTGTGTAGGATGGAAGGGGTGGATTAATGAAGAAGCAGTGTACCGCCACACAGGCACTATTGATTCCGACTCTTCCCAAGGTCATTTGCTCACCTCGTTGACACAACTAGGCTTTAGTTCCATCTATCTGCCATCAACTCATCCTGGTCCCTCTCTTACCCTGTAAGGCCCACATAAAGCTCTTTAAATACTGCTAATGCACAGGGGGGGTGGGGGAGCAGAGCAGCTGAAAAAGTGGGGGGATGGGTGTAAAGTCCACTATATGTCAATCTATAGGGAAACCTGAAAAAGTGTAGTGGATGCATCCCAAGAGCTCTCCGCCACTGAATGAATTGGTTCATAATGACCATTGGTTGTCATGATGTATGAATACAGCCCCAGCATGTAACTGGCCAGGACTACATTCATGCATGCTGATCCTAAAGGGTCCATACTCTCCTGGAATATCGGCATGATGATCTAATGAAATGCTGGTTAGTGGCCAGCAATTTATTGCTGCATCTTAACAACCTCAAAATGCCTAATAGCTCTAGTACCATAGGATGTGCCTATGATGTATAGCAAGAATACTTTACATTAAATTCGTACAAAACTGGGACAAATCAAATCCCAGGTGCACCATTTACAATTCCTTCCAGTCCGCTTTATACATGAGGTATGCCTTATACACAAGATGTGCCTTATAAACGGTCACAACGCTAACCCCTTTTTTGTAGCATTTGTCCAGAATAAATAAAACTAGTGTTTAGTCAAAATGTTTTCCTCCAGAGGTACTCAGACTCCAGGGTGTGTCTGAATATGTCTGGGGCTTTCTTCTTTAAGGGCCACATGATGCTTCATATTGATCAGGCTTGGGAAAAGGTAATGCAGTGCCAACAGTGGACTGGGGAAAAACGTTGGCCATATCTCCACCAATAGAACTGTATGTGGAGGAGCCTGAACCACTGTTGGACAACTATCCACTGTTGGACAGTGGGGGCCTTGGTCACTTTTGGACAACTCTACACTGTTGGAGACTGGCCCACAGTGAGTTTTCTTATCTCCTGGTTACCATAGTGATAGCTGATAAGAGATAAGTGCAGGTGTTGGACCATCCTCCAACAGTGGGGCTAATGCAGGTGTGGAGGTGAGGGAGGGGGTATGGGGTCAACAGAAAATGCATGATTTGAAATTATTTTGGTACAGTAAATGCAGCATATCTCATCATGTACAATTTTGTTTTGAATGTGTTCATACATATACCTGGATAATTGTAAGGCCTACCACTATACAGGTATAATTGTTTGCACAAATCATTAATGCCTTGCACAAATTGCCTTTTCTATTCTTAACCTTATGGTATATGAAATTCATCCAGAAATGTTGGAGGATAGGCCAATGTTTAGCCCTCCTCCTATGGTGGAGGGGAGTCAATGTTTTCCAAGACTATTGATGCTGCTTTGTCCTTATGATGCCCCGATGCAGTGTGGCTGGTGGGTGAGTAGACTCACCAGCACTGCACCTTGATATATCATCAGGTACTTTCTCAGGCATAAGGTTGACATGATGCATTAATACAGGATTTGAGAGGTCTAGTAGGGTTACAAATATCAGCATTATCTATGGCTTCATTCATGCATCAGCATCATGTTACATTGATGCATCATGATAAGCAGGCATGATACATTAATGCATCATTACCAATGGGCATGATACATCAATGCACCATGACCAGTGGTCATGATGCCTTCACGCACCATGACCTACAGGTTAATCCATCCAATATACACAGCCTCATCGTACCTCCATCCCTAGTTCCTCCTCAGGCAGGTAGGTGGCGCCAGGGGCACATGTTCCGGCAGGGCTTGTTTACCTGGAGGTCTTTACAAGGCCCTCAGGCCCCCCCCCCCACTTTTTGCCATAGTAACCTTTGATCCCCTACTACCGGCATCCTGTTACCATGGTTACTGCTGTGGCCAGCTCCATCAGTTACCATGACAACCATGGTTGATGACCACTGTGTTGGTGTAATGAGGGAGTTGTAGTAGGCAGATACATATGTACTCTGTATAAAACACTGGTTTAACTACTACTGAGATTTGTAGTCAACCTTTAACCCTTAAGAGGGTGTTTCACCAGATCTGATGTAGACGTCTGGTGGAATCAGTAATAAACGGGTGCCAAATGATCGGTCAACCAACCCAATCAGGAGGTATTGAGCCCTGAAAATGACTTTATTTAGCCTCCCGATTGCCTCCTAATAGTCCTGGTTGTGATAAAAGATATAGTTTAAAGTACTGCATAATGTTTCCCATTTGTCAATTTTGTATACATCTGATGTTAGAATGTTGTTTATATCTACATAGCCTCAATCTATATTTCAAGATGATCTCATATCTGCACTTAGTTATATTTCCATATAATGTTAGCCCATTATTTACAGTTACATAATCTAATGGTAGTGTATTATTTATATTTGCAGGGGGCGTTGAGGAGAGAGTAACATGCGGTTTAACTGTAAGGTGGCGTTGTCGGTGCTCATGTTGGCCACTGTGTTCACCCTGGTGTCCTTCTGGACACGTTGTACGGACGTCACCCGCCAGGACAACAACTTCTACAGGTCAGTCAAGTCATTACTTACTAGGATTTTCCCCCATCATCAACCCCACACCCACTGAAATCAATGATCTTCATAAAAACCTATTTTGTCATTAGTTTGTCAGACCTCTTTTTGCTTAGCAACCTTACCTCCAATAGCATAACCTATCCTACCAAGGCACAATGTTAGACAAGACCTATTCAGTTTGAATTTAGAGGCATTATCTCTTGATTATGGAAGTTAGTTTCTAGCGAAGCACAAGCTCCCCTTCTAGAATCAGGAAAATATTATTTTCAATGTACACTTAACCTAAAAAAAAAAGCAGTCTCGGCAGCTATTCATTATGTCTGCTATCATAAAGGGATATTTTTCTAAGAATACACTGTGTAACTGTATATGGTAGCTCCCACTTGTAGTGCATAGAATCATGGAGGAAACAGTGCATGTGTGCAGTTCACAGCCTGTATTGTACTGTGGATAATAGTTTATATGAAGCCACCACAAAGGGCTGACATTATGCTGATATTCAACTTTATTTAGCCATTTAGGGACTGCATAATGCACTAATGCATCATACCCATTCATCATGATGCATGAATGCAGCCTTAGCGAGTTACTCTCTGGGGCCAATTGGCATTATGCATTTCCAGCCATTTTAGAGCACATTGAACCTTAACCTCAATGATCCACATGCGAATTCAAAATGTTCCTTAAAATTGAGATGCCTAAGAAATGTTTAAGTCATTCGCCCAATGATTTAGAATTGAGATTAGTCCAACTCTTTTAGCTTTACCTCTATTTTTACAGCTCTAATACAGAGAAAAATGCCAAACACAGAACCTATCATATTGTAAAGGGACAGTCAGGATGAGGAGGGGACCAAGAAAAGAGACAGAAGTAAGATTTACAATAGTACAATACATAATATAGAAGAGAGTAGAAGAGTTCTGAATGGCGGAGTGTCCTACTGGGACCCCACTGTACCATTTTGTACATGACTAGATACATTGATGGTCTACTTCCGGTCTGTGGAGCACGCTGCCATTGTGACTCGGATGCTGACCACAAGGGGGCCCGGGGCATTGTGGGAGCCATGCAGGCATTATGGGATGCCACATCTGCTTCCGCTGTGACTAACGGAAGTAGTGTGGAATTGAGGCTGTAAAACCTCTTCATATAATCAAATTTTACACCTTTTTTAAAGCTCATGGAAATGTGTTACTGCATTTAATCTAAAACTATATGAGATCTCATATCAATAAATCTAAAGCAGAGCTCCCTAAGGGCTCCCTAGTGATAAGATGAGATGATAAAAACCATGACAGTGCTTGTACCAGATGATAGGTGTCGCATTGGTAGTCAAGTGTAACTTATCACCCTACCACCAGATGTCCTCTTTGACCTTTGAATGTGCCCGGTATGACCCCTGGGGAGTGAGTGCTACCAGTGGTTACCATGAAGCCCAGATTGTACGACCTCAATCTAAAAGTTGATTTGTGATACAGTCAATGGCCAATACTGGGGATGCTGTAGCGTCATCCTAAGCATTTATAAGCGTGTCATGAATACGTTAGAGAGTAACTGGTTGTTGGAATTTAATACATTCACTCTATTCTTTGTCTTGACTAACCACTGGTCTAACACAAGCACAGTACACTTATACAGGCCAACAGGAACCTGCTGTTTAAAAACCACCAGGATACATTCCTGGATTATGCTGAGCAGTGGGCATGATTATTGAGGGGGGTGTCTCTTTTCCCTAATCTTGTTGAGGTGACACCTATGGTGACCATTATAATCGATGAGAAAGTAAAACTTCTGCCTCAGAGCAAATCTAAATTCCTCTCCCATGGAATTTGGCAAAGGAAGAATCCAAACTTATGGACAGTTGTGATGATGAATAGGGTCCACGTGGTCTTACTCCCAGTCTGTGTGCTCTCAGATACATCTAACCCTTTTAGCACAACATGACAACTCTTCATTGTTATCACCAAGAACTGTATATGAGGCACACCCTGTATTGATGCCAGACCAGATTAGGCTTGTCCTGAATAATTCTAATATAATTATAAACTGCATATATAACTATGACACTAGATAAGGAGTCTGCTCGTCAGCACTTCATTGGTGGATCATACTGACACTCTGGGAGCGTAACACCCCCCCTAGGGTTGGCATCATACATGCAATTATTTGCCAGGGTATCATGCATCATGCTGA
Organism: Acholoe squamosa; assembly: GCA_949317995.1. NCBI lineage: Eukaryota > Metazoa > Annelida > Polychaeta > Phyllodocida > Polynoidae > Acholoe > Acholoe squamosa. Next base: position 4,614,866 of record OX439050.1, on the reverse strand, counting down.
TCAATAGGCATAATGCATTAATACATCGGCCTTTAAAGGGTGTACTACCTAAGTGTGCAGGATGTGATAGATGCACATGGGCAGAGTGTGATTGTTCTGTGCCAGTCCCACCGGAAATCACCTGCCCCTACAGGAAGTGGTGTGGGACTCTGCCACCAGATGGCAGCAAATTGGACACTTGTCATTAATTCAGTGTCACATGGTGGGTGTACAAGTTCTGTTATGAGTGTGTGAGGTGGCGATGAGATGGCATTCCGGTATATATATATATGTATACACAGCCATTCACTCCTAAAAAATAACATATTTACCACCATGTCACTAACGGGCCAGAGCCAGTGCCCGAACCAGGGCTTTGTAAAGGAGAGGGTGCGCCCCTTATTTGGTCTGTATTTTATAGCTAAAATTGAAGCCTACCCACATACAAAATGCACCCTGAGTTCCTGGCAGACCTGTAAGGGGCAACTGAGGGTTGATATTGACCCAAATTAATCTAATGTAATCGTATGCACCCCGGCTTTAAGATCCCTTATTTTGGGAGGTTCTATCAGGCGCTTCAGGGCTCAGATTTGTGCATCTTATGCGCAGGAAGATATGATAATAAAGGGAAATAAACTCTTTAGTACTGGCAAAATGGAGGGGCTGCACACACCTGGTTTGCACACATCCCAACACCCCATGTCTAAATCTGCCACTGAGAGCTGCATTCATTCATCATTATGACAATGGTTAGTCAGGTAACTATGTATAAACATGTACATCAAGAGGAGAACCGGAAGCCCTAACCTAGGGTGCAATTGATGGTCTTTAATCCTATCAATGGGCTTATTATGTTGGATTCTGAAAACATATTTGTGAACCATTAGCGACAATTTACAGACAACAATGAACTTTTAAGCTTTGACCTTCGAAAGATTGTTGTTGGTGCACACACAGATAATTCTTTAGAGGCTGCTTAGTGCATTATTCCCATTACTTTGGCATTCATGCATGCTGACTCCATGGGGTTGATGCGCTCCCAGGGGTTACTTATTTTTCTTGATGATATGCAACGATTTGTCAGTGAAATATAATATTCGGTTTTCCATGTATTCGATACCATTAACTACAAAAGATTTGTCAGAATTTGGCATGGTGTCTGACATAAGCACAAGAGAGCGCATGTCAGTATAAGAGAAGAAAGGGGAAAAGATGGAGAAGCATCCTTGTTATTTGTTGTTGAATACCTGATTGACTGTACAAAGGTCACGTACAGCACCGCATCCATCCACTATAAGGTTCATAACATGATCTAGCAACATTAGCATTGGGCTACTTCTTAGACAGCTCATAGTAGACAAATAACAGCCAGACTTTTACACATCCTACTGTAGTGGCCCATTTTAGCCCACCTGACCTAATATACTTGCGAATCTGACTTACCCTGCGTTTATGTGAGACCTGTGTTTATTTGGATTATAAAAATGAATAAATTTTCAAATTTCAAAATCCCCTTGTTACCTGGGCTAAAGCGAGACATGCACTAAATCAAAGCTCTGGGCAGCTTTGAAGGTGCAAATAAAGGCATATTCAGCAAGACTGAGTGACATTGTCAGAAAATGTTAAATTCATCTAGATTTCAATTCAGCACTTAAGCGAGCTTATGGAAAGAGCCTGACAAAATGAAATGGATTTATCAATACTGCTTTATTCAAGCAAACTCTTTGTATACACAAAAGACCATCACCAAGGGATAGTGGTGTAATACCTGCATGTAAGGGGAATCCAATATGTAAGACGCACCCTCAGTTGAAGGGAATATTATGAGGCATATCTAGATATAGATTTTAGGCACTTTAGTACTCTTCTAGAAAAAGAAACTCCTTGCCTTTAAGGTGCACCCTTAAGGCACACACTTAATTTAGGCCAGTCCTATAAGTGTTCAATCTTCCTGCATAAGGCGCGCCTGATATGCGGGGTATTAGTCTTCTTCATTGTATAATTTTCAATTTTGCTATCACAAGCATTTTGCTTGTTCAAATCCTGCACTTATTCTCAGACTCAGCCCTTATACAGGCCACTGACTGTCTGAACGAGAGACATAGAGGAGGGGGCTAGGAGGAGATGGGACGGAGGGGGAGTGGTAGGAGAAGATGGGATGGAGGGGGCCTGGTCTCAGCTGGTCTCACCCCGTGTGCAGATTGAATCTGGGCGGCGCTGGTACCAAGTTGTCTTTTCACCAACCAAAGACTCCAGGGCAGATAACCAGTGGAGAGATGAGTGGGGTGGAGGAGGGAGGGGCACACAAGGGGCTTCTCCTGGGTCTATACATTGTCAATGATCAGTTCCCAACTTGGTGTCTATTTAGAGCTAATACTGAATTGTAATGTTCTTTAGTTTAAATCTTAGAAACTTAAAAGGACAACATTTGTTTTCAGCAAGGCTTCCCTAGATTATAAAAGAGGCTTTATCTTTATGAATGCAGTGGATGACGGGGCCCCATATAACACAGGAGCTCTGTATCTCACCTTGTGAGAAAACCCTTGGCTTTGCCTTGTGAGATGAAAACCCTTAGTGGGATCAATTTTTATGAATCTTTGTCTATCAGCGACTACCTATCCCCTCCTCTGTCTGTTTATCATGCATTTCCCCCCTCTGAATATGACCCTAGATGTCAAAACTGTGTAACCACCCAATACTCACTCCTTTAGAAATACCACTGCATAGAACACCAAGTAGTCATGGACAAACAATAGTCCCCTGTACACAAATAAAGCTGATTTGTTCTGTGATATGATGGAGACTGTATTTACATGAAGAATGGGAAAGGCAGAGTTCTGTTCAGACATTGGATACTGTTGACAATCTCTGTCATGGATACCAAGAGGGTGAGTCAGTTTGTCCATTTCAGTATACTGTGTGTACAGTTTTATAATGCCAACAGGAATATTTCCCATTGAGAAAAATTGCAGATTTCCAATTTCCCACAAATCACAAATCTATGAGTGGCATCAACATACATACTGAAACAAAGGAACATTTCTGTATGCTACTATCTATTCCCACACACATATATACTCAAAACCATAGAGACATTTCTATGTATTACTATGTAATCAATGGACTGGTTCAGCGCGCATCCCTCCTTGCATTCTGCACTGTTGTATTAGATGCATATCGCAGCTCATACATAAGGATTTCTGGTAATATGTGTGATTGAGGCCCTTTGTGCCTGTCATAGATTACCGCTGCTGCCTTCTTATAGCCCGGACACTTTTATAGCAGGCAGCCTTCATCCCCCACCCCAGTCATGTACATGTAGAACATCCATATAAAACAATGGGGTCTGCAGAACAAAGCCTTCCTAACTCTCTATGGGCCTCATAGTGCTTCCATTACCCAGAAGAATGAATTAGAGGTGCCCTTTTTCCAGTATTAACAGGAATTCCTGGCTTTTGGAGGATATTTCTGTATTGGATCCCTAGACAAGGTGTCGAAGATGATAAAATTTCTATTTCTTTTTTGTTGGCCAGCAGGTCGGGTCTAATTAATTGAATGTAGCACTGGCCTATTACTCTCCGGGGCTGCTTTCACCCTACACAGGCAATACACTCTAGACGGACACCATTCAGAGCAGGATATTGGTGCATCATTGCTTGGCATGATGCATGAATGAAGTGCTTGCAATATTGCTCACTAGCACATCCAGGAGCATCATGCCAACCCACTGGGAGTCTGTCAACCCTGTATGGTCAGCATGATGCATGAATACAGCCCGTGTGAGTATAGACTCCCCAAGTTTAAGTCCACATATATACTAATGCATAGGTGTATCATATTGGCTACTGGGCATGATTTATTGATGGGGGTGTGTGATCCTTAAAGGGTTAATAACCCACCCTGTTGTCAATGCTACCTTCTCCATATCAATATTGGCCCTCAATCCCCCCCCCCAACACACACACCCCAACCATCACAGGAGAGGGTGATAGGAAAGACATGATAAAATATAAAGTAGAAAAATGACAATACCAAGGGCTCTACAAACATCACAGACATGGAAACAAAGGCGAATACAGCCCCAGGTCTTCCTTAGACAAACCTGTAAAGCCTTTAAAGGCTGATAGTGCTTTAATGCATCATGGCTGTGATGAGGCATGAATGAAGCCCTGGCAGCTTACACTCCAGGGATCTATATTGCTGACCCTGGTGGGTTGAGGGTCAGCATGATGCACCATTGTTGGGAATTTTTTTTATCAGCACTTCATTGGTGCACATGGGTATAAAATCTGGTGTAGCCTTTTCTGATTTGTATTTCATAGAATTGTATACCCCTCCCTATCTAATATGGTGCAATTCATTCTGGTAATAGCGGGCCCGTTATATGCACAATACAGGACATCAGTATGGTCCTTTGGTGGGGAGGGAAACCACTTGGTTAATCAGTTCTGATCACAGTCCCATGGTGGCAGCACTGATTGGCCTGCACCCCTGCCACACATCCAAATAAAAGTCACCACCAGTAGGGAATACAACTTTGCTTTATGGCTTCAGATGGCGCCACTGTGCCGGTGCAATTAAGACTGGATAAAATGTTGGACACATTTTATTTTCACACAGATACATGCATACATTTAGCATGGTTAGAACTTCGCCAGAACACTGTAACCAGTACTGTGATGATAGACATGTAGAAAGTGGAAGATCTATATATTTGAGGTCTTGTTGCAGCTTTAGCTCAGGGATGTGAACCTACAATGTCTTCCCATATTAAAGGGATTTCAAGTTCCAGAGACCTTTATTTAAGGGGTTCTATTTGAGCACCCCAGGGATTTTTTTCCCCTCCTTCCCAGATTTTGACAAGAAATTGCCATCTGACATTAAATCACTCTGCCCCTTAAAGGCCTTCTCCCGTTGATGCTTATTATTGCTCTCTCTATGAGTAGAAGGAGGTTGTAAGCTGCTTGCTCCGCCACCCCCATTTAGGGCTGTTTTACAGGAGTCATTATTCCCCTGCTCACATCCTGTATTGACAATGAAGTGCTGGTGAGCAGACAGCCCAGCACTCAACTGTTGCATCATGACAACCGATGGGTATGATGCCTACCTGCATTAGATGTCCTTAAAGTGTTAAATGGTTTAAGGGGTTGGGTGGTTTCTAGGCAAGCCCCTTCATGCCTGGAGATCATGTTGATAAGGGCGGCATGTTGACACAGGAGAAACAAGACCAAGGTTAAAGTGTCATCCACAACAACCCCCGCCATCAGGTTTTACACCGTGCTACAAATCACCGTGTCAGTACTACAACCAGGTCAGGGGCTGAGTACACAGCCTTAACTCTCAGCACATAGGGTCAGCTTTAAGTGGCATAATGGATACGGCTCAAAATCAATCCTCTCAAAAATACCCCAGAACGTCCACATTGACCATACTTTGCTTAGTACCTACCCTATTTTCTCCTATCCTCTATGATTAGAAGGAATCATCAGATATGCACCTAATTTCCTACTTTTGGAGTGCATGCCACATTTCCAATCTGGAATACATTCCAATCTGGAATACACTGTTAAATGAATATGGCTGGGCCCATTGTGCCCTCTTTGTAAGGACTATAAATCACTCTTAGCATTCCTATAAATCCTAAATGTCTTGTTATAACAGTGTGTAGAACACATATTACCCCAGTACTAGACATTATTTTATCTTGTCAATTGATCAACAATTTGTGTGTTGGTGAGTCACCACCATATCATTGATATACAGACTACGAAAGCAGAAGGAAGAGTAATTCATGCTCTTTTTTCCATTCCAAGCAATAGGGCCACTGGTGATGAGTCGGTCTCCCCCTTTTAATACCCTATATTTATAGGTTCCTCTGGTAGAGCTGACAAGCAATCTTCTACCTTCATTTGGCCTAATAGTCATAAGTAAAGGTGGTAGGATGGCCTATGTGGCAGACATGACCTTTTGTCTTAACCCTTTAAAGAATGCAGAGACATATAAATGGGTTATGCCTTTTTGGTTGTTTTCTTGATGCATGAATTATCCATGGGGAGTTTGATTCAATTGATACATAGATGCCAGTCCTATGTGCTTAGTATCGGGGCAACATGCTGGTTACATTGATGTGTCATGCTAATCCTGTGTAAGGTTGATACACTCCCCGAAGGTTGGCGTGATGCACAAATGAAGTACTGGTGAGCAGACTTGCCAGCATTCCTTGGTATATTATGCTGACAACAGGGCATAATGTACTAGTGCATGATCAGCCCTTACAGGGTTAATGTGTTACTTGAGACATGGTAGTTTGTCTTAATAAGGGCTGTGTGGGAAGGGGACCCTATTACCCTGGTTTATTGTTACACTAATAGGCCGTACTGTTGATGAACACCATAAGTAAACCACCTACATGTACATTATGGTCTGTTCTCATGAAACCGGTTAGAATTATTATGAACAGTACTTTCCCTGGGAGGTGTGGCTTATACATGGGGATTTAGTTCTTGATCTACAAGGGACAGACCTTGACCTTTCCTTTGATATATTACACTATCCCTTAGCATCTCAAATAATAGAAGATTTAACCTTAGTTGTCATAAATAGAGGTATTATATTGTCAGAAATGATTTTTTTCAATGTGAATCTGATTGAACACATAGTCATAAATTTATCATTGTATATCTTATATTACAAGGAAATGTTCCTAGTCACAGAGGCGGCCCCACACCCCCCTGTGGTGGTCAAGGGGGCACATCTGAATCTGCACTAGTTGTTACCTACATTTTATTTGACATAGTTAACATTCTGTATCTTATATTACAGGGAAAGGTTCCTAGTGACAGAAGCAGCCCCAGACCCCCCTGTGGTGGCCAAGGGGGCACATCTGAACCTGAACCAGCTGGTGGTGGACCAGGGTGACCCGGTGTCCTACAGAGACATAGACTGTGTCATAAATGGAGAGTACACTGTCACCTGCCGCAGGGAGGGGAATGAGGTCTATGTACCCTTTTCCTTCCTCAGCAAGTACTTTGAGGTAAGTTCAAGTTATATGCTAACATTTTGACCCTTATAGCCAGGACTGCATTCAAGCGTCATGCCTACCTGAATGGCGAGAGGTTCGGCATGACGCCATCTGCCAACAAGGCGCTGGTTCGCAGACTTGCTAGCACTTTGTTGATGCATCATGATGACCCATGGACATGCTCTCCTAGATTGATGCACCATTGTAGTGCTGGGGAGTTACTTGCCAGCACTGCATTTACAAGCCTTTATTATAGTTTATACATTTCCTTTAACCTTGTCAAACTATCTGATCCCTCACTTTTCTCAGACAGAAGATTTCGAACAACCTGTATATCATTCATTATTCTTAGTCATTGATCCTTCGAAAATGCTTATTCAGACATTTTTCCTTGCATTTCTTGAATGTGAAGAAGTGAAGGGTGACTGTTTATGGAACTCCATTGTATTAGTCACACCTGGAGTTAAAGGATCTCTAAGCCTTTGTTATCCTCTGAAATGGATTTTACTCCTTGATGTACATACAAGGTTTTATCTTAAAAAAAGGAATCAGTATTATTTGCTGTCTGGACAAATTACAGACACCTCTCAAAGTTAATGAGTTTTAGACAAAAAGAGGCTGGCTATAGCAGCGTACAAGTGCCAGCAACCACAGTTATTAAACCTTTAAAGACACCCTTCATTGATGCTATTGGCAGATCCTGGTCATTGATGGATTAATATGGGGGTCACTTCCCTTTTAAATATAGTTCACAATTCATTTGCCTCTAAAATTGAGCCAGAATTAGGGAAAGTGCACCCTCCTCCTTTTTCACAATTCTAGATACCCAACTAAATGAGGACAGAGAACCCCAAGGCAGGATACAAGCATGAAGGGGTTAACATTTTAAGTACTTCTATTGCATTAATACATCATGCATGGATGCAGCCCTGGCAAGTAGCTCATGACCACCAGGGTGCTGCATCATGCTGACCCTATGGGGTTGCTACACAAACTCCTAGTGGGTTGGCATGATCCCCAAGCACTTCATTAATACATCATGCTGACCAATTGACATGATGCACTCCTGCATTAGCGGCCCTTTAGGGGTTATTGGATAAACAAGAGCCAACAGACTGTGAGGCCTCTGGCATCAATGCTAGAAATAACTCCCTCTCTCCATCTCCAATTATACAGCAGTACTAGTAATAAATATAGCTGTCCTACATAGTAATCCTTTTAGTCTGGTATGATGGTACAAGGTACTGGTTCTACTACTGTCTCAAATTGCTATATGGTAGCACTTCATTGCTAATGCATTAATGCCCTCTGGTTGTCATGATGCATAACTGCAGTCCTGGTGTATTTATGTAAGTTTCCGTTGATATAGGTTCTTCTGATGCACGGTGACTAATGAATTAGCAGGAACACACTCTAAGTTAAAGGTTTGCCGATTTAATGCTGTGTAACTGTTCCCTGGATGCACCAACCAGAGAGTACTTTCCTACCCATGTGTGCCTGAATAAGAGTGTTCGGTGGGTAGCTCATGGTGGGTGCAAAGCAAGACCAGAGAATACTTTGCTACCTATCTCTGGTTGAATCAGAATGATGTGCAAATCATGGTGGTCTTGCAGCACAGACACTACCTTCCCACCTATCTGTGCTTGAATCAGAATGATGTGTGGGAAGCAGCAGGGAGAGGAGAGGAGCAGCTCTTTTTTATCAGAACCAATCAGCTGGGGGAGCAGCTCAGACCAGGCAGGCTGACAGTTACTGATCCCCCCCCGATAGGAGGCATGACCTGCGCCCTACCCACTGCATCTGTGCTGGGATTACTGCTCAGGGCGGGGTGCACTGGAGGAGGTCTTTCTGTTCATGTTTCATTTTTTGCAGATTTATAAGGATGGTAGACATGAGTAACTAAAAATTTTAGATCCAGATTCTCGAAAATGGATGCCACTTAAATTTATTTTTCAGAAAAAACTCTCACTCTACCCTATAGATATATCTTGGATGATTATGTCTACAATCAGTTTCTTTGTCCCTTGTAGGTGTATGGTAAGATCTCGGAGTATGATGGCTATAATCGGTTTGAGTGGAAGCACAGTTATTCCCAGGTCTACACGCCCCAGTCACGGTACACCCCAGAAGGTATCTTCATGTCCTTTGAACACTACAATGTGGAAGTCAGGGACAGGGTCAAGTGTATCAGTGGTATCGAAGGTAAGAGTTTCACTTATATCTATCGTAACGGTTATAGTGGGGCCCCCCGGGCCCTTAACTTTGTCCTTCTTGGTCATGAAGCAGACACTTTTGCTTTCCCCTCCTGTTTAACTAGATGAACTTTAAGGCCCAATAGCTTACCCTCAAAAGATGGGTCCAGGAATATTCATTGTTCTGCCCATAGATTATGGATGGTCAAATCTGGCTCAAATCTTACATTTTGGCTATGTATCTATTATCCGAGTTGTGATTGATAGTGTGATAAATCTAAATGCTTTTTCTCTTTCAGGAGTCCCTATATCTACACAGTGGGGACCCCAGGGCTACTTCTACCCTATACAAATAGCCCAGTATGGCCTAAGTCACTACTCTAAGTACCTGGCCACCAAACCCCCCTCCAGGATCATTCTGGAGGATGCAGAGGATGAGATGACCAGTCGGTGGATACTGCCTGATGATGAGACCACTATAGACAATGTTATAGACCCTATACGCGGCACTCGGGTCATAGAGTTCAACACAAGAGGTGAGTCAAAATACCATTTAAGTATACACAACCACTGTAGTACCTTGCCTATATATATGAGGTGTGACTTATGCAAGAGGACAGACTTGCTGGTGCATCATACAGGACGGGCCAAACTCTTACAATCTTCCCATATTTTTTCTTTATTCCATTATCAAGAAGATGAACTGATAGAGTGTGAAGCAGTCACTGTTATACCTCCAAAAGACTCTAGCCTAGCTTTACAACTCCACCTTATATACCAGTGATTAAATGTTTCATCATATTTTTCAGATTCTGCTCAAAACCCTGGGGTGGGTTTGCGACTGGACTCTTCACAAAACTTCTTCTTGTCGTTTGACTTCAAGTTTGTTACAAATGGCTCCATTACAGTGGTTATCGAGCCTAAGGGCAAGGGAGCCCCTCTATACTACCTGCACTATGTGTGTTCTCAGACTCTACTAGAGGTATCTGGTTACGATATATACTACGGTGTTGGGGATCGACACCGATGGACCCACATTACAAGGGACATCAGTATAGACTTCCTGAAGGGACTTATGCTCAAGAATGGCAAACCCAAGAAGTCTAAGAAACTCCTCCTTAACAGAGTGATAAGTGTGAATTTCCGGGGTCGTGGTTGGTTGGATAATGTGACACTATGCTCCAGTGCACACCTCCCACAGTTTTATTATGCTGCTAACTGGCTGGTGTTGAACCAGGACAGTCGAGGTGGCTGGCCCATCCAGGTCACCCGCAAACTTGCCAATGGTGTTTTACATCTGCCACCAGGGTGGTACTCTGCAATGGCGCAGGGTCAGGCCATGTCGCTGCTGATCCGCGCCTATGTACGGACTAAGAACAAAAAGTACTTGAACGCTGCATTAAAAGCCACAAGCATTTTTGATGTGTTGAGCACAGAAGGGGGTATACAGGCCCGATTTATGGACAAGTATGTGTGGTACGAGGAATACCCCACAACACCGAGCTGTTTTGTACTGAATGGATTTATTTACTCATTGATAGGGTTGTACGACCTGAAGACTATTGCTCCTTCTGACCAGGGGCGGCATGCTGAGCAGCTGTATGCAGTGGGCCTGGAGTCACTCAGATCACTCTTACCACTGTTTGACACAGGCTCAGGGTCTATCTACGACCTGAGGCATGTGACTCTGGGTGTGGCACCCAACCTTGCACGGTGGGACTACCATGCCACACATATCAACCAGCTCCTACTACTAGCCACAGTGGAAGATGACCCCACCTTTGAGGACACTGCCAAACGGTGGGTCGGTTATATGAAAGGCAAGCGTGCACCCCACAACTAGCCTGCATCAGTAAAAGGAAGGCGTATTAATCGCCTTCATTGTATCTGGCAGAACTGACCAGTCAGCGGACAATTCCTGACAGTCAAGTCAACAGAATAACACATCATTAGGTAAAGGTGTCTAATGATCAGTTGCCAATGCAGTTGGTGATAATGGAATGGTTGTACTAGGTCCATCCTTCTGAGACCCATCGATTATTTTAAAAACAAACACCGGTGGAGAATTGCCAAGAGTAACCACATTTCGTTGAAGTACAGTGTATATGACTGTTATACATCGGCATTATACAACACAACAAGCTAAATAAAGGTCTAAAGAATGAATCATGTGAGCGATAATAGGCGTATTTGAGCGATGATAGGTATATTGGCTATCTGTTAAATCCCTGTTGCTAAGGCTCAGTGAATGTATTGCTGGTGAGTGTAAATATATAAAATAGTGTTGTAACTTGATCACTTTGTTATATTGGGGTCTGTTATAAAACCCTCACCTCCGTAATCATCTAACAAACCTCTGACCACTTCTATGTTGGCCTTATTCAGGCCTCACACCCCTTTATTATGCTATAAATATATATATACAGATGTGTACATATTATATACAGAGTAAAGGTGAGTATATTTGTATATTATAATCCACAGAGCACTGCGCAGTATTTACTTATAAATGCAGTGTGTACTTTATAACAGTACCTATAGGCAATAGGTTCTGGGTTTTATTTGAGCATCATTCAGAAAATAAAATAACCTAAATCTTTAAGGTTTGCATAGTGCATACAAGGCCATCATTCATTTATATCAATATGATGTAAAGAGGAATGTGTCAAGGTCAATCAAGATCAAACAGAGGTTGTTCAAGGTTAAAGTTTGATTTTTTGTTGTCAGGTATGTGCAGGGTATCTCCTGCTGTGCCCGATAGGTAATGGTGTTAGATATATTCTATACCTCATATTGAGGTGATGATAAAAAATACTTATTGGAAGCCTGTGTGTCCATATGGATGTCTGCAGAATATGACCTATTACCTAATGGAAATAATGATTATAGGACTAACATGTATACTAATACAATGCCAGACATTACATGGAATTACCACACCCGACCAACAAGAATCCATCATTCAAGGTCTATAGACATAATGTTATGTCACATGAAACAGATGTCAAGTATCTCCCTCAACTGACTATTCCTCATTGTATCCAAAAATATACATCAGGAAAAATGTACTTTTGTATGTCTAGGAATGTTATGGAAATTTAGTTTGATGACTAGTATTGTGAGAACCATATCTACATTATTTTTTCAGAGTAGACATATGCAGGTAAACACAAACGGCCCTACCTTTGTAGAAAAGGTGAATCCCGGCTTTTTGTTAAAGTCTTGGCCAAAGTATCTGTTTTAAACCATGTCCATTTTCTGCAATTTTTTCAGGATGTATAAGTGTGGTATATTAATATGTAGCACAACCCCATACTGCCAAAAAAAAAAGAAACTAATGATGCATTACCACATGTTTAAGCTCTAATTCTAAGATCACCCTTGTCACACCATATTCAGCTACACCCTGTTAGGTCAAAGGTAGCATTTGATAAATGACAGATGGTTCATGACGACGAATTATATGGTTCTTCATGGGTTAAGAACACATACATGTTGCATGAGGCAGATTTAATTGAAATGTGAAATGCCACCAAAAATTAAGGAACATTTGGTTTATGTACTTGAGGTAGAAAGCCTCATGATGTATGAGCCCAGTTTTGCAGTGTTCCCCCATACAATGTAGCTTTCTTTATCACGAATCCTTAGGAGTATAGTACTTGCTGTACTGCATTGGGGTATGCCCCCTGTATCGGACCAAATTGTGTGCATGTGTGTGTATATGAGAGAGCGTATGTGCACATGTGAGGGGAATGTATATCACGTCTGTGAGGATGTGTCCCAGCAAGGATATGGCTGTTATAGGATCTGTGACATGTATGTGTGTGAGACTATGTGTGCAAGTGCCATGATGTGCATGCATGTATGACAAGATGTGTGTGTATATGAGGATATGTGTGTATAAATATGCATGCATGTATGTGAATAAATCAATGTATTATATCAATTGACGTCTACTCTCTGAATATACTGGTAAACATTTGTAAAGTGATTACATCAGTGTCATCCCAATACTCAATCATATGCCAAAACTTTATGATGAAAGAGTTTGTACCAGTTAATTGATGACAAACAAGTTTCCAAGAGGTCCTCACACAGGTATGCTGAATGAAAGCATTGAAAATTCCAATATATTGAGGTGACAGACTAAGTAAAATCTCTTCCCATAGATTTAATTACAGCATGATGAAATGATTGAGTGCTGAATAAATCATACCTTACATTATCAGAATCACTCAAAAGGCAAAAAGTTTAATTCTTGGTAGAAATGTGTGAGCAGGTTGGAAGAAAGGAAAACATGTGTGCACTGTCATTGGCTATTCTTTACTTATTCCTTCCCACATAATATTATTAAGTGTTGTGATTGGCATATTCCTGCTACCAGCGAATGGTGTGTATATTGATTTGTACATTTTATGTGAGGCTGGTTACATCTTTATAGGTGTCTCCAGGTCTATGTCCCATAGTAACAATGATGCACCTTTGCAGTGCTGGAAGGCCCTGCATTGGTGCATCATGATCACCCTTTTACTGAGGGTGTCACTCCTGCAGGTTTAGCATGATGTATAAATGCAGTCCTGGTGAGTAGACTCAAGAAAACTTACCAGAGCTGTATCCATCTTTTATTCTGAATAAGGCACAGCATATTTTAATTTCCCTTATGGCCCTAATAGTTATTAAGTGTATTTGAGAATACTAGAGCAGTATGCATCAATTCTGTGTATCTGGCTGCAGTATTTTGTCTGGGAAAATAAGGTGGGTGAGTGTGACATAACCTATGGCAATAATCGATGCATATATATGCTTACTGACCAAATGCGTGGAGAGTGAAGAATTATAGGAAATGTTCTTGCTTGCTTGATTGATACTGATGATTAAGAGAAAACTAATTTAGACCATCTTAATTCAAAGTTTCATGTTGGTATGACGGTGATCACTGATTATATTACTAACAGATGTAATAATCCATGAAGCCTGTTCATTTTACAAGTACTATATTCTGTATTATATATGGTCTACCCCAGTGGGGACATGACCTTCAAAGCTGCCCTCGTTGATTTTATGACCTTGGAGCCACATCATAGGAGACGGAATCAGTTGTTGGTTTCTTGTTGGCATAGTAACCGATGTGGTGCTGTTTGCACATAAATATTTCCATAATAAAGGTGATACAATGTAAATTTGACTTGTTGCTTCTTTTTGACCCAACATATATCTATTAGAGTTGTCTTTTGCTGGCCCACAATAACCAGGAAAACTGGACACATTTTCCCAGGAATTTAGGAAAATTTAAATAGAGAATTGCTGGTAAAGCAGGAAAAGTGGCATCAAGTGATTTATGAAGTTAACATTTTAAGGGCTGCTCATCCATTTAGAATTGGTGCTGGAATCAACAGTCTAGAGTCAGCATTTGGCATTTATCTTTAAAGGCAAGCTATTAATGTATTTACGTTTTACTTTGGATGAATTGCTTATTTTAAATGGCATCTTTGGCAGTTGAAATGAAGCTTAGACCCTGAAATGCTAGGCAAGACATAAGCTTACTGATTCACTGTCATGTCCTCTAGTGGTTCATCCTAGAACTAATGTTGATATGGATAGGTCATGATGAAGATTTTAGCTATGGTCCACCACAGGACTGAACACTGGCCACTTGAGCCTATGGATCTGAATTACACTGTATAATAAAGGATATACAATATATTATTAAAATGATAGTTCAGTTCTATGGCTGTTTACCCTGCAACTGCCTGTTACCATGCATTATAAGTATAAACCTAGGGTTCTGTTAGTGGAGTGATCAACCAAGAGCATAAGCAATTCAAACCTAAGATTAAAAGTGTAACAAAAAAGCCCTTAGACTATAAATGTATTTAGGGTTTACTTTGGATAGATTGTTTACTTTTAAATGGCATCTTTCACAGTAAAAAAGAAATGTTTGCCTGAAATGCTAGCCAAGACAGAAACCAAGCTTACTGAGACCAAGGATTCATTGCTATGCCCTCTAGTGGTTCATCCCAAGACTAAGGTTATATGAAAAGGCAATGGTGAAGGTAACAGCTATAGGAATCAACAATGGCCACTTTGGATTGTGTCGATGCAGGTAAGAAACATAAACTTACATAGTCATCCAGGGTAAATAATCCTTCATTAAGGGTAACGAAATAACCACACAAAACCAGACACATTGTTTAAAATTAAATGGTTCTTTTATTTGGGATTTTTTACATCTAGAGAAGGGGGGCAAATAGTTTCTTTGGTGCAACGTTTCGAGTAAATTAATTACTCTTCATCAGGCAGGTTTATATAATCCTTCAATCACAGCCAGGATTTAAGTCCACAGCTTTCTGAACTTGCCTGCACATTATGTTAAGTCTGAGTATAGCATTCTACAAATGTATGTGTTATGGCTTATACCATGATTTGGGCATTTTGAGTGCCTTTTTGAGGATATCAAGCTTTCGTTACCCCAGGATACACACATGATCTTGACAATCTAAGACTTTGTGACACTTAATACATTTTCTATACTGAGGTAGCGGATTGTTCTATGTGCACCGCCATTGTTGAAGCTGATCACCAGCTGATCATCAGATGGGTACCAACCGCCCCGCAGTGAATTGCTGGGATTATTTCATTGGCTTATAATTAAAACCAGATAAGTCAGTATATATGACAGCAGACCCCATGTAAGAATCAACCAGAAATGTATGGCCTCAACTAAAACTTCCAATCCAAAGTCCTACATGCTATCCACTATAATAGCTTGCTAGATGAAAGTTTGGGTAGTAGAGCCTGTTGTGTTGTATGCTTTTGCACCTTGGCATCATTATAGAGGATGTGGACTGCTGGATGCGCTCGGCCCTCACACATGGTTGTCCAGTGATATAGTGCTCATTACAAGGTAAAGCAAAACTGAGCAGGTCATGGTTTGGATGGGTGTGTGTTGTGGTACAGCTTTTACAGTATGGCATTGCCGCATTCTGATGCATCCTAAATGTATAAATCAAGATATGCACTAATGCATGACTATAGCATACGGATTGTATAGGCATGAATTAGTCCCACGTTACACACTGAATGTACACATACTTTGATTATGCATGGTGCTATATTGTCATTTTGCAAATATTCAAATTGATTTCTTAGAATGCATATGAGCAGTGCATCAAACACCCTAACTCATATATCATATGAGGCAAAAATACCCAGCATTTCAATCAAATTTAATAAACCTTTATTGAATATTGGGTAGCCTTCAAAACATAATGTTTCAGGTCAATAATTTAATCAACCAATAATTTAATCAACCAATCTTCATACAGTATGTAGCTGCTCAAGCTTGTGAAGACCAGTCCACCAGCACATTGATAATCTATCCAAATCACAGAGCATTGGGAATTATATCTTGTAACACATAAAAAGTCAATCATGACTAACATTTCTCCATACAATAAGATACAGCCCAATACAACACAAAGGTACAGTATACAGACCAAACCTGTATGTGGTCACCTTCAATGTACGACTTGGACTCCTCCTTATCCCAGTCCTACCCAGATTCATTGAATTGTGTTTACATTTAATTCACATTAAGCTGCAGTAAAAACTAGGTGTATATAGTTTACAAGTGTGTATGAGGACTGATTATCTCATGCATCGGAGTAGTGCCATACTGCATGATGCCTGTAGGCCAGAGTGCAATGCAGCACTAGTCCTGCAAATGAGATAACCAGTCCACAGACTCACATGAGTGCTCCTTTGCATTTATATCATGACCAGGGAATGTACTATGCACATTACATATAACTGTTTTCATTCTAATAAGCACACATGCTCTAATAAGCGCACACCCCACCTTTTGGGACCTCGAATCATGGTAATGCAGTGCAATAACAGAGATTTTGAGGGCAAAAACAACGAGTTTTAGGCTTTAGAGGGTGCGCTGATTAGAATCGATTTTGTATTGATGTTTAACAATTAAATTTCCGCACATGTGCGCTTATTAGAATGAATACGGTACATGCCCCTGTGTAGTACAACCCTGTAATGCTATCTCTATTGCAACCCAATTTCTCAGCATTTACCATGGGATGAAAGGCAATGTTCAGCTTTACATTTATGTATTTATAGTTTTAGATGTATATTTATGCCATGGTTTGTTTTTGTTTATGAATGAACATATGGGAATCAATTCAATCAAAATCAGTTGGATCGGAACTAGTACCTAAGAAAGAGAGAGGGAAAGTAATCTAGGTGTCTGAGCACCAGTCAATCGACACAAGTCCACTGGTCTGAGAACCAGCCCTATCTGGTATAACACATGGGAGGCTAAAAAACAGCCCTCTCACTCGAGTCATTGAACTAGTGCCTTTATTCACTTGACATCACTGATTGATCTCTTAAAACCATCTATTTGACTTTTCTGTGTATTAACTGCTTGTCCACCCCATTCCAGCACTTCTTTTTGTGAGGTCACATAGTTAAATCTTAAAATATTTATCTTGACTTTCATGTCACCTCTGGTCCTTTCTTCATCAGCTGGTATTGCTACTCCCAGCTTCTTGGACAATTTACACTTATGGCAGAGTAATTGTGACAATCCTCCTTCTTCCAGGGTCTTAATCTAAAAGGTATTGTGTAGTTCTTCTGCTGAATACTGTTGATACATATCAGTATACCTAGCTATTCTCAGTCCCCTGTTTTGTAGACAAAACATGGGCAACTCAAGCATTGATCATAACGCATCATTAAACACATACCGTATTCGACCTAATTAGCGCACATACCCTAATAAGCGTACACCCCCCTCTTTTTGGTCAGATTTCAAACTAGAAATTACCCAAATGTTTCGGATTTATAAGCCCAATTACACTCTTAACTACTAGACATACATTTTAGATATTTTGTAAGCCCACAGTGCGCTAATTAGGTCGAATATGGTATATCCAGTTTGGGGAGGGGGTGGGTCATTTAGCCTAATCAGTTCTTAGTAGGGGGTTGGGTTCACCTTTAGAGGAGCTCTGAATCAGCAACGATGTCACATTGCAAAAGTCGGCAGACATAGGTTCTCAAATCAGTGCACCTTCAACATATTGGTTGGGGGTGTTAGAGGTGTACCCTAGCGCTCCTCCATTAAATGCCTCTTCCATTGATCAACCCTGGAGTGTACCCTCGGTGCACCTCCATTAAATGCCTGTTCCATTGATCCACTGAGAGGTGTGCCCCTGGCAAACCTCCATTAAACAACTGTCCCATTGACCAGCCAAAGGTGTACCCTCGCCTTCATTAAACGCGTATTCCATTGATCCGCCCCGAGGTGTCCCCTAGCACCCTGCCATTAAATGCCTGTTCCATTGATCCCCCCTGAGGTGTAGCCTAGCACCCCTCCATTAAATGCCTGTTCAATTGATCCACCCTGAGGTGTACCCTAGCATACCTCCAGTAGACGCCTGTTCCATTGATCCACCCTGAGGTGTATCCTAGCGGCCCTCCATTAAATGTCTGTTCCATTGATCCATCCTGAAGTGTAGCTTAGCAGCCCTCCACTAAAAGTCATTTCCACTCTCTAACCCCGAAGTGTACCCTAGCATACCTCCATTAAACGCCCCTTCCATTGATTCACCCCTAGGTGTACCCCAGGCGCACCGCCATTAAATGCCTGTTTCATTGATCCACCCCGAAATGTACCCTAGCACCCTTCCATTAAATGCCTGTTCCATTGATCCACCCTGAGGTGTACCCTAACACCTCTCCATTAAATGCCTGTTCCATTGATCCATCCTGAGGGGTACCCTAACATACCTCCAGTAAACACCTGTTCCATTGATCCACCCTGAGGTGTACCCTAGCGCCTCTCCATCAAATGCCTGTTCCATTGATCCATCCCAAGGTGTACCCTACCGCCCCTCCATTAAATGCCTGTTCCATTGATCCATCCCGAGGTGTACCCTAGCACCCCTCCATTAAATGTCTATTCCATTGATCCATCCTGAGGTGTACCCTAGCATACCTCCAGTAAACGCCTGTTCCATTGATGCATCCCAAGGTGTACCCTAGTGCCTCTCCATCAAATGCCTGTTCCATTGATCCATCCTGAGGTGTACCCTACAGCCCCTCCATTAAATGCCTGTTCCATTAATCCATCCTGAGGTGTACCCTAGCACCCCTCCATTAAATGCCTGTTCCATTGATCCATCCTGAGGTGTACCCTACAGCCCCTCCATTAAATGCCTGTTCCATTAATCCATCCTGAGGTGTACCCTAGCACCCCTCCATTAAATGCCTGTTCCATTGATCCATCCTGAGGTGTACCCTGGCACCCCTCCATTAAATGCCTGTTCCATCGATCCATCCTGAGGTGTACCCTAGCACCCCTCCATTAAATGTCTATTCCATTGATCCATCCTGAGGTGTATCCTATCACCCCTCCATGAAATGCCTGTTCCATTGATCCATCCCGAGGTGTACCCTAGCGCCCTTCCATTAAATGCCTGTTCCATTGATCCATGCTGAGGTGTACCCTAGCAGCCCTCCATTAAATACCTGTTCCATCGATCCATCCTGAGGTGTACCCTAGCACCCCTCCATTAAATGTCTATTCCATTGATCCATCCTGAGGTGTACCCTAGCGTACCTCCAGTAAACGCCTGTTCCATTGATCCACCCTGAGGTGTATCCTATCACCCCTCCATGAAATACCTGTTCCATTGATCCACCCTGAGGTGTACCCTAGCACCCCTCCATTTAATGCCTGTTCCATTGATCCACCCTGAGGTGTACCCTAGTGCCCCTCCATTAAATGCCTGTTCCATTGATCCACCCTGAGGTGTACCCTAATGCCCCTCCATTAAATGTCTGTTCCATTGATCCATCCTGAGGTGTACCCTAACATACCTCCAGTAAACACCTGTTCCATTGATCCACCCTGAGGTGTACCCTAGGCGTACCTCCATTAAATGCCTGTTCCATTGATCCACCCCGAGGTGTACCCTAGCACCCTTCCATTAAATGCCTGTTCCATTGATCCACCCCTAGGTGTACCCTAGTGCCCTTCCATTAAATGCCTGTTCCATTGATTTATCCTGAGGTGTACCCTAACATACCTCCAGTAAATGCCTGTTCCATTGATCCATCCTGAGGTGTACCCTAACATACCTCCATTAAACGCCTGTTCCATTGATCCACCCTGAGGTGTACCCTAGCGCCCCTCCATCAAATGCCTGTTCCATTGATCCTTCCCAAGGTGTACCCTAGCGTACCTCCATTAAATGCCTCTACCTTTGATCCACCCCAAGGTGTACCCTTGGCACGACTGCACTGAATAGTCCCTTCCATTTACCAACCCTGAGGTGTACCCTAGGCGCAAGCCCATCGAATGCCTCTTTTATTGATCCACCCCAAGGTGTATCCTGGCACACCTCCACTAAAAGTCCCTTTCATTCACCCATCCGCAACTGTACCCTTGACACACCTCCATTTAATGCCTGTTCCATTGATCTACCCTGAGATGTACCCTTTATGCATGTCCACTAAAACCCTCATGCCCTTACCCACCCTGAGGCATACCCTCAGCAGACCTTCATCAAAAGCCTCTTTTACTCCCCCACCCATAGGTGTACCCTTGGTACACCTCATGAAAAGCTTCTTCCACTCTGCAACCCCAAGGTATACACTCAGTGTGTGTCTATGACTCAGAGTTCCAACTGCTGCTGTGCCAATGTAACCCAGGCCAGGAGAAAAGTGGGCCTCTACCTTTTAAGGTATAGTAAGGTATTTTAAACCAATGTCAGATGTGTAGACTGTAGTCCAAAGACCTGCAGATAGTCATGTATTTTCTAGGTGGCCTTGTGCTGAATGAGCATGGTCAGTTATCACGTGAAAGTCGAGTTTATCAAGATTCAAGTTGGGTGGGAGGAATTCTTCCTCTGCCATTTTGTGGCGACGTAGTTCCCGGGCGTAGGTCCAACTTCCAATGGCCATCTGCCCAGTCATCATCTGTACAAAATCAGTTAGTTATAATTAACACCTCTATAGATTTTACAAATTCCTCATCATCTGTATAAGCCCAGCCCATGAAATAATCCTCTTTTGTTCCAAACAAAGTGACATCTTTTCAGGCCATTTTACACCCTCAGCTTTACAAAAGAGTAGGCCTGACGTCGTGAAGTTGTCATCAGCAAAAGTGACATTGTTTACCTACTTTCCCAACCTAGTTCTGCATTTCTCCAATTGCTTCCCTGTGCCTATATAGGTTTTAGTTCTTCAGAAACTGAAAACTTTGAGCTCCTGCAGAATAATATATATGCAGATAAGTGCTACAATGGGAATGAATGATGCTGGATGCCACTGCAGACTGTGTCTGATGTCGCACTTCATACAAGGAGAATGTATGTACTTGGACTACCAATGGCCTCATATTCCTACCCAAAGCTCATAGTCTGGACACTTAGGTCTGGAAGCTACATTTAGAGGCATTGAGGACAGAGAGAGAGGAGAAGTTTAAATGGGAAATGAAGTCACTATATATAGAAACTGTGGATGCCCTTTCCTAGATAAGTGTTTTATTTTATGTGAATAACTTCTTCCTATAGAGATAGCATTGCAGGGCTGATCCGCACACCCCCAGTGGCGTAACGTGTGCCGATCCACCACAGCGGCCGATCCAGTACCGTAGCCTCATTCTGGCTGTGAGTAAACATTCAAAATGGCGGACCGGCGCTCGTGCGGTGAACTACGGTAACTGATTTTGCTAATTTTCAGTTAATTAAACCCTCTAAAAACATAAAATAAATATAGAACTAAACTCCCCTGATGTCCTCCGTGGCCGATCCACCCCTCGGGAGTTGTCTCCCCCTCGGGCGTTAGCCCTCGGGGGAGACAACTCCCTCGTGGTGGATCAGCCACTTGTAGACCAGGGTCGTTTAGTTCTATCTATATATTGTATAACTAGGGGGCGCTACGGTCAGTGTGGAACCATAATTATAAAAAGGTTTGGCAATGAGCAGAGAAAAGGACAGTCAGCCTACTGGTGTCCCCATGGTCACTCCTAGAGTGGTTAAACCAAAGTGCCCATAGGTGTCTGCCTCACCCCTCCACTTGGTAGGGAACTATGCTCCCAGAGACAGTTTTCTATTGAGTCCCAGTATCCTATATCATGGTAGTCCCATACTCCAGGAGTATTGTTATCTCTGTGCAATACAGTCTATATGAAAAGTTTTTTTTATGGAAAAGCCCCCATCAACTTGCTGTCCATATTGTGGCCATGATTGATATTCTTGTGGAGCCTAATGAATAAAGCTGTGTTATGCATGACAACTCGTTTATTGCCACCTTCAGACTTTGTTCCTGGCTTTACTGGTAGCTAAAACGGGCAGAATAATTAAACCATGAGTTATCATATTTATCCAGATAAGTTGTCCATTTGTCTCATTGTATTCGCACCAGTACTCCCAATTATACATGTCATTTTTAGTTATGTTCTACTTCAGCTACTGGTTCCTCTAGGTATATATAACAAATGTAGTATATATGTCTTTGGAACTTGAATACTATTGTAGGGGCCAGTATCGTCGTATATATATTAGTGCCGTTCATCCGAGAGACGTGTTCGTGTGGTGCCTGTTCCTTCTATGCCAGCTAGGTGTCGCTTTGTGATACCCCGTTGGTACAAGAGGGGGCGGCACCATGCCTCGCGTCCAGCTCCTACTAAGGAGCCGGACGAGCGGCAGAAGGTGACTGGATCTGGTCCAGTCAAGACGCGCAGCCTAACTTGTAGACCAGAGCGAAATAAAGTCCTACCCGAGAGGTAGGGGTTTCTGGGGCTTTGCCCAACCCGAACTACTCTGTTGTGTTGGTATTTCTAGTGGTAAGCGAGCCAGAGAGCCACCCAACATATAAGTCGAAACGAACCATTACACTGGTGCCGTGACCAGTCGGTTCGGGGGTGGTGCGCGGCCACATTGGCCGAAAGCCTCGGGAAAACCGAAGCGGATCCCCCCAGCCCTGGGCTAGAGGGATTCGAAGAGGATGATTTTACATCCCAGCACCTGTTGTTAGACTGGAAACCCAGTCAACAACAAGTGTATAATCCGGCGGGTGTCAGAACTGTTTTCTCGACACCTGGTCTGATGGACGGTGCCACAGGTGAGGGTATCGTAAACTTGTATCCGGGTACACCCCGAATGGGAGTACCGGATACGGGATTGTTCAAGGGAATAGTAAAACCCCCAACTCTAGACCTGAGTGATTGGTCCCAAGCTATAACTAGTAGACGCCAGCTGTGTCCTATTGTACCAGCAGGCTCGGCTAGCAACTTGGGTACGCCAGTGGCACAAAGCCCTGGAAAACGTACTGCTACCCTCCCAATAGCAATACCAGAAGGTGCAAACGAAGTACCCCCATTAATGACATCGTCGGACCATGAGAGCGATGATGTCAAAGCCTTAAGGGACGGAATAGTCCCAAGCGTAAATGCGAAGAATAAGCCTAGTGGTGCCGAACCGAAAAGCTCGGAAAGGCATCACTTAGGCCGATCGCTAGATGAAGGCTTGTCTGACTCCATGTTTAACCCTGGAGGCAGTCGCAGGTCTATATACGGACGTCGGATGGGCCCTGGGTATAAAAATACCCCGGCCTATTTGAAAGCCAAAGAACAGGTAGAGTTACGAGCTAAGCGGCAACATGAACAATTCATGGCGGCCCAATTAAAAATAGAAGAGGAAACTAAGTCTCGGATCGGAAAATTACGTTCCGAGGAGCAGGAGGCGATTCTAAAAGAATCTGACCTAAAGTATCGTCTAACTTCGGCAACCCATCGTTTGGAAAGGAAGGAGAGAGACGAACTCGAGAAAGAGAAAAGATTGGCTGAGTTGGAACTCGAAGAAGCCAATAGACTTAGAGCAATCGAAAAGGCTAGAGCCGAAGAAGTTGCTAAGACCTGGGATGTAAACAGATTACAATCCGAGTTGCATGCTATGGAGGAGAAGCTGAAGAAACTTCAACTCCGAAAGGCGGAGACCGAGGCCAAATTAGTCTCGGAACAAGCCGAGATAAGGAGGGAGACCAACGAGTATCAAAGGTCTCAGAAAGAAAAAAGTGAAAAGTACCGCTTACTAAAGGATACTTTTAAGCGAGAGGCTTTAGCCGCTCAAGAAGAACGGAACCGAGCTGTGGCGGAAAACGAAAAGATCCGATCCGAAATCTTAGCAGAAAACGCACAGCTGAGGGAGGAACAGCGAAACCTGACCACAGATCTAGCTAACCTCACAATAAATAAGTCTGCCATGGAGAATTATTTACAAGAGCAGGAGCAAGCGAATGCCCCTCCGGCGAGTAAGGACACAAACCCGAACTCGACTTTCGTTAAACAGGGCGACCCCGTCTCCTGTTCTACGCCGAAGCATCCGCCGTATAATCCATTTGTCAATGATAATGCGATGCAGAATGTAGATCAAGGGGGAGTTTATATTAGAACCCAAGATAAACATGGCCGAACTAGTAGAGTCCGGATAAGTGAAGTACCCGTGGTCCACAATTTGGACCCGGACTATGTACCACGGGAAGCCTCTGACAGCAGTGCAGAGACTAGCGGATTCCACATACATGTAGATCCGAGTGACAATGTGGGGTTGGGAGCCGGTAATGACAGCAACCAACCCAGTCAGCCAAACGATGGCAGTCATCCGACAGTTAACCAGCCTTCTAGCGGAGGTTATCAAAGTACACAAGGAGGGGGCAGTACCCCGGGTCCCACAGGCTACAGTGGTACCTCGGGTCCTGGCCCTAACCAGGGTGGCGCGGGTTATACTAACCACAGTGTCCCACAGTGGACGTATACTCAGCCACCACCACCACCTCCACCGGGCAATACGAGCTTCGGTGGTATAGGGAGCAACCGAACCTTGAATGAAACAAAAGCGGTTGAATGGAGCAAACAGCAATGCACTAGATTGATGTATGCTCATAATTCTGCCCGAAGGGTAGCCGTTATTCCTAAAGAATATGACGGTACTCGACCGTGGAAAGAGTGGTTTGAAGACTTCATCGACGTGATGAACTGTAATGGGTGGACCCCATACGAGGCAAAGCCACATCTGGTAAGATGTCTGAAGGGCGGCCCGGGACGCATGGCTGTAGAGCAATGGCGAACCTGGTACGGCCTCGTTGGAAGTTTTGAGCAGTTGGTAGAATCTGCTAGTGGACTGTTATGCAACATGGTCAAGGAGGACCCGATGGTCCGTTTCAAGAAACGTACGCAGAAGCCCAACGAAGCTTTTCGAGCATACGGTATGGAGCTCCATGCCCTGCTAAGCAAAGCCAGACCCGGTACTGAAAACCAGGACTGGTATATGGACGATCTGATTACCCAATTCGTCAAGGGTCTGAGAGACCAAGATGAGCAGGTTGCTGCCAGGGATGCCTGGAAAGAAGGTGTAACACTTCACGACATATTTAATGGTATAGATATGGCCGTGAAGAAGCGAACAATGTTAGCTGGTGACATACCGAACGCCAGCCGCTCGGCTCCCCTGGTATCAGTGGTCCAGCAGTCTGAGGCGCAAGGCCCCTCAGATGATTTTGAATTGATTGAAATCGAACAGGAGGACGGAACCTTCTGTTCGGTCCAATTAAGGAAGAATACTTCGGGCAGGAAGTATATTCCTAGGAAATCTTTCAATAAGCCAAGGGACTCGAAACCACCACCCGAGGTCAAGAGTGACCCGAAGGCTAGTGAGAAGGCATCCAAACCTTTAGTAAGCGCCGATAAATCGAAGGGTCAGTCCCCGGACATGGCCAAACTTATGGAGGACATGTGTAAGAAAATTACAGATGCCATACAAGCCAGTCGGCAGAGACCCCAAGTGGATCGCCGAACTGTAAAATGTTTTAGATGCCAACGCAAGGGACACTATTCGTCCGAATGTACCGCTCCTAAACCGGTAATGGCTGCCTTCTATGAACCCGAAGACGACGGCGAAGGAAGGGAGAACACTACGGATTCCACTGATGTGGAAAACTAGTGGGGGTTGTATCAGCGGCATCTGATACGACCCCATGGAAGAACGAATGCCAAAATGCTACCGGGGGTAACCCGGTGGAAGATTTCGAATCAATTACACCTGGAGGCCAGGTGGCCGGGGGTGCGCACCCCTGCACCTTGGCCGGGGCCGGGGACCCTAGTGTTTATATGTATGAGGGTGAGCGTATGGAGGCGAGTGGCCACACTAGGGGAGAGGAAGGATGGATCAAAGAGTTGATCCGAGTGTGTGGGACACGCCTTCCCCCAAGTCATCCGTGTCTGGAATTCCTGAGAGGACTCGGATTGAATCTTGGTGATTCGGGAGACTTTCACCAGTTTACCAGTAACCCCTCACCCTTAGGGGGGAGACGGTGGTATGTACCCATATCTGTGGAAGGCCGGGTAGGAGAATTCTTAGTGGATACTGGAGCTAGCCATTCCTGTGTGTCCAAAAGGTTCTTCGACTCGGTGGCCAGCAGCCATGAGAACCTCAAAACGGGGGTAAATGCTTGCACGGCCGACGGAAGCAGCATGCGTACATTTGGTAGGACGTTTATGCCTATCCGTATAGGAGGCAAAGAATTCGTTCTTTCGCCAACTATAGCAGAGGTTAGTGATGACGGAATCCTCGGATTGGACTTTGCAAGTTTATACGGGGCCGTCTTGGACCCGAGGGACGGTATGATGAGTATACGGAACCCGTATGACTTGCATGTCCAATGCGTATTGAGACAGGTGTCTTCGGTCGCATCAGTGATACATACGGTGAAGATCCCACCGGGTACCACTTGCGATGTCCTTTGTGGCGGGTCCATGGCTCAGAGGAATGAAACTGGAGTCTATGAACCCGATACGGTGTACTTGTCGAGCGTCGGGTTGGACTCAGTGGATACATTAGTGGCTAATGCAGCTTGGACTGTATTACCCATGACTAACCGAAGTGGTTCAGTGGTCTATCTGAGGCGAGGCGACTGTATTGGGAGGATGAGTTCGGTGGAACATGTCGCCGAAGCAAAATTCAATAAACCACTGAACCCTGTTAGTAAGCATCCTTTGGATGAAGAATTCCAAAAGCTGATTGATCAGTCCGATTTAGAAAATACGGAAGATAAGGATTGCCTGTCGAAACTCCTACAAAAGTACGAGAGTGCTTTTGGTAGGGAGGGAGGACCGGTGGGCAGATCCGATAAGGTGTTGCACACCATAGATGTGGGCAACGAGAAACCTTTTAAAATTCCGTATCGTAGACTTCCTCTAAAGAAGAAGTTAATTTGTGAAGAGGAAATACAAAAACAGTTAGACCTAGGGGTAATCGTGCCCAGCTCGAGTCCCTGGTCTAGTCCTGTTTGTATGACCACTAAGAAAGACGGTACAATCCGCTTTTGTGTCGACTATCGGAAATTGAACGGTATAACAAAGAAGAACTCGTATCCTTTACCAAGGATAGACGAGACTTTAGATAGCTTGGGCGGGAACCAATGGTTCTGTACCTTGGATCTACAGTCCGGGTATTGGCAAATACCGATGCACCCCGATGACAAGGAGAAGACAGCATTCTCCAGTCATATGGGGCTATTCGAGTATAATGTCTTACCCTTCGGATTGTGTAACGCCCCCGCTACATTCGAGGCTATGATGGAATCCTTACTGAGTGATCTTTTATGGAAGAAATGCCTGGTTTACTTGGACGATGTGGTCGTGTTTGGCAAGTCGTTCAAGCAATGCCTGGCGAATCTGCAATTGGTCCTCGACCGGATACTATCAAACGGTCTTAAACTTAAACCCAAGAAGTGTAATTTGTTTAAGAAAACCATTACATACTTGGGAAGGATCATTACTCCTAACGGAGTGAGTGCGGATCCGGAAAAATTGGAAGCCGTAGAGAATTGGGAAAGACCCACGAGTGCTAAGGAGGTGAGATCATTTTTAGGATTTTGTTCCTATTATCGTGATTTCATACCAAATTACTCTCGTGTGAGCTTCCCCATGCAGTGTCTAGCTCACTGGACTCCGGGTAGGGCACGGGACCCATTCCCATGGACCAGCGAGCAAGAAGAGTCTTTTAATAAAATAAAAGATTTATTTAGGAATACACCCGTTTTGAAATATCCCACTCCCGAGGGACATTTCATCTTAGACACCGATGCGAGCAATGATGCGATTGGGGCAGCTCTCTCTCAGGTCCAAGAGGGAGTCGAAGTGCCAATAGCATTTGCTAGCAACACGTTAAGCAAGACACAGCGAAATTATTGTACCACCAAGCGAGAACTCCTCGCTGTGGTGGTGTATACGAAGAAGTTCAAGCATTTCCTTTGGGGAAGTGACTTTACTTTAAGAACAGACCATTCGTCTCTTAGGTGGCTCCTTAACTTTAAGGACGCCGAGGGGATGATTGGACGTTGGTTAGCTCACCTATCCGAATTCGGGTTAGAGCATAAACAAATAGAGCACCGACCCGGTGCTAAACACATCAATGCGGATGCCTTGTCAAGACGGCCTATCCGAAGGTGCCTAAATGCCACATGTGAAGACTGCGGGGCCCACAATGCTGTGGTAGCCGGGTTGGTATTTAATTATACCACCCCCCGTATCCCCTGGGAGGAGGCTGTATGCAGCTATCTCGATTGGTCCCCGGAGACCATCAAGAAGTTTCAACAGTCAGACCCCACCACTGCGCGCATAATGGAATACCTACGGTCAGGTATTAAACCGGCAAGGCCTCTAGTTTCCCTGGAGGATAGGGAAACGAGGCGATTGCTAGCTCAATGGACCGAGCTAGAGATCCGAGACGGCATACTATGTAGGTGGAAGACAACTCCCACCAACGGTAGGCTGTTGCAAATAGTGATACCCGCCCCGATGAGGAGGGATATCATGTATTATTGCCATGGCCACCAAACGAGTGGCCATTTCGGTAAGAAGAGATCAATAGAGCGTCTACAAAGGCGTTACTACTGGCCCGGTATGAGAGGCGACCTGCTCCGGTGGATCGCCACTTGCCCGGATTGGTGTAAATACAAACCGGGACCCGGCCTGGGTAAGCAACCCTTATCGCAGGAATTGTTTGGTGTCAGATTCGCTCGAGTAGCGATAGACATCATCAGTGGGGTTAAGACGACGCCGCGAGACAATACTTGTATGATGGTCGTAACCGACTATTATACTAAGTACACTCGGGTGTTCCCCCTTCCTAACCACAAAGCCGCCACGTGCGCGGAGGCATTTGTGAAAGGCTGGGTGCTGCATTTGGGTGTTCCCCTTATGATGCACAGCGACCAAGGAAGGGAGTTCGAGTCGGAGCTATGGCAGGAAATGTGTCATTACCTAGCCATTTGCAAGACCCGAACAAACCCATACCGACCACAGTCGGATGGGCAGGTAGAGCGTTTCAACAGAACCCTCATACAAGTGCTAAAGCCCCTGGTCAATACCCACCAGGACGACTGGGATGAACAGTGTGAGTTTGTGGTACATGCCTACAACAACACTGTCCATTCATCCACTAATTGCACTCCCAACCTGCTAGTGTTCGGCGAGGACATCATAATGCCCGCCGACTTAGTGTATGGAGTGGTTGGTATAGACCCGGAGGCGCCCTGCACTGTGTTGTTTGTGGAGTCATTAAGGGACAGGTTCAAACAGGCATACGAGGCCGTTCGTAAAGAACTGCTGAAGAGTGCAAAGTGGCAGAAGGTGGGTTATGACACCAATGCTAAACGAATTCGTTTTAATGTAGGGGACAAAGTCCTAAGGTATTATGAGCCGCTGGAGAAGCTGAAGCTCGTAACGCCTTGGGAAGGTCCGTTTAAAATAATTCGTATCATCTCCGAATCTACGGTGATGATGGAGGACTGCCTAACTGGTAGGAAATGGAAGACAAATGTCGGAAAACTTCGGCCCTGGAAGGGACGCGAAGAGGCGGAGAGGGAGTTCGGCTACAAACCACCTGTCTCTGTCCCTAGCGGACCGAGTGTGGTAGTACCGATGAAACGCCCTAGAGGCCGGCCGAGAAAGACGCCGGGAGACGAGGGTATGGTGAAAAAGAAGACGAAGGCCAGGAAACGACCTAATCGTAAGAAAAGGAAAAATGTCTCGCTGAGTGAAGGCATTACGTATGGGAAGGTGCCCGCTGTGGCCAGGCGGAATCCAGAGAGGGCCGTACGTAAAGCCGGGAAGAATAAGAGGCTAACCGAAGGCGTTAGACGCAGTCCCCGGTTGAGGTCTGCCGTAACCTAACTCAGTACACAACGAGCTGCTGCATGTTGTCCGCCATAGGCGGGTAACATACGTCCACGGCTGGAGATGCCGAACGTGCCCTCCCCGGGGAGCTGTATCCCGTGAGCGGCGGTCGGATTAACCGGTACATTCGCTTTGAAGCGTTGTATACACCGCCAAACTCCAGCAGATAGCACTCGGGTGGTAGGCCACGTCCCGCATGTCGAGCCGAATGTTAGTTCGGATCTAGTTCCCTAGGTGGCGCCGCGGGTGCGGCGGGAAACGTTGGAACTAGGTCACCGGATAGCCACGGCGGGATCTCGCGAGACGAGATACGTGACGTCACACTGGTCATAACTAGAGCGGACTCGTGGTGGTTAGACGCCACCCGTTTTTGCTCTAGTTGTTGTCGACGGTTTACAGGCCCCTAGCTGTCGGTTAGCTTGTCTAACACCACCCTTTTGTTGGACGAATCCTTCGGGAGGAGTCCAACACAGACGCCAAACCATTTGGAAGTCGCCCTCAGTGCCATGGCACAGGGGACGATTGACGCCGCGCGTCAAACGGCCAACGTTCTGTTGGAGGCAGGCGAGGACCCGAAGGTCCCGTCTCGGGTCGAGGAATCTATGGATTCTTCGACAGAGGAGGCCGCCCGGACGCTCTCGGCTATGGCCGAGGCCATCGACCGGGAGAAGATGCCACCTCCACCACCACCACGCCCGGAGCGCTCGTCTGCAGCAGCTGCTTCGGGTAGCAATGTGGATGTCCTGGACATTCCAATGTATCCTCCGGGATTCAAGACTCGGATCGAACGTATGGCACACGTCGATCGCGAGGCCGGTGTCGTGTACACCTCCTGGGGGACCTACATCCCCATGCACGCCTCCATGTTCGGATGTGGACCAATGGCGGTGGAGCAGGGTGTGCCCGAGCCCATACCAGATGATTTCAAGACTCTGGTAATGGACTCGTGCAGTGACGAGCTGGCTGACAACATGCCAGTTTCTTGGCTCCGCAACTACCTGAAGTTAGCGGAGAACATGGCGGTGAACGAGAGCCTGGCCCGAGCCGTCTTGATCTCTGAGGGCATCACCCGAAAGGCCTCAGAGTTAAGGGAGTCCGAATCCGACATGGATACAGACTCCACGGTAACCTTGTCGTCGGTGGAAACCGACCGGGTCAAGCGATTGACCCGTAAACCTGCACCTAAGGGTCCTCTCACTGAGAGCGACCTGGAGGCTGAGGATGTCCGCATCGCCATCGAGAGGTCCACGACCGAGACGGACCCAGCTGCCGACATCCCGGAGGCACCTGGCGAGATCTCGGAAGAGGACATCTCGCGCCAGCAGGCTGCTGTGGAGGCAAAGCGAGCCGAGCTTGCCAAGCAGCAGAAGGAGCTCACCGCAGCTCGCCGGGCCCATCGCAGACAGCAGGCCCAACAGAAAGCTAAGGTCTCTTCCGACTCTGACTCCCCGGTCAGCGGAAGGAGGAGCCCTCGTACTGAGGACAGGAATCAACGAGAGTCGGATTCCAGCCCTGAGATGCCGGCGCAGCCCACCAAGGTTCAGCGCCGGAAGAAGAAGAACGGAGCGAAAGCGTCTCCCGCAGAACCCACACCCCCCACCAAGCCGAGGGGTAAGGGTCAGCCGAAGACGCCCGCCTCCGCCACCACAACTACCACGACTACAACCACCACAGTAGCCACCTCGGCTGCAGCTTCCACTGCCAGCACCAGCGGAAAAGGCGCCAAATCCTCTGCCAAAGCTTCGGCTGGTACTACCACCACCAGCCGAGCAAGCCGTAGGGGAGCTGGTATCTACACGGACAGTGAGGATAGCAACAGCGATCCAGAACTGCCCGAGTCGGCCAAAT
Source organism: Acholoe squamosa (assembly GCA_949317995.1). Classification (NCBI taxonomy): domain Eukaryota; kingdom Metazoa; phylum Annelida; class Polychaeta; order Phyllodocida; family Polynoidae; genus Acholoe; species Acholoe squamosa. The sequence continues at coordinate 4,582,567 of OX439050.1, read as the reverse complement.
CTGATTTGGAGTCCGTGACAACGTGGGAAGAGATGACCACGGATGTCCCGAAGGACGACAATCAGAAATGGATGTGGAAGAATGCAGCCGAAGGGTTCAAAGAACGGACTCCTCGCTGCTTCGCGGACTGTGCCTACGACACGGTCCATTACATGTGTCCCGGCGCCGTCAATAAGGACGGTGACAGCGATGACGAGGAGTGGATGAAATCCAGCCCCTCGGATACGCCTGTAGGTAAATTCTACCTCATTTGGATTGACCAGCTGAAATCCAAATTGGGGTCGATTTACAGCTATGAGGCCCGGACGAAAGTTCAGTGGGCAATGACCCAATGGGGACCAACCGAGTCATGCCAGCTGGCTCTCACGGGTGAGAAGACGTTCGAGACGAAGCCTCGCTTCGCTCGCCACATCGTCGAGCATCACATGCACCACAAGCCTGTGATGATGTGTGTGCTTGGGGATCGCCCGAGCAAACATTGTGATGGGTCGTTCAGCACTCACCGGCGCCGAGACATGGCTCTGCACTTGCAGAAAGCCCATGGCATCGGCCTGGAGAAGACCAGAAAACGAGCCATCAAGTGCTTCAACGAGCTCCTAGCCAACTGGGCCTCGTTGAGCGTTAAAGACGTCAAGGAGCAGGCATTCGAGACCGGATTTTGCTCATGGAAGAGCGGCAACTTGTTGGCCTTCTTCCAAATCAACTTCTCTTCCACGAAGTTCGGGATGCCCAGCGAGGTGCACCTGAAAGTAAAAAAGTGGAGAGGAGATGATAAGCGAGAGAAGGCCAAAGCCCGCTCTAAGGGTCCCGGCGGAGGCACAACAACAGCTACCGGTGCTTCCAAGAGGACCCGAGCAGACCGGTCCGTGAGCCCTTCGGGTGGCAAGGACCAGCCAAGACCAGCTAACCCAGCTGATCGTCGCGAGTCGGGACAACAAGTCTCGGCTCTAGATATGCCTAGCAACCGGGCCCAAAGGTCGGGTAGCCAGGCAGTCACAACGGCGACTCCAGCCACCACCACCTCTACACCTGCACCCGCGGAACAACGCCCGGGCGAAGCCGCTGGCAGCCATGATGGTGGGGGCGAACTCTTCGCTCCCCCATCTGGGTATTCTTCTTGGTGGGCCGGAGAAGGATCTTCCGGCAAGCGCCCCACGTACAGTGAGTACGCGGCGAAGTTCCCCGCTATGGGACCAGCCGGACCCGAGTCGCAGGTCCTTACCTCCTTGGGCCGGACGAAACCCCGTGGTAGAGGCCGTGGTGGGCTGGAGTCCACCCGAGCTTCCCCGGGCGGTGGTCGAGGCCGGGGCGGTCTTACGGTTGAGGGCCCGTCTGCTCCTCCAGCAGGTACCCCACCTGCTCCAGTGGAAGCCACCGCGCCTCCACCAGTCATTGCTCCACCAACGGGCCCTCGGGTACCCCTGATGGAGTTAATTTCGGATACGCTGTCAGGTCTTCAGGATCCGAACACGTTTGTTGACCACAGAGATGTCCAAACGGTTCACATCCAGAATGAGCTGATGGCGGAGTGGCAGGCATTGCACCGCCAGAAGTCAGTCGACTACTGGCGGGCGATGACTGAAGCCACCCTCAATCTGGTATACGAAATCCAGAAGAGGGAGGAAGACAAGATCAGGCAGCTGGAGAAGGACAGAGTCCAGGAGGCTCTCGAATCCTGCCGGCGTCAGCAAAAGGAAGCCGAGAAGCTTAAGGAGTTTCACCAAGCTGAAAACGCCAGATACATCCATAGGTTTAAGGAGGCTGACCTCAAGTTTTTCCTGGCATTCGGGAAACATCTGGAGGAGTGGGACGGCTTACCGTCGTCCCTTATCTTCGTGCCAGATACACCCCCGGATGCCCCGCCAGCCCCGGCTGCTTCACCGGTTCTGGCCACTCCACCGGTCCCGGCTGCTCCGCCAGTTCCGGCAGCTCTTCTGCTTCGACCCCCTACCGTCACCCGGACTGTTACATCTGCCACGGTCGCTTCACCAGCATCCGAGGCAATGGACAGTCCATCCGCGGTGATGAGGGCGTTGAGCTTGGAGGGCGATACGCCCAGCGAGGCTTCCGCGGCGCTCTCTACGAGCAGCTGTAGCAGCTCGGCTCCATCTGCCACAATGGAGTCGGCTGAGAAGATGGACACGGATCCGGAAGATCTTTAAGTGTCCATCTGACGGTGTCTCTTTTGTACCCGAGGGTAAAAGCATTTAATATGCCAGAGGCACTGTACCTTACGCTGGACTTCTGATATCTGGGACGTAACCTGCAACGAAGATGGACGCTAAACCCGACACACCAAAAGGGATTACCACACCTACCCGGGGCTCCATCTTCCCATCTTCATCAGGGCACATCACAACAGCAACGTGGCTTGCCACCACACATATGTCGCCGGATGGAGCTGCAGAAACCAGTCGTTCCAGATTCGCCGGAAGTCCGGTATATTGTAAGGGTGATCCTGCTACCCTGGTAGGACACCTCTATTCTTCAGTATTATTATTTTTGTATAAATATATTTTTATATCAAATATATATTTTTGTAACTAAAACAAACAAATTTTTCTCTCGGGTTATCTACCCCACCTCGGGTCGGTTGGTTAATACTGTAAAATTTTATTCACATCGCCTGATTACTCGTCTACGACTTTTTAATGTGTCTTGTTCATAATAATAACACTATTGTAACACTGTTACTACACATCACCATAGGTCGATGGTGCATAAGGCGCCACTTCCTATTTGTTATTATTAATTACCAATACTTCGGGTTATATGCGACGATGCCTCATTATGTACATACTATTTATAATGCCCCTAAATGTTCTATATGCTATACGAACTGTATATATAGACTTACCTATTTGTGTATAATATTATTGTATAAAGTTAACAATAGGTATTTATTAATTACACCCAACCCTAGGTATAGTCTAGTGGGGGTGGTGTAGGGGCCAGTATCGTCGTATATATATTAGTGCCGTTCATCCGAGAGACGTGTTCGTGTGGTGCCTGTTCCTTCTATGCCAGCTAGGTGTCGCTTTGTGATACCCCGTTGGTACAAGAGGGGGCGGCACCATGCCTCGCGTCCAGCTCCTACTAAGGAGCCGGACGAGCGGCAGAAGGTGACTGGATCTGGTCCAGTCAAGACGCGCAGCCTAACTTGTAGACCAGAGCGAAATAAAGTCCTACCCGAGAGGTAGGGGTTTCTGGGGCTTTGCCCAACCCGAACTACTCGTGTTGTGTTGGTATTTCTAGTGGTAAGCGAGCCAGAGAGCCACCCAACATATAAGTCGAAACGAACCATTACACTATATAAATATAAACAAAATGAATCTTAAGATCCTATATACAAAACTTCATAGCAACTTGTTAATATCTTTATTTTGTTTGTCTAAGAACAGTTTGGTCAGGTGTCTTTCTTAATGCTTTAACATGACATTTTTTCTGCTTGAGAAATTAGTTCACCATAAACTACCAGGTTTACCTTTACAGATGGGCCCACCATAGTCCACCGACACAACCATACATACATCAATATATGCACAGTGATGACATACAAAGGTCTAACCTAATGCTGAAGTATATGCATGGATATAGTGATAATAAACAGAATATGGCTCAGACATACATGACTGTGAGCCAGTTGTAAGAAATGTCAAAATGCCATACTTTCTGAATATATACCTCTGGCCTACTTAAAAGAAAATACATAGAGTTTCCTTCTGTTAACTAGCATCCTAGGTTGGACACTATTAAAATGTGTCAGAACGGTACCACACAATAATACTTACAACTTAAATCAATCTAGAGTTGTCAACTTGCAGGCCAGGCTGAACAACATCAAAATGTATAACATAGATAACCACAAAATAAATCAATTTGAGTAGCATTAATTGCTTTGCACTCACTTCTGTTCACTTCACCTTAGAAATATGATAAACATTCGGCAGTCAGCTACCCATGCAAGACATTTTGACATATTCCCAACTGTATGATCTCAGATATCATGGACACTACCAATAGCTACCATTCATTATTGTTATTAACACATATAGAAATTTGCATGGCCTAAATATATATCTGTATGACTTTGACATTTTGCTTCAGTCACTAGTGAGAAACACTTGTCTGTTAAAATTATAAATACCATGACAGCTCATTCAGTGTCCCTCCAGGTGTGAACACTCTAAAGTTTGATCAGTCTTTAAAAACAAGATTACTTCATGTTCAAAATCTGTCAGACTCAGGTTCTCCCAACATCCCTGAACAGCTCATCTTTGTCAGTCAGTGTAAACCATTACTATAGACCCACAGATTGGCCAAGTGTCCTATTTACTCTTGACTCCAACTTCTGGTAATAGCTACCCAGTCATGTCCATAAAATTAATGGCATAAAGGGAATCTGCTGAGCTTTATAAATATGATGTTGCTGATGATTTGATAACAGTAATACAAGTGACATGGGAAAAGGGGTCTTAGGAACCCCTGCACTAAGCCCCATTTTCGCAGATCATATCACTGAAGATGACTAGCTGAAGTAAGGTTGGATAACTTGTCTCCTTGTGTGTCCTACAATGACAGGTAACCAATGATGAACATGTTGACTTTGGCCCAGTTCACTCCCAGTAGCAGTATTGATGAACATGTTGACTGTGGCACAGTCCACTCCCAGTAGCAGTATTGATGAACATGTTGACTGTGGCCCAGTCCACTCCCAGTAGCAGTATTGATGAACATGTTGACTGTGGCCCAGTCCACTCCCAGTAGCAGTGTTGGCTGCAGCTAATTCATCCACTCAGTAGACTTCCTGTCAACTTGCACAGTCACTAGACTCATAAGGCAAGGCTTCTGCTTACAGTAGAAGACAACAGATGCAGTAGGTGCAGCAGCCAACCTCTGAAATAGCGCAGATCTGTAATAAGATAATACATGGGTAAGGAACATCAAGTACATTATTCATTGTGAGTTTCATTAGATGCCTATCAAGGTAGGAACTAGATATCAATTGGAAACATTGAAATAATCTACATGAAACAGACATATTTCTGTGTATATTAACAAGGTGAACTAGGAATGGGCTTCTCATGAGAACATAATTTTGAGATACAATAAAGCATATCCATGAATATTTTAATTTCAAAGCTGTGGTTTTCTTTGTTAATTGCTAGCATAGTGTGATAATTACTCACCTCACCAGCTTGCAATCTGACTGTTCTTTAGCTGCCATATCCTTTCCATCCTCTTCCGCTCTAATCTCACCTTCTGGGTCTGGAAGGGGGGAAAGGTCAAATTAATAAACACATTAATAACAATCCTCAATGTGCAGCAGGCAGCAGGATTCCTTGATGCATTCTATGACATCACAAGAGACAAAATACACAAAATGAAGCATTGTTACATCACAGAGGCTGTTGCAAGATTATGCCTGTTTTTATAAAAGTAAAGAGTACAACATCATGTATCTTATGGGATAACATAAGGGGCTATTGAGTGTTAAAATATACAATTACTTTCAAAATACACCCATCAGCAACACCCATTTATATGTAGCTAGTGCTATGCCTTCTGCATTTAGATGCATATGGTCTCTTGTGATGTCATAGCTTGCACCAGAGAAGCTTGCTGCCCTCCCTTACCATAGCAGATATGGCCATGGGTGTGCCAGCCTCTCCTTATTTAATAGAATTCCTACCAAAAGAAGTCATCATGAAAATGGGGTTGTCAAAGCAATGTTTAAATACAATATTCTTCTCACCAGGTTGTCTAGAGCCTTCTTGTGCTTCCTTGTCCCATTTTGTTTCTGGAGTTCCCTTTGCTTTTTTGCTCGGAGACAGGCTTTTTGTTTCTTTGACATGGGCTTATCTGTATTCACTCTGTCAACAAAAAAACGTCAGTGTCCACTCTAAGTACGATATATTAAAAAAGATTAGTTTTAGGCCACAATGACTGTTCATTATAAACAACTGTTCAATAGACAATGGGACATTCCTACATTAACATGCACTAATATTATACTCATTTGTCTTCATTCATGTTTTTGTGAGTTTCTGGCAGATGTGGAATAGTGATAAGGCTCCAGAATCCTTAAACAGATATGAATGCACTTATTATGTAGTTTTTTTTAGGGCAATGTATGAATAATAGCTTTTCATGCACTATGATAGCTATAACTTGACACTTACAGTCGAGGTGTTGGGGAATCCACTTCATCGTCATGAAAGTATGAGGCCGAGAATGGAGTGGGGATGGCCAGGGTGTCACCCAGCTCTTCACTGCTCACTGGACCACTGGAAAAGAAATAGAACCCAATGTCTGAGGAGGACAGTCAAATTCTACCCAGACAGGCCATACCAGGTACGGTTTTTAGTTGGATTTATAGAAGAAAATAGAATAAACATGGAAAGATTCAATGGGTTCCATGTGGGTAAATGAATGAATGATTAATACAAGAAGAAACAATTTGCTACTAAAAGATGTCAGAATTCAGATGTAATTCAAAGTTAGCTGCCTCACCTTTCTTTCCCTGCATGTCTAAATGTGGCCCATTCTGTCTCATTATCAGAGAGACAGGCTTTTTGTTTCCACAACAGTTCCTTCTCTGTATTTGTTCTGTGAACAGATAGATATCAGTGTTTTTTTTAAAGTAATGTATAATTATTAATGATGATACTGTTGAAAAGGATCAGCAATTATCTTACAATAAGGCCTGCTTTGTATGCCATTACACAACCTGAATAACACATCAGTGTCCCATTTAAAAACTGTATATCAAAATTGATGTCTTTTGCAATAGGATCAGACCACAATAAATGTAATGGAAATGGTTTACAAATAGAAACATAGAAACATGAATCTACTGACCTGTTACCAGGAAGAGATAGTTGTGACTTGACAGCTAAAGGTGGGCCTCTGTCACATTCCATCACACTGGGGAACCTGTAAGAAATGGAAAATAGCATGACTTAAAAATGCCCCATCTATAGCCTCATTCAGTCCAAGCGGTTGGAATACTAGAAATAGGAAATGAAAAAGATTTTCAAAGTGGCTAATAGCAAAATCTCAAATATAACAGGAATTGATTTATATTGTATGAAATGCCAACTGACATGGGTCATCTGTAAGTTGGATATCTTATACCAAGCCAACAATACCAAGTGTTGTTATGGTAGGCAACCATTTCATGGTTAGTACACTCTCATAAAGATATGTATGTTTACTTTACTGACCTCTCAACAGGATGGGACAACTCCACCTGGGGAGCTACAGTTGGTGTGGCCTCACTCTCCCTCACTATGGGGTACCTGCAAACATTGAAACATTGGATAGGGTCATCAATTAGTTTAGGTGATGTTGTTTAACTGTCTTAATTGAATATCACTCATGCATACAAAAAATTGAATAACTATGTATGGGCACAACACCCACATGGGGACAAACTGATTCTTTGTCACAGGAAAACCAACAGACTGATTTGCAAAAGCTTATGGATTGTTGTGTTTTGCCTCAACACAGTCTGGCACGATGAGGGGACTAACCGAGCTTTTGCATTTAGAAAATCAACAAGCTGATTAAAAGAACTTACGGAATGTTGAGTTTCGCACGCCTGTACTTTAATGAAAGCCTTCCACCAAAACGGGGCCTAGCGACTGTAGTTCGGTTTGGAGAGACTGGTGTGCTACGTGTACAAAAAGAAGATCCATGTATCATGTCTACAATAATAGAGGAGAAAATTAAAACACAGAATTTTCAAAACAAGACAAGGTGTCATGGCTCTTTGGCTAAACAAACTCTACAGTTCATGTAGTACTTCACATCCAACAATGAATGTCCAATGAGCTATACCAGCACAAGGAAAGAAAAGAAATTACCAGCACTTTTGGCGACCTGTGATTTGGTGGAGGACCTCGTTTGGGGTTGGGGTGTCAGGGACCTCACTTGGTTCCATGGTGTCTGGATCCTCACTTGGGGCCAGGGCATCTGGGACCTCACTTGGGGCCAGGGCATCTGGGGCCTCACTTGAGGCCTGGGCATCTGGGGCCTCCCTTTGGGCCTGGGTTTCCTGGGCCTCCCTTGGGACCTGGATGTCTGGGGCTGGTGCACCCATCTCAGTTACCTCAGGAATGCTGTAAAATGCCCGAATCACTTAAATAGTCAGGCACATGTAAATGTTTTATATATAAACACAGTGATTGAAGAGCAATCCACATATAAATGATTCATTTGTCACAGGAGCACTGCAAGAAATAAGATATCATCATCAATTTGGTAATGACATTGTAATTTAAATGATGACTACCTTGTTTTGTTGACTTTATGAATACTGGCCACTTCTTTTCATTGTATTGATTGACAAATGATGAAACTATTTATAACATGTATATTCATACTTCATATACATCAACATAACCTGTTGAAGCCAGTATGAACCTGCTTTATAGATGTGTGTGACACATTACTTCTAGAGTCGTATTAAGGACGAGAGCGGCAGGGGCCTAGCGGCAGGGGCCTGAGACTATTGCATCCTTCTCAGTAAGAGGAATCTGTCAGTTTTTGAAGCAAGTTTCTATCATTATTAGTTCAAAAGTTATGCCTAATAATATAAATGTGGATTTTTATCAAGTTTGAAGAAACTTCTCTGAACTTCTCTGGCTGTGGTCCATAGGCTTATGCACGAGGGTTCCCACCCCCATTGCATACACACTCATCTTGTGCAAAAAGTAGTGTTGAAAGCACATGATTTTTCATTTCTATCTTGATTAACATATGTCAATGGACATATTTATAGTATTTGAAAAAAATTGTTTGTCCAGTTTGGGAATTATTCACCAAAATCCCAAATGTCTAGCTGTTAGCCCATTGGACTCAATGCTAAAGCATCCTACAAAAGATGGATAGTACTGAAGAAAGTAGTGTTGCTATCCCAACTTTTTATTCCACATTTCAATTACACATCATATAAGGAACAAATATTTTAAGTTACAAGAAAATCCTTTGTCAATTAATTTTTGGGTCACCTGGAGCCCTTGTCCTTAACTGCATCTAGCCATTTCCACATATCAGACTTACACGTTTGACTGGAGTTGCAGTTGGGGGGAGACCTCCCCTGAGGTCAAAGAGTCTAAAGCTAGTTCACCAGGATGACTACCTAAAGTTGTCATTTTGACTACCTAAAGTTGTAGTTTTAGGTATCGTCAACTTGAGGACCTAAAGTGGTCACCGCTGACTAGTTTTGGATCTTCCATGTTTTCAGTGCAGGAGGACAAGACATTACATAACATTGACTTTCTTATCTTATCACTAGAATAACACATATTTAAAATGTTGTCAAGTTGGCTATGTAGATCCAGCTAATTTTCCAGCATACCTGTCATTATCAATGGTGCTTCTCTTGAAGTCGGCCCATGGTACTTCAGAGTCTGTGACACCGTAATCCCAGAACACCTCATCGCCAGGTCTTATCGGTCTGTGGCAGTACAGTGCCATGCCTGGGGCCTGCCCAGGTCCCACCTCCAGCAGCCGAGGATAAGGGGTGAGGTTAGGGTTACGGCAATGATTGACCAGGCGGCCAAAGGTGCCCAAGGTGTTGGTGGCATCTATGGCCACCTGGTCATGGTCCCACCATGCATCTACGATATAGGACCCAGGGTCACTATTCTGATAGAACACCTCACGTCGCAATCTCTCTGCCTGTGACACAAACTCTCCTTCGTACTCCAGCACGAAGTCATACTTTTTATATGCCTTTGTAGCAATGACACACAGCCCCCTCTCGTTGTGGTACTCCACCCGGAGATCTTCACTTTTCCGACTCCGCCATTTTCTTAGGGCTTCCTTCATTTTTTCCACAGTTGTGGCATCAAGGTCGTTGATCAATTCCTGTGAAAATTAAAAAATAAAAAGTAGCATTGGTCATCCAGCAAAATTTGCCTCTATAATCTTCACATTGTTTTATTTTAATACCTAATCAGTACCACTGGTGAGTTCAGTCCTCAGACTGACAGCATAAAGTAAAGCGAGGATTGGGGTAGACCCTGCGCCACTCATAGTAGAAGGTTTGGCCTTAGTTTGGCTTGCTCTCATGATATACCTGTGTCCATCTGGTGAATTACTGCAGAGGTGTGTCCTATCACCAAGGGTTGGTATACAACTTATTCCACAACATCACCAAAGGACCACCTTTAAGGCCTCACCATGCACAGGGACCTATAACAGTTATAGCAGCTTCCCTGGTTTACAACTTTGCTTGTCTTTAAAGGCAAGGAATAACACAAGTCTTAGTTGTTGTGACCTACCATAGCATGTAACCTGCTGGTTGTATTACGATCTGCTGGTCCATCAGCAATCAAGAAATACTCAACCATCAGTCACCAAGAAATACTCAAACATGTTATATTGGATCTGGAGGTTTGAAGTCCTCATTAACAGTAATATCTAGAACATGTTGCTAGAGGTCAGGAGCTTCTTATTTTTAAAATTCATGCCATGTTTCCATATTTTCCATGTGAGAACTCTTCAACTTACCATGTGTGGACACAATCTTCTTAGTTGCCGTGTCAAGATTTTGTCTCTCATCATTACGATCAAGCTACCAACCTACCGAAGAGCACCAAACTGCAAACAGAACACAGAAATGACTTGAATTTAGTTTCCAGCCAGGTCCAAGCAGCGAGGGTAAAGCAATTGAATCTTGGTATGTGTTCTCATCTCAAGAACAATGTGTAAAACCAACACCTGTTTAAATCCTTTACACTTGAATGTTACCTGGGGACATGCCATGTTGAGATCCATGATGAGACTACAAATGTATGCTTACTGCACAAAACTCTTGATGCATGCACAATAATTCTACATGATGACCCACACATCTGAGTGGTAGTCACAATGAAACCTTGTTTTACTGGTGTTAAATTAAGGTACATCTGAGAGGTAGTCACAATGAACCTTTACACTTGAATGTTACCTGGGGACACGTCATGTTGAGATCCATGATGAGACCTCAAATGTATGCTTACTGCACAAAACTCTTGATGCATGCACAATAATTCTACATGATGACCCACACATCTGAGTGGTAGTCACAGTTTGCTTCTCAAATCCCACAGTCCACTGTGTCTGTGGGGTTGGGTATGCTGCATAAACAATGTATTGGCAGTATTATTGCTCATTAGAGTTCAAAGGGATTAAGACCAGGCTTTAACTAAAATGTGCCAAATGCTTTGATGAATACCCCCACAGACCACACACACATGCAGACAGGATAGTAAGGAGTAGGCTACTTCTGAACAAAATTCAATATTCACCAGAGATATAAATTTGTAGATTTTTTTTTTTTTAAATTCCGAGATATGATAAGATATACAATTTGGAGGTGATGGCAGCCACTGGATTATCGCGACCTGACTGTAGTCACAAGGGCCAAGACGGGTTTTACTGGTGTTAAATTAAGGTACATCTGAGAGTTAGTCACAATGAAACCTTGTTTTACTGGTGTTAAATAAAGGTACATCTGAGTGGTAGTCACAATGAAACCTTGTTTTAATGGTGTTAAATTAAGGTACATCTGAGTGGTAGTCACAATGAAACCTTGTTTTAATGGTGTTAAATTAAGGTACATCTGAGTGGTAGTCACAATGAAACCTTGTTTTAATGGTGTTAAATTAAGGTACATCTGAGTGGTAGTCACGATGAAGCCTTGTTTTACTGGTGTTAAATTAAGGTACATCTGAGAGGCACTCAGGGCCAAACCGGGTTTTGCTGGAGTTAAATTAGGGTACATCTGAGTGGTAGTCATAATGAAGCCTTGTTTTACTGGTGTTAAATTAAGGTACATCTGAGAGGCACTCAGGGCCAAACCAGGTTTTGCTGGAGTTAAATTAGGGTACCTCTGAGTGGTAAACGCACTGAAACATTAAATTGTTTTACTGTAGTTGATTGAGGCTACTTATTAGAGGTGATTTGGCTGAGACTTGGTTTTAGTGGAGTTAAATTAAGGTACATCTGTGACCCATCCTGTCAAAATGGTTCTGAAGTCGCACATACAAAATGTTAAGTTATTGGTATACTCATTTACAACTCATCAAGAGCTTTCATTTGGTATATAATACTTTCATATTTGAACCAGGTGGTCCTCTACAGATCTCCTGCTGGTAGATTTAGTCTGACCATTGGAAATTGATTAAACTGAGATAATTGACATACTAAACATACATAATTTATAAATCCTACATAATTCCTATGTAATTCTATATAACCATGAAAACTATAGCTATGTCTTTTAGGCATTTGGGGCTTAAACCCAGATTAGCAAGCAAGGATTCTGAAAGATATCTACCCATATGTTAGAAAAATAAGGCCATATCTAGGCTTCTAAATGTGCTATTCAGTACCACTTTGTAAGGATGGGTCACATCTGAGAGGCACTCAGGCTGAAACCTGGTTCCACTGGTGTTAAATTAGGGTATATCTAGAGGCACTCAGGTTCAAACCTGGTTTTAATAGGATTAAATAAGGGTACATCTGAGGGCTACTCAGGTGTCAAACCAGGTTTCCCACATGACATATGATCACCCACAAAGGTGAGAAAATTTGACCCATGTAGGTTCCCTAATGCCACACATGATGACCCACACAGGTGAGAAGATTTGACCAAAGTAGGTTCCCTAATGCCACACAGGTGAGAAGATTTGAACAATATAGGTTCCCTATTGCCACACATGACACCCACACAGGTGAGAACATCTGACACATATAGATTCCCTAATGCCACACATGATGACCCACACAGGTGAGAAGATTTGACACATGTAGGTCCCCTAATTGATTGTTTACACACAACTATAATCTCTGTCCTTATCCATGATATTTGAAGCAAATTATTTGGTACCAAGAACATCTGAGTGCATAAAACCCTTATCACATCAAATGCCAATATTATCTTTTATTATATAACAAATGACAAATTTCTGCTTTTTCACACTTAACTGAACACAGTATCTGTAGTCACAGAATTCTCCCTTGGTCTTTTAAAGAAAACGCACACCAACGCCAAACAGCCAAAACTGGAAAACAATTGGGCCAAAGATTTATTTAATGTGAAAACCTCACAGCCCCCTGAAACATGGTTTTAGGGTATGCAATTTAGGGTACAACAGGGGAGAGACCACATGTATGTTCCCAATGTGGTAAACAGTTTCCACAGGGACCTACATGTAAAAAGACACATGATGATCCACACAGGTGAAAAACCTCAAATGTGTTCCCTGTGTGGTAAGCAGTGAAGGTTGGCAGCTGCTTCAAAGACACATATGATGAACCACACAGGAGAGAGACCACATTTATATGTTCCCAATGTGGTAAAGGGTTTGCACAGGGACATGCAGATACATGATTCTCCACACTTTTTGTTAATTTGTTAAGTGGGGAGGGGTGTGGTTCAGGGCAGGCATGCAGCAATTCCCGCAGTAGCAAAGACTACTCTTTTCTTCATCCAGTTGTCCTCTATTTTCATATCAAAATGGTATACATGCATTTTGTCAGGGAAACAGGTAACATCATTTGCCAGAACATTAATTGTTTACCACTTTCTTGATGAATGATTTTGCTGATATTACATCTTTATTGGGGAGGGGGGGGGTGTGAGTGAGATGGTACAGCCTTGAAATCCACATGGTTCACATATATGGTTGGAATTGTCTTTCTACTTTTAATCGGTAAGATGCATACCTAAATAAAAAGATATATCTAAATTCAGCTCTCTTTAATGATTAAAACATGGAGTTATGTGTTTCCCATCATAATCTGTTTTTAAATCTGGCTGTTCCATCACATCATACTAAGGCCTAAACCACCCCGTCTCCATGTATGTCTATTCAAAAACATCACACCTAAGATAGCCTGGCACCTGATATATATACCTGGTACAGAGATCTGGGACACTGTGTGAGTCACTCAGTACCTCCATACCCATTACCTCAATGTAAATCTACACATCCCACTGCTGTGTGAGTCAGTCAGTTCCTCCATACTTATTACCTAAATGTGAATCTACACATCCCACCACTCTGTGAGTCACTCAGTACCTCCATACCCATTAACTAAATGTAAATCTACACATCCCACCAATGTTTGAGTCACTCAGTACCTCCATACCCATTACCTAAATGTAAATCTACACATCCCACTGCTGTGTGAGTCACTCAGTATCTCCATACCCATTACCTCAATGTAAATCTACACATCCCACTGCTGTGTGAGTCAGTCAGTACCTCCATACTTATTACCTAAAATATAAATTTACACATCCTACCACTCCGTGAGTCACACTAATGTACCGGGTACAGAGCTCTGGGACACTTATGTACCGGGCACAGAGCTCTGGGACACTTATGTACTGGGTACAGAGCTCTGGTACACTTATATACTGGGTACAGAGCTCTGGGACACTTATGTACCGGGTACAGAGCTCTGGGACACTTATGTACCGGGTACAGAGCTCTGGGACACTAATGTACTGGGTACAGAGCTCTGGAACACTTATGTACTGGGTACAGAGCTCTGGGACACTTATGTACCGTGTGGGAGTCACTCAGTACCTCAAAACCCAATACCTAAATGTACATCTACACATCCCATCACTGTGTGAGTCACTCAGTATCTACATACCCATTACCTAAATGTATATCTACACATCCCACTACTCTGTGAGTCACTCAGTACCTCCATACCCATTACCTAAATGTATATCTACACATCCCACCACTGTGCGAGTCATTCAGTACCTCCATACCCATTACCTAAATGTATATCTACACATCCCACCACTGTGCGAGTCATTCAGTACCTCCATACCCATTACCTAAATGTATATCTACACATCCCACCACTGTGTGAGTCATTCAGTACCTCCATACCCATTACCTAAATGTATATCTACACATCCCACCACTGTGTGAGTCATTCAGTACCTCCATACCCATTACCTAAATGTATATCTACACATCCCACCACTGTGTGAGTCACTCAGTACCTCCATACCCATTACCTAAATGTAAATCTACCACTGTGAGTCTCTCAGTACCTCCCTATCCAAAACCTAAATGTAAATCTACACATCCCACCACTTTGTGAGTCACTCAGTACCTCCCTACCTCCCTATTCAGATACATCTCACCTAAGATAGCCTGGCACCTGGCACCTGACACTTGTTTACCTGGTACAGAGCTCTGGGACACTTATGTACCAGGAATAGAGCTCTGGGACACTTATGTACCGGGTACAGAGCTCTGGGACACTTATGTACCGGGTACAGAGCTCTGGGACACTTATGTACCAAGTACAGAGCTCTGGGACACTTATGTACCGGGTACAGAGCTCTGGGACACTTATGTACCAAGTACAGAGCTCTGGGACACTTATGTACCGGGAACAGAGCCGTATAAAACTGTGGGAGTCACTCATTACCTGCCAGCCTATGACCAAAATGTATCAGTACACATCCTACCACTGTGTGAGTCACTCAGTACCTCCATACCCATTACCTAAATGTAAATCTACACATCCCACCACTGTGTGAGTCACTCAGTACCTCCATACCCATTACCTAAATTGTAAATCTAGTCACCCCACCACTATGTGAGTCACTCATAACCTCCCTACCTCCCTATTCAGATACATCTCACCTAAGATAGCTTGGCACCTGGCACCTGACACTTGTATACCTGGTACAGAGCTCTGGGACACTTATGTACCAGGAACAGAGCTCTGGGACACTTATGTACCAAGTACAGAGCTCTGGGACACTTATGTACCGGGAACAGAGCCGTATAAAACTGTGGGAGTCACTCATTACCTGCCAGCCTATGACCAAAATGTATCAGTACACATCCTACCACTGTGTGAGTCACTCAGTACCTCCATACCCATTACCTAAATGTAAATCTACACATCCCACCACTGTGTGAGTCACTCAGTACCTCCATACCCATTACCTAAATGTAAATCTACCACTGTCAGTCACTCAGTACCTCCCTATCCAACACCTAAATGTAAATCTACACATCCCACCACTCTGTGAGTCACTCAGTACCTCCCTACCTCCCTATTCAGATACATCTCACCTAAGATAGCCTGGCACCTGACACTTATATACCTGGTACAGAGCTCTGGGACACTTATGTACCAGGAATAGAGCTCTGGGACACTTATGTACCGGGTACAGAGCTCTGAGACACTTATAAAATGGGTACGGAGGTCTGGGACACTCATGTACCGGGTACAGAGATCTGAGACACTTATGTACCGGGTACAGAGCTCTGGTACACTTATATACTTGGTACAGAGCTCTGGGACACTTATGTACCGGGTACAGAGCTCTGGGACACTTATGTACCGGGTACAAAGCTCTGGAACACTTATGTACCGGGTACAGAGCTCTGGAACACTTATGTACTGGGTAGAGAGCTCTGGGACACTTAGGTACCGGGTACAGAGCTCTGGGACACTTATGTACTGGGTACAGAGCTCTGGGACACTTCTGTACCGGGTACAGATCTCTGGAACACTTATGTACCAGATACAAAGCTCAGGGACACTTATATACCTGGTACAGAGCTCTGGGACACTCAGGTACTGGGTACAGAGCTCTGGGACACTTATGTACCGGGAACAAAGCTCTGGGACACTTATATACCTGGTACAGAGCTCTGGGACACTTATATACCTGGTACAGAGCTCTGGGACACTTATGTACCAAGTAAAGAGTTCTGGGACACTTATGTACCGGGAACAAAGCTCTGGGACACTTGTATACCGGGTACAGAGCTCTGGGACACTTATATACCTCGTACAGAGCTCTGGGACACTTATGTACCGGAAACAGAGCTCTATTAAACTGTGGGAGTCACTCAGTACCTGCCTACCTATGACCTAAATGTATCAGTACACATCCTTCCACTGTGTGAGTCACTCAGTACCTCCATACCCATAATACCTAAATGTAAATCTACACATCCCACCACTTTGTGAGTCACTCAGTACCTCCATACCCATTACCTAAATGTAAATCTACCACTGTGGGTCACTCAGTACCTCCCTATCCAACACCTAAATGTATATCCACACATCCCACCACTCTGTGAGTCACACAGTACCTCCATACCCATTACCTAAATGTATATCTACACATCCCATCACTGTGTGAGTCACTCAGTACCTGCCTACCTATGACCTTAATGTAAATCTACACATCCTACCACTGTGTGAGTCAAACAGTACCTCCATACCCATTACCTAAATGTAAATCTACCACTGTGAGTCACTCAGTACCTCCCTATCCAACACCTAAATGTAAATCTACACATCCCACCACTCTGTGAGTCACTCAGTACCTCCATACATATTACCTAAAATGTACATCTACACATCCCATCACTGTGTGAGTCACTCAGTATCTACATACCCGTTACCTAAAATGTAAATCTACACATATCCCACCACTCTCTGAGTCAATCAGTACCTCCCTACCTCCCTATTCAGATACATCTCACCTACGATAGCCTGACACCTGACACTTATGTACCTGGTACAGAGCTCTGGGACACTTATGTACCGGGTACAGAACTCTGGGACACGTATATACCTCGTACAGAGTTCTGGGACACTTATGTACCAAGTACAGAGCTCTGGAACACTTATGTACCGGGTACAGATCTCTGGTACACTTATGTACTGGGTACAGAGCTCTGGGACACCTATATACCGTGTACAGAGCTCTGGGACACCTATGTATCGTGTACAGAGCTCTATAGAACTGTGGGAGTCACTCAGTACCTCCATACCCATTACCTAAATGTACTATCGGTTCAAGTGCAGATGAATGATGGTTAGCTGCGTCCACATTGGTATTGAAATCCCCCGTTACATAAATGAAAGGCTCTCGGTGATATGTTGATACAAGAGCAAGCGCTTCAAAAAGGTGGTCCTTAAATTTACTCATATCTCCATCATGTGGCCTATATATCTGAATAAAAAATTCAGGCCTACAACCCTTGCGAGTAAGTCTGACTATCATGAGTTCACAGTGTTCATTCATAACATTAGCCTTTGCAGCTTCTAACCTCTCATGTGCATGCTTTGCATGAATGAGCACACCAATTCCCCCAGCCATAGTGGTGGGTCTGTCCAGTCTATGCAAAACATAATCTTGGAATTGATACAGCTGCTCATCCATATCTGGCTTTAGCCAGGTTTCTGACAAACCAAATACATCAGGCCTCTTTACATATGTAAAATAAGGCAGGGTAACCTGTTTGTTTACCATACTTCTCACATTCCAGGACATGACCATTAGGCCCTTAGGCCTTACATATTTAGCATCATTATCGCCTCCAAAACCTTTCTGTGAGATTTTATTATCCTCCATTTATACACAAAAGATATAAGATGATCATCATGATACCATAGCAGGCTACATACAACACACAGACAAAACATGATCGAGTACATACATAGAGGGAACAGATGGATGGAACAATGACATCGACTACATTTGAAGCGGGGAAGATTAGCGGGGCCATGAATGTGGGGACATGAGTACGGAGAGGGGGACAGCTATCAGATTATTTAGCGAATTCATGCATTGTGCACATGTAATTCCAAGGGACTCCATATCTCTAGTCTGTACAGTATTTGGAACATGACCTACTGAACACTTTCAATCAGCTTCCTAGTACATCTCTGATAAAACTTAGACCTAAAGTTGCAATCAAAGTGCTGGGCGTTATTTAATAACATAAGGCTAGGTTCGGTCCGAACAAGACAGTCTAAAATTAGACAACTTCTTTAAATACACAAAGAAACTTATCTTTCCATGTCTGAGTATATTCGCATCATACCTAGAACTATCCAACAGTTATTTTAACAGACAAGAGAGACTAGGATCCCAACAAGAACGATTTCAGCCCTTCCAGGGTATGTCTAACAAGAGAACTCAGTCCTTGTAGGGCGGTAGTTTATGTGAACTTAATTCACCCCCTATGGGGTACAACGGTTTATATCAGAAACTTATCTCTAGGCAAATGTACCGGGTGCAGAGCTCTGGGACACTTATGTACCAAGTACAGAGCTCTGGGATACTTATGTACCAAGTACAGACCTCTGGGACACTTATGTACCTGGTACAGAGCTCTGGGACACTTATGTACCGGGTACAGAGCTCTGGTACACTTATATACCGGGTACAGAGGTCTGGGATTCTTATGTACCGGGTACAGAGCTCTGGGACACTTATGTACCAAGTACAGAGCTCTGGAACACTTATGTACCAAGTACAGAGCTCTGGGACACTTATATACCAAGTACAGACCTCTGGAACACTTATGTACCGGGTACAGATCTCTGGTACACTTATGTACCGGGTACAGAGCTCTGGGACACCTATGTACCGTGTACAGAGCTCTATAGAACTGTGGGAGTCAGTACCTCCATACCCATTACCTAAATGTATCAGTACACATCCTACCACTGTGTGAGTCACTCAGTACCTCCATACTCATTACCTAAATGTACATTTACACCTCCCATCACTGTGTGAGTCACTCAGTATCTCCATAACCATTATCTAAATGTAAATCTACACATCCTACCACTCTATGAGTCACTAAGTACATCCATACCCACCACTCTGTGAGTCACTCAGTACCTCCCTACCCATTACCTAAATGTACATCTACACATCCCATCACTGTGTGAGTCATTCAGTACCTCCATACCCATTACCTAAATGTACATCTACACATGCTCTGGGACACTTATACATATACCTAGTACAGAGCTCTGGGACACTTATATACCGGAAACAGAGCTCTGGGTCACTTATGTACCGTGTACAGACCTCTGGGACTCTTATATACCTGGTACAGAGCTCTGGGACACTTATGTACCGGGTACAGAGCTCTGGGACACTTACGTACCGGGTACAGAGCTCTGGGACTATTATATACCGGGTACAGAGCTCTGGGACACTTATGTACCTGGTACAGAGCTCTGGGACACTTATGTAATGGGTACAGAGCTCTGGTACACTTATGTACCCGGTACAGAGCTCTGGTACACTTATGTACTGGGTACAGAGCTCTGGGACACTTATGTACTGGGTACAGAGCTCTGGGACACTTATGTACTGGGTACAGAGCTCTGGGACACTAAGGTACTGGGTACAGAGCTCTGGGACACTTATATACCTGGTACAGAGCTCTGGTACACTTATGTACTGGGTACAGAGCTCTGGGACACTTATGTACCGTGTGGGAGTCACTCAGTACCTCCATACCCATTACCTAAATGTACATCTACACATCCCATCACTGTGTGAGTCACTCAGTATCTACATACCCATTACCTAAATGTATATCCACACTTCCCACCACTCTGTGAGTCACTCAGTACCTCCAATACCCATTACCTAAATGTGAATCTACACATCCCACTACTCTGTGAGTCACTCAGTACCTCCATACCCATTACCTAAATGTAAATCTACACATCCCACCACTGTGTGAGTCACTCAGTACCTCCATACCCATTACCTAAATGTATATCTACACATCCCACCACTGTGTGAGTCATTCAGTACCTCCATACCCATTACCTAAATGTGAATCTACACATCCCACCACTCTGTGAGTCACTCAGTACCTCCATACCCATTACCTAAATGTATCAGTACACATCCCACCACTGTGTGAGTCACTCAGTACCTCCATACCCATTACCTAAATGTATATCCACACATCCCACCACTCTGTGAGTCATTCAGTACCTCCATGGCTGTTTCCTAAATGTATATTTACTCATCCTACCACTAACTGGCACCTAATGGCGTGTTTTCAATCCCGAAACCCCACACTTCACTAGCAGTCAACTGTTCCACACTAGTAACGGTTTCTTTTTAATTAAGAGACCCCATATTGCACTCAAAGACACCTGTCAGACCCTAGCAAAGGCTCGTTGAGAATCCCGAGACCCCAAAGTCTAATCACATGTACCTGTAACACACTATATAGAAATGTCTCATTTTCTATCCTGAGAGACTGAAGTTCACTCACAGGTAACCTCTGCACCCTAGAAATGCTTTGTTATCAACCCCGAAACCTCAGACCTCACTCACGGTCAATTGTTTGACCTTAGTAAAGGCACCTGTTGTATCTTTGAAATTTGTTGTTTTCAAATCAGAGTTCACTCACAGACACTTTTTTTTTAAATCTGGCTGTTCCATCACATTATACTAAAGGCCTAAACCACTCCATCTCTGTGTATTTCTATTCAGATTCATCTCACCTATGATAGTGTTTGGGATTGGGTGATGACCACAGTAGCGACCAAAATCTAAAATAATCATGCCCTCTATGCTAACCATATTCTACTAACTCTACTAGCCTTTAGAAAAAAGGTATTCACCCAAATATTGTAATTATATTGAAATATAATACTTCAACAACCACATAGCGTATTTCCTCAATTAAAAGCCTGGGCTTGTAATGATTTCAAGGGGCATATTGACCAGACTTATATTTGAGGCAGGCTTGTATTAATTTCACTAGGAAATTTGCTCTCCTTCTTTGATATATTGCCGAGTCTTATTCCATGATATGAACAAATTTGCAGGAATTTCCTAATACTAAAACCATAATATAACGTAATACCCATTTAGATATGCCTCAGTGGTCATTTAACATTTAATATGTGTAAGATACATGACAAAATTTCACTCTAAAATCAAATATACTGATTGATCTTGATTGGGTTCCCACACCGTACCCAGGCTTCTATTCGGGGCCCGGCTTCTATTGTACCCAGTGGCCCTTTTGACCAGGCTTGTAAATGGGGCAGGCTTCTATTTGAGGCCAGGCTTCTATTCGAGGAAATATGGTATGTATAAACCTCAAGCCTTCTGTAGTGTCATAGGCTCCTTTATAACCCCTATTGTATACAATGTATCATATTATCTAACTGATCACATTTTTTAATTTTTCACACTCACCTGAACACAGTTTCCCTTGTGGCAGAATTCCTAATGGTCTCCCTAGTTGTTTTTTTTTACTGGAAAGCGGCCACACCAAACTGGAAAAAAAAACAAGCCAAGGGTTTATCTAATGTAAAAACAATCTCACTGCCCCTAAAACAGGATTGTAGTGTAGGTAATTCAGGGTTTAGTGGGTTATGTTAGGGTACATGTTGAAGGAACTCAGGGTGAATCAGGGTAAAATGGAGTCACATTTAGGGATGATCTTGAATTGTTGAATTAGGGTACATTTTATGGGTGTTAAACTAAGACACATCTAAGATGCACAGTTGATGTGAAACCTGTTTTTTCCATAGTAAAATTAGGCTAAAACTGAGAGGAGGTCAGTTTGAAAACTGGTTTTAGTGGTGTTAATTCAGGGTGCATTTGAGAAGCGCAATTGAGGTGAAACCTTGTTTTACCAGAGATATGTTGGGGTACAACTGAGAGGCAGTCACCATGGTTTTACTGGTTTTAAATTAGGGTTCATCTGATAGCTATAATGGTGAAACCTTGTTTTACTGGCATTGAATTAGGGTACATCCCATAACTTGTAAGGGTGAAACCCTGGCTTTACTAGTCTTAGATTAGGGTACATCTGAGAGGTGTTAAGGGTTTTGCGGGGATTAAATTAGGGTACATTTTGGCATTTTTACCACATTGAGAACGCTTATCAGGTTTCTCCCCTGTGTGGGTCATCATGTGTATGTCTAAGCGGGCTGGACATCCAAATCCCTTACCACATTGAGAACGCTTGTGACGTTTCTCCCCTGTGTGGGTCATCATGTGTATGTCTAAGCAGTCTGGACATCCAAATCCCTTACCACATGGAGAACGCTTGTGACGTTTCTCCCCTGTGTGGGTCATCATGTGTATGTCTAAGCAGTCTGGACATCTAAATCCCTTACCACATTGAGAATGCTTGTGACATTTCTCCCCTGTGTGGGTCATCATGTGTGCAGCAATCAACACGTAACCCGAGGGCACCATATTTAAGTAAACTTGAAAGTCTCTAAAGGCTACAAAGAGGAAACATGTGTGCTTCCCCTGAGCCTTGTGTTAATATTTTCTCTGCCTCTAGATACCTCATTTGAATGCACCGAGTACTTTACGTTGATGGTGGGACAGCTTGCACTGTCCTAGACTGTGAGGCAGTTGTAATATCTCAAAGGGCAATCTAAGTAAATCCATCTAAACAACATACACCACCAATCAAAAATCTAAACAGTTTAGGCAAGACTAAAATTATCTCGTCATATGTCAAGAGCAAGTTTATTTGTACCAAATTAAGGCAAAATCCTGAATGATCCGGTAATCATGCCTCTAAAAGATGAGCCATGCAACTAACTCAACACAGTAGTTCCCACGGTGATGGGCCAGCTTCTTACACTGGGGCCGCTTTTTATGTGAGTGAAAATGAATATAAATTGAATGTTATGATTACATCCTCTCAAACATGCAGCACGGTTTGAATGTTCACACTTTCAATCATTTTGTATCTCATTCTAAGTGTTGAAGACAGTTTTACCCAGTCGGATGTACAAAGTACCTCTGGGTCCCGACCAAAAACACTTGACATGAGGTGAAAAATAGAACAAAGCATCCGAATAATCTGAAAATCGCTGTGCATACTGCTGATATATAGTATATACAAGCACTAACTAGATTTCACTGATTAAAAATGAGAGTGTCTGTTGAAAAAATCAAAAGCTGATCATTTTTGTAGAACTCCACACTCATTTTGGGCATTTCTTCAAACTCAAGTCATTATTCTGAAAATTTCAGGAAAGCCAAATGCTCTCTCAGTGTTTGTCCACATTCAGTGATACTTTACCCATGCCCCCGATGAGTTTTGTGTCAATGCATTGTATATTTCTGTCAAAAGTGTCCCTGGGTCCTTTGTCACTGGGTGCTGGGTAAATAGGCAGTATAAGCCTCACCAGGGAAGAACATGTAAATCACTGAAATTTTCAGGTAGCTGTACTGGGGACAACTCCTGAAATGAGTTTTTTTTCACCTTGCTGAAACATAGTAGATACTTGCACTGGCTAGATATCACTGATAAGATATCGCGAAATCTGCACAATAATTTTGAAATTGACCAGTTTTGTAGAATTCTGCACCTGCTTTGGCCTTTTCCATACACTAAAGTCATCATTCTGATAAATACAAGATAGCCATAGGTTCTCTGTCGGTTTGTACACATTCAGTGATACTTCATCAACGTCCCTAAGGTGCTGCAAGTCAGTGCAGTGTATATTTCTATCAAAAGTGCACCCCAGTCCTTCGGTACGAGGTGCTGGCTAAATGGGCGTACTTGTGAGATATAAGCCTCAGTGAGACAGAATATATAAATTACTGAAATTTTCAAAGTTTCAACAATGCTACAGCCCTGAAACCTGGTGGCTTTACTGTGGACACCACACAGCTGTACAGCGACCTGTCCGCCGCGGTGCAGGCTCTATGAGTTCAAGCTGTCATCGGCACACGGTCGGCGTCAAACATGCCGAGCGCCCGTCGACACCTCCCGGTCTGCCGCGCTGCTGGCTATATGAGTTCAAGCTGTCATCGGCACATCGTGTGACGGTCAGCGTCAAACCCGCCGAGCAAATCTACAGCGACCGGTCTGCCGCGGTGCAGGCTCTATGAGTTCAAGCTGTCGTCGGCGCATTTTCCCAAATGTTGGAAAACCCTGCGTATAAGACGCACCCCAACCTGAAGAAATCCTATAAGACGCACAAGGCATTTGTTTGGCGTAGAGGACGCGTCTTATACGCGGGAGATTGCGGTATATACCTAACAGGTTAGAGACATTTTTTGAAAACCAAGCCATGTCACCCACTCATCCAAGCAGTCATATATACATTTGGGGTGAATGATCCAGGAGTACGGTCCAAAAATGCACTGTGAACACAAGGAATATTTTGAAAACAAGTGATGTACTGTTGGGATGTGTAGATGTACATTTAGGTAATGGGTATGGAGGTACTGAGTGACTCCCACACAGAACATAAGTGTCCCAGAGCTCTGTACCTGGTATATAAGTGTACCAGAGCTCTGTACCCAGTATATAAGTGTTCCAGAGCTCTGCACCCAGTACATAAGTGTACCAGAGCTCTGTACCCGGTACATAAGTGTACCAGAGTTCCGTACCTGGTACATAAGTGTCTCAGATCTCTGTACCCAGTACATAAGTGTCCCAGAGCTCTGTACCCAGTACATAAGTGTCCCAGAGCTCTGTACCCAGTACCTAAGTGTCCCAGAGCTCTGTACCCGGTACATAAGTGTACCACAGCTCTGTACCCGGTACATAAGTGTCCCAGAGCTCTATTCCTGGTACATAAGTGTCAGGTGCCAGGCTATCTTAGGTGAGATGTATCTGAATAGGGAGGTAGGGAGGTACTGAGTGACTCACAGAGTGGTGGGATGTGTAGATTTACATGTAGGTGTTGGATAGGGAGGTACTGAGTGACTTACAGTGGTAGATTTACATTTAGGTAATGGGTATAGAGGTACTGAGTGACTCACACAGTGGTGGGATGTGTAGATTTACATTTAGGTAATGGGTATGGAGGTACTGAGTGACTCACACAGTGGTGGGATGTGTAGATTTACATTTAGGTAATGGGTATGGAGGTACTGAGTGACTCACACAGTGGTGGGATGTGTACTGATACATTTAGGTCATAGGTAGGCAGGTAATGAGTGACTCCCACAGTTTTATAGGGCTCTGTTCCCGGTACATATGTGTCCCAGAGCTCTGTACCCAGTACCTAAGTGTACCAGAGCTCTGTACCCGGTACATAAGTGTACCAAAGATCTGTACCCATTACATAAGTGTCCCAGAGCTCTGTACCCAGTACATAAGTGTCCCAGAGATCTGTACTTGGTACATAAGTGTCCCAGAGCTCTGTACAAGGTATATAAGTGTCCCAGAGCTCTGTACCAGGTATATAAGTGTCAGGTGCCAGGTGCCAGGCTATCCTAGGTGAGATGTATCTGAATAGGGAGGTAGGGAGGTACTGAGTGACTCACATAGTGGTGGGGTGAGTAGATTTACAAATTAGGTAATAAGTATGGAGGTACTGAGTGACTCACACGGTGGTGGGATGTGTAGATTTACATTTAGGTAATGGGTATGGAGGTACTGAGTGA
The DNA here is from genome assembly GCA_949317995.1 of Acholoe squamosa. Taxonomy (NCBI): domain Eukaryota; kingdom Metazoa; phylum Annelida; class Polychaeta; order Phyllodocida; family Polynoidae; genus Acholoe; species Acholoe squamosa. The sequence continues at coordinate 4,556,355 of OX439050.1, read as the reverse complement.
CTCACACAGTGGTGGGATGTGTAGATTTACATTTAGGTAATGGGTATGGAGGTACTGAGTGACTCACAGAGTGGTGAGATGTGTAGATTTGCATTTAGGTAATGGGTATGGAGGTACTGAATGACTCACACAGTGGTGGGATGTGTAGATATACATTTAGGTAATGGGTATGGAGGGACTGAGTGGCTCACAGAGTAGTGGGATGTGTAGATATACATTTAGGTAATGGGTATGTAGATACTGAGTGACTCACACAGTGATGGGATGTGTAGATGTACCTTTAGGTAATGGGTATGGAGGTACTGAGTGACTCCCACACGGTACATAAGTGTCCCAGAGCTCTGTACCAGTACATAAGTGTACCAGAGCTCTGTACCCGGTACCTAAGTGTACCAGAGCTCTGTACCCCGTACCTAAGTGTCCCAGAGCTCTGTACCCTGTACATAAGTGTCCCAGAGCTCTGTACCAGGTATATAAGTGTCCCAGAGCTCTGTAATTGGTACATAAGTGTCCCAGAGCTCTGTTCCCGGTACATAAGTGTCCCAGAGCTCTGTACCAGGTATATAAGTGTCAGGTATCAGGTGCCAGGTGCCAGGCTATCTTAGGTGAGATGTATCTGAATAGGGAGGTAGGGAGGTAGGGAGTGACTCACATAGTGGTGTGGTGAGTAGATTTACAATTTAGGTAATAAGTATGGAGGTACTGAGTGACTCACACAGTGGTGGGATGTGTAGATATACATTTAGGTAATAAGTATGGAGGTACTGAGTGACTCACACAGTGGTGGGATGTGTAGATGTACATTAAGGTAATGGGTATGGAGGTACTGAGTGACTCCCACACAGTACATAAGTGTCCCAGAGCTCTGTACTTGGTACATAAGTGTACCAGAGCTCTGTACCCGGTACATAAGTGTTCCAGAGCTCTGTACCCACTACATAAGTGTCCCAGAGCTCTGTACCCGGTACATACGTGTTCCAGAGCTCTGTACCCAGTATATAGGTGTTCCAGAGCTCTGTACCCGGTACATAAGTGTCCCAGAGCTCTGTACCCAGTACATAAGTGTCCCAGAGCTCTGTACCCGGTACATAAGTGTCCCAGAGCTCTGTACCGGGTACATAAGTGTTCCAGAGCTCTGTACCCAGTATATAAGTGTTCCAGAGCTCTGTACCTGGTACATAAGTGTCCCAGAGCTCTGTACCCAGTACATAAGTGTTCCAGAGCTCTGTACCCGGTACATAAGTGTCCCAGAGCTCTGTACCGGGTACATAAGTGTTCCAGAGCTCTGTACCCAGTATATAAGTGTCCCAGAGCTCTGTACCCAGTACATAAGTGTCCCAGAGCTCTGTACCAGGTACATAAGTGTCCCAGAGCTCTGTACCAGGTACATAAGTGTACCAGAGCTCTGTACCCGGTGCATAAGTGTCCCAGAGCTCTGTACCAGGTACATAAGTGTCCCAGAGAGCTCTGTACCAGGTACATAAGTGTACCAGAGCTCTGTACCCGGTGCATAAGTGTCCCAGAGCTCTATTCCTGGTACATAAGTGTCCCAGAGCTCTGTACCAGGTATACAAGTGTCAGGTGCCAGGTGCCAGGCTATCTTAGGTGAAATGTATCTGAATAGGGAGGTAGGGAGGTACTGAGTGACTCACATAGTGGTGTAGTGAGTAGATTTACAATTTAGGTAATAAGTATGGAGGTACTGAGAGACTCACACAGTGTTGGGATGTGTAGATTTACATTTAGGTAATGGGTATGGAGGTACTGAGTGACTCACACAGTGATAGGATGTGTAGATGTACATTAAGGTAATGGGTATGGAGGTACTGAGTGACTCCCACACGGTACATATGTGTCCCAGAGCTCTGTAATTGGTACATAAGTGTACCAGAGCTCTGTACCCGGTACATAAGTGTTCCAGAGCTCTGTACCTGGTACATAAGTGTTCCAGAGCTCTGTACCCGGTACATACGTGTTCCAGAGCTCTGTACCCAGTATATAGGTGTTCCAGAGCTCTGTACCCGGTACATAAGTGTCCCAGAGCTCTGTACCCAGTACATAAGTGTCCCAGAGCTCTGTACCCGGTACATAAGTGTCCCAGAGCTCTGTACCGGGTACATAAGTGTTCCAGAGCTCTGTACCCAGTATATAAGTGTTCCAGAGCTCTGTACCTGGTACATAAGTGTCCCAGAGCTCTGTACCCAGTACATAAGTGTTCCAGAGCTCTGTACCCGGTACATAAGTGTCCCAGAGCTCTGTACCGGGTACATAAGTGTTCCAGAGCTCTGTACCCAGTATATAAGTGTCCCAGAGCTCTGTACCCAGTACATAAGTGTCCCAGAGCTCTGTACCAGGTACATAAGTGTCCCAGAGCTCTGTACCAGGTACATAAGTGTACCAGAGCTCTGTACCCGGTACATAAGTGTCCCAGAGCTCTATTCCTGGTACATAAGTGTCCCAGAGCTCTGTACCAGGTATACAAGTGTCAGGTGCCAGGTGCCAGGCTATCTTAGGTGAAATGTATCTGAATAGGGAGGTAGGGAGGTACTGAGTGACTCACATAGTGGTGTAGTGATTAGATTTACAATTTAGGTAATAAGTATGGAGGTACTGAGAGACTCACACAGTGTTGGGATGTGTAGATTTACATTTAGGTAATGGGTATGGAGGTACTGAGTGACTCACACAGTGATAGGATGTGTAGATGTACATTAAGGTAATGGGTATGGAGGTACTGAGTGACTCCCACGCGGTACATATGTGTCCCAGAGCTCTGTAATTGGTACATAAGTGTACCAGAGCTCTGTACCCGGTACATAAGTGTTCCAGAGCTCTGTACCTGGTACATAAGTGTTCCAGAGCTCTGTACCCGGTACATACGTGTTCCAGAGCTCTGTACCCAGTATATAGGTGTTCCAGAGCTCTGTACCCGGTACATAAGTGTCCCAGAGCTCTGTACCCAGTACATAAGTGTCCCAGAGCTCTGTACCCGGTACATAAGTGTCCCAGAGCTCTGTACCGGGTACATAAGTGTTCCAGAGCTCTGTACCCAGTATATAAGTGTTCCAGAGCTCTGTACCTGGTACATAAGTGTCCCAGAGCTCTGTACCCAGTACATAAGTGTTCCAGAGCTCTGTACCCGGTACATAAGTGTCCCAGAGCTCTGTACCGGGTACATAAGTGTTCCAGAGCTCTGTACCCAGTATATAAGTGTCCCAGAGCTCTGTACCCAGTACATAAGTGTCCCAGAGCTCTGTACCAGGTACATAAGTGTCCCAGAGCTCTGTACCAGGTACATAAGTGTACCAGAGCTCTGTACCCGGTACATAAGTGTCCCAGAGCTCTATTCCTGGTACATAAGTGTCCCAGAGCTCTGTACCAGGTATACAAGTGTCAGGTGCCAGGTGCCAGGCTATCTTAGGTGAAATGTATCTGAATAGGGAGGTAGGGAGGTACTGAGTGACTCACATAGTGGTGTAGTGATTAGATTTACAATTTAGGTAATAAGTATGGAGGTACTGAGAGACTCACACAGTGGTGGGATGTGTAGATTTACATTTAGGTAATGGGTATGGAGGTACTGAGTGACTCACACAGTGATAGGATGTGTAGATGTACATTAAGGTAATGGGTATGGAGGTACTGAGTGACTCCCACACGGTACATATGTGTCCCAGAGCTCTGTAATTGGTACATAAGTGTACCAGAGCTCTGTACCCGGTACATAAGTGTTCCAGAGCTCTGTACCTGGTACATAAGTGTTCCAGAGCTCTGTACCCAGTACATAAGTGTTCCAGAGCTCTGTATCCGGTACATAAGTGTACCAGAGCTCTGTACCCAGTATATAAGTTTTCCAGAGCTCTGTACCCGGTACATAAGTGTTCCAGAGCTCTGTACCCGGTACATAAGTGTCCCAGAGATCTGTACCCAGTACATAAGTGTTCCAGAGCTCTGTACCCGGTACATAAGTGTCTCAGATCTCTGTAACTAGTACATGAGTGTCCCAGAGCTCTGTACCAGGTATATAATTGTCAGGTGCCAGGTGCCAGGCTATCTTAGGTGAGATGTATCTGAATAGGGAGGTAGGGAGGTACTGAGTAACTCACAGTGGTAGATTTACATTTAGGTAATGGGTATGGAGATACTGAGTGACTCACACAGTGGTGGGATGTGTAAATGTACATTCAGGTAATGGGTATGGAGGAACTGAGTGACTCACACAGTGGTGGGATGTGTAAATTTACATTTAGGTAATGGGTATGGAGGTACTGAGTGACTCACACAGTGGTGGGATGTGTAGATTTACATTGAGGTAATGGGTATGGAGGTACTGAGTGACTCACACAGTGGTGGGATGTGTAGATGTACATTAAGGTAATGGGCATGGAGGTACTGAGTGACTCCCACACAGTACATAAGTGTCCCAGAGCTCTGTACTTGGTACATAAGTGCACCAGAGCTCTGTACCCGGTACATAAGTGTTCCAGAGCTCTGTACCCAGTATATAGGTGTTCCAGAGCTCTGTACCCGGTACATAAGTGTCCCAGAGCTCTGTACCCAGTACATAAGTGTCCCAGAGCTCTGTACCCGGTACATAAGTGTCCCAGAGCTCTGTACCCGGTACATAAGTGTTCCAGAGCTCTGTACCCGGTACATAAGTGTCCCAGAGCTCTGTACCGGGTACATAAGTGTTCCATAGCTCTGTACCCAGTATATAAGTGTCCCAGAGCTCTGTACCCAGTACATAAGTGTCCCAGAGCTCTGTACTTGGTACATAAGTGTCCCAGAGCTCTGTACCCGGTACATAAGTGTACCAGAGTTCTGTACCCGGTACATAAGTGTCCCAGAGCTCTATTCCTGGTACATAAGTGTCCCAAAGCTCTGTACCAGGTATATAAGTGTCAGGTGCCAGGTGCCAGGCTATCTTAGGTGAGATGTATCTGAATAGGGAGGTAGGGAGGAACTGAGTGACTCACATAGTGGTGTGGTGAGTAGATTTCCAATTTAGGTAATAAGTATGGATGTACTGAGTGACTCACACAGTGGTGGGATGTGTAGATATACACCCAGCTAGCACAACTGGTGCAAATTACGTGATTTTTACGTGAAAAGTCATTCAATTTACGTATGGAAGACATCATTTGGATGGGTTGTGCTAGGAGGGACAATTACGTAATGGGTATGGAGGTACTGAGTGACTCACACAGTGGTGGGATGTGTAGATTTACATTGAGGTAATGGGTATGGTGGTACTGATTGACTCACAAAGTGATAGGATGTGTAGATGTACATTAAGGTAATGGGTATGGAGGTACTGAGTGACTCCCACACGGTACATAAGTGTCCCAGAGCTCTGTACCTGGTACATAAGTGTACCAGAGCTCTGTACCCGGTACATAAGTGTTCCAGAGCTCTGTACCTAGTACATGAGTGTCCCAGAGCTCTGTACCCAGTATATAAGTGTCCTAAAGCTCTGTACCCAGTATATAAGTGTCACAGAGCTCTGTACCCAGTACATAAGTGTCCCAGAGCTCTGTTTTTTGGTACATAAGTGTCCCAAAGCTCTGTTCCCGGTACATAAGTGTCTCAGAGCTATGTACCAGGTATATAAGTGTCAGGTGCCAGGTGCCAGGTGCCAGGCTATCTTAGGTGAGATGTATCTGAATAGGGAGGTAGGGAGGTACTGAGTGACTCACATAGTGGTGTGGTGAGTAGATTTACAATTTAGGTAATAAGTATGGAGGTACTGAGTGACTCACACAGTGGTGGGATGTGTAGATTTACATTTAGGTAATGGGTATGGAGGTACTGAGTGGCTCACAGAGTAGTGGGATGTGTAGATATACATTTAGGTAATGGGTATGTAGATACTGAGTGACTCACACAGTGATGGGATGTGTAGATGTACCTTTAGGTAATGGGTATGGAGGTACTGAGTGACTCCCACACGGTACATAAGTGTCCCAGAGCTCTGTACCAGTACATAAGTGTACCAGAGCTCTGTACCCGGTACGTAAGTGTACCAGAGCTCTGTACCCCGTACCTAAGTGTCCCAGAGCTCTGTACCCGGTACATAAGTGTCCCAGAGCTCTGTACCAGGTATATAAGTGTCCCAGAGCTCTGTACTAGGTACATAAGTGTCCCAGAGCTCTGTTCCCGGTACATAAGTGTCCCAGAGCTCTGTACCAGGTATATAAGTGTCAGGTATCAGGTGCCAGGTGCCAGGCTATCTTAGGTGAGATGTATCTGAATAGGGAGGTAGGGAGGTACTGAGTGACTCACATAGTGGTGTGGTGAGTAGATTTACAATTTAGGTAATAAGTATGGAGGTACTGAGTGACTCACACAGTGGTGGGATGTGTAGATATACATTTAGGTAATAAGTATGGAGGTACTGAGTGACTCACACAGTGGTGGGATGTGTAGATGTACATTAAGGTAATGGGTATGGAGGTACTGAGTGACTCCCACACAGTACATAAGTGTCCCAGAGCTCTGTACTTGGTACATAAGTGTTCCAGAGCTCTGTACCCACTACATAATTGTCCCAGAGCTCTGAACCCGGTACATACGTGTTCCAGAGCTCTGTACCCAGTATATAGGTGTTCCAGAGCTCTGTACCCGGTACATAAGTGTCCCAGAGCTCTGTACCCAGTACATAAGTGTCCCAGAGCTCTGTACCAGTACATAAGTGTACCAGAGCTCTGTACCCGGTACCTAAGTGTACCAGAGCTCTGTACCCCGTACCTAAGTGTCCCAGAGCTCTGTACCCGGTACATAAGTGTCCCAGAGCTCTGTACCAGGTATATAAGTGTCCCAGAGCTCTGTACTAGGTACATAAGTGTCCCAGAGCTCTGTTCCCGGTACATAAGTGTCCCAGAGCTCTGTACCAGGTATATAAGTGTCAGGTATCAGGTGCCAGGTGCCAGGCTATCTTAGGTGAGATGTATCTGAATAGGGAGGTAGGGAGGTACTGAGTGACTCACATAGTGGTGTGGTGAGTAGATTTACAATTTAGGTAATAAGTATGGAGGTACTGAGTGACTCACACAGTGGTGGGATGTGTAGATATACATTTAGGCAATAAGTATGGAGGTACTGAGTGACTCACACAGTGGTGGGATGTGTAGATGTACATTAAGGTAATGGGTATGGAGGTACTGAGTGACTCCCACACGGTACATAAGTGTCCCAGAGCTCTGTACCTGGTACATAAGTGTACCAGAGCTCTGTACCCGGTACATAAGTGTTCCAGAGCTCTGTACCTAGTACATGAGTGTCCCAGAGCTCTGTACCCAGTATATAAGTGTCCCAAAGCTCTGTACCCGGTATATAAGTGTCCCAGAGCTCTGTACCAGTACATAAGTGTACCAGAGCTCTGTACCCGGTACATAAGTGTCCCAGAGCTCTGTACCGGGTACATAAGTGTTCCAGAGCTCTGTACCCAGTATATAAGTGTTCCAGAGCTCTGTACCCGGTACATAAGTGTCCCAGAGCTCTGTACCCAGTACATAAGTGTTCCAGAGCTCTGTACCCGGTACATAAGTGTCCCAGAGCTCTGTACCGGGTACATAAGTGTTCCAGAGCTCTGTACCCAGTATATAAGTGTCCCAGAGCTCTGTACCCAGTACATAAGTGTCCCAGAGCTCTGTACTTGGTACATAAGTGTCCCAGAGCTCTGTACCCGGTACATAAGTGTACCAGAGCTCTGTACCCGGTACATAAGTGTCCCAGAGCTCTATTCCTGGTACATAAGTGTCCCAGAGCTCTGTACCAGGTATACAAGTGTCAGGTGCCAGGTGCCAGGCTATCTTAGGTGAAATGTATCTGAATAGGGAGGTAGGGAGGTACTGAGTGACTCACATAGTGGTGTAGTGAGTAGATTTACAATTTAGGTAATAAGTATGGAGGTACTGAGAGACTCACACAGTGGTGGGATGTGTAGATTTACATTTAGGTAATGGGTATGGAGGTACTGAGTGACTCACACAGTGATAGGATGTGTAGATGTACATTAAGGTAATGGGTATGGAGGTACGGAGTGACTCCCACACGGTACATATGTGTCCCAGAGCTCTGTAATTGGTACATAAGTGTACCAGAGCTCTGTACCCGGTACATAAGTGTTCCAGAGCTCTGTACCTGGTACATAAGTGTTCCAGAGCTCTGTACCCAGTACATAAGTGTTCCAGAGCTCTGTATCTGGTACATAAGTGTACCAGAGCTCTGTACCCAGTACATAAGTGTACCAGAGCTCTGTACCCGGTACATAAGTGTCTCAGATCTCTGTAACTAGTACATGAGTGTCCCAGAGCTCTGTACCCAGTATATAAGTGTCCCAAAGCTCTGTACCCAGTATATAAGTGTCCCAAAGCTCTTTACCCAGTATATAAGTGTCCCAAAGCTCTGTACCCAGTATATAAGTGTCCCAGAGCTCTGTACTTGGTATATAAGTGTCCCAGAGCTCTGTACCCGGTACATAAGTGTACCAGAGCTCTGTACCCGGTACATAAGTGTCCCAGAGCTCTGTACCAGGTATATAAGTGTCAGGTGCCAAGCTATCTTAGGTGAGATGTATCTGAATAGGGAGGTAGGGAGGTACTGAGTGACTCACAGTGGTAGATTTACATTTAGGTAATGGGTATGGAGATACTGAGTGACTCACACAGTGGTGGGATGTGTAAATGTACATTTAGGTAATGGGTATGGAGGTACTGAGTGACTCACACAGTGGTGGGATGTGTAAATTTACATTTAGGTAATGGGTATGGAGGTACTGAGTGACTCACACAGTGGTGGGATGTGTAGATTTACATTGAGGAAATGGGTATGGAGGTACTGAGTGACTCACACAGTGGTGGGATGTGTAGATGTACATTAAGGTAATGGGTATGGAGGTACTGAGTGACTCCCACACAGTACATAAGTGTTCCAGAGCTCTGTACTTGGTACATAAGTGTACCAGAGGTCTGTACCCGGTACATAAGTGTTCCAGAGCTCTGTACCTGGTACATAAGTGTCCCAGAGCTCTGTACCCGGTACATACGTGTTCCAGAGCTCTGTACCCAGTATATAGGTGTTCCAGAGATCTGTACCCGGTACATAAGTGTCCCAGAGCTCTGTACCCAGTACATAAGTGTCCCAGAGGTCTGTACCCGGTACATAAGTGTCCCAGCGCTCTGTACCGGGTACATAAGTGTTCCAGAGCTCTGTACCCAGTATATAAGTGTTCCAGAGGTCTGTACCCGGTACATAAGTGTCCCAGAGCTCTGTACCCAGTACATAAGTGTTCCAGAGCTCTGTACCCAGTACATAAGTGTCCCAGAGCTCTGTACCGGGTACATAAGTGTTCCAGAGCTCTGTACCCAGTATATAAGTGTCCCAGAGCTCTGTACCCAGTACATAAGTGTCCCAGAGCTCTGTACTTGGTACATAAGTGTCCCAGAGCTCTGTACCCGGTACATAAGTGTACCAGAGCTCTGTACCCGGTACATAAGTGTCCCAGAGCTCTATTCCTGGTACATAAGTGTCCCAAAGCTCTGTACCAGGTATATAAGTGTCAGGTATCAGGTGCCAGGTGCCAGGCTATCTTAGGTGAGATGTATCTGAATAGGGAGGTAGGGAGGTACTGAGTGACTCACATAGTGGTGTAGTGAGTAGATTTACAATTTAGGTAATAAGTATGGATGTACTGAGTGACTCACACAGTGGTGGGATGTGTAGATTTACATTAAGGTAATTGGTATGGAGGTACTGAGTGACTCACAAAGTGATGGGATGTGTAGATGTACATTAAGGTAATGGGTATGGAGGTACTGAGTGACTCCCACACGGTACATAAGTGTCCCAGAGCTCTGTACCTGGTACATAAGTGTACCAGAGCTCTGTACCCGGTACATAAGTGTTCCAGAGCTCTGTACCTAGTACATGAGTGTCCCAGAGCTCTGTACCCAGTATATAAGTGTCCCAAAGCTCTGTACCCAGTATATAAGTGTCCCAGAGCTCTGTACCCAGTACATAAGTGTCCCAGAGCTCTGTACTTGGTACATAAGTGTCCCAGAGCTCTATTCCTGGTACATAAGTGTCCCAGAGCTCAGTACCAGGTATATAAGTGTCAGGTGCTAGGCTATCTTAGGTGAGATGTATCTGAATAGGGAGGTAGGGAGGTACTGAGTGACTCACATAGTGGTGGGGTGAGTAGATTTACAATTCAGGTAATAAGTATGGAGGTACTGAGTGACTCACACAGTGGTGGGATGTGTAGATTTACATTTAGGTAATGGGTATGGAGGTACTGAGAGACTCACACAGTGGTGGGATGTGTAGATTTACATTTAGGTAATGGGTATTGTCATACTAGTAATTGGCATGATCAAGTTGTCATATGAGAAATATCATAAGACTAGTGGTATATAGTGTAAATACATCAGGCTCATATAAATAGTGTTATTTCCAGTTGTCACTGGTTTATTCAGCTTTAGGCAACATGTAAGAAATATCAATCATACAGTAGTTAGTATGTAGGTAATTTGTACATACAGTAAACATACAGTAATTTATAAAGTACAATGTTCAGTTCCACTCCACCTGTGAGGTAATAATAATACAATGTCCAGCATAGTTCTAGGTGGGTTCCCACACCTAGCTCCTGGCCTGCTGCTTAGAGGAATAATGTAATAATGAATAACTTTACCCTCTGGTGGATGTCTTGAGGAAGATAGCCTCTGGCCACTAATGATGGAAACCAATGCCTGTCTAGCATAGTTTCACCATAGTGTAGTGGTACAGCAGGTAGCAGGAGATGACTGGAGATGTTACCTCTGGAGTGGTTCTTGGTGTTGTCCTCCTGGAGGTGCAGACAGGCTATTTGTAGCAAATCTTGGAAAAGCACCTCCAGACTGACTGGAGCCAGCAGCATCTGCCTAACTCTACAATTGTTTGAGGGGACTCTTTCAAGTGTCACAGGGGGACAAAGGACCCCCATGGGCGCCGCTGTGTCCCCCATTGTTTTGGTCGGTTCTGCAACTTCAGACCCTCATAACTCGGTTGTTTATGCGTTTATAACCGCCATTTTGCGCATGCGCGAAGTTGAATATGCCAAGTTTATAATGCTCGCTGGATAGGCGCGTAACTCGCGCCGGTTTGTCTGTAGTGCACTCGGAGCTCCTTTCAGTCTCCATGGCATAACTTCCTTAATAATGGGAGTTCCGCCTTGATCTTGGGCTCATTTTGACCGTCTAATTATGGGCTTTCCATAAATGCTTTGATATTTGACCTAGCTCGCTCAGGAGCGACGCTAGAGCGACCGGACTGTTATGGCGTCGTGCTTATGTAACCCATTGTTCAGTCCTTAGAGTGCTCAGACACTCATGACGGCGTCTGTGGTGCCCAGGCACCCCTAACGGCCGTTTGCATTCACTTACTAGTTATTAGTTTGTGCACTGAACCATGAGGTCGCACACTGAGACCCTCATTTTTATTATATTGTGCAGTGGACCATTAGGTCGGACCCTTTGATGTCATAAACTCTGTCTAACTGACTCTGGTTTGGTGTGCAGTGGGGCATGAACGCTCTTATACAAAGTTTGAGCGCTCTTATAGCTCTTAGAACCAACCTATGTATTAATTTCTTAGATATTCTTTGATTAATACAAAATATGTTAGAATTTATGGAATAAATAAAATGGTATATGATAGAATACTCCCTCTCCCCCGAGAGAATGCGAAACTCCGTCATTTCGCCGAGGGAATGTACAATTTATACAATTTTTACCTTATTTTGGAGTTATATACTGTTTGTAAGAGGATTTGAAGTAATGGGGAGTGCTTCAAATGCAATTTTTGTGGTAGAGCTTTGTCAGTATAAACAATTTTCTCCTGGGTATAAGTACATTTCCGAGTTTCTATATCTTACCATACCTGAGCTTATTTGCTTATGTAACATCAATTTTGGGTACAACTTTCCATTTTTATGTACAACACACAATTTGGCAAATAGTGTGCCGTTTTGGCATTCAATGTTCAATTTAGCGTGCAAATTGAACATAAATGACAATTTTAGTGTGCAAATTTACAATTTCGCGTGTAATTGCGTTCAATTGACAATTTCAGTATGCAAATATATAATTTTTGCGTACATTTGGCAATTTAAGTGTGCAAATATATAATTTTCGCGTACATTTGACAATTTTAGTGTGCAAAAATATAATTTTCGCGTACATTTGACAATTTTAGTGTGCAAATATATAATTTCGCGTACATTTGGCAATTTTAGTGTGCAAATATATAATTTCGCGTGCATTTGGCAATTTTTGGTGTACAAATATATGATTTCGCGTGCATTTGGCAATTTTTGGTGTACAAATATATAATTTTTGCGTACATTTGACAGTTTTAGTATGCCAATATATAATTTTGCGTTCAATTGATAGTTTCTGTATGTACATATATAATTTTGCGTACAGCTTGGATACACATAGAAATGTTGATTTTCAAAAATCTGACTTCAGTGTATGAATTGGGTACAGACATACAGTATAATGTGCAACATACGATTCAAATGTAAATTGGATACAAACTTACAATCTAGTGTGCAAACATACAATTTTAGTGTGCAAATTGGGTACAAGCGTACAATCTGGTGTGCAAACATACAATTTTTAGTGTGCAAATTGGGTACAAGCGTACAATCTAGTTTACACTATACAATTTTTGGGATTGAGACAAATTTTTCCGAGGACCGGAAAAACAAAGTACTTCATGTACAGTCGGCTTGTTTGTCTCTGAGTTACTCTTTGATTTTGCTATATGGGTGTATTAATTGGCAATTTCGGCAGTGGGCCGCTGCTTAATTGACTTTTCCCTAGCCTTTTTGAGTATTTGTCCCTGAAAGAGATTATTTGGTGAGTATCTTAAGTAAACATTTTTCATGTCAACAATTTTTTTTTCTCAACATTTTTTTTTTTCAATTCATTTTTCCAACAATTTCTTGGATACCTAAAGTGTGTTCCTTTAAGTAAACCTTGGTATAGTATACAAGTGCTAGTGGGTACAAAAACTGTCTTAGTTATCTACCTGCATTCATGTATATTAATGTTAGATTTGTACAATTTACAATTTGTAATTTGCAATTTCGCAATTTTGTGCGTACATGCGCGCATTAATCATCGGTTTTGTGAGAATACCATAGATTTTCATATTATACATCAACAAGTGGCTGTGTATATATATATTTTTTTTCTAAATCAATTTTTCGATACTTTGATAATTTCATTGACAGTGGAGGTGTGTGTCATGTGTGAGATGTGTCATCTCAGTATCTCCTGGTGGTGGACTGGGGGCCGTCTAGGCTGTGTGCAGCCTAGGCTCTTTCCACAGTCACCGGGGAGGGCTGGTGGTTTAGAAAATTAGCAATAGTCTGCATGTTTGACCTTGCGGTCTCCTCCTGATGTTCGTCAATAATTATATCTGTTGTATTTTCCAGTGCTGTCATGGTCACCGGGCTGGTGCCACAATCATTCTGGAGAAGCATGGAGTAGTACAGTCCTTTGTTTTTAAGGGCTGGTATGGTACTGAACCTAGTGCGCCAAGGTAGGTGTATCACCCGAGGGAGGTGATAAGCAAATTCTCCTCTCTGTGTTGTTATAACTGCTGGTCCATTCCAGGTAAATATAGCCTTAGGTAGTGGGAAGGTTTTAACCACTATATCCTTATAGGTCGGGGCAGCTGCTGATTTAATCTCATCAAATTTATGTGGTATTGGCCTCAAGGGTAGCGCGAAGTTTGAGTCTCCACAATATATTTTAAAATATATTGTGGGATTTGTGCGCTTGGCCACATTTTTCTTGCCACAGTGTGTCTGTGCAAATTTCTTAAGGTACTTCATTATTCTGTAGGCTGAGTAGATGGTCAGGGTGAATAATATAGCAATTATCAGGGTGTGGGTTTCCTGAATTGTGAGGAAAGGGGTGTGGGTTTCCTCCGTAGGGGTTAATTTGGTAGGATTCTTATCTGGGAGCAATTTGTGTAGGGGCAGCTCGGTGACTAGTCTAAATGCTTTGGCTGTAGGCAGGTAGGCTACAGTTCCTCCTAGTCTGTACAGTTTGAGTAGTATGTATACTATAAAAATGTGAGCTGATCCCTAGAATGAGTCCTAAGCTTTGGAAGATTGGATGCTCTGTAACTCGACGTAGGTATGATTCCTCGTAGCGCGTTTCCATTGCCTTATCAAGGTTGGAGGCATCTTTTAATAATGTTTTGGCAAAGGGCTCTAAATTTAGTTGGGTAATATCATCCATGATTGGATTTTCCTGTAGTTTTTCTAAGGTTCTAGAAAGGTTTACTACTGGGAAATTTGGAAGATTCTCTCTTTCATCTGGTTTGGTTTCAGAAATTTGGTTAAGTGCTGCCATGAATGGTAAATTAATTGTCTTGAGAATGTAATGAAATGATAAGGTTGAGTTACAGGGCAACCTTGTGTTTGGAAGAGAAAATTCTCCTACACTGATTGTGCACCCACAGGGTACACCTATGATTGAGTAGGACTGGGCTTTTCGAGTTTCAGACGTTTTACCATGGCAGTTGATAAAGTAATGGGGTTCATTAGTAGTGACCAGATACTCATCTTCAGAAATGGAAATAGCATGGGTGTTAGGTGTTTGCAGTGGTGAAACTGTAAACTTGCAATGTTCCTTAATCTGTTGAGCCTGGTTAGTAAAAATGGCTACAGGGCATGTAGGCCTGTGTTTATAAATTCTACCATTTACATCTCTGCATACCTTTACTGTAGTACCTTCACATGCCTGCATATCTGCTGAGTCCAATTCGATGAATAATGATTCGTCGTAAGATACTGCTAGAAACTCAGTTGTGGTTTGTAATTTGGTGACTCCTCTGGTGGGGGTCTCCTGTGTGTCTATAGGCATGGGTGATGTAATCATTTGGTACAGTTTGAAGGTTGAGGTGGTAGATTGAATTATAATGTCCAGATGAATATATATATGGTGAGCTGAGTAAGTGTATGAGGTCAGCTTCTGTGAATAATAGAAATCTAAGTCATTAATTGCGACTTGTGCTCCAGGGTGTGTGATCCTAAGTTTGTTATTAATGTCAATTAAGTATCTAGCAAGGTCTGAGGGTGGTACTATATCAGGGGTTAGGATTCCTGATGATAGCATCCTCAGGGCTGCATTTGTCCTTTGCAGTGATTGAACTGTATTCATTCTCGCTGCTATGATAATTAGTGCATCATTTAATACTTGCATTTTTTTCCTTTGGGTTTTCTCGTGCCTTGAATATGAGTCAAGTGACCTGGACATGTTAGAGGCCCACAGGTTGACGGTGTCACCTATGGTGTTGATTGTGCTGTCCAGTACTTTCTTATCTTGGATGTATGCTTTAACAAACTTATCTTGTCTGTCTGTGATTTTTTCAATGAGACTAGCTGCTTCCTGATCTTGTTTAGCAAATTTTCTTAGTATTTCATCTATGTTCTTGAGCTGTCCCATTACTTGGTTTACATCTTCTACTGTGGCTAGACCTAGCACACCGCGAAATAGGGGTGCTAGAAAACCCAGTATGGCCTCTCTTTTGGCCTTGTCCAGTGTGTTTATGGGGTTGGATAAGAACAATTTGATGGAGGCTAGTGTTTCATTTATCTCCTTGTCTGCAATTTCCAGCAAGGTGTCTAGCTCCTTAGCTTGTTGGATAATTTGGCCAGAGGTATGATCTTGTAGAGTAGGAGTGGTCAAATGGAGTATTCTATCCCTTATGGATCCTTGGGTAACGGGTGCCCGAGGTATCTTGTAGGGGATAGCTAACAACAGCGTTGTGGTTGTATGTCCATTGACCAATGGTTGAGGGCTAGGTTTGAATACTACTCCTATGTTTTGTCTCACCACAGGTGTATAACCTGCAGTAAGTGGTTCAATAGTATATAATAACAGCATAGTTAGCAGTATGGGTGAAACTCTCAGTGTCCCCATGGTGCTTGTGTAAAGCAAGTTTGCTGCTTAAAGTCTTGTCAAATTTGTAGTGATTTGGTGCTGGTAAAGTCTAAGTGTATGGTGTAACACTTTAAATGAAGTGGTTCAAACTGTACCTTTGCAAGATTGAGCTGTCTTGGCAATATGTCCGGTGAGTCTATAGAGGTTGACCAGTAAATGGTAAGGTCAGGTTGAAGGTGAAGTAGGTGTGTTCTTTATCCTAGTGCAGTCTCTCCTAATGGAGAAGTGGGCTGGCTAATTCCCAAGTGGGGTCCTGTAGACTTGTGTTCCAGACTGCAGCTGGATGAAGACTGATGGTGGGCTATGGTCCACAGTGCTTCTTATGTAGCCTACCCTACCCACATCCATTGTGGGCATGGTATTGTTTCTCTGGAGTCAGTGCACCTAATCTCCAGTGTCTGCAACTGTGGGGCTCTATTGTATAATCTGTGTACTGGTAATTAGCTCCTCCTGTCATCCAGGACAGCCATTCATGACCGTCTAGACAGTTGTCTGAGTGTAGCTTATAAGGTCAATTGATCTCTATAGACTGCTGTGTTGGCATAGCGCGCTCTTTCATGTGGGGATTAGGCTTTAGACACTCCATTGTGTTACCCTTACTCTTCTTAGACTTCATGTCTGCTTTACTTGGGGGGGTCCCAGTCTTTGACCCTTTCAGAGGCAATAACCTACTGATATATTTACAAATTTGATTGGCTTTATATACATAGTAATTCATTATCAGTCACACATGTCTTATGTGTGGATGAAGAGAATTTGTAATACATTTTGAAAATCTTATGACTTTGGTATCTCAATCTTGTTTCTAATTTCTTGAAACTGCACCACACCTAGATGTCTTTCTTAGTATGTGGTGTGCAGGCCTAGGCTTGATAGGGCCTATGCCTGTGGTTTCTCTTGTAAGGGTGATATCATTTTTGTTCCTTACAATTTTGCTGTAGTATTTGGCCTCATGTGGAATAAGCCTGTGTGCAAATTCATTGTTTCTGACAGCCATAACCTTTTTCAGTCTGTCTATGTGCACTGGTCTGGCCACCAATAGATTGGTGTCCAAGTTTTTGAGTTTGGCACTTGTCAAACTAGGTCTATCTACTACAACATATGGTCCCATAAAAAGGGGTTGAAGTTTCTTACACTCTGTGTTGGTCAGGATTCTTGGTATGTTTAGGTACACCATGTCGGTGACCTTGATTTCCTGTGGTGTAAGTTTCTTATCATATCTATCTTTCCTTTCCTTTTGTAGCTTGGCGACCCTTTCTATAGCTTTCCTCCTAGAGGTATCTTGATTCGTTATCATGTTAGCTACATGGTCTGCTACTGTGGATATGTCTTCCTGTATTCCCAGCCCTAAGTCCATTGGGGTGGCTGGGTTTCTTCCATGGAGTAGGAAGAAAGGGGTGAATCCTGTGGTTTGGGATTCAGTGTTGTTTAATGCAAAGGTTATGGGTTCAATAAATGAATCCCAATTGTTTTGGTGCTTTGAGCAGAATGCTCTGAGTGCTGTGCCTATGCTAGCATTGAATCTCTCTACAAGCCCATTTGATTGTGGCCTGTATGGTGAGGAGAATTTATGTTTGATCTTGAGGTGTTTGGTCAGCTTTGTGAACTTTGCACCTGTATAACATGTCCCATTGTCTGTTTGAAGAGTGGCTGGTGTTCCATGATGACAAATTATATTCTTGTAGAACTCTGCTGCTGTTGTCTCAGCTTTTAAGTCAGTAGTAGCCCAAGCTGTTGCATATCTGGTAGCATAATCTATGCAGACTTGTATATGTTTGTTTCCCCTGGCAGTTGTGGGAAGTGGTCCCACCGCGTCTAGGTTTAGGAACTTCATTGGTGAAGTCATGTACTCTCTCACTGTCATTGGTGTTTTGTGTGAGTGTACTTGCCTTTTTGCTGTGAGGCATGTGTGGCAGGTGGAAACATATTTTGTTGTGTCTGCTAGCATAGACTTCCAATATACCCTAGGTCGGAGTGCTGACAGCATCCTACTTGAACCAAGATGGCCGCCAGTAGGTGAGTCATGGAAATACTGTAGTGTACTTGTTATCCATTGCTGTGGTATAACAATTTGAAGTGGTACAGTATTGGTTTTTCTCCAATTTATGGGGCATATATGGACTAATGTACCATTTACCAAGGTGTATGTCTGGCCTTGGTTGATGATTCTATTTCCTTGTGCTTTTGGTGCAGGCAAGGTCCCATCCTCAAGATACTGTATGAGGGGCAATAGGTCCTTGTCTTTCCTTTGTTCCAAGCTAAGGTTTGTACCTGAGATGGATGTGTCGGGAATCTGATCCAGTAGTTGATTTATATCTAGCACATGTTGTTTTATTCTGTCTCTTTCTTTTTCTTTTTCATCGACTATTGGCCTATCTTGTGCCTTTTGTTGGGGTGTGTCACTCTTGTTTTGGTGTGTAGGCTCCTTTGGAGGGCCTATTCTCGCCTTGATGGGAGTGGCAACCTTTTTCTTTAAAGGCACAATTTGCTTTTTGTCAATCTTCTTTGTCTCAGAGTTCTTTGACTTAGTAGATGCAGTGTCTTTTGTGACATTGTTCCTGGCAGGTGGGGTTTTGGTAGGTTTGTTTCCTGTGACCTTTTTCTCATTTAGAATAGTTTGTGATTGTGTGGGGGGTTTTGGTGTGCCCTCCTGAATCATTTCTCTAGTCTTTGAGCGTGTGGTCATAGGACACAAATGGTTTGATGTTTCCTCTCCCTGCATTGGTTCAAAGAATCTGACTGATTTAGAAGTTGCTTGAGTAATAGCATATATTGTGTCTTCTGGATCTTCATCATCTGAGTCAGGTGGGGTGAAGGGTGGCTCCTTAGGAGTTGCCTTCAGCATCTGATTGAGTGATGAGAATTCAATAGGCTCGAAGTCATTATCTGGAAAGAGTTGTGAGTATTCTCTCTCACAGTGGCAAAACACATAGTGTGTAGATTGCTTCAAGATACCCCTAATGGGTGTCTCTGGCCTTTCAATGGTGTTGGGTGGATCATCCCTTTTGAATGGTACTTTCTTTGTTACTTTTGCAAACTTGGTTCTACTGGCTGCTCTAACTCTCCTTGGTGGGGGTGGAGGGTTAGTCATGGGTCCAGAATCTGGGTATTCTCTTCTAGACATAGCATCTGGTGGTATGTTATCATCACCTTTCACATGTTGGATGGTGAATGAAAATTGTTGTATGTCTAGAGCCCATCTGGCCCATCTATGTGTGAGTCCTGTATTGGTTAATAGTGGGATTAGGGCTGCATGGTCTGTGTATAGTTGGAAGTGTCTGGTCTCTAGATAGTGTCTGAAGTGTAATACTCCATACACTACTCCCAGTAGTTCTCTCTCTGTGGTATTGTAATTTCTCTCATGTTTTGAGAGGGTTCTACCTGCAAAGGCTACTGGTCTGAGCACTCCTTCATTATCTCTCTGTGAGAGTACAGCTCCTAAACTCACATTGGAAGCATCAGTTGCCAAACTGAACTCTTTCTCATAGTTTGGATATCTGAGAAGAGCATTGGTACAGAGGGCATGCTTTAATGTTTTGAAAGCATTATCTGCCTCTTCTGTCCAGACAAATGCTTTGAGATGTGTCTGTAGATCATACAATGGTCTAGCAATTTGGGCATAACCTTTGATAAACTTTTTGAAGTATTGGCATAGGCCTGTGAAGGATCGGACATTTTTGACTGATTTTGGTGTTGGGAAGGTTTTGATTGACTCCACCTTTGTGGGAGATGGTTGTAGTCCCATGGGTGTGACTCTCATTCCCAAGAAGTCTATTCTGTCTATGAAGTATTCACATTTTGATTTCTTCAGTTTGAGTTTACCAACTCTTAGGCTGTTGAACACATCTTCCAGGTCATGGAAGTGTTGTTCGATTGATGGTGATAATACCAATATGTCATCTAGGTATGGTAGGGCACATTTGTACTTGAGTTTGTTCAGAATTAATGTGACTAGATGGCAGAATCCCGCCGGTGCCGTCGCTAAACCCATCGGCATCCTTTCATAGACATATTTTTTGTCATTTGCTATAAATGCGGTTTTATGCTGGTCCTCCTGTCTTATAGGAATTTGAAAAAATCCCTGTTGGGCATCTAGCTTACTGAATACTCTTGGTCTGAGTGACCCTATCATGTCTAGAGTGTCATCGGCCCGGGGTGTAGATAAGGCTTGATTTATCGTGTTCTGGTTCAAATAACAAAAATCTGTGACGAGCCGATGGCCTCCCGATGATTTCTGTACTAAAAAGGATCTGGAGGCCCAGGGGCCTTCAGCACATTCTCTCAGAATGCCCTGTTGTACTAGCCTTTCGCACTCTTCCCCTATTGCGGCCTGTTTTTCTGGTGTTTGTCTATATGGTAGGAAATGACATGGTACTGCCTCAGGTTTTACATGTATAGAGTGTGTATACAGGTGTGTGGCACCAATGTCTCCATCCTTTCCTACAAATACATCATCATACTTGGTCAGCAGTGATCCTAATCTATCATGCTGATCTTTGGATGTGAGCACAGATTTTGGTGGAACATTCTCTTCCAATTCTGGCTCGAGGTCATGTGCCTCACTATGTATAGCAGCTATTTCAGAGAGTCTGATTGAGTTGGGTTCAGGGTCAGCATATGTGGACTCACAGTCTGAGTCTGTGTCACTGAATTGAGTTACATCCTCAGGCCGTATGGCTGAGATGGATTGATCAGTGTGTGGGGTAGTGTCTGACACCTGTTGAGGCTTTTCTAAATCAGATTCCTTGACTTCCTGAAATAGAGCTATGATGGCACCCTTTTTGATTTTATGTGGGCGCCTGCTGGTGTTGAGTAACACTAGGGGATGTTTGTTATTTTCCCTGGGGGTTACTGCTGCCCTTTGAACTAGGTATGGGGCATTGTTATTTCTTTGGAGGTTATCTACTACTCCAGTTTTCCCTTGCAGTGATTGAGTAGATGTGACCTTACCCAATACTGCAAGTTCAGAGAATGGAGGGATGGTAAAATCCCTCACTGCCCTAATGGGTTTGAGAATTTGTTCAGGATCAACATTAAATTCAATTTGAGATTTTGTAGTGCTTAAGAAATCTGTGCCGAGAACAACGGGCTGTGTGAGGTTGGGTATTACAGCAAATTGGTATTGGAATCTGACACCTTGGATTCTAAAGTTCAGCATAGCTGAATGTCTAACATGACACACCGATCCATCTGCCAAGTGGATGTTGATTTTAGATTTCCTCAGTTGGATATGGAATCTCTTTTGGAGATCCATGAGGAATGATTGTCTGACACAGGTGATAGTAGCACCTGTATCAACCAAACATTGTACATCTGAAACATCATATAGATTTGCATTGATACAGCCATTTTGAAGAAGTACAATAGAAAGCTTGGTACTCTCACCTGTATCCTTTGATGATGAATCTGGTGGGGTGATGTGTATCACTGATGGACGTCTCTGTCTGTTAGATGGTAGATTGGCACTAGCAATTGTCTCTGGTTGGATCTTTGTTAATCCTGATTGATTGTTTGTATTTGGGGTGTCACAGTGCACTGGCCCATCGGCACTGTGACATCCTAGTTTTCCTGGTTCTGTGGGGTGGTTGAGATGCTTGCCACCAGGAGCTTAGAGATTTGATCCATCACATGAGGTGGTATTTGGGGGTTACTTTGTTGGTTCCCCTGGTAACCTCTTGTGTCAGGTTTGTAATCCTCCTGGCGTGGGTTGGAACCCTGGTTATATTGACCAGAGTTGCTGTATTGACCGGAGTTGTTGGATCTCTGGTTGTTGTAGGCGCCATTGTTGTTGTAGGATCCACTGTTGTAGTTCCTATGTGGACTCTGGCCCCTACTGTTGGATCCTTGATTATAGGATCCAGAGTTGTTTGAACCCTGGCTGTTGTTGTAGGATCCAGAGTTGTTGTAGGATCCAGAGTTGTAGTTCCTATGTGGACTCTGGCTCCTACTGTTGGATCCTTGATTATTATAGGATCTGCCATTACTTGGGGTTCTGTCTCTCCTATCACTGTATGAAGAGTTACCATTGTTGGAGTTGGAAGAGCTGTTGTCTTTCCTACTGTTGTGACCCCCCCGGTTGTTGCTGTTGCCCCCCCTACCTCTACCTCTATTGGATTGGTAGTTGGGGTCATAGTTATTTCCTCTATATCTACCGGTAGGGTCTTTGGATATAGCCTTAGCTTCCTGTTGCCTTACATTGGCACTAGACATTAGGTTAACATCTTCATCTGAACTAGTGGTGATTTCCTGGACCTTTTTCTTAGTAGGCTGTGGGTTAGACTCTGCATCCCTTGTTTTCGTAGATCTTTCTTGGGTCTCAACCTCTAAGGCTAGGTCTAGGGCTTGGTTAAAAGAGTCTATTTTCTTGTTCTCAAGAGCTACAGAGATC
The DNA here is from genome assembly GCA_949317995.1 of Acholoe squamosa. Classification (NCBI taxonomy): domain Eukaryota; kingdom Metazoa; phylum Annelida; class Polychaeta; order Phyllodocida; family Polynoidae; genus Acholoe; species Acholoe squamosa. Next base: position 4,533,963 of record OX439050.1, on the reverse strand, counting down.
CAGGGCCTCATGCCTTGGATGAATGTTTTAAATAAGGTGTCGTCCTTTAGGCATTGGGCATTACACGCTTTTCTGAGATACATTGCGTAATCAGATACAGGTTCATCTATCTCTTGTGCACGGAGTGCAGTCCTGGAGATAATATTGTCTTGAGTGGCAAAATACTCTTTTAGTTCATGTACTACATTGGACCATGTCAACTTATCAGGTGTGGCACTTTCCTTGAAGGTTTCAAACCAAGCCAATGCTTGTCCTTCAAGGTACTTGGGTAAATATGTTACCATGGTGTCACTGTCTGTTAATTTGTACCTGTCCTTCAGATACTCTGGGAATTTGTGATCAATAAATAGTGCTGTTGACATGAGTGGTGATGGGTGAGAAAAAGTTTTGGGTTTGGTTACCTCGTTTTGCCTGATCTTCCTGTCGTCGTGTTGTTGTCTGTCTAGGATCCTGGTCATGTTGGACATCATGGAGATCATGACATCCTCCTTGGATCCAGAGGCAGATGGTGTGACAATAGGTGTTGTGGTGGGTGTGGGAGGCTGTGATGTCTGAGTTGATACCAGCTTCATGAGATCTGATATCTGCTGTTGTGCCTGTTCTAGGGCCTTCCGATGGTCATCTAATTGTTGACTGAGGATCCTCTCCCTTTCCTTTGAGGCAAGGGCATGAGCATCATGTTGGGCTTTGTTTGCTTCTAGGGCAGTAACTGCATCTTGGATGGTCTTCTCATAGGCCCTTATCTTCTCAGCCGCCTGATTGGGTTGAGGACCTTCATCAGCGTCGGCCATGGTGGAAGGTGTGGGATCACTGGTGTGTTGTAGGTATCACTGACATGTTGGAGATCACACTGGTATGTGGGAGATCTCACTGGTATGTGGGAGATCTCACTGATATGTGGGAGATCTCACTGATATGTGGGAGATCTCACTGTCGTGTGGGAGATCTCATTGATGTATGGGAGACCTCACTGACGTGTGGGAGACCTCACTGATATGTGGGAGATCTCACTGATCGTGTGGGAGATCTCACTGATATTTGGGGAGATCTCACTGTCGTGTGGGAGATCTCATTGATATGTGGGAGATCTCGTTGATGTGTGGGAGATCTCACTGATATGTGGGAGATCTCACTGATATGTGGGAGATCTCACTGATGTGTGGGAGATCTCACTGATGTGTGGGGGATCTCATTGATATGTGGGAGATCTCACTGATATGTGGGGAGATCTCACTGTCGTGTGGGAGATCTCATTGATATGTGGGAGATCTCGTTGATGTGTGGGAGATCTCACTGATATGTGGGAGATCTCATTGATGTGTGGGGGATCTCACTGGTGTGTGGGAGATCTCATTGATGTGTGAGAGATCCCACTGATGTGTGGGAGATCTCACTGATGTGTGGGAGACCTCACTGACGTGTGGGAGACCTCACTGACGTGTGGGAGACCTCACTGACGTTTGGGAGACCTCACTGACGTTTGGGAGACCTCTCTGACGTGTGGGAGACCTCACTGACGTGTGGGAGACCTCACTGACGTGTGGGAGACCTCACTGACGTGTGGGAGACCTCCATGACGTGTGGGAGACCTCACTGACGTGTGGGAGACCTCACTGACGTGTGGGAGACCTCACTGACGTGTGGGAGACCTCCATGACGTGTGGGAGACCTCACTGACGTTTGGGAGACCTCACTGACGTTTGGGAGACCTCTCTGACGTGTGGGAGACCTCACTGACGTGTGGGAGACCTCACTGGTGACCTTGGTGGGTATGGTGTCAAGGTCAAGGTCACTGGGTGGGTGGAGTGGGTCTTACTGTGTGTATGATTGTTCTTAGTTGCGGTACCAGCTTTAATTTACTGTGTGCATGATTGTTCTTAGTTGTGTTACCAGCTTTAATTTTTATGAGCCTGTGAGAGATGGGATCTTAGTAGGATGTTCTCCACCACTTTGTCATACTAGTAATTGGCATGATCAAGTTGTCATATGAGAAATATCATAAGACTAGTGGTATATAGTGTAAATACATCAGGCTCATATAAATAGTGTTATTTCCAGTTGTCACTGGTTTATTCAGCTTTAGGCAACATGTAAGAAATATCAATCATACAGTAGTTAGTATGTAGGTAATTTGTACATACAGTAAACATACAGTAATTTATAAAGTACAATGTTCAGTTCCACTCCACCTGTGAGGTAATAATAATACAATGTCCAGCATAGTTCTAGGTGGGTTCCCACACCTAGCTCCTGGCCTGCTGCTTAGAGGAATAATGTAATAATGAATAACTTTACCCTCTGGTGGATGTCTTGAGGAAGATAGCCTCTGGCCACTAATGATGGAAACCAATGCCTGTCTAGCATAGTTTCACCATAGTGTAGTGGTACAGCAGGTAGCAGGAGATGACTGGAGATGTTACCTCTGGAGTGGTTCTTGGTGTTGTCCTCCTGGAGGTGCAGACAGGCTATTTGTAGCAAATCTTGGAAAAGCACCTCCAGACTGACTGGAGCCAGCAGCATCTGCCTAACTCTACAATTGTTTGAGGGGACTCTTTCAAGTGTCACAGGGGGACAAAGGACCCCCATGGGCGCCGCTGTGTCCCCCATTGTTTTGGTCGGTTCTGCAACTTCAGACCCTCATAACTCGGTTGTTTATGCATTTATAACCGCCATTTTGCGCATGCGCGGAGTTGAATATGCCAAATTTATAATGCCCGCTGGATAGGCGCGTAACTCGCGCCGGTTCGTCTGTAGTGCACTCGGAGCTCCTTTCAGTCTCCATGGCATAACTTCCTTAATAATGGGAGTTCCGCCTTGATCTTGGGCTCATTTTGACCGTCTAATTATGGGCTTTCCATAAATGCTTTGATATTTGACCTAGCTTGCTCAGGAGCGACGCTAGAGCGACCGGACTGTTATGGCGTCGTGCTTATGTAACCCATTGTTCAGTCCTTAGAGTGCTCAGACACTCATGACGGCGTCTGTGGTGCCCAGGCACCCCTAACGGCCGTTTGCATTCACTTACTAGTTATTAGTTTGTGCACTGAACCATGAGGTCGCACACTGAGACCCTCATTTTTATTATATTGTGCAGTGGACCATTAGGTCGGACCCTTTGATGTCATAAACTCTGTCTAACTGACTCTGGTTTGGTGTGCAGTGGGGCATGAACGCTCTTATACAAAGTTTGAGCGCTCTTATAGCTCTTAGAACCAACCTATGTATTAATTTCTTAGATATTCTTTGATTAATACAAAATATGTTAGAATTTATGGAATAAATAAAATGGTATATGATAGTATGGAGGTACTGAGTGACTCACACAGTGATAGGATGTGTAGATGTACATTAAGGTAATGGGTATGGAGGTACTGAGTGACTCCCACACGGTACATAAGTGTCCCAGAGCTCTGTAATTGGTACATAAGTGTACCAGAGCTCTGTACCCGGTACATAAGTGTTTCAGAGCTCTGTACCCAGTACATAAGTGTCCCAGAGCTCTGTTCCCGGTACATAAGTGTTCCAGAGCTCTGTACTTGGTACATAAGTGTACCAGAGCTCTGTACCCGGTACATAAGTGTCCCAGAGCTCTATTACTGGTACATAAGTGTCCCAGAGCTCTGTACCAGGTATATAAGTGTCAGGTGCCAGTTGTCAGGTGCCTGGCTATCCTAGGTGAGATGTATCTGAATAGGGAGGTAGGGAGGTACTGAGTGACTCACATAGTGGTGGGGTGAGTAGATTTACAATTCAGGTAATAAGTATGGAGGTACTGAGTGACTCACACAGTGGTGGGATGTGTAGATTTACATTTAGGTAATGGGTATGGGGGTACTGAGTGACGCACAGAGTGGTGAGATGTGTAGATTCGCATTTAGGTAATGGGTATGGAGGTACTGAATGACTCACACAGTGGTGGGATGTGTAGATATACATTTAGGTAATGGGTATGGAGGTACTGAGTGACTCCCACACGGTACATAAGTGTCCCAGAGCTCTGTACCAGTACATAAGTGTACCAGAGCTCTGTACCCGGTCCATAAGTGTCCCAGAGCTCTGTACTTGGTACATAAGTGTTCCAGAGCTCTGTACCCAGTATATAAGTGTCCCAGAGCTCTGTAACAGGTATATAAGTGTCCCAGAGCTCTGTACCAGGTATATAAGTGTCCCAGAGCTCTGTACTTGGTACATAAGTGTCCCAGAGCTCTGTACTTGGTACATAAGTGTCCCAGAGCTCTGTTCCCGGTACATAAGTGTCCCAGAGCTCTGTACCAGGTATATAAGTGTCAGGTGCCAGTTGCCAGGTGCCAGGCTATCTTAGGTGAGATGTATCTGAATAGGGAGGTAGGGAGGTACTGAGTGACTCACATAGTGGTGGGATGTGTAGATATACATTTAGGTAATGGGTATGGAGGTACTGAGTGACTCCCACCAATACATAAGTGTCCCAGAGCTCTGTACCAGTACATAATTGTACCAGAGCTCTGTACCCGGTACCTAAGTGTCCCAGAGCTCTGTACTCGGTACCTAAGTGTCCCAGAGCTCTGTACCCGGTACATAAGTGTTCCAGAGCTCTGTACCCGGTACATAAGTGTACCAGAGCTCTGTACCCGGTACATAAGTGTACCAGAGCTCTGTACCCGGTACATAAGTGTCCCAGAGCTCTGTACTTGGTACATAAGTGTACCAGAGCTCTGTACCCGGTACATAAGTGTCCCAGAGCTCTATTACTGGTACATAAGTGTCCCAGAGCTCTGTACTTGGTACATAAGTGTACCAGAGCTCTGTACCCAGTACATAAGTGTCCCAGAGCTCTGTTCCCGGTACATAAGTGTCCCAGAGCTCTGTACTTGGTACATAAGTGTACCAGAGCTCTGTACCCGGTACATAAGTGTCCCAGAGCTCTATTACTGGTACATAAGTGTCCCAGAGCTCTGTACCAGGTATATAAGTGTCAGGTGCCAGTTGTCAGGTGCCTGGCTATCTAAGGTGAGATGTATCTGAATAGGGAGGTAGGGAGGTACTGAGTGACTCACACAGTGGTGGGATGTGTAGATTTACATTTAGGTAATGGGTATGGGGGTACTGAGTGACGCACAGAGTGGTGAGATGTGTAGATTCGCATTTAGGTAATGGGTATGGAGGTACTGAATGACTCACACAGTGGTGGGATGTGTAGATATACATTTAGGTAATGGGTATGGAGGTACTGAGTGACTCCCACACAGTACATAAGTGTCCCAGAGCTCTGTACTAGTACATAAGTGTACCAGAGCTCTGTACCCGGTACATAAGTGTCCCAGAGCTCTGTACTTGGTACATAAGTGTTCCAGAGCTCTGTACCCAGCATATAAGTGTACCAGAGCTCTGTAACAGGTATATAAGTGTCCCAGAGCTCTGTACCAGGTATATAAGTGTCCCAGAGCTCTGTACTTGGTACATAAGTGTCCCAGAGCTCTGTACTTGGTACATAAGTGTCCCAGAGCTCTGTTCCCGGTACATAAGTGTCCCAGAGCTCTGTACCAGGTATATAAGTGTCAGGTGCCAGTTGCCAGGTGCCAGGCTATCTTAGGTGAGATGTATCTGAATAGGGAGGTAGGGAGGTACTGAGTGACTCACATAGTGGTGGGATGTGTAGATATACATTTAGGTAATGGCTATGGAGGTACTGAGTGACTCCCACACAGTACATAAGTGTCCCAGAGCTCTGTACCAGTACATAAGTGTACCAGAGCTCTGTACCCGGTACCTAAGTGTCCCAGAGCTCTGTACTCGGTACCTAAGTGTCCCAGAGCTCTGTACCCGGTACATAAGTGTTCCAGAGCTCTGTACCCGGTACATAAGTGTACCAGAGCTCTGTACCCGGTACATAAGTGTACCAGAGCTCTGTACCCGGTACATAAGTGTTTCAGAGCTATGTACCCGGTACATGAGTGTCCCAGAGCTCTGTACCCAGTACATAAGTGTCCCAGAGCTCTGTTCCCGGTACATAAGTGTTTCAGAGCTCTGTACTTGGTACATAAGTGTACCAGAGCCCTGTACCCGGTACATAAGTGTCCCAGAGCTCTATTCCTGGTACATAAGTGTCCCAAAGCTCTGTACCAGGTATATAAGTGTCAGGTGCTAGGCTATCTTAGGTGAGATGTATCTGAATAGGGAGGTAGGGAGGTACTGAGTGACTCACAGTGGTAGATTTACATTTAGGTAATGGGTATGGAGGTACTGAGTGACTCACACAGTGGTGGGATGTGTAGATATACATTTAGGTAATGGGTATGGAGGTACTGAGTGACTCCCACACGGTACATAAGTGTCCCAGAGCTCTGTACCAGTACATAAGTGTACCAGAGCTCTGTACCCGGTACATAAGTGTCCCAGAGCTCTGTACTTGGTACATAAGTGTTCCAGAGCTCTGTACCCAGTATATAAGTGTCCCAGAGCTCTGTAACAGGTATATAAGTGTCCCAGAGCTCTGTACCAGGTATATAAGTGTCCCAGAGCTCTGTACTTGGTACATAAGTGTCCCAGAGCTCTGTACTTGGTACATAAGTGTCCCAGAGCTCTGTTCCCGGTACATAAGTGTCCCAGAGCTCTGTACCAGGTATATAAGTGTCAGGTGCCAGTTGCCAGGTGCCAGGCTATCTTAGGTGAGATGTATCTGAATAGGGAGGTAGGGAGGTACTGAGTGACTCACATAGTGGTGGGATGTGTAGATATACATTTAGGTAATGGGTATGGAGGTACTGAGTGACTCCCACACGGTACATAAGTGTCCCAGAGCTCTGTACCAATACATAAGTGTACCAGAGCTCTGTACCCGGTACCTAAGTGTCCCAGAGCTCTGTACTCGGTACCTAAGTGTCCCAGAGCTCTGTACCCGGTACATAAGTGTTCCAGAGCTCTGTACCCGGTACATAAGTGTACCAGAGCTCTGTACCCGGTACATAAGTGTACCAGAGCTCTGTACCCGGTACATAAGTGTTTCAGAGCTCTGTACCCGGTACATGAGTGTCCCAGAGCTCTGTACCCAGTACATAAGTGTCCCAGAGCTCTGTTCCCGGTACATAAGTGTCCCAGAGCTCTGTACTTGGTACATAAGTGTACCAGAGCTCTGTACCCGGTACATAAGTGTCCCAGAGCTCTGTTCCCGGTACATAAGTGTCCCAGAGCTCTGTACTTGGTACATAAGTGTAGCAGAGCTCTGTACCCGGTACATAAGTGTCCCAGAGCTCTATTACTGGTACATAAGTGTCCCAGAGCTCTGTACCAGGTATATAAGTGTCAGGTGCCAGTTGTCAGGTGCCTGGCTATCCTAGGTGAGATGTATCTGAATAGGGAGGTAGGGAGGTACTGAGTGACTCACATAGTGGTGGGGTGAGTAGATTTACAATTCAGGTAATAAGTATGGAGGTACTGAGTGACTCACACAGTGGTGGGATGTGTAGATTTACATTTAGGTAATGGGTATGGGGGTACTGAGTGACGCACAGAGTGGTGGGATGTGTAGATTCGCATTTAGGTAATGGGTATGGAGGTACTGAATGACTCACACAGTGGTGGGATGTGTAGATATACATTTAGGTAATGGGTATGGAGGTGCTGAGTGATTCCCACACGGTACATAAGTGTCCCAGAGCTCTGTACCAGTACATAAGTGTACCAGAGCTCTGTACCCGGTACATAAGTGTCCCAGAGCTCTGTACTTGGTACATAAGTGTTCCAGAGCTCTGTACCCAGTATATAAGTGTCCCAGAGCTCTGTACCAGGTATATAAGTGTCCCAGAGCTCTGTACCCGGTACATAAGTGTCCCAGAGCTCTGTACCAGGTATATAAGTGTCCCAGAGCTTTGTACTTGGTACATAAGTGTTCCAGAGCTCTGTACCCAGTATATAAGTGTTCCAGAACTCTGTACCCGGTACATAAGTGTTCCAGAGCTCTGTACCCAGTACATAAGTTGACTCACATAGTGGTGGGGTGAGTAGATTTACAATTCAGGTAATAAGTATGGAGGTACTGAGTGACTCACACAGTGGTGGGATGTGTAGATTTACATTTAGGTAATGGGTATGGGGGTACTGAGTGACGCACAGAGTGGTGGGATGTGTAGATTCGCATTTAGGTAATGGGTATGGAGGTACTGAATGACTCACACAGTGGTGGGATGTGTAGATATACATTTAGGTAATGGGTATGGAGGTGCTGAGTGACTCCCACACGGTACATAAGTGTCCCAGAGCTCTGTACCAGTACATAAGTGTACCAGAGCTCTGTACCCGGTACATAAGTGTCCCAGAGCTCTGTACTTGGCACATAAGTGTTCCAGAGCTCTGTACCCAGTATATAAGTGTCCCAGAGCTCTGTACCAGGTATATAAGTGTCCCAGAGCTCTGTACCAGGTATATAAGTGTCCCAGAGCTCTGTACTTGGTACATAAGTGTCCCAGAGTTCTGAACTTGGTACATAAGTGTCCCAGAGCTCTGTTCCCGGTACATAAGTGTCCCAGAGCTCTGTACCAGGTATATAAGTGTCAGGTGCCAGTTGCCAGGTGCCAGGCTATCTTAGGTGAGATGTATCTGAATAGGCAGGTAGGGAGGTACTGAGTGACTCACATAGTGGTGGGATGTGTAGATTCACATTTAGGTAATGGGTATGGAGGTACTGAATGACTCACACAGTGGTGGGATGTGTAGATATACATTTAGGTAATGGGTATAGAGGTACTGAGTGACTCACAGAGTAGTGGGATGTGTAGATATACATTTTGGTAATGGGTATGTAGATACTGAGTAACTCACACAGTGATGGAATGTGTAGATGTACATTAAGGTAATGGGTATGGAGGTACTGAGTGACTCCCACACGGTACATAAGTGTCCCAGAGCTCTGTACCCAGTACATAAGTGTACCAGAGCTCTGTACCCGGTACAGAAGTGTTCCAGAGCTCTGTACCCGGTACAGAAGTGTCCCAGAGCTCTGTACCCGGTACATAAGTGTTCCAGAGCTCTGTACCCGGTACATAAGTGTACCAGAGCTCTGTACCCGGTACAGAAGTGTTCAAGAGCTCTGTACCCGGTACATAAGTGTTCCAGAGCTCTGTACCCGGTACATAAGTGTTCCAGAGCTTTGTACCTGGTACATAAGTGTTCCAGAGCTCTGTTCCCGGTACATAAGTGTTTCAGAGCTCTGTACCCGGTACATAAGTGTTCCAGAGCTCTGTACCCGGTACATAAGTGTCCCAGAGCTTTGTACTTGGTACATAAGTGTTCCAGAGCTCTGTACCCAGTATATAAGTGTTCCAGAACTCTGTACCCGGTACATAAGTGTTCCAGAGCTCTGTACCCAGTACATAAGTGTCCCAGAGCTCTGTACCCGGTACATAAGTGTCCCAGAGCTCTGTACCCAGTACATAAGTGTCCCAGAGCTCTGTACTTGGTACATAAGTGTCCCAAAGCTCTGTACCCGGTACATAAGTGTACCAGAGCTCTGTACCCAGTACATAAGTGTCCCAGAGCTCTATTCCTGGTACATAAGTGTCCCAGAGCTCTGTACCAGGTATATAAGTGTCAGGTGCTAGGCTATCTTAGGTGAGATGTATCTGAATAGGGAGGTAGGGAGGTACTGAGTGACTCACAGTGGTAGATTTACATTTAGGTAATGGGTATGGAGGTACCGAGTGACTCACACAGTGGTGGGATGTGTAGATATACATTTAGGTAATGGGTATGGAGGTACTGAGTGACTCCCACACGGTACATAGGTGTCCCAGAGTTCTGTACCAGTACATAAGTGTACCAGAGCTCTGTACCCAGTATATAAGTGTCAAAGAGCTCTGTGCCCGGTACATAAGTGTCTCAGATCTCTGTACCTGGTACATGAGTGTCCCAGAGCTCTGTACTTAGTATATAAGTGTCCCAGAGCTGTACACTGAATTCCACATTGAGAACACTTCTGTGGACTCTCTCCAGTGAGGGCCATGATGTGCGTTTTTAAGGGACCCAGGAGAGTGGAACACGTTCCGGATGTTGATAGAGCTGTAGTCTAAGACATGTAGACATTACCGACTGTACATCTCCATATTGGAGCAAAAAGTCTGTGCACTGAACAGCCCCTCCCATGCAAGTGAATATGAAAATAAATCAAATCTGAGTGCATTGTGTGAATCTTCACATTTTCAATCGTTCATATCTCATTCCAGGTGTTCAAGACAGTTTTACCCAGATGGAGGTACAAAGTAGTTCTCGGTCCAGAAATCTTCTATTCTTTTGGCCAACCAAAAAACACCTGACACGAGATGAAAAATAGAAAAAAAAACATTCGAGAAACCTAGATAGGATCTGTGCATGTTGCTGCTACATCATAGATGCAAAAACCAATTAGATATCACTAATAAAAAACAGACAAGTCTTCATAAAAAATCAGAAAGTGATCACTTTTTTAGAACTCTGCACCCATTTTGGATATTTTCTCAATATTAAGTCATTGTTCTGAAAATTTTAGGATTTCTGACTGTTTGTACACATTCAGTGGTGCTTCACCTGCATCCCTGCAGAGTCTTAAGTCAATGCATGGAATATTTGTATCAAAAGTGTTTCCCGGTCCTTTGTCGCTTGGTGCTGGGTAAATAGGCGATATAAGCCTCACCAAGGCAGAACATGTAAATCACTGAAACTTTCATAGTCTGGACAACACGACAGCCTTAGAATGAGGGAGCTGCACTCAGGACACACCACAGTTCCGGAAACTTTTTTTAAAGTCGCATTGTTGAACTGGGCATGACGACAGGCATCTTGGTGAGGGAAATCCTACAAAAACCAAGGAGTCAGGTACAATCAAGGTGAGGGACAAATATTAAAATCCATACCGCTATTAAACTGAACACAATGCTTCCCAAAGTGATGGGCCTGCTTCTTACACTCAGGTTGACGTCCAACAATCGAACCATTTTGTGTGCAAGTGAAAATGAAAATGAATCAAATCTGACTCTTGCATGCTCTGATAGTTGTTCCATGGAGTAAATCTTCATATTTTCAATCATGAGCTTCTCATTCTAAGTGTTTATGACAGTTTTACCCAGTCGGAGGTACAAAGTAGTTCGACCGACCAAAAAACGCTTCAGATGAGATCAAAAATAGAAAAATGCATCCAAAAAATCTGAATGTTTTTGAGCAAGTTGGCGATACACAGTATTTACATGAACTAACTCGATTACACTGATAAAGAATAGGAGAGTCTGTTGAAAAATTCAGAAACTGTTAACTTTTGTAGAACTCTGCACCCATGTTGGCCATTTCCTCAATCTAAAGTCCTTATTCTGAAGATTTCAGCATAGCCAAAGGCTTTCTGACCATTTTTTCACATTCAGTGATACTTCACCCGTGCTCCGGAAGAGTTTTGAGTCAATGCATTGAATATTTGTATCAAAAGTGCCCCCCGGTCCTTTGTCGCTCGGTGCTGGGTAAATAGGCAGTATTGGCCTCACCAAGGCAACTTGTGTCAAATGCCAGCCATGTCTTTGAATGCACGGGTGCATCTGATGACCCACACAGGAGAGAAACCCCATATGACATGTTCTCGTGGTAATTAAATAAATTAAATCATGTAAATTAAAGACACAGACAGGAGAAAACCCCGAGGCCATGTGTTCTGACTCTGGGTTTCCTGTTACTTCAACATACAGATCCACACAGCAGAGAAACAGTGCATATTGTGAGACATTGACAGTGCATATTGTGAGACATTGTGTTTCTGTATTGGATTATTACGTATCACTTAAAGAGGTAACGTGGACAATTCCCAGTATGTGGTCAACTCAGACACACCCCACTATCCATACGGGTTTACCTGACCCTGCATAAAAGTTGTGGGCCAACAAGCTAGGTTTACAACTTTACCAGGTGAGTATGCATACATGTACAAGTGTTATAGCACAGATTTTGGAACAAGGTCTAATGTAGATCAGTGCCAATTTCATCAGTGGTGGTTTACAAGAGCTTAACATTGGAATTCACCATCACATCCTGACAATTATTCCTAGCAGCCAAAAAATAAATCTCATTTCAGAAAGAGACAGTTCTAGGCAATTCCCAGTTCTGACTCCAGACAAAGATAAGCACACAGCGAACCTTTCACAGCAAGCCAAGGTTCTTTATCTCAACATGGCATCAAAATCCATCCATCCATGTATTAAGGGAGCAGTCATTTTTATATGATCGGGTTGGGGGGGGGGGTGAAACGCTCTTAAGGGAGGGGCTTAAAAGATTTAGCTTTTTTTCAGCAAAACTAAAGATCAAAGATGGAGGTGCACTGAGGATACACCTTGGCGTTGGGAAGGGAAGGACCTTTTCAGAGGGATGTTTGAGTGGTAGAGGCTTTTAATACACCTCAGGTAGGGTGAGTGGAACAAGCTTTTGATGAATCTCTGCCGAGTGTACATCTGAGGGTGGGTGAGGGAATGAGGGTTTTAGTGGATGTGCCCCAAGGGTACATCTCAGCGTGGAACAAGGGAACAGGCATTTAGTGGAAGTGCGTCCAGGATACACCTGAGGACAGGTGAGTGAATGAGGCTTATAGAGGATGTGCGCTAAGGTTACAGGTCGGGTTGGGGGAGTGGAACAGGCTTTGAGTGGACCTGAGTGGAGGATACACATTGGGCTGTTTGGAGGAGGCCTTTTATGGAGTTGCGCGGAGGGTACATCTCAGGGTGGCTGAGTGGAAGAGGGCTTTAACTTAAGGTGGGTTGATCCCTTTGAATATGTACCCACTGCGCAGTTCCCTGCACAGATGAATTATTTTCATCACAACGACTTCACTTATGGTAGGCAAAGGCACATGAGCGTTCTTGATGACCATGAAATATTATTTCATCTAAAACTGAGCATTTTGTGACACTTTGAATAATTACTCTTATTGAAAGGCAAAATATCTAAACAATATTTTTAAAAGATTAAGAAAAATGGTTCTAATGAATTTTATTTGCTTTTGTTATGAAATGATAGGGAATTTACCCCATTCTTTTCCGAAAAGTGACAAATTTACCCAGAATGACATGTAATGGACATGAAAACAAAAATGGTAAATAAATGAGGATATCAGACCTTTTATCATGTGAGGTTTCCTATCTCTACTTTTCTTTGCAAAATCTTATTCCACGTGATTCAAAGTACATCTGACAAAGAAATGAAGAAATTCTAGGGACTTTGACATCTGCAGGTGAGTGAGTGGATTAGGCTTAGAATCGAGGTGTGGCGAGGGTACACCTTAATGTAGGTCACTGGAACATGTTTTTAGTGGACGTGCTGAGGATACACCTCGGGGAGAATCAGCGGAAGGGGTGTTTACTGGAGGTATGGTAGGGTACTCTTTAGGGTTGGAGAGTGGAAGAGACTTTTAGTGGAGGGACACTAGGGTACACCTCGGGATGGATCAATGGAACAGGCATTTAATGGAGGGGCGCTAGGGTACACCTCAGGGTGGATCAATGGAACAGGCGTTTAATGGAGGGGTGCTAGGGTACACGTCAGGATGGATCAATGGAACAGGCATTTAATGGAGGGGTGCTAGGGTACACCTCAGGGTGGATCAATGGAACAGGCGTTTACTAGAGGTACGCTAGGGTACACCTCAAGGTGGATCAATGGAACAGGCATTTAATGGAGGTGTGGCGAGGGTACATCTTGGGGTGAATCAATGGAAGGGGCGTTTACTGGAGGTATGCTAGGGTACATCTCAGGGTGGATCAATGGAACAGGCGTTTACTGGAGGTATGCTAGGGTACACCTCAGGGTGGATCAATGGAACAGGCATTTAATGGAGGGGTGCTAGGGTACACCTCAGGATGGATCAATGGAACAGACATTTAATGCAGGGGTGCTAGGGTACACCGCAGGATGGATCAATGGAACAGGCATTTAATGGAGGGCTGCTAGGGTACACCTTGGGATGGATCAATGGAACAGGTGTTTAATGGAGGTATGTTAGGGTACACCTCAGGGTGGATCAATGGAACAGGCATTTAATGGAAGGGCGCAAGGGTACACCTCGGGATGGATTAATGGAACACGCGTTTAATGGAGTGGCGCTACGGTACACCTTAGGGTGAATCAATGGAAGGGGCATTTACTGGAGGTATGCTAGGGTACACTTTGTGGTTGGTGAGTGGAAAAGACTTTTAGTGGAGGGGGGCTAGGGTACACTTCAGGATGAATCAATAGAACAGGCATTTAATGGAGGGGCACTAGGGTACACCTCGGGTGGATCAATGAAACAGGCATTTAATGGAGGGGTGCTAGGATATACGTCAGATTCAAACATTTTGTGTCGTAGTGTCACATACATCAATTCCAAGCAATGTACAGGCAGGCCTATAGGAACCTGACACCCCCCCCTCCCCAATATAGACTCCCTCGAATATAGACTCACTGCCCTATGAAAGACCCCCCCCCCCCCGCAGTCAAATAAGTCTACATAACACACACGGCAAATACTTCATCAACAGTGAACAACAGCAACTCACCTTGTACTTCACACAAAAAGTCTGGCTGGTTTGTGTTGATGATTTCAAAATTTTCCCTCTCCCTGTCCTGAGGAAAACTCGACACTCCAAGCACAATCTGGCTGCTACCCTGGTCATCAGGCACTGCAGCATGACTGCTTGGAGAATGTGACAAATCTGAAAATTAAACCCAGCCATTTTCAGTCTTGAAAATACAAGGGTATTTCATCTATATTCACACTTTGTCATCAGACGGTGCGTATTTGATATCAGTGCGTCCCTTCACCCGGTCCCCATTAACGTCCAACAGCAAAATTTGTTTCTTTCCATCCTTGAGGTAATGCTGTGGCACAACCACCAGGGCCGCGCCACCTACCACTTGCAGAACTTACCTGGCCCTCCACTGAGACGAATGTTGACGCCGTCGCGGTTCCCGGGGTGCCCCCGATCAAGGATGTATGCCAGATCTCATCTGAATTTGAATTACATTCAGATGAGATCATCTGAAACTTATGCAAACTTAAATGGAAGATTATTATTCAGATGAGATCTCATCTGAAAACAGTCGGAGGTGTGTGACAGCGTGGTCCCACAACATCCCTCAGGAACAGAGGCGGCATGAATGTTTGTCTCCAGTGTGACGGCCAGGTAGAAATCCCCAGAAGTCACCAAGATGCACAGGCCAAGGCCAAGCCCAAGCTTCAATTTCAGGAGGTCTTTATCTCTTCTTTCCCACTTGTTTGCCAGTTGACAGACACATCCACACTTCAGGATTTATCAAGAAAAGTGAGTGCCCTCTCAACTTGTTGACTTACAGCCTGTTTTTTTCGATTTCCGAGTGTCGAAAATCGGCAAAACCGCGCTCGTAGCGGCACTCATCTACCTCTCAGACTCATCTCATTGAATTTTTCTTGTCCCCCACGCATTTACCTACACGTGGAACTTTGAACTGAGTAGATCGGACCGTAAACAGCTGAGATAACAGCACTTTTCCGGTGTGATATATTTTAATTTTTGATCATCTTTATTTATCTTTACAACCCTCAACAGCTGCGCACATCAGTTCTGGGTCCTATATGGGTGCAGAGTTAGGGAGTGATCATTTTTTTAACAACGGGGGGGGGGGGGGGCTGGTGGGTTTGAGGGGGGGGGGTCAGAATTTGTTCAACGCCTTGACCGGGGGGGTCAGAATTTTTTCAACACCTCTGATGGGGGGGGGTCAAAATTTTTTTCGCGCTTCCGTGCGCAAACCCACCAGCCCCCCTTGTTGTTAAAAAATGATCATTCCCTTAAATGACTGTGTCGCCGTGTTGATATTTTTATGGTCAGTGCTGTGTCTTTGTGTCAAATTTTATCTAATGTAATCTGGTGTGAAACCCCATGTCCGTTGATATTTAAAAGTGCCACGTGGCGAGTGTTGAATTAATAACCCTCTGTGTTGCCGCGCATGTCGTTTTTTTTTAATAGGCACAGTTCTCTGTCTTTAAATTCAGGGATCTAGACTAGTAACCGGTCCACTCCGCTCACACAACGGAGGTACAAAGGGTGCCTCGGCTAAAATGAGGGCAAATCTTTTACGCATCCCCTCAAGAGGGGGGGGGAATCAAATTTTTTTATGCACCCCTCCCTCCTCAAACCCACCACCCCTGCTGTTAATAAATAATGACCACTCCCTTAATTCTTTCAGGTGAGATTCAGTTTTACTCAGACAACATGGCACAGCAGGTTAGTGTGTGGATTTCGACTAAACACTTGTTGTTCACTCATTTCTATTCATAAATCATTATGATTTTCTCTTCTGACCCTTTGTGCCGCAGAGTCTTTAGATTTTAGAGGTGCCTGTTTTAATGTCTTTCAGATTGACTTTGCAGAGTGGTGCAGCTCACAATTGGCCCAGATCCATGCTCGGTGCATTGCACAGGAGGCTTGTCTTGTTTGGCAGGGGGCAAAATCTAGTAAATATGGTCGGATTAGGCTCGCTATTCCCCTCCCTCATGTCGAAAAGAAAATTCACTCTACACACAGACTAGTGTACCAACTCTATGTGGGAGACTTCCAGCTGCTTCACGGTCTGGAGGTCTCCCATCTTTGTGGGGAAACCCTCTGTGCTAACCCTGAGCACCTTGTCCTGGAGGATCATGCCACCAATTGTGAGCGCACCCACTGCCACTCACAATGCTGCTGTGTGGGGACACATGTACCATACTGCCTGGTTTGAAGGTGACCGTGCCATAAAAATAGTATCTATCTGTTATTGTTGTTGTCGTTACAACTACTGCCAAGGACTGGAATGCTGCATGCACTTTACTGTTTGCATTGCTCTGCCTGTCCAAATTAACATGTTCCATATACTTTTAGTATTAAGCCAAGCCCAACCCAAAAACTCATTAAAATCTCACCTTTCAGGTTACCAACATGGACCAGACACCGCATGGCCTCGAGCGGCTCCTTCTCCATGCAGACTCTCGATGTAGCCATTTGCTTCTGTTGATGTCACTCCTTCCACTCTCAACTCCAGACTGTGGTAGGTGGATAACCTCTGTTTGTTGATGTGTGAATGCAGTATTGGCCTCTGTAGGGTTAAGTACCAAATCTATGTGGTGCTAATCTTTGTGTTGATATGATGTAACACCTTATCATTCTGGCCTGAAGTAATAGATGTTTAACACCATTTTGACAACATAGGTCATATTTATGGTGAGAATTACACTACACAATTCCACAGAGAAGTGTGTCAGTGACCACCCATATATGTGCACCAAACACATCCGAGGAGATAGGAAAGATGCGATATAAACCCTTTTAAGTGGCCTAGGGAAGCCCTATAGGCGAGGTGCGCCTTTATTTGCAAGGTGTTACGGCAGTCCAATAGTTTGGTCAGTATGATTGGTAGCCATTTGAGGAATACACTTTCTGTCAGTTTCAAGTCTATAGCAGAGGAGTCGCTCTCCGAAAGGCGTATTAATACTCATAGAAAACCTCCTGTAATTAAGGGGCCTTAATAGAAACATTCTAAGTGCTTAAGATTTATCTGCTTGTATCATGTAACAAAGGATGTAGTAGGAGGAGGAGGACTTCATGGATAACACACACTGAATGGTAATTACACAAATAGTATATATAGGATAAGGTTTACCATTATTGGGTCCCCCCATGAGGCAAAGCTGGTTGAGATTTTACCCTCAGTCAGACTTAAGTGTTATTTTGTTCAGAAAGTCTCAAAACCTTAAATGGCATGAAAAGATGATGATGTATATGTTTTATTAACTCGAAAAAGCGAGAGCCGGGTAAAAAACCGAGGTTTTCAGTGCCTCAGTAAAGGTGGGGATAAAAGGGAGGGGCAGGATTTCAAATTTGAAAATACACTGTTAAATGATGCAATAAACTTCACAGTTTGTACATGGAATTGGAGCTTAGCATGTCTATTTTATGATATGGAAAGATTGAAGTTGTTTTCTTTTTTACTTTCTTAAATATCCTGTCATGAGTGCATACAAGTCACAGTTTGTGTCCAGTTCATTTAAGACGCTTTTGGGACCTAGTGCTGAGCCTATGGGATGCATGGATCAACATTCCCACCTTTTTACACTGAGGTGGTGCGAATGGCTTTTAGGGGTGCAGATATATTTAAATGAGGTTCAAAGAGAGGCTGATGGTGCGAATAGTTCCCTGTTGTACAAACATACAAAGTACATATCATTGTAGTGGTGACTGATGAGAAAACAAAGAAAGAAAAAATTGGCTTTTCGAGTTACCTGCAATGCACATTGCTATCCTATATTTATCTTTTGGATGCCATTACGGGCCCTGAGATACGGGGGTAGGGTTATCTCACTGGGTTGTGAGTAACTAGGTTTAACCTATGGAGTCGCCTTATTCCACTGTTGCGGGCCTGTTGTAGGTTTGGGGATGAGGCCTGGGTTATATTCTTATTGAAATCTATATTATAACAGCATTTCTCCATCATGCAGACCTATTGTCTTGTTCAGGGCCCATGAGAGAACTGTCAAACATTTCTGATAAACCCCCAGAAAGTACACTGCCACTTGTCAGCTTGGAAAATGCTATCGGTCAGTGCATAAATTACGGGTAAGATTAGAATGTGCCATGAGACAAGGAGTGATTAGCTCACTCGTGCTTACACAGTACTGTGTTAGCTGTGCGTGCTCACCCCGACTCATGTTATTAGGAACACAATATGAGCAATATAGTTATTGACAATATCTGTGTATGAGTAATTTCCCTTTCTACATTACATGGTATGTAGCATGTGTACTTGATCACATGAGGCTTATATCAATACTTGCGATTAATGCAGGGGCGTAGGAAATGGAGGGGATCGGCCAGGGGCCTGGGCCCCCCAAAATAAAGGGAGGTTCTCCTATATAAGCCTATATAAAAGTATAGCTAGCTGAGACCCCTCCCTCGCCTTTAAGTACATGCCCATTGGTTGCCATGCTGCACTGTCGAAATGCCGGTGAGTCTGCAGCATGTTAACAGACATGTACCACTACAACATCACCAAGTTAACTTTTACAAGTGAATGTATCATCTAAATGTGTAAGTAAGGCCCAGTGCACATCAAACATGTAGTCTGTGGGCATGGACACCAGGTCGATCTTAACCCTTTTAATGCTGCACCCTAAAAATAACTGTAGAATCCCCATAAAACTGACGAGTGAACCTCCGTAATCATCAATTGCAGTAAAGCAATGTAGTTTTTACAATGAAGCTTTAGATGGTAGCACAGTGCAATAAGGAATTTCCGTGAAAATAATGATGAATCTATATGGCAGTTTTGGGACAAGGAGTTGACCTTTATTTTAACAACATATTTTACTGTGTGGTAGTGTATGATGCATGATATCCATTGGTGGGACCCCTAAGGGGTTAGATAAACAGTGCCACGTGTGTACAGGTGTTGAGGTGTGGGATGGACTGGTGACTGACTGTAGGCCTACAATTGACTGAAACACGGTAAACTCACCTAGTCAATGTTGGCCCTTTGAATAATGCAGACTGCATGTTACGTGCACCAATGCACTGCTAGTCACCAGAGTTGCATAGGTGCATCATGCTGACCCTTCAGCTGTGTATCAACCCTGTAGGGCTGGCATGATACATGAATATAGCAGTGGCCCAGGGGGCCGCTCCCCCCAACAAGAAAAAAGAAAAAAAGGACAAAGAGGGGAAAGAAAAGTGTAGAGGGGACCCCAAGCAGGGTGCTTGCGGTGCTGGGGGCCACATATCGTACCTCATCAGCGCTCACAAAGTCTTAGCCCCCCCCTTCTAGACAATCCTGGATCCGCCACTGTATAGCCCTGACGAGTTACTCACTAGGGCTGCATTCATGTATCATAATGACCAATGGACATGATGCATTAAAGTGTGGGCCATAGAGGGTTAATTTACAAAGGTAGTGATCAAAGCTGTGAGAAAGGGACAATATTGGACACCTGTAGGAGCTGTAACAAAGGGATATTGAGCTGACGGAAAGTCACTCAGCAAACTTACCAATACTGTAATACTGCCCGTATTCACACAGTGGCTCACGCCCGAGAATCACCCCTTGCTGCACCTTATAGAATTTGCCTGAAGTCAGGGTGTGTCTTATAGGGAGGATTCAGAGGCGTAGGAAGCAAATCTTCATTGGGGAGGCCCAGCATGGGCCCCACCACAACCACCTTAAACTGTCACGATGACGCCTCTGTATTCCCATATAGAATTTGTATAGAAAAGTAGTTTTTGGTGAATGTTAGGTCTGATTTGAGGCTCAGACTCCCATCTTTTCCTATTCCATCACTACATTAATCTAATTTGTGATGCAGTTTTGGCTCCTTGTCCAATTTATTATGAATTCTTGGCAAATTTTTGGGGGCCCCAGACATACTCAGCCCCCCCCCCTTTTCCTATGCCCCTGGGATTTTAAACTGTAGGACTGTGCTAAAATGACAAAGTTCTCCCAGGTGCACTTTTCAGGTCAGGCATGATCTCACTGTGCACGTTATGCTTGAGGTACGTCTTATAGTTATGCGAGGTGTTAAGGTAGTTTGTAACCTGGCAACAGTTTCGAGTCTGCCGAAGAGATGTTACTCTCGGAATACACTTCTTCCTGTTCTGCACATATAAATAATTATGTCAGAGTCGGTGGCTTGGGTTCCCCTAGCCTTAAGGGAGAGGGGATATGATATCTACTACCCCTGGAGGGTTTTCTACGCTTTTGGTTGGTTAAAAAAAAGGTTTACTCTTGTGACTTTCCAAGGCGAGTTACTCACCAGGGCTGCATTCGAGCATCATGGTGACCAATAAGTATGATGCGTTAATGCATTAGCAGCCTTTAAAGCAATGAGGTTTGAAAGGGTTTGAGGCCAAAGTGGAGGGCTGCATTCATGCATCATTCCTGACATTCTTTACCTTCCAACTACCCCTGGATAGGTATGGTATACATAGGGGTAGTGACACCATCAAGTGAACAGTCCTCTGAAGGCATCTGCGCACCCGAATGGGGGAACCCCTACAATATTATCAGCATGAATAGCAGGCCTTGAAGGCTGCTATTCATTTACGTTGAAGGCGTAAAACGGTGATAACAGTATCTTTTACTACATGACTCCTTTTTAGGTACAAAGTGTGAGAACAATGTGTATTGTTAAAGCCTTGTGTGTTATTTGTGCCTTTAGTGGCTTGTTTTGACAGTAGGGGGCATGGTGAGTGCATCTACCTGTAACAAACACACTATTCAATGTAACATAGTGGCCTGTTGAACCAACAGGTCTGAATAAGTGCCAGTCGCAAATAAATGCTTGGAGCACAGTGAAATTGGCACTATAGACTATGTCTTGAATAAGCGCTGGTCTTGTATAAGGGCCTGGGATAAAACAGTATTGGAAACTATGAGTGCCGGGTGCTTAAACAGACTATTATGGTAAGCTACACATACACCTTCTCCATGTAACATGATGCTAACCCTTTAAGGGCCACTGATGCATTATGCCCATTGGTCGTCATGATGCATGATTGTAGCCCTGGCGAGTTACTAGCCAGGGCTACATTAATGCATCATGACGACACTAAAGTGTTGAGACACTCCTGGAGGGTTGGCATGATGCTCCAATGAAGTGCTGGTGAGCAGTCTCGCCAGCACTTCATTGATGTATCATGCCGACCATGATACACTCCTGCATCAGACGCCCTTAAAGGGTTAACCCTATAAAGGCCGGCGGTGCATTAATGTAATGCCTATTGATGATCATCAATGCATGAATGCAGCCCTGATGAGTTACTCAACATGGCTGCATTCACTCACGAAAGGACCCTACAGGTTTGATATACTGCCAGAAGGCTTGTATGATGCATTCGTGTAGGACAAATGTTATGTTAGTGCAGCTTTGACCGCAGCTCCATTCGTCCATTATCTGATACCAAAGGATGCAGCCCTTACAGATCTTACAGGTGTGAGTCAGTAATAGATGTTTAATGCCATTTCGACAGCTAATGTCATATTCATGGCGAGAACTACATTACACAATTTCATAGGGGAACGTGTCAGTGCCTGCACACATGTGCACCACACCCATCAGAGATGATAGGAAAGAGGACATGTAGCCCCTTATAAGTGGGCTAGGGAAGCCCGCCTTACAGGTGTCAGACCCAGGTATCCAGGTATGGCTATAGGTAACATTAACAGTAGTTCTCCGTACTGTACAGGTAACATAAAGGAAATGATTAGAGATACTGTAAGGCGCTATTTGTTACCTGTGGACTGTTTAACCCCTAAAGGACTACCCAAAGGGCTACATCCACTGCCCATGGATGGACCTTCTGTTTCATTTCATTTGTTTTTCTCCTCTGCAATGAGTGGTAAATAAAGCAGATGAAACCTATAAGTGTTGGCTAGCAGACTCACCAGCACTTCATTGGAGCATCATGCCAACCCTCCTTGTGTATCAACATGCTAGGGACAGCATGATGCATAAATGTAGCCCTGCTGATTTACACGCAAGCCACTACTTCATCCATGCATCATACTGGCCAATGTGTATGATACACTGAGTACCTGCATGTCTCCTTACATAATGATGATGTATGGAGAACTTTAGGATTAGAAAATGGACAAAACATTTCTACTGTAATTACTCTGTGTCCACCTAATGGATAAGGTATGCTTCGTACCTCTATGATACCTTAGAGAAGCATGCCTTCTTATGTAAGGGTGATGTATAGAGGACTGAATTCTCCTAGCAACAAGAGATGGAGATTATATGCTGTAGGTGAGGGACCGCGGGGGGGGGGGGGTCTTAAGTAAGAGCCAACAGAGTCTTAAGTGAGAACTGATAATGCTCTGATTTTGTTTGGTGAGCACAATTATATTTACTGGATTCATACAAATTCCCATTTAAGGTTGTCTCCCATCTGAAGGCAAGGCCAACAAAAGCAGCCTTGATACACAAACCCAGCAAGAGAGAGGCCATAAACTCCAGGGTGATACCATTGAAGACTCCTATATATAGTCACTTTAATTACTAGTGGTTACATTAGGGTCAGTTAGACACCACAATTGAGTGAAAGTATTTTGTATCAGTAAGTGAGTGTGTTTCTTTAAAGGCAATATAAATGTTCATTGCCAAGGTGTTAAATGCTATTCAGCTGATTTTGCCGTCAGTAACTCGCCTTCAGATGGGAGACAACCTTTAGATTATGTAAATTCAGGATCGAGCCGCTGTGAGTTACCTTAACTTCTTGTGTTCCCAGATTACATCTCTCCATGCCACTAGAGGAGAGAGAAATTGAATGATTGAAATGCCTTTCCCGCGACACATGACGCTATTGACTGAATATCTTTATCTAAAACGTCATGAGTAAATTTGGAATTAAAGGTAGTTTTGAACAGCCCTTTTACAAAGAATAAGAGCATCATGCCCATTGGTTAAATGAAAAGACTTACAACACATGCATTTATGCAGCCAGTGCTAAATTCATACATCATGACGACCCCACAGGGTTGATAGTCCCTGAAGGTTGGCATGATGCTCCAATGTAATGCTAGAAAGCAGACTCACCGGCACTTCATTGGCACATCATGCCAACCAATGGACTGATCAAAAAAGTACTTTATGTGCATGTAGCCATTGAAGCTAATCCATCATACTGACAAATTATGACTTCAAATGTGCAAAATGCATGAAATTGTTATGTGGCCACAGTTGTATATCATCATTTTTCATATGCGCCATACTGGTATGGCAATAATTTACAAGCATTGGATGGTTATAAACCCTGGCAGCTTTGAATGGTCATAAAATGGCATAGACAGCAATATATAATGGACTAGCACTATTGTAGAAATCAATAAGGCATATGTATACGGGAGGCAATGAACCAAGTGCAGAAAGCAAGCATCAGAGAGAAATGGATAACAAAACCTCTAAGACTGCTGATACATTAGTGCATCCTGCTCATTGGAGCATCATGCTTATTCTCTGGGAATGTATCAAGCCTATAGCAATGGCATGATGCATTCACCAAGACTGCATTCATGCATCATGATGGCTCTTAAGGAGTACTTAATCTATGTAGGGTCATTGTTTTACGCATATTTTACCTCTAGAGTCCGTTCCGGATGCAGAAATACCTGAAAGGTTGTCATGATGTACGAATGCAGCCCTGGTGAGGAGACTTGCCAGTGCTGCATTCGTACATCACAACAGTCAGATGGCATGATAATATGTATACAGTTTATTCGATATGATGTTGTCTTTGGTTAAGTGCCTTTAAAGGCCATTTTATTTGATTACAGATCTGGCAATGAGAATTATTTTTGCCTCTGCCTGACGGGATTATCGGATAAACTGACCCCCAAAAAATACCCCTTGAAAAAAGATCTAGGTAGTTACCCAAAGAAGCTTCATATTTTGCCCTTCAGATGTGAAAATTTCTCCACTTTTCCTGATAAAACATGGCTTTTTTTTTGTTTTTGCCCCCAGCCATGGGCTCTTTTGGCTGTCTTTTATTTTTTGTCTCTAGCCGACCAAAGTTGGAGGTGAAAAATTCCGTAAACCAAGTTATTAGAATTACATGGCCTCAGTATTAAATGTGAATTATACCTACCATTATACCATGTGTTATACTTCATACACTTAGCCACAAGGTCTTTATCCGTACTCCTGTTTTTGAAATTTGTCTTTTGCCTAAAGAGGCCATAAGAAATAATTTCTCACATACCACTATATCCATACTTATGCCACTAGTAGCAAACTGTAGTGGGCTGTGTGTACTATATCGGAGGTCTGAGGTCCTTTGTTCTACACGGCCACTGTATTACAAGATGATGTTGTGCCATAGTTGAGATGTGCCTAAACAGTTCCCCAAGACATTAATAACTTAAGCTCTCAGCTTTCTTTCTCTGTAAAAGCATCTGAGATACCTACTTTTAGGATTGAGTGTTGTTAGCTATAAATAAATGACAAGGATATATGCCTTGTAGCCAGACATTCTCTCATCAATATAGAAATCTGATTCCTCCTTCTAGCAGATCATTTTAAAGCAATTTTAAGAGTGATTCCTCTATATCTCCTCAACACACATTGATACATTCTCACAAGTTATGGCCAAAATTATTTTGTAAAATATGTGAGTAGAAAGGTTAGCTCATGGACAGCCTGTTAACCTAATATGCATCATTCTACTACAGTGTAAACAAGCTTCCCACAAGTCATGGAAAGTCATAGAAAATACAGTGGGCATTGAAAGTAAGGGAATTTTGTGAGATTTTGCCATGAGTCAGGGAAAATCAACCAAAATGTATCACTTGTGTTTAATTCGAGGCAAGTCTCCCTGAGAATCCTTTAAGAAATATTTCTAACAAAGGATTCTTTCTTTGAAAGTGAGATATTGATTTACAATCAACAGCCTATGGTGGCATTTGTAATCTATGTTCTAGTAAAGACTTTTGGTATAGATTTAAGGTTTAATGTTAGCAAATCATATTCTGCGACATTATAATTTGGTCAGGGAAAATAACTATTTTTGCTCAGGGAAAAGTCAAGTAATTTCGATTTGAGATTCTTGTGGGAACCATGGAAAATCAATTATCTATGAAAGCACTATGTTGAAAAATGAAAAGTTGTTATGCTTTTCCCAATTTGTCCAAAATTGCTAGTCCCCTTCTTTTTGTAGATGCTGACATATGATTAAAAGCTCACTTCTTGTCTATTTCCTCTTGATTTCCCTTTGGCCAAAATGATAAGATTTGACCATACCATCCCCCAACACACACCCAGCAGTCCTTCATCACATATCGGCCTCCTTTGAGTGATATCAGTTGAATTATACACGCTTTTGTCTGTGCGAATGGACACTTCATATTTGCAACTTGATATTTGCATTTTATTATTAATGTGTCTTCGTACGGATGTTTCTGATGTTCAACAGACATGAATCTAACTCTGGCATACCATATTTGCTTGTATAAGTGCTGGGTCTTGAATAAGTGCAAGTGCTGAGTTAGCATTGGGATGAATTTTCAAAGTACACCATGCTGGATACAGAGGAAGGCAGATGGTTGCTGCTCTCAGTGGGGTTCGCTTAGATTTATTTTCAGGCAGAAGTGTTAAGTTCCAACACTTTCATGTCCTTTGGCCACTTTTCTCCATCATGTTTTATACTGTACATCTTATATTTGATGCACTGATGCAGTGGTGGTGTGCCTACCCAACATGTGATAGCCCCCGGTGGCCAGTCCCATGCGGCATGGTGGCGCCACTGTTAGAGTATAGGGAGCAGCTCAGGGAGGGCTTCATGTATGTGTAAAGCCGCACTGGGCGGGAATTGATCTGAATTGTAGATCAAAGAGTTACTCTGAGCACAGCTCCTCATTACTTAATGTAAGGTTCTGTAAGGGGGACGTAGTGTTTTTACACTTTAAGGGCTGCTGATATTATTTCATGTCCATTGTTTGAATGTAGCTCTAGCAAGTTACTCCCCAGGGCTGCATTCGTGCATCATGCTGACCCCATGGTGTCAACACACAAAATCTTGTGACGATAAATGGAGCATGATGCACTCAGTGGTTCTTTAAAGTGTAATTTGTCTCCTAGATCATTAGCATTGCCTTTTTTGTGTTTCTCCAATTTTTCAAAAACAGAAACTTTGCACTGAAAAAAACACAGCTTTTTCTACCCTTTCCTCATACAATTTTTGGCTCAGGGTCTCTCTAAGACTAATGTATGTATGGAAGGATGGAATATATGATATACAACATATAAGGTAGCAGACCCTGAGCCATCTTTGACTGTGTCACACTTAGAACTTTACTGTTGACTTTTAGTTTATCTTCCAATAGCCAAAACTCTGTCCTAATTTGCTGCTCTACTCAAATTACAAACCACTGGAAAATAGGGTCTTCAATGTGAGCACCATGAAATAAACAAGGCTGAAAAATAGATAGGAACACTGACATGGTTTGTACTGTTCAGCACAAAAGGCTAAAACAAAACCTGAAATAGTACACCCTTCTGCCAGAACTGACAATAGCTGCAAGCCCTCACGGTTATGCATACCCCCTGTAAGACCCTCCTTTATGTACTATTTATAGCACTGGGGTCTGGGGGTCTGAGACTGCTGATCCATCCACCCATCTACCCATCTATCCCAACCCTTCACTAAAGGAAAAGAGTTATACCAATGTATCCAACTAGCTGTGAATCCAACAGAAATAAAGGTGTTTCTCATTGCACATGGTCTTAGAATATAGGCTTAGTAGATTGGAGTTTCTTCTTTATTTAAGGTTATTAGGCCTAAGAGGACTGAGATCAGGTCCGGGCGGATTAATTACTTTTACAAAGTTCTCATATTTACTCTCAATTCACTCCAATGACTTAGAAGTCAGTACTGCAAGACTGCTTTCTAAATGCACTAAAAGAATAACCCCAAGTTTTAAAATATTTTCAAAATTAAAAAGAAAAAAAAATACCAGGCTTGGCTTTGTTTTACAAGGTAGGGTGTGGTAATATTTTTCTTTGGCCTAATCCCATGTTGTCACTAGCCTTCCCTTCGCTAGCTTTGCCACCCCCTTATCTCCATATAAGTCTTACTCTATCCCTGAACCTGACCTCCCTACACCCTTCACCCTATCTGGTAACCCTTTAGGTGATGCATTGTAATATGCCCATTGGTCAGCATGATGCATCACTGAAATGCATGTCTGCACCTCATTGCTGCATCATTAATGAATTAGCAGGGTGCCTGCTGCCTAATTGTTTGGTATGATGCACAGCGAGTAAATCCAGTGCCTTGATGCAGCATGATGCTACCCCTCTAGGATGGTATCCTGTGTAATTCTCAGTATCATGTATGAATGCAGTCATTGTGAGATACCAGCACTGCATTCATGCATCATGATGGGAGTCAGCAGACATGATACTCACAAGCACTGCATTCATGCATCATGATGACAAGTCAGCAGACATGATACTCACAAGCACTGCATTCATGCATCATGATTGCAAAACGGCAAACTGCATCAAAGCACCCGGCTGTACTTAAAGGGTTAACACGACCCTCCATCTCCCAGACTTATACAATCACTCCTCTCTCACTCAGACCACTGACCCCAGGTCAACACCCACAATCCCGTGCTCTTCCAGCGGAAGTCTGTGCTTGAGTCTGCACACTGTGTGCCAATTACAAACAGCTACCAGGAGGGTTTTCGTCCCTGTGTCATCTGAGGGCATTGGGGCTGGAGTTATGTCTAGGCTTCTAGCCAGGGCTTCAATTGTTTAGTTAAAGCTATTTTTCTATGATAGTCATTCAAAAGTCAATCAAAAGTATATCCTATTCCTACAATGTCTTGAATTGTTGTCGTGCCAGTGTTAATTCATTGGTAGAGATGCATACCAAATAAAATCAGTACCAAATCATTGCAGCCCCTAAATATCTCTTAAGGTCTATTGGCAAATTAAAGAATGGAAGCAAGGATACTGAATGAAAACAGGAATCAGCCTAGGGTCTATAATGCATTTTACTTCAATGTATCATATTGACCAGATAGCATGATGGTGAGGTATATTGATAAATGCACCCTTAAATGGTTCAGGGAATTTTGCCTTTCTTCATTTTTAAAGGCTGATAGTGCATTATGCCCATTTGGTGCATGGGCTTGATACACTCCTGAAGGGTTCTTTGTACACTACGATGTTCTCTCCAGTAATTCATTTCTGCCTCATGCCAACAAGAATGTAGAGGCATTATCTCACCCTCACATGGTTACAAAATTTTAATCCTACTTCTTCATTTAAACACAGGAGTGCTGAGTAGGCTGTTATGGGTTTTTGTTTGAGGAGGAGGGGGTATCGATGGCAGATATTGATCTTCCCAATGCACTTCCACATGCTTCCGGCTAAATTTAAAGGATTCATTTTTGCCAAAAAAATTGAGGAGAACCCCCATAAAGATATTATAAGTCTAAGTCATAAGTTTCATGCATCATTTCTCTGACATCCAATTAAGATTAGGCTGATATCAGGTCGTTTTTTGTCAATCGGCTTCAGTGGATGCATTGCTTTAATGATTTACAGAGTTAAAATCCTAGTTCTTCATTTAAACACAGGACTGCTGAGTAGGCTGTTGTGGGTTTTGTCTGTGGGGAGGAGGAGGAGTTAGTTTTCTTCTCCTCTTTAAATGATAGCTGCAGGTTTTCTGACAGCCATTTTATTTTAATCAATCAGGACTCAAATCAACTAGTCCAGCTTACATGGACGTATTGATGGTCATAATGCATGTGGTTCATTGAATTCAAGTTTGCTCTATCTGCACTGAAATGATAAACCCTTTCATAGCTAATATTGCAATAATGCACCATACCCATTGGCTGTCATGATGAATAAAACTTCGCCTTAGTGCAAGAAGGGTGTAACTGTCATTTTAGCAAAATGTTTTAACACCTGTTGGCCCTTATCTGCCTATTATGAAAGTATTGCAGCTCTGTGTACAATATGTGTGCCTACAGGCTACAGTTCAATATTCTTGTATCCACTTGGTGCTATAGTAAATGAAACACTTCTTTTGCCTCTCCTGCAAAGCTTGTAAAAAAGAAAGTCGAAAAAATGTAGCCCACCCAGCTAACCACATGCGGCCCTAATAACAAGAGCTGGAAGAAGAAGTCTTAATTGAATTTAGAATATATAAATATTAGACTGATTTGAGGTAGTTTGTGAGTTGGGTTCGTTTGCAAATCGGTGCTGTGACCCTCGGGTTATAGTCCTCCAGCAGTGGGCTCT
Organism: Acholoe squamosa; assembly: GCA_949317995.1. Classification (NCBI taxonomy): domain Eukaryota; kingdom Metazoa; phylum Annelida; class Polychaeta; order Phyllodocida; family Polynoidae; genus Acholoe; species Acholoe squamosa. Next base: position 4,504,196 of record OX439050.1, on the reverse strand, counting down.
GTTTCTGCTACTTTTGAGACTTAAGTACGGATATAAGTTTAAAATTCAAACAAACTTAGATTTATTGGCCATGTTATTGAGACACCTTCTTAATTTCTGGCCTTTATCTGGCTACCCTTTTGCCATGGACTTCAATTCATCAGACAGAAATATATGCAGATTGAATATTGTCTGTAAAAATATCTAAAAGCACTTCTCTCCATGTTGTTTCTCTTTAATTCTGATTTTTTTTTAATGTGAAACCGTTTCAAAATCAAATCCATAAAAAGTTTTAATTCCATGCAGTGGAATCCGATGAAAATACTAGATCACTGTGGTTCCTTTTTTTCTGTTTTGTCAATGTTGAAGGGAAAGCATCAGGCAAGATTGGCATGGCTTCCAGAGTCGGACAGAATTTGCACAATGCCTTAAACTAATTGGAATGATTTGACAGAATCTCTTTAAATAGTCCTTAGTATGGGATCGATCAAATGGTCATTCCCCACCAAATTCAATTGCTCCTCCTCTTTTTTTGGTGCTGATCGCAAAATTAATACTTCTGGAGAGGAGCGCTTTATTGAGTTTTGGTCATCTGAATCTCTACATTTCTTAGCTCCACCAAACAATGTGTTACGCTTCTCCACTAAAGATTCTTCAAAGCGTCTTTGCTTTCCTATTACACCCTTTCAGAAATCTTATATCTGTCACTCCTATGGAGTAACAGTTTCATGAAGAGCGCATGAAGTAGCAGCCATCGATGCTAGCATTCTGAATTTGTAAAAGGAGACAAACTGGAGGTTTGGTGTGGCATGTGGCTTTCATGTTGCAAGCTGGTGTCCATATGAGTAACTCCCCAGGGCTGCATTCAAGTGTCCTATGGGTTGATACTTCTTGAAGGATGGCATGATCCCTCAATTAAGTACTAGCAAGCATACTCGCCATTAAGTGCTAGCGACAAGACTTGCCAGCACTTCCATTGGTGTATCATGCCAAGCGGCAAATGACCCCAGGGAGTCCTTGATGGATTGGGTTTGTGATTGATTCAGTTTCCATGGCATATTTCCAGGTGTATCCATAGCCCCTTCCCCTAATGGGCCGTTATTTGTGGGACCCAATTAACCAGGAGGGAGCTGATGTATGTCGTGCTGAGTGGTGAATTAAACAGTTTTTTAATGCAGCAGTCTGTATTAATAATACAAAAAAGGAAGAAACATGGTTACTAGGTTTATTAGATACTATATCATAATGCTTAATTTTCTAAGGGTTGTTAATGCAATAGCATCATGCACAAAGGTTGGCATGATGTACCAATGAAATGAAGGTGAGCCTTGTCTCTAGCCCAGGGGAGTTATTCACCAGGGCTGCATTCATGCTGTGGAACATATATTTTGATGTACCATTGAAGCACTTGCTACTCACAATTACTTCATTGGCACATCATGCTTACCCTACATGAGAAGGCTCAGCATGATGCATATATGTAGCCCTGACACGTTTCACCTGGGCCACATTCTTACATTCACCTGATGACATCAAATGGGCATTTACACTACCGACCCATATTGATTATACTCTGATTTAGCATTTGATATGTAAAAAGGGCTGTGAGGATTGTGTATTTTTTACCACAGTTTGATTTTTTTAGATGAGGTGCAGCATATTGCCTGCGGGTGCTGTAATATCAGCAGTCTGTGCAACATGCCTGTCAATCATCTAAGCTGATACAACCCTTAACACTTCACACGCTAATTTAACATTATTGCAGCATACCCATGATGCACCAACCCTTCCAAACTATTCAACCCGTAGCATCTGCATTAATGCAGCACTGGTACTCATTCTTCAAGACAATCAAATGGGCATCTGTCATAACAGCTATGGAGCCTGTCCCTATACAAAGGTAAAAAATGGGATTTGTAGCATGGCAAACTAGGGTTATTTGAAATTCTACACTTGTGAAAGGGAATATTTAAAATATGATGGACATGGTAGGAAATGCAGAATGCATTATATAAAGATTGACATGGCAACACGGCCCTGCCTTTAAAATTCAACATGCACATCCTGCTCAGTAATCATGTATGGGCACAAGCCTGGCAATTCCCAAAGGCTGCTATAACTAGAGTTTTATCAGGTGTTAGAATGCTGATACACACCAAAGAGCTATAACACAGACCCCCAGGATATGATGAGTCGCCTAATAGACAAAACAAAATAGCCCTCATTTTGGCAGGAACATGGATAGTAATAACCATTCAATAGGCAGGAACATGGATAGTAATAACCATTCAATAGGCAGGAACATGGATAGTAATAACCATTCAATAGGCAGGAACATAGAGAGTAATTACCCTCCAATAGGCAGGAACATGGATAGTAATAACCATTCAATAGGCAGGAACATCAATAGTATTAACCATTCAGTTTTCAGGAACATGGATAGTATAACCCTTCAATAAGCAGAAACATGAATAGAGATACCCTCAAATGGTTAGATTCAAGTTTAATAATATCCTTCAAACACTAGGAAACCCAGATAGCTAAATTTTTCTTTCAAGAGCAATAAAATGGATAATGATACCAAATAATTGGGCCTATTTCATTTATGCACTGTATCCCAAAGAGTATTTAAAGATGTGAGTATTGAGTAAAAGTGATAGTTAAAGTGTGCTATTTCGGTTCTACTAGGTATCACTCATTAAAGCGCACCATATCGGGCTCATAATCCCCTCACTAGTTCCAATCTTGCCGCACAGTTGAACACTCCCTCTGCAGACTTTCTTTTCAGAGCAGCTCATCTTGGAGCCATTTGCACTGACTAACCAAGGAAAAAACACGAGCCGACTCAGAGCATTTCAAGAGAGGCTTCACTTACTGGTTAGCCCCTTAAGGGCCATTAATGCATCATGCCCATTGGTTGTCACATTGTTGTAGACCTGGTGAGAAACTCAGCAGGGCTACATTCATACATCGTGCCAACCCTATGGGGGTAATACATTCTCGGAGGATTGGCATGATACTCCAATGAAGTGCTGGTTAGGAGACTCGCCAGCACTTCATTGACACATGTGGCACTTGTGAGTTACTCACAAAGGCCTGCCTTCATCTTAGGAAGAGGTGCATATATATATATTTATATATATATATATATATATATATATATATATATATATATATATATATATATATATATACTGTTTTCCTGGTTAACCAAAATATCCTGGGCTTTGATAGAGATATTTGTATAGAATTATATCAATTAGCAGGGACAATGTGTCCTGGCGGCTATTGAACACTATCTCTCTAATATCATGCTACCTTTAAAGTGTTAAAGGGGTGGAAGACAGTTGAAGAAGCTAGTTCCGCCTGCTTCGGCTGCCTAGACTAGAACTAGTCCAATCCTATCCTTATCACTCTCCATCCCTCAGTCCCTCTAATGATGTGTACATGCTAATTGGGGTAATTCTTACCACTGAATTCAGGGGCTGAATTAGACTCGTGCCAAGTCTAGTTTTCTTCCCGAGGTGCATTAATGGCTGCATCATACCCATTGATTATCATGATACATGAGTGCAGCCCTGGTGATTAACTCAGTAGGGCTACATTCATACATCAGGTCAGCCCTATGGGGTTCATACAGCATCAGAAAGTCAGCATAACGCAGCAATGAAATACTGGTTATCAGACTCACCGCCACTTCATTGGTGCATCATGAAGACCTATGGCATGATACACAGCTGCATTAGCAGCCCTTAAAGGGGTATTGATATCTATGCTAATTGGGGTAATTCTTACTGCTGAATCAGACTCACGCCAAGTCTAGTTTTCTTCCCATGCGCTGGTGATTAGAGGATGTTTATTCATGGAACATCCAGGGTATTTAATATGTTTTCGCAAGGCGCTAATGTGGTAATAATATTCCAGTGAACAAACACGGCACAAAGGGCAGAGTCATCAGTAGGAGTACCTGATGCCATTCACAGAAGCCACATTAGAAGGACTGTCTTCAAATGCCATTATGCCTGACTTGCTAATTAAGGCTACGCAAGCACAGGGATTAATCCTTTAGGGGTCACTGATGTAGGAGCGCATCATGCCTAGTGGTTGTCCTGATGCACCTATAATGTATTGGTGAGCAGACTGGTCAGCATTGGTGTATCATGACAACCCTTTCATGAATTGATGCAAGAATATAGCCCTGGTAGTTTGAATGCTATATCCATGCATCATGATCACAAATGGACTATCACAGTGGCAGCAGAGCTGGGGGGAACCAAGTATAGCCTGCAACACCCACAGACACTAACATTGTGGGTATAGACTATAAAGTCAAAAAAGCTCCGGAAAATACAAAGCTGCTTTGCTTCGAGTTCCCCTAAGCTTAATACACTATGTATTGGCCCCAGATGTTACATGTAACATCTTACAAGTCTCCTTTACCCTCGTATGTTTTTATAATTTGCAAATTGTATCTCAGCTTTACACATTGGGCAACTTTCAGGTGCAAATCCAGTAGAAAAATGTCACTTTTAAGATTTCACTATTCATTATAGCCTGTTATTAGCCTTTAAAGAGTTAAAACTGCACATGTGCACAGATTAGAGCTTCCTGTGCCCAGCCGGAAGTAATAGCTACACTCTGGATGAGGATATAGGTAAATCAAAATAAACATTGAAGTAATATGCAAACCTATCTGGCTAGAATGATATTCCTCCCGGATAAACTGGCTTCACACAGAGACTGGTTATCCATTATCACAGCATGTTAATTAATGCCAATGTCTATTTTTTGCACTAATTGGGCCAAGCATGTCAGTAATTGACAGCGGAGATAAATTGCCAACCCGCCCTGATGACGTTTAATGCTTAATTAACATGAACGTCTGAGAGCGACACAATTAGAACAGTGTCTCAAGAAGATGGAGTGAATTCAGTCTCAGTGGGTCCTTATCTCTTTAAACATTTTAATTCTTTATGGGCCGCGTATGTAGGAGTGCATCATGCCCATTGGTCAGTATGATGCACCGATGAAGTGCTTGCCAACTTTTCATTGCAGCATCTTGCTGACCCTCCAGGAGTAATAGCCACATTATTGTTAACTGAATTATGCATTTGAAGCAGAGAGCATGAACAATGCTTAGTTTTTCTAGAATAGAAATCAACTAAAATACTGGGGCAACCTAAGTGAAAGTTTGCTGCCCCAACCAAGGAAGACTTGAATAAATAACTAAAATAACCAGCTAATCTGAACTGATTTAGACATTTGAAACAAAGCATTTTATGTGAAAGAACCTACTGTTCTTTTGTCAGTGTACATGAGAGTTAGAATGATTTAGAGTGTGTTTTAGTAGTTTGAAGCTTACAGTCAAAGCCTTTTAGAGCCTCTCCAAGAATTACTACCCCATTGGGACCTTTAACAGCCTACCAACCCCCCACAGCCCACCCAACTCACTCCATAAGCCTCCAGATCGATTCCAAATATGGTTCGAACCAGTGTCTACAACCCCCATACTCAAGGATAACCTCTTAAGGACCACTAATGCAGGAATGAATCATGCTCAATGGTCAGCATGTTGCACCAATAAAGTGCAGGTGAGTCCAGTTATGCGTTGGTGCATCATGCTGACCCTCCAAGAGTGTAACAACCCCATAGCATCAGCATGATGCGTGAATGCAACCCTGAAGAGTAACTCAACAGGGCTGCATCAATGCATCATGCCGACCAATGGGCATGATGCATTAAAGCAGCATGCCGTCCATAGAGGGGCCCGCTAAATCGATTCCGAGCTTTCCAAAACAATGAGCATCTCGGAGTGGGACATATATACCGGGGGCGTGAGCGGCTCACTCAAATAAACCACTCGTAAGATGACTAAGGAATTGGATTCACCAGGAGATGGTCCTAGTCCAATGACAGATATGGGCCTGGCATGGTCTGCATTGATTTCTTTTTCAATCTGGCTCCATAAAAGCTGCTCTGTCGCTGGTCTTCCTCATCCTGAGCTGCTCCCCGGCTTTAACACTTTAACTCTCTAGGGGCTGCTAATGCATCAGTGCAACATGCCACTCTGGTGAGTTACTTACCAGGGCTGCATTCATGCATCATGCTGACCCTTTGGAGTTGATACACTCCCAGGGGATGAAGTGCTTCAGAAGTGCTTGAAAGCAGCCGTGGCCAGTTACTCACCAGGGCTACATTCATGCATCTTGCTGACTAATTGGCCTTTATAGGGTTAGGTTCTAAATCTTTGTGAATAACCGCCCTGCTGCTAATAAAATTGGAGGGGACCTTATACAAGACAGTTGCTTATTCAAGATCTAGTTTTAGTGTTAAAAGTAATTCCAACATCCTGTTGGCCGGGCACTTATTTGAGACCGATGCTCTTCAAGACTTGTCACTTAAACGGGATGATACAGTATCTTGCAAATAAGACACTCTTGGAGGGTCATCATGGTTTATGAATGTTACATGCCCAGTAAATTACCAGGGCTGCATTTATGCATCGTGCCGACCAATGGGCATGATGCATCAATGCATGAGTGGCCTTTCAAGGGTAAGATGTGAGTCCTTGTAAATACCATTATAAATGGGAGGAGATGATGTCAACACAGGCAGAGCAGGGGAGGGTGAGTGAGAGGAAGACCTCCACAAATGGGACTATTAGTCACACAGAGATATAGATCTGTGTCTGAGGTACTAGTAGAGGGGAAAAGTAGTGTAAAGTGCTGCGTATAAGGCGCACCCCGCACACAAGGCAATACCTGAATGCTGAGTGAGAGGAAAACCTGTTCAACAGATATAGATCTGTGTCTAAAAGTACTGTCCAGGTAGAGGAAAAGGTACTGTAAAACCCCCTGTATTTGTAATCTGAGATGATGGTGTGTCTGGGTCTGTATGACATGGTGTGATAAAGGGCAATATGCCCCCACAGGGGTTAAGGGAAGCGCTTGCAGACAAAGTCTTGAGATGAATATATGGGACCCAGGAGGATGCAGGTAAAGAACATCATAAAGGTAGATCTTTTTGCTTCCTATATGTAAGCTGCTATAGGCTATGGCTTTAGCAGGACGATTATTAGGGGGTGGAGGATAAGGTGGGGGATGTTGTGGTGTTAGTTTGGGGGAAGGGAGAGAAGAAGTGGGGCAGGTTTTCCCCATAACCCTATGAGTATAACATGTAGTAGAGCCAGCTGAAATTCAATGTATATCATATTGGCCTGTGTTAGCACCATGGCACTCATTGATTCATACCCTAGGCCCTTATTTAAGACTGACACATATGTTCAAGACTTAGATTATCTTTCTTAGCATTTATATTGCATAAAGAGCATCACCCACGCACTTTCCACCTTCAAATTTCAACACAACTGTTCCCCAGTCGTTATTTAAGACGGGTGCTCATTCAAATACCCATTGCTTATACAGGCTCATAAATACAATGTATGCTAAGGCAGTGATATGTGAAACACTAAGTATTATGTCATGGCTGATACGAGTGTCACTATAGATTAGTACTGGACATGTCGTATTCAATGGGGGGATGGAATACAATGTGTGTGTATTCAATGCATCCGCTAGCAGTTAGTACTTGAGGGGGTTAGTTTCGGATTCAGTGTTTGCACAGGAAAATTCTCTTTTAACATAGTGGTTCTTCAAATTAACTAAAACAATTCATGACATAGTATTACTGAAGTATTTTACTTTTTCTTCTTAAACATAATACCAAACTCTAATTCAGAACTAACCAGTTTAGCATCAACAGCTAGCTCAGTAAAAAATTCAAAATTGCGTGTCAACAGACGCAGGCACGTTGAAACTGAGTAAATAGTGTTGATTTTCTTCAATTAAAAGCTTTCAAACCTGTTTAGCCATGACATAAATGCAAATGTCAACTTGCATGGGATATTTTTGCATCGTATTCCCATGCTCGTTGACATTTGCTTATTTACATAACAACAAAGGATATTGTTCTGCCAAACAATATCTGAGTCCATATTGCTGGGCCCAGCAATACAAGCATTGTTGTCTGCACCAATCATAAAACAGTGAAATCTACCACTACCAATCACATATTAGGCTACACATATTGTCTATCAAGTGTAGACAACAGCCAATCTATCTACCCAGACACGATGTCTAGCCCTACTAGCATATAATAATAAGTACTGGATGGCTGCAATGTTACAATACTGGTGACTTTCCTCTCTATAATTCCAGGCCAGTAATCACTGAAGCTGTTATACAGCTGAGACGAGGAATTGTCTCGAGGAATATTACCAATATTGTAAGGTTGCAGCCAATCTGGTGTATAGATTTTGCTCTCACTAGCATTTCATTGACGCACCAATGGGGATGATACATTAGTCATCCAGATGCATAAATGAAGTGCTGGCAAGACTGCTGGACAGCACTTCATTGATGCATCATGCTGACCTTCCTGGTGTATACATGTAAAGCCTGTATGGTTGGCATGATGCACCAATGCAGCACTGAAGAGTACACACCAGGGCTGCATTGATGCATCATAATCCAATTGGTCAGCATGACGCATCAATGTGCTTTTGTTTGTTTAGTTTTACGTCCGGGGGCCATCGAGGAACTCAGACATTAAAGGGTTCTCGGACATTAAGTCCTTTCTTTTCTTTTTGGACAGGTATTTATATGCTGCTTGCCCGACACAGCAGTGACCAAATCTATGAATGACCGAATCTATGAGATGAATGACCTAATCCATGAGGAGGGTTGAGGGGGAAACCGCTACCGGGACTTTGTTCCCCTACTCTTTTCGAAGGATAGCAAGTGTTCTTTTATTTGCCTGGTCCCATAGGCAGGGTCAGACAAACCACGGCCTTTGATCACTCAGACATGGTTCACTGAGAGGGAATCCCATGGCAAAAGACAAGCATGTAGGCCCGGGGGTGCAAGAAACCCCAAGCCACAAGAAACCCCAAGTTTGTTGCCTTTTATGAATCTGGTATGCCCACTGGTAAAATGGAAGGAGCATTCCTCCTTCATGGACTCCCAATGAAGTTATTCTGCTCCTCCATGCCCTCACATGAAGGTCCCCACTCCAGAGGAAGGGCATCAATGTGCTATCAGCATTTAAAGGGCTAGCAACCAGTAGGGCCAGGCATGGGGTCCATTTGTCTCCAGTGTGCTATGTTTAAATACACCTCAAGGCTGCTGCACACAGCTGAGACTGCTCATTGACTGGCTCATCATGGCTCCATGGGATTTAACTCTCCCTTTATAGTCTCCCCCAGGAGGCCTCTAGGTGGATTTAAATTGTTGAATCTGACTTTAGACACCGTAAACTCTTGTTACAGCACACCTGCACTTATGAATTTTTACTACCTATTACCCCCTTCAGTGGCAGTGTCAAGCCCCTTCTTCATGTCAATACTTATGACTGTATTTGGGCCCCTACATTTGCTTTAAAAAGGACTTCATTGGAGTCGGTGGGTCAATTCCTTAGAGTCAGCATAATGCACTGCCTCTTTTTGAATTGTTATACAGTGAACATGAGGTGTGATATGGTTGGACAGGGTTGGAGTCATTTGTTGGTTTCAGATCACTTCCGCCACTCTCTCCATTTGTGGTAAAGCTATATCAAACTTGGTCTCAAACCTGCCTGTAATTGTTATGTGGATGCAGAGACCCACAGGGTAATAACAACCCAACATGGCCCTTACCGGGTTAATCACTCTTAATCCATCCAGTTATCAATAGACTGTTATCACCAATATTGAAGACCAGAATAGCTTCTATAAGTAGCAGCATTGAAAGCATGGGTTATTTTCTACCTCCGTCCCCACCCCTCGCAGACACCCGGATGTACCTAGTGCCCCGACCAGCCACCAGGTGGCAGTACCAACTCCCGCCACCAGGGGAAGAACATTAGTACGCCTGATTGACTCCAGCCAATGAGAGGCCTCGTTACAAATGGGCTTAGTGCTTCACTCAGTCCAATTGGTGACTGCCACTAACAAGTGCAAGTACTGCCTGTGGTTTGTGTGTGGGGGGGGGGGGAGGGTGAGTAGGGGGGGGGCACACCCCAAATTTTGGATACTAATATTGTGAGCATGTTATCATTGGAATTATCAAAGGAGCCATTTTTGAATGAAAGGCCGGGCCCATCAGGGCACTAAATTAAGGGAGGTTAAGACAATTTGTAAGGAAACAAGAGGGAAAGTTTAGAAAAGATAAGGAGTACCCCCCTTCCTATGAGTGGGTGGGTGTTTGTGGGCGAGGAGGAGAGGTGATAGTACATGCAGAATCTGAGTGACAAGGTAAATAGTAGTCACTGCTAACCCTTTATTTTATGTGAATAACTTCTTCCCATAGAGATAGCATTGCAGGGCCGATTCGCACACCCCCAGTGGCATAACGTGTGCCGATCCACCACAGCGGCCAATCCACCACTGCAGCCTCGTTCTGGGTGCATGTAAACATTCAAAATGGCGGATCAGCGCTTGTACGGGGAACTACGGTACCGGATTTTGATAATTTTTCCTTATTTAAACCTCTAAAAACATAAAATAAATATAGAACTAAACTCCCCTGGTGTCCTCGGTGGCTGATCCACCCCTCGGGGGGGGGCTCTCCCCCTCGTGGTGGATCGGCCACCTCGTACACCACGGTCGTTTAGTTCTATCTATTTATAGGCTGATGGTGCATCCATGACTCATGTTGACTCTACTGAGTTGATACAGTACTAGATAAAAAAGCAATGAAATGTTGGTCAAAAACTCGCCATGGCTTCCTCGGTGCATCATGCTGATCAATGGACATGCTGTACTCATAAGTGTCTCCTAAAGGGTGCACTTTAATGCACGCACATCGATCGCCATGATGCATGAATGCATTGTAGGCCTGGCCAGTAACTTGCCAGGCCTACATTCACACATCATGCCAACCCTGGTAAGTAATTTGCCAGGGCTGCATTCATGTATCACACCAACCCTATGGGGTTGATACACATACTCCTCAAGGGTTGGCATGATGCTCCAATGAAGTTCTGTTGAGCAGACTCACCAGCACATCACTGGTGCACCATGCTGACCAATTCGCATGAAGCACTCCTGCATCAGTGGCCCTCAAAGGGTAAGGATAACATGCTGTCCCACTAGGGTTAGAGGCAGCTACCTAGTGGACAGCATGCAGTAGTTGTAGCTGTCAGGTGGTGGGTGGAAGGTGTGTTTGGCTCAAGTAGGAGACAAAATGGGTGGACAGGTTTCACTCTGAATAAATGATACACACAAACACCACTCCACAGTACAGATAGGATATGGGACGGTGGGAGGGGGGGGGGAGTTAGTCAGTAAGGTGCACTGCGTGGCATGGCATTTTCAGGGCCCATACATGAGAATTAGGCCTTTAAGTGGTGGATACACAATTTTAATGAGGTGTGGTCCAAAAGTAGGGTATGCACCCCTGTTTTTAAACAAAATTTGGGCTCCAAAATCCCGAAAGAGATAACAAAATGGATTTGCAGTGCTACGCATCCCAGCTAAAAGCGCCACTGCTTTTAAGGGAATAATATTGGTCATGTTTTTTATATGTCTGCATCAAAGAATGAAAATTATATGAGAAGTCAGACTGAGCAGAGGGGCAGACCCATTCCATGAAATCTATCACCAACACCACCCACGCAGTTTCCACCTTAGCTGTGCCTTTATTCAAATTTCAGTTCCCAGTTACCTCCCACATAGAAGCCAATAGATAGAAATAGAAACTATAGTCCTCACCTAGAGATTGAAACTTTATTCTTTAGTACTGTTCAGATTTATTTTGTTAAATTACCAAGTAAAGAGGATTGTAAAATGTGGGCAATACCACAGCACAAGCGAGGATGCCAACACCGGCATTTAAGCAGATGATAGCCTGCACCAGCAAATCAGCCTGCACTGGATGACTCCCCAGTGCAAGCTGATAGGTCAGTGGTAGCAATGAGTGTGGGCCCAATCTAACTGTCAAAATGAATTTAAAACACCATTTTCTCAGCATTCAGGGCATAAACATTCAGGCAGGCTTATCACCCCCAGGCAATCACCAGCTTAAATGCAAGTGGTTGCATCATCCCCTGAGCTGTCTTAGTGTCTGTATTTTCCAAGCCTGGTAAATGCAGCTCCTTGACTCTGGGAACATTCTATGAGCTGCATATTCTGCATAGTTTCCATATAAGCTGCTGCTGATGGTATATATTGGAGTTATAGTAGTGGTCACCAAAGGGTTAAAGTGCAATAGAGGAACAAGGCATCTGGAGACAATACCATGAAGTGGTCATGTAGACATGTCTGGGTCTGGCAGTTAGAGGATGTTGTACAATGTACGCCCTGCAGGGATGGCACATTGGGAATTCTGCCCATGAACAAGCAGATTTTTCAGGGGTAGGCCCTGGGTGGGTGCACAGCGTGTGGGGGTATTTGGATGGAGTAGAATGGGTAACTAGCTACCTATATAGTGAACTACTAGCACAGGCTGCCACAGGCCAGAATTACACTGTTTTTATGCAGCTGAGACACGTCTCATATGAGATCTAGCTGTAGGATGGAAGGATGGTCTGTTTAAGCCTGTTAGGGCTAGCTGTAGGATGTTAGGGTGGCCTGTTTCTGCCTATGAGGTCTAGCTATAGGATAGGAGGGTGGTCTGTTCCAGCCTGTTAGGGCTAGCTGTAGGATAGTAGCGTGGCCTGTTTCAGCCTACGAGGTCTAGCAGTAGGATAGAAGGGTGGCCTGTTTCAGCCTATGAGGTCTAGCTGTAGGATGAAAGGGTGGCCTGTTTAAGCCTGTAAGATCTAGCTATAGGATGCAAGGGTGGCCTGTTTAAGCCTGTAAGATCTAGCTATAGGATGGAAGGGTGGCCTGTTTAAGCCTGTAAGATCTAGCTATAGGATGGAAGGGTGCCCTGTTTAAACCTGTGAGATCTATCTGTAGGGTGGAAGGGTGGCTGGTTTAAACCTGTGAGATCTAGCTATAGGATGGAAGGGTGCCCTGTTTAAACCTGTGAGATCTGTCTGTAGGGTGGAAGGGTGGCTGGTTTAAACCTGTGAGATCTATCTGTAGGGTGGAAGGGTGGCTGGTTTAACTCTGTGAGATCTGTCTGTAGGGTGGAAGGGTGACTGGTTTAACTCTGTGAGGTGTAGGTTTAGGATGGAAGGGTGGTCTGTTTCAGTCTGTGTAGGATGGAAGGGGTGGATTAATGAAGAAGCAGTGTACCGCCACACAGGCACTATTGATTCCGACTCTTCCCAAGGTCATTTGCTCACCTCGTTGACACAACTAGGCTTTAGTTCCATCTATCTGCCATCAACTCATCCTGGTCCCTCTCTTACCCTGTAAGGCCCACATAAAGCTCTTTAAATACTGCTAATGCACAGGGGGGGTGGGGGAGCAGAGCAGCTGAAAAAGTGGGGGGATGGGTGTAAAGTCCACTATATGTCAATCTATAGGGAAACCTGAAAAAGTGTAGTGGATGCATCCCAAGAGCTCTCCGCCACTGAATGAATTGGTTCATAATGACCATTGGTTGTCATGATGTATGAATACAGCCCCAGCATGTAACTGGCCAGGACTACATTCATGCATGCTGATCCTAAAGGGTCCATACTCTCCTGGAATATCGGCATGATGATCTAATGAAATGCTGGTTAGTGGCCAGCAATTTATTGCTGCATCTTAACAACCTCAAAATGCCTAATAGCTCTAGTACCATAGGATGTGCCTATGATGTATAGCAAGAATACTTTACATTAAATTCGTACAAAACTGGGACAAATCAAATCCCAGGTGCACCATTTACAATTCCTTCAAGTCCGCTTTATACATGAGGTATGCCTTATACACAAGATGTGCCTTATAAACGGTCACAACGCTAACCCCTTTTTTGTAGCATTTGTCCAGAATAAATAAAACTAGTGTTTAGTCAAAATGTTTTCCTCCAGAGGTACTCAGACTCCAGGGTGTGTCTGAATATGTCTGGGGCTTTCTTCTTTAAGGGCCACATGATGCTTCATATTGATCAGGCTTGGGAAAAGGTAATGCAGTGCCAACAGTGGACTGGGGAAAAACGTTGGCCATATCTCCACCAATAGAACTGTATGTGGAGGAGCCTGAACCACTGTTGGACAACTATCCACTGTTGGACAGTGGGGGCCTTGGTCACTTTTGGACAACTCTACACTGTTGGAGACTGGCCCACAGTGAGTTTTCTTATCTCCTGGTTACCATAGTGATAGCTGATAAGAGATAAGTGCAGGTGTTGGACCATCCTCCAACAGTGGGGCTAATGCAGGTGTGGAGGTGAGGGAGGGGGTATGGGGTCAACAGAAAATGCATGATTTGAAATTATTTTGGTACAGTAAATGCAGCATATCTCATCATGTACAATTTTGTTTTGAATGTGTTCATACATATACCTGGATAATTGTAAGGCCTACCACTATACAGGTATAATTGTTTGCACAAATCATTAATGCCTTGCACAAATTGCCTTTTCTATTCTTAACCTTATGGTATATGAAATTCATCCAGAAATGTTGGAGGATAGGCCAATGTTTAGCCCTCCTCCTATGGTGGAGGGGAGTCAATGTTTTCCAAGACTATTGATGCTGCTTTGTCCTTATGATGCCCCGATGCAGTGTGGCTGGTGGGTGAGTAGACTCACCAGCACTGCACCTTGATATATCATCAGGTACTTTCTCAGGCATAAGGTTGACATGATGCATTAATACAGGATTTGAGAGGTCTAGTAGGGTTACAAATATCAGCATTATCTATGGCTTCATTCATGCATCAGCATCATGTTACATTGATGCATCATGATAAGCAGGCATGATACATTAATGCATCATTACCAATGGGCATGATACATCAATGCACCATGACCAGTGGTCATGATGCCTTCACGCACCATGACCTACAGGTTAATCCATCCAATATACACAGCCTCATCGTACCTCCATCCCTAGTTCCTCCTCAGGCAGGTAGGTGGCGCCAGGGGCACATGTTCCGGCAGGGCTTGTTTACCTGGAGGTCTTTACAAGGCCCTCAGGCCCCCCCCCCCACTTTTTGCCATAGTAACCTTTGATCCCCTACTACCGGCATCCTGTTACCATGGTTACTGCTGTGGCCAGCTCCATCAGTTACCATGACAACCATGGTTGATGACCACTGTGTTGGTGTAATGAGGGAGTTGTAGTAGGCAGATACATATGTACTCTGTATACAACACTGGTTTAACTACTACTGAGATTTGTAGTCAACCTTTAACCCTTAAGAGGGTGTTTCACCAGATCTGATGTAGACGTCTGGTGGAATCAGTAATAAACGGGTGCCAAATGATCGGTCAACCAACCCAATCAGGAGGTATTGAGCCCTGAAAATGACTTTATTTAGCCTCCCGATTGCCTCCTAATAGTCCTGGTTGTGATAAAAGATATAGTTTAAAGTACTGCATAATGTTTCCCATTTGTCAATTTTGTATACATCTGATGTTAGAATGTTGTTTATATCTACATAGCCTCAATCTATATTTCAAGATGATCTCATATCTGCACTTAGTTATATTTCCATATAATGTTAGCCCATTATTTACAGTTACATAATCTAATGGTAGTGTATTATTTATATTTGCAGGGGGCGTTGAGGAGAGAGTAACATGCGGTTTAACTGTAAGGTGGCGTTGTCGGTGCTCATGTTGGCCACTGTGTTCACCCTGGTGTCCTTCTGGACACGTTGTACGGACGTCACCCGCCAGGACAACAACTTCTACAGGTCAGTCAAGTCATTACTTACTAGGATTTTCCCCCATCATCAACCCCACACCCACTGAAATCAATGATCTTCATAAAAACCTATTTTGTCATTAGTTTGTCAGACCTCTTTTTGCTTAGCAACCTTACCTCCAATAGCATAACCTATCCTACCAAGGCACAATGTTAGACAAGACCTATTCAGTTTGAATTTAGAGGCATTATCTCTTGATTATGGAAGTTAGTTTCTAGCGAAGCACAAGCTCCCCTTCTAGAATCAGGAAAATATTATTTTCAATGTACACTTAACCTAAAAAAAAAAGCAGTCTCGGCAGCTATTCATTATGTCTGCTATCATAAAGGGATATTTTTCTAAGAATACACTGTGTAACTGTATATGGTAGCTCCCACTTGTAGTGCATAGAATCATGGAGGAAACAGTGCATGTGTGCAGTTCACAGCCTGTATTGTACTGTGGATAATAGTTTATATGAAGCCACCACAAAGGGCTGACATTATGCTGATATTCAACTTTATTTAGCCATTTAGGGACTGCATAATGCACTAATGCATCATACCCATTCATCATGATGCATGAATGCAGCCTTAGCGAGTTACTCTCTGGGGCCAATTGGCATTATGCATTTCCAGCCATTTTAGAGCACATTGAACCTTAACCTCAATGATCCACATGCGAATTCAAAATGTTCCTTAAAATTGAGATGCCTAAGAAATGTTTAAGTCATTCGCCCAATGATTTAGAATTGAGATTAGTCCAACTCTTTTAGCTTTACCTCTATTTTTACAGCTCTAATACAGAGAAAAATGCCAAATACAGAACCTATCATATTGTAAAGGGACAGTCAGGATGAGGAGGGGACCAAGAAAAGAGACAGAAGTAAGATTTACAATAGTACAATACATAATATAGAAGAGAGTAGAAGAGTTCTGAATGGCGGAGTGTCCTACTGGGACCCCACTGTACCATTTTGTACATGACTAGATACATTGATGGTCTACTTCCGGTCTGTGGAGCACGCTGCCATTGTGACTCGGATGCTGACCACAAGGGGGCCCGGGGCATTGTGGGAGCCATGCAGGCATTATGGGATGCCACATCTGCTTCCGCTGTGACTAACGGAAGTAGTGTGGAATTGAGGCTGTAAAACCTCTTCATATAATCAAATTTTACACCTTTTTTAAAGCTCATGGAAATGTGTTACTGCATTTAATCTAAAACTATATGAGATCTCATATCAATAAATCTAAAGCAGAGCTCCCTAAGGGCTCCCTAGTGATAAGATGAGATGATAAAAACCATGACAGTGCTTGTACCAGATGATAGGTGTCGCATTGGTAGTCAAGTGTAACTTATCACCCTACCACCAGATGTCCTCTTTGACCTTTGAATGTGCCCGGTATGACCCCTGGGGAGTGAGTGCTACCAGTGGTTACCATGAAGCCCAGATTGTACGACCTCAATCTAAAAGTTGATTTGTGATACAGTCAATGGCCAATACTGGGGATGCTGTAGCGTCATCCTAAGCATAAGCGTGTCATGAATACGTTAGAGAGTAACTGGTTGTTGGAATTTAATACATTCACTCTATTCTTTGTCTTGACTAACCACTGGTCTAACACAAGCACAGTACACTTATACAGGCCAACAGGAACCTGCTGTTTAAAAACCACCAGGATACATTCCTGGATTATGCTGAGCAGTGGGCATGATTATTGAGGGGGGTGTCTCTTTTCCCTAATCTTGTTGAGGTGACACCTATGGTGACCATTATAATCGATGAGAAAGTAAAACTTCTGCCTCAGAGCAAATCTAAATTCCTCTCCCATGGAATTTGGCAAAGGAAGAATCCAAACTTATGGACAGTTGTGATGATGAATAGGGTCCACGTGGTCTTACTCCCAGTCTGTGTGCTCTCAGATACATCTAACCCTTTTAGCACAACATGACAACTCTTCATTGTTATCACCAAGAACTGTATATGAGGCACACCCTGTATTGATGCCAGACCAGATTAGGCTTGTCCTGAATAATTCTAATATAATTATAAACTGCATATATAACTATGACACTAGATAAGGAGTCTGCTCGTCAGCACTTCATTGGTGGATCATACTGACACTCTGGGAGCGTAACAACCCCCCTAGGGTTGGCATCATACATGCAATTATTTGCCAGGGTATCATGCATCATGCTGATCAATAGGCATAATGCATTAATACATCGGCCTTTAAAGGGTGTACTACCTAAGTGTGCAGGATATGATAGATGCACATGGGCAGAGTGTGATTGTTCTGTGCCAGTCCCACCGGAAATCACCTGCCCCTACAGGAAGTGGTGTGGGACTCTGCCACCAGATGGCAGCAAATTGGACACTTGTCATTAATTCAGTGTCACATGGTGGGTGTACAAGTTCTGTTATGAGTGTGTGAGGTGGCGATGAGATGGCATTCCGGTATATATATATGTATACACAGCCATTCACTCCTAAAAAATAACATATTTACCACCATGTCACTAACGGGCCAGAGCCAGTGCCCGAACCAGGGCTTTGTAAAGGAGAGGGTGCGCCCCTTATTTGGTCTGTATTTTATAGCTAAAATTGAAGCCTACCCACATACAAAATGCACCCTGAGTTCCTGGCAGACCTGTAAGGGGCAACTGAGGGTTGATATTGACCCAAATTAATCTAATGTAATCGTATGCACCCCGGCTTTAAGATCCCTTATTTTGGGAGGTTCTATCAGGCGCTTCAGGGCTCAGATTTGTGCATCTTATGCGCAGGAAGATATGATAATAAAGGGAAATAAACTCTTTAGTACTGGCAAAATGGAGGGGCTGCACACACCTGGTTTGCACACATCCCAACACCCCATGTCTAAATCTGCCACTGAGAGCTGCATTCATTCATCATTATGACAATGGTTAGTCAGGTAACTATGTATAAACATGTACATCAAGAGGAGAACCGGAAGCCCTAACCTAGGGTGCAATTGATGGTCTTTAATCCTATCAATGGGCTTATTATGTTGGATTCTGAAAACATATTTGTGAACCATTAGCGACAATTTACAGACAACAATGAACTTTTAAGCTTTGACCTTCGAAAGATTGTTGTTGGTGCACACACAGATAATTCTTTAGAGGCTGCTTAGTGCATTATTCCCATTACTTTGGCATTCATGCATGCTGACTCCATGGGGTTGATGCGCTCCCAGGGGTTACTTATTTTTCTTGATGATATGCAACGATTTGTCAGTGAAATATAATATTCGGTTTTCCATGTATTCGATACCATTAACTACAAAAGATTTGTCAGAATTTGGCATGGTGTCTGACATAAGCACAAGAGAGCGCATGTCAGTATAAGAGAAGAAAGGGGAAAAGATGGAGAAGCATCCTTGTTATTTGTTGTTGAATACCTGATTGACTGTACAAAGGTCACGTACAGCACCGCATCCATCCACTATAAGGTTCATAACATGATCTAGCAACATTAGCATTGGGCTACTTCTTAGACAGCTCATAGTAGACAAATAACAGCCAGACTTTTACACATCCTACTGTAGTGGCCCATTTTAGCCCACCTGACCTAATATACTTGCGAATCTGACTTACCCTGCGTTTATGTGAGACCTGTGTTTATTTGGATTATAAAAATGAATAAATTTTCAAATTTCAAAATCCCCTTGTTACCTGGGCTAAAGCGAGACATGCACTAAATCAAAGCTCTGGGCAGCTTTGAAGGTGCAAATAAAGGCATATTCAGCAAGACTGAGTGACATTGTCAGAAAATGTTAAATTCATCTAGATTTCAATTCAGCACTTAAGCGAGCTTATGGAAAGAGCCTGACAAAATGAAATGGATTTATCAATACTGCTTTATTCAAGCAAACCCTTTGTATACACAAAAGACCATCACCAAGGGATAGTGGTGTAATACCTGCATGTAAGGGGAATCCAATATGTAAGACGCACCCTCAGTTGAAGGGAATATTATGAGGCATATCTAGATATAGATTTTAGGCACTTTAGTACTCTTCTAGAAAAAGAAACTCCTTGCCTTTAAGGTGCACCATTAAGGCACACACTTAATTTAGGCCAGTCCTATAAGTGTTCAATCTTCCTGCATAAGGCGCGCCTGATATGCGGGGTATTAGTCTTCTTCATTGTATAATTTTCAATTTTGCTATCACAAGCATTTTGCTTGTTCAAATCCTGCACTTATTCTCAGACTCAGCCCTTATACAGGCCACTGACTGTCTGAACGAGAGACATAGAGGAGGGGGCTAGGAGGAGATGGGACGGAGGGGGAGTGGTAGGAGAAGATGGGATGGAGGGGGCCTGGTCTCAGCTGGTCTCACCCCGTGTGCAGATTGAATCTGGGCGGCGCTGGTACCAAGTTGTCTTTTCACCAACCAAAGACTCCAGGGCAGATAACCAGTGGAGAGATGAGTGGGGTGGAGGAGGGAGGGGCACACAAGGGGCTTCTCCTGGGTCTATACATTGTCAATGATCAGTTCCCAACTTGGTGTCTATTTAGAGCTAATACTGAATTGTAATGTTCTTTAGTTTAAATCTTAGAAACTTAAAAGGACAACATTTGTTTTCAGCAAGGCTTCCCTAGATTATAAAAGAGGCTTTATCTTTATGAATGCAGTGGATGACGGGGCCCCATATAACACAGGAGCTCTGTATCTCACCTTGTGAGAAAACCCTTGGCTTTGCCTTGTGAGATGAAAACCCTTAGTGGGATCAATTTTTATGAATCTTTGTCTATCAGCGACTACCTATCCCCTCCTCTGTCTGTTTATCATGCATTTCCCCCCTCTGAATATGACCCTAGATGTCAAAACTGTGTAACCACCCAATACTCACTCCTTTAGAAATACCACTGCATAGAACACCAAGTAGTCATGGACAAACAATAGTCCCCTGTACACAAATAAAGCTGATTTGTTCTGTGATATGATGGAGACTGTATTTACATGAAGAATGGGAAAGGCAGAGTTCTGTTCAGACATTGGATACTGTTGACAATCTCTGTCATGGATACCAAGAGGGTGAGTCAGTTTGTCCATTTCAGTATACTGTGTGTACAGTTTTATAATGCCAACAGGAATATTTCCCATTGAGAAAAATTGCAGATTTCCAATTTCCCACAAATCACAAATCTATGAGTGGCATCAACATACATACTGAAACAAAGGAACATTTCTGTATGCTACTATCTATTCCCACACACATATATACTCAAAACCATAGAGACATTTCTATGTATTACTATGTAATCAATGGACTGGTTCAGCGCGCATCCCTCCTTGCATTCTGCACTGTTGTATTAGACGCATATCGCAGCTCATACATAAGGATTTCTGGTAATATGTGTGATTGAGGCCCTTTGTGCCTGTCATAGATTACCGCTGCTGCCTTCTTATAGCCCGGACACTTTTATAGCAGGCAGCCTTTATCCCCCACCCCAGTCATGTACATGTAGAACATCCATATAAAACAATGGGGTCTGCAGAAAAAAGCCTTCCTAACTCTCTATGGGCCTCATAGTGCTTCCATTACCCAGAAGAATGAATTAGAGGTGCCCTTTTTCCAGTATTAACAGGAATTCCTGGCTTTTGGAGGATATTTCTGTATTGGATCCCTAGACAAGGTGTCGAAGATGATAAAATTTCTATTTCTTTTTTGTTGGCCAGCAGGTCGGGTCTCTAATTAATTGAATGTAGCACTGGCCTATTACTCTCCGGGGCTGCTTTCACCCTACACAGGCAATACACTCTAGACGGACACCATTCAGAGCAGGATATTGGTGCATCATGACCATTGCTTGGCATGATGCATGAATGAAGTGCTTGCAATATTGCTCACTAGCACATCCAGGAGCATCATGCCAACCCACTGGGAGTCTGTCAACCCTGTATGGTCAGCATGATGCATGAATACAGCCCGTGTGAGTATAGACTCCCCAAGTTTAAGTCCACATATATACTAATGCAGAAGTGTATCATATTGGCTACTGGGCATGATTTATTGATGGGGGTGTGTGATCCTTAAAGGGTTAATAACCCACCCTGTTGTCAATGCTACCTTCTCCATATCAATATTGGCCCTCAATCCCCCCCCCCAACACACACACCCCAACCATCACAGGAGAGGGTGATAGGAAAGACATGATAAAATATAAAGTAGAAAAATGACAATACCAAGGGCTCTACAAACATCACAGACATGGAAACAAAGGGGAATACAGCCCCAGGTCTTCCTTAGACAAACCTGTAAAGCCTTTAAAGGCTGATAGTGCTTTAATGCATCATGGCTGTGATGAGGCATGAATGAAGCCCTGGCAGCTTACACTCCAGGGATCTATATTGCTGACCCTGGTGGGTTGAGGGTCAGCATGATGCACCATTGTTGGGAATTTTTTTTATCAGCACTTCATTGGTGCACATGGGTATAAAATCTGGTGTAGCCTTTTCTGATTTGTATTTCATAGAATTGTATACCCCTCCCTATCTAATATGGTGCAATTCATTCTGGTAATAGCGGGCCCGTTATATGCACAATACAGGACATCAGTATGGTCCTTTGGTGGGGAGGGAAACCACTTGGTTAATCAGTTCTGATCACAGTCCCATGGTGGCAGCACTGATTGGCCTGCACCCCTGCCACACATCCAAATCAAAGTCACCACCAGTAGGGAATACAACTTCGCTTTATGGCTTCAGATGGCGCCACTGTGCCGGTGCAATTAAGACTGGATAAAATGTTGGACACATTTTATTTTCACACAGATACATGCATACATTTAGCATGGTTAGAACTTCGCCAGAACACTGTAACCAGTACTGTGATGATAGACATGTAGAAAGTGGAAGATCTATATATTTGAGGTCTTGTTGCAGCTTTAGCTCAGGGATGTGAACCTACAATGTCTTCCCATATTAAAGGGATTTCAAGTTCCAGAGACCTTTATTTAAGGGGTTCTATTTGAGCACCCCAGGGATTTTTTTCCCCTCCTTCCCAGATTTTGACAAGAAATTGCCATCTGACATTAAATCACTCTGCCCCTTAAAGGCCTTCTCCCGTTGATGCTTATTATTGCTCTCTCTATGAGTAGAAGGAGGTTGTAAGCTGCTTGCTCCGCCACCCCCATTTAGGGCTGTTTTACAGGAGTTATTATTCCCCTGCTCACATCCTGTATTGACAATGAAGTGCTGGTGAGCAGACAGCCCAGCACTCAACTGTTGCATCATGACAACCGATGGGTATGATGCCTACCTGCATTAGATGTCCTTAAAGTGTTAAATGGTTTAAGGGGTTGGGTGGTTTCTAGGCAAGCCCCTTCATGCCTGGAGATCATGTTGATAAGGGCGGCATGTTGACACAGGAGAAACAAGACCAAGGTTAAAGTGTCATCCACAACAACCCCCGCCATCAGGTTTTACACCGTGCTACAAATCACCGTGTCAGTACTACAACCAGGTCAGGGGCTGAGTACACAGCCTTAACTCTCAGCACATAGGGTCAGCTTTAAGTGGCATAATGGATACGGCTCAAAATCAATCCTCTCAAAAATACCCCAGAACGTCCACATTGACCATACTTTGCTTAGTACCTACCCTATTTTCTCCTATCCTCTATGATTAGAAGGAATCATCAGATATGCACCTAATTTCCTACTTTTGGAGTGCATGCCACATTTCCAATCTGGAATACATTCCAATCTGGAATGGCTGGGCCCATTGTGCCCTCTTTGTAAGGACTATAAATCACTCTTAGCATTCCTATAAATCCTAAATGTCTTGTTATAACAGTGTGTAGAACACATATTACCACAGTAGTAGAAATTATTTTATCTTGTCAATTGATCAACAATTTGTGTGTTGGTGAGTCACCACCATATACAGACTACGAAAGCAGAAGGAAGAGTAATTCATGCTCTTTTTTCCATTCCAAGCAATAGGGCCACTGGTGATGAGTCGGTCTCCCCCTTTTAATACCCTATATTTATAGGTTCCTCTGGTAGAGCTGACAAGCAATCTTCTACCTTCATTTGGCCTAATAGTCATAAGTAAAGGTGGTAGGATGGCCTATGTGGCAGACATGACCTTTTGTCTTAACCCTTTAAAGAATGCAGAGACATATAAATGGGTTATGCCTTTTTGGTTGTTTTCTTGATGCATGAATTATCCATGGGGAGTTTGATTCAATTGATACATAGATGCCAGTCCTATGTGCTTAGTATGGGGGCAACATGCTGGTTACATTGATGTGTCATACTAATCCTGTGTAAGGTTGATACACTCCCTGAAGGTTGGCGTGATGCACAAATGAAGTACTGGTGAGCAGACTTGCCAGCATTCCTTGGTATATTATGCTGACAACAGAGCATGGTGTACTAGTGCATGATCAGCCCTTACAGGGTTAATGTGTTCCTTGAGACATGGTAGTTTGTCTTAATAAGGGCTGTGTGGGAAGGGGACCCTATTACCCTGGTTTATTGTTACACTAATAGGCCGTACTGTTGATGAACACATAAGTAAACCACCTTATGGTCTGTTCTCATGAAACCGGTTAGAATTATTATGAACAGTACTTTCCCTGGAAGGTTTGGCTTATACGTGGGAATTTAGTTCTTGATCTTCAAAGGGACAGACCTTGACCTTTCCTTTGATATATTACGCTACCCCTTAGCATCTCAAATAATAGAAGATTTAACCTTAGTTGTCATAAGTAGACATATCATATTGTCAGAAATGATTTTTTTCAATGTGAATCTGATTGAACACATAGTCATACATTTATCATTGTATATCTTATATTACAGGGAAATGTTCCTAGTCACAGAGGCGGCCCAAGACCCCCCTGTGGTGGTCAAGGGGGCACATCTGAATCTGAACCAGTTGTTACCTACATTTTATATGACATAGTTAACATTCTGTATCTTATATTACAGGGAAAGGTTCCTAGTGACAGAAGCAGCCCCAGACCCCCCTGTGGTGGCCAAGGGGGCACATCTGAACCTGAACCAGCTGGTGGTGGACCAGGGCGACCCAGTGTCCTACAGAGACATAGACTGTGTCATAAATGGAGAGTACACTGTCACCTGCCGCAGGGAGGGGAATGAGGTCTATGTACCCTTTTCCTTCCTCAGCAAGTACTTTGAGGTAAGTTCAAGTTATATGCTAACATTTTGACCCTTATAGCCAGGACTGCATTCAAGCGTCATGCCTACCTGAATGGCCAGAGGTTCGGCATGACGCCATCTGCCAACAAGGCGCTGGTTCGCAGACTTGCCAGCACTTTGTTGATGCATCATGATGACCCATGGACATGCTCTCCTAGATTGATGCACCATTGTAGTGCTGGGGAGTTACTTGCCAGCACTACATTTACAAGCCTTTATTATAGTTTATACATTTCCTTTAACCTTGTCAAACTATCTGATCCCTCACTTTTCTCAGACAGAAGATTTCGAACAACCTGTATATCATTCATTATTCTTAGTCTTTGATCCTTCGAAAATGCTTATTCAGACATTTTTCCTTGCATTTCTTGAATGTGAAGAAGTGAAGGGTGACTGTTTCTCGAACTCCATTGTATTAGTCACACCTGGAGTTAAAGGATCTCTAAGCCTTTGTTATCCTCTGAAATGGATTTTACTCCTTGATGTACATACAAGGTTTTATATTAAAAAAAAGGAATCAGTATTATTTGCTGTCTGGACAAATTACAGACACCTCTCAAAGTTAATGAGTGTTAGACAAAAAGAGGCTGGCTAGAGCAGCGTACAAGTGCCAGCAACCATAGTTATTAAACCTTTAAAGACACCCTTCATTGATGCTATTGGCAGATCCTGGTCATTGATGGATTAATATGGGGGTCACTTCCCTTTTAAATATAGTTCACAATTCATTTGCCTCTAAAATTGAGCCAGAATTAGGGAAAGTGCACCCTCCTCCTTTTTCACAATTCCAGATGCCCAACTAAATGAGGACAGAGAACCCCAAGGCAGGATACAAGCATGAAGGGGTTAACATTTTAAGTACTTCTATTGCATTAATACATCATGCATGGATGCAGCCCTGGCAAGTAGCTCATGATCACCAGGGTGCTGCATCATGCTGACCCTATGGGGTTGCTACACAAACTCCTAGTGGGTTGGCATGATCCCCAAGCACTTCATTAATACATCATGCCGACCAATTGACATGATGCACTCCTGCATTAGCGGCCCTTTAGGGGTTATTGGATAAACAAGAGCCAACAGACTGTGTGAGGCCTCCGGCATCAATGCTAGAAATAACTCCCTCTCTCCATCTCCAATTATACAGCAGTACTAGTAATAAATATAGCTGTCCTACATAGTAATCCTTTTAGTCTGGTATGATGGTACAAGGTACTGGTTCTACTACTGTCTCAAATTGCTATATGGTAGCACTTCATTGCTAATGCATTAATGCCCTCTGGTTGTCATGATGCATAACTGCAGTCCTGGTGTATTTATGTAAGTTTCCGTTGATGTAGGTTCTTCTGATGCACGGTGACTAATGAATTAGCAGGAACACACTCTAAGTTAAAGGTTTGCCCATTTAATGCTGTGTAACTGTTCCCTGGATGCACCAACCATAGAGTACTTTCCTACCCATGTGTGCCTGAATAAGAGTGTTCAGTGGGTAGCTCATGGTGGGTGCAAAGCAAGACCAGAGAATACTTTGCTACCTATCTCTGGTTGAATCAGAATGATGTGCAAATCATGGTGGTCTTACAGCACAGACACTACCTTCCCACCTATCTGTGCTTGAATCAGAATGATGTGTGGGAAGCAGCAGGGAGAGGAGAGGAGCAGCTCTTTTTATCAGAACCAATCAGCTGGGGGAGCAGCCCAGACCAGGCAGGCTGACAGTTACTGACCCCCCCCCCCCCCGATAGGAGGCATGACCTGCGCCCTACCCACTGCATCTGTGCTGGGATTACTGCTCAGGGCGGGGTGCACTGGAGGAGGTCTTTCTGTTCATGTTTCATTTTTTGCAGATTTATAAGGATGGTAGACATGAGTAACTAAAAATTTTAGATCCAGATTCTCGAAAATGGATGCCACTTAAATTTATTTTTCAGGAAGAACTCTCACTCTACCCTATAGATATATCTGGGATGATTATGTCTACAATCAGTTTCTTTGTCCCTTGTAGGTGTATGGTAAGATCTCGGAGTATGATGGCTATAATCGGTTTGAGTGGAAGCACAGTTATTCCCAGGTCTACACGCCCCAGTCACGGTACACCCCAGAAGGTATCTTCATGTCCTTTGAACACTACAATGTGGAAGTCAGGGACAGGGTCAAGTGTATCAGTGGTATCGAAGGTAAGAGTTTCACTTATATCTATCGTAACAGTTATAGTGGGGCCCCCCGGGCCCTTAACTTTGTCCTTCTTGGTCATGAAGCAGACACTTTTGCTTTCCCCTCCTGTTTAACTAGATGAACTTTAAGGCCCAATAGCTTACCCTCAAAAGATGGGTCCAGGAATATTCATTGTTCTGCCCATAGATTATGGATGGTCAAATCTGGCTCAAATCTTACATTTTGGCTATGTATCTATTATCCGAGTTGTGATTGATAGTGTGATAAATCTAAATGCTTTTTCTCTTTCAGGAGTCCCTATATCTACACAGTGGGGACCCCAGGGCTACTTCTACCCTATACAAATAGCCCAGTATGGCCTAAGTCACTACTCTAAGTACCTGGCCACCAAACCCCCCTCCAGGATCATTCTGGAGGATGCAGAGGATGAGATGACCAGTCGGTGGATACTGCCTGATGATGAGACCACTATAGACAATGTTATAGACCCTATACGCGGCACTCGGGTCATAGAGTTCAACACAAGAGGTGAGTCAAAATACCATTTAAGTATACACAATCACTGTAGTACCTTGCCTATATATATGAGGTGTGACTTATGCAAGAGGACAGACTTGCTGGTGCATCATACAGGACGGGCCAAACTCTTACAATCTTCCCATATTTTTTCTTTATTCCATTATCAAGAAGATGAACTGATGGAGTGTGAAGCAGTCACTGTTATACCTCCAAAAGACTCTAGCCTAGCTTTACAACTCCACCTTATATACCAGTGATTAAATGTTTCATCATATTTTTCAGATTCTGCTCAAAACCCTGGGGTGGGTTTGCGACTGGACTCTTCACAAAACTTCTTCTTGTCGTTTGACTTCAAGTTTGTTACAAATGGCTCCATTACAGTGGTTATCGAGCCTAAGGGCAAGGGAGCCCCCCTATACTACCTGCACTATGTGTGTTCTCAGACTCTACTAGAGGTATCTGGTTACGATATATACTACGGTGTTGGGGATCGACACCGATGGACCCACATTACAAGGGACATCAGTATAGACTTCCTGAAGGGACTTATGCTCAAGAATGGCAAACCCAAGAAGTCTAAGAAACTCCTCCTTAACAGAGTGATAAGTGTGAATTTCCGGGGTCGTGGTTGGTTGGATAATGTGACACTATGCTCCAGTGCACACCTCCCACAGTTTTATTATGCTGCTAACTGGCTGGTGTTGAACCAGGACAGTCGAGGCGGCTGGCCCATCCAGGTCACCCGCAAACTTGCCAATGGTGTTTTACATCTGCCACCAGGGTGGTACTCTGCAATGGCGCAGGGTCAGGCCATGTCGCTGCTGATCCGCGCCTATGTACGGACTAAGAACAAAAAGTACTTGAACGCTGCATTAAAAGCCACAAGCATTTTTGATGTGTTGAGCACAGAAGGGGGTATACAGGCCCGATTTATGGACAAGTATGCGTGGTATGAGGAATACCCCACAACACCGAGCTGTTTTGTACTGAATGGATTTATTTACTCCTTGATAGGGTTGTACGACCTGAAGACTATTGCTCCTTCTGACCAGGGGCGGCATGCTGAGCAGCTGTATGCAGTGGGCCTGGAGTCACTCAGATCACTCTTACCACTGTTTGACACAGGCTCAGGGTCTATCTACGACCTGAGGCATGTGACTCTGGGTGTGGCACCCAACCTTGCACGGTGGGACTACCATGCTACACATATCAACCAGCTCCTACTACTAGCCACAGTGGAAGATGACCCCACTTTTGAGGACACTGCCAAACGGTGGGTCGGTTATATGAAAGGCAAGCGTGCACCCCACAACTAGCCTGCATCAGTAAAAGGAAGGCGTATTAATCACCTTCATTGTATCTGGCAGAACTGACCAGTCAGCGGACAATTCCTGACAGTCAAGTCAACAGAATAACACATCATTAGGTAAAGGTGTCTAATGATCAGTTGCCAATGCAGTTGGTGATAATGGAATGGTTGTACTAGGTCCATCCTTCTGAGACCCATCGATTATTTTAAAAACAAACACCGGTGGAGAATTGCCAAGAGTAACCACATTTCGTTGAAGTAGAGTGTATATGACTGTTATACATCGGCATTATACAACACAACAAGCTAAATAAAGGTCTAAAGAATGAATCATGTGAGCGATAATAGGCGTATTTGAGCGATGATAGGTATATTGGCTATCTGTTAAATCCCTGTTGCTAAGGCTCAGTGAATGTATTGCTGGTGAGTGTAAATATATAAAATAGTGTTGTAACTTGATCACTTTGTTATATTGGGGTCTGTTATAAAACCCTCACCTCCGTAATCATCTAACAAACCTCTGACCACTTCTATGTTGGCCTTATTCAGGCCTCACACCCCTTTATTATGCTATAAATATATATATACAGATGTGTACATATTATATACAGAGTAAAGGTGAGTATATTTGTATATTATAATCCACAGAGCACTGCGCAGTATTTACTTATAAATGCAGTGTGTACTTTATAACAGTACCTATAGGCAATAGGTTCTGGGTTTTATTTGAGCATCATTCAGAAA
Source organism: Acholoe squamosa (assembly GCA_949317995.1). NCBI lineage: Eukaryota > Metazoa > Annelida > Polychaeta > Phyllodocida > Polynoidae > Acholoe > Acholoe squamosa. The sequence goes on along the minus strand of OX439050.1, from coordinate 4,474,502 downwards.
ATAAAATAACCTAAATCTTTAAGGTTTGCATAGTGCATACAAGGCCATCATTCATTTATATCAATATGATGTAAAGAGGAATGTGTCAAGGTCAATCAAGATCAAACAGAGGTTGTTCAAGGTTAAAGTTTGATTTTTTGTTGTCAGGTATGTGCAGGGTATCTCCTGCTGTGCCCGATAGGTAATGGTGTTAGATATATTCTATACCTCATATTGAGGTAATGATAAAAAATACTTATTGGAAGCCTGTGTGTCCATATGGATGTCTGCAGAATATGACCTATTACCTAATGGAAATAATGATTATAGGACTAACATGTATACTAATACAATGCCAGACATTACATGGAATTACCACACCCGACCAACAAGAATCCATCATTCAAGGTCTATAGACATAATGTTATGTCACATGAAACAGATGTCAAGTATCTCCCTCAACTGACTATTCCTCATTGTATCCAAAAATATACATCAGGAAAAATGTACTTTTGTATGTCTAGGAATGTTATGGAAATTTAGTTTGATGACTAGTATTGTGAGAACCATATCTACATTATTTTTTCAGAGTAGACATATGCAGGTAAACACAAACGGCCCTACCTTTGTAGAAAAGGTGAATTCCGGCTTTTTGTTAAAGTCTTGGCCAAAGTATCTGTTTTAAACCATGTCCATTTTCTGCAATTTTTTCAGGATGTATAAGTGTGATATATTAATATGTAGCACAACCCCATACTGCCAAAAAAAAAGAAACTAATGATGCATTACCACATGTTTAAGCTCTAATTCTAAGATCACCCTTGTCACACCATATTCAGCTACACCCTGTTAGGTCAAAGGTAGCATTTGATAAATGACAGATGGTTCATGACGACGAATTATATGGTTCTTCATGGGTTAAGAACACATACATGTTGCATGAGGCAGATTTAATTGAAATGTGAAATGCCACCAAAAATTAAGGAACATTTGGTTTATGTACTTGAGGTAGAAAGCCTCATGATGTATGAGCCCAGTTTTGCAGTGTTCCCCCATACAATGTAGCTTTCTTTATCACGAATCCTTAGGAGTATAGTACTTGCTGTACTGCATTGGGGTATGCCCCCTGTATCGGACCAAATTGTGTGCATGTGTGTGTATATGAGAGAGCGTATGTGTGCAAGTGCGCATGTGAGGGGAATGTATATCGCGTCTGTGAGGATGTGTCCCAGCAAGGATATGGCTGTTATAAGATCTGTGACATGTATGTGTGTGAGACTATGTGTGCAAGTGCCATGATGTGCATGCATGTATGACAAGATGTGTGTGTATATGAGGATATGTGTGTATAAATATGCATGCATGTATGTGAATAAATCAATGTATTATATCAATTGACGTCTACTCTCTGAATATACTGGTAAACATTTGTAAGGTGATTACATCAGTGTCATCCCAATACTCAATCATATGCCAAAACTTTATGATGAAAGAGTTTGTACCAGTTAATTGATGACAAACAAGTTTCCAAGAGGTCCTCACACAGGTATGCTGAATGAAAGCATTGAAAATTCCAATATATTGAGGTGACAGACTAAGTAAAATCTCTTCCCATAGATTTAATTACAGCATGATGAAATGATTGAGTGCTGAATAAATCATACCTTACATTATCAGAATCACTCAAAAGGCAAAAAGTTTAATTCTTGGTAGAAATGTGTGAGCAGGTTGGAAGAAAGGAAAACATGTGTGCACTGTCATTGGCTATTCTTTACTTATTCCTTCCCACATAATATTATTAAGTGTTGTGATTGGCATATTCCTGCTACCAGCGAATGGTGTGTATATTGATTTGTACATTTTATGTGAGGCTGGTTACATCTTTATAGGTGTCTCCAGGTCTATGTCCCATAGTCACCATGATGCACCTTTGCAGTGCTGGAAGGTCTGCTTGCCAGCCCTGCATTGGTGCATCATGATCACCCTTTAGGGAGGTATCACTCCTGCAGGTTTAGCATGATGTATAAATGCAGTCCTGGTGAGTAGACTCAAGAAAACCTACCAGAGCTGTATCCAAATTTTATTCTGAATAAGGCACAGCATATTTTAATTTCCCTTATGGCCCTAATAGTTATTAAGTGTGTTTGAGAATACTAGAGCAGTATGCATCAATTCTGTGTATCTGGCTGCAGTATTTTGTCTGGGAAAATAAGGTGGGTGAGTGTGACATAACCTATGGCAATAATCGATGCATATATATGCTTATGACCAAATGCGTGGAGAGTGAAGAATTATAGGAAATGTTCTTGCTTGTCATATTTTGATTGATACTGATGATTAAGAGAAAACTAATTTAGACCATCTTAATTCAAAGTTTCATGTTGGTATGATGGTGATCACTGATTATATTACTAACAGATGTAATAATCCATGAAGCCTGTTCATTTTACAAGTACTATATTCTGTATTATATATGGTCTACCCCAGTGGGGACATGACCTTCAAAGCTGCCCTCGTTGATTTTATGACCTTGGAGCCACATCATAGGAGATGGAATCAGTTGTTGGTTTCTTGTTGGCATAGTAACCGATGTGGTGCTGTATGTACATAAATATTTCCATAATAAAGGTGATACAATGTAAATTTGACTTTTTGTTTCTTTTTGTCGCAGCATGTTTTTGAAGTTAATCCATTACGGGTTTTTAATTTATTTAGGAGTCGGTGCAGAAATCAACTGCCCAGAGTCAGTATCTACATTTCTATGCAAGCAAAACTGTCTTTTTGGTACCAAGGGTATATTAAAGCCTCTAAACCTAAGATTGAAGTATATCAAAATATGGCTATAAAACTGCACTAGAGAATAAATGTATTTAGTTTTTATACTCAATAAATCACTTACCATAAACCCTGGTCATAAGCCGATCTCTTTTTTTCAGTCATTTTTAGTCAAAATCAGCTGGTGAGTTTTTTTTAAGTCTACCCCCAGCTAAAGACTGGGGTTTTATTATGATAGATTAAAGAGAAAATGATGTAAATTAAACACTAAAATCAGCTTATAATCTTTCCACAAACTGAGGTTGGCTTATGAATGGGGTTTTATGGTACTTTAAACAGCATCTTCAGCAGTTTGAAAGAAATGTAGGTGATGAAATGCTAGCTAGGCAAGACCTAAACTTACTGGGTCTAGGGATTCACTGTCATGCCCTCTAGTGGTTCATTCTAGAACTAATGTTATATAGAAAGGCAATGGTGAAGGTGTCATCTACAGGACTGAACACTGGCAACTTGGAACTGACTAAGGATGCAAATATATTCACAGATTTGTGTGTAGGGGAGGTGGGCAAAACTAGGCTGCTGTAAATGCAGGGAAGAAACATGAACTTACCAAGTAGTCCGGGGTAAATAATCTTTCAATCAGCTTCATCAACGGACCAACACTGCCTAAACGTACTCCACAGGCTGCCTTTGGTCAAAAACCTGCATTTATATGATCCATCTTTGTCATCCTCAAGATAACATGGAGCTTCCCTAGTACCATACCCGGTGCCAACAGTGATCCCTCTAGCGTACTCCACGGGATCGCTGCTAAAGGCAGCTGGTATGCTCCATGTGTGGTTGTTGATGCTCCCATTACATTCAACATATATTACAACATCTACATCAGTTCACATGAACAGGTAATTGTGTCTCCACAGGTGTTAGACTACCAGGCGATGCTTGATTCAATCCACAAAATCTACAAATTTATGCTTTTTGTAGAACAGTATGGATAAAGGTTGGTTTGTTTGTTTAGTTTTACGTCTGGGGACCTTTGAGGAACTCAGACATTCAAGGTTTCTTGGACATTAAGTCCTTTCTGTTCTTTTTGGACAGGTATTTATATGCTGCTTGCCTGACACAGCAGTGACCGAATCTATGAATGACTGAATCTATGAGATGAATGACCGAATCTATGAGGAGGGATGAGGGGGAAATCCGCTACCGGGGCTTCATTCCTCTACTCTTTTCGAAGGATAGCAAGTGTTCTTTTATTTGCCTGGTCCCATAGGCAGGGCCAGACAAACCACGGCCTTTGATCACTCAGACGTGGTTCACTGAGGGGAATCCCATGGCCAAAGACAAGCATGTAGACCCGGGCCCGCGCATATATGGACAACAGCTGCCCACATGCTGACCCCAATCCACAAGTAACTCCAGCTTCGTCGCCTTTTCCAAATCTGGTATGCCCACTGTCAGTATGGAAGGAGATTTCTCCTTGTGGACTCCCAATGAAGTTATTCTGCTCCTCCATGCCCTCACATGAAGGTCCCCACTCCACAGGATGAAGGTGCACACCTTTATGAACTTGCCTGCACTTTATGTTAAGTCTGTGTATAGCATTTTAGCAATGTATGTATCATGGCTTGTACCACGATTTGGGCTTTTTGAGTACCTTTTTGAGGATATCAACCTTGCATTAGCACAGGATATACATACGATTTTGACACTTAATCCTAGTGACACTCAATACATTTCCTATATATGACAGTGCCCAGCAGGTTGATTGACACACGTCATATGTTACATATTAAAATGAATGACAAATGTATGGCCTAGGGTGGACTCGACTGCTGAAACCTTCCGATCCAAAGTTCTTTAGTAACTATACCATTAGGTTAGATGAAGGGTAGGGTAGTAGAGCATCTTGCATTGTCAGCTTTCCCGGATTGGCATAGTCGCAGAGGATGTGGGCTGCTCCGCTGATATCCTGGTTACAGCTACAGCTGCAGTGGCATTCTTATCCTGGATGCTGTCAACCTTCACATCGGTGGCCCAGTGGTTACGGTTTAGGGCTCACGGCCTGGTTAAGCAACGCCCAGAAGGGTCATGGTGTGGATGGGTGTAGGTTCCACATTGCTGCATTCTGATGCACTTTTTTTTAATGTGTTTATTGGGTCTAATAACACATATACAATTGTGAAAATGCATTAAACCTAGTTTCTGCGCCTTGCAGTACTGCCACTAGGACCCCCTACTTCTGCATTTTTCAAACATAATATATGTAAGGGTATGACATAATCAAATATATTACCAACATGACATTTTTAACTCAAGTTTCAAATATGAATTATGACTTAGGGGGAGTGATGAGATGAGAGGAGATACTGTATGTTGTTATTCTACATGAAGTAAAGATAGTTACACAAAACATTCATCATAATTTTTATTGATTGAAATTTTAAAGGCATTCAGGTCCTCTATTAAGGTGTATGAAGCCCTGAGCATATTCTATGTATTAATTGCTCTACAAAAAGCACTTGATTTGTATATTGTTAAAGCCGTTGGTGCACAAATAAAAGCTTTAACTCTGGCAAGCTGATATATTTTGTGTCTGACTCTTTCTAACTCAACGTTGTTTAATTCAAACTTTGGATTTTCCTTATGTATGTTTTTAAAAAGCATCCATTTTGTTTTCTTTTCATTAACTGTTGTTAATGCACCATTTAGATAGAAAAAAAGGACAGGACCCAACACAGACCCTTGTGGAACACCATATGTAATATGTTTAAAGGATGAAAGATGATCGTTTGCTATGGTTCTTTGTCTATGGTTACCTAAGTATGATTTAAACCAGTCAATGCTTTTTTTACTAAGTCCAAAAGCTTGTAATTTGTCTAAAAGTATTGAGTGAGAAACAGTTTCAAAAGCTTATTTATAATCTAAATATAAGCAGAAAGATGGTTTATTGTCAATGAAGTTATCTAGAATTGTGCCGAGGTACTCACTGATAGCAGTCTGTGTTGAGTGACCTGGTCTATATCCATGCTGGTGGTGGCTCAACAGCTCACAGTCAGACATGTATAACTGTAATCTTGTACATTATAATCTTTTCTAGTATTTTTCCAGGTATTCGTAACAAACTTATAGGCCTTAAATCATTGACATCAAGAGAATTTCTCTTCTTAGGGAGGGGTACAATTGTCCCAGCTTTCCACTCATCTGGAAAAATACATATCGATAGACATTTCTTATAAAGACAATGGATGACATCTGGTATTGATAAAAAGGCATCTTTGATCACATGGCTTTTTATATGCTTGATAGATGATGGTTTTAAAACCTTGATACCCTAAATAAGTTTTGATGCATCTTAAATACATTATTAACCACTTACTACATCTTGAATATATATACACATACTCCCTGTACTTTGTTTATGCATGGTGCTATATTGACATCCTGCAAATATTGTAATCATTTTCTTAAAATGTATATAAGCAACATAACAAATACACTAACTCATAAACCTCATGTGGCAAAAATACCCATCATTTAGATTCAATTCATTTCAATTCAATTTGCTAATTTCTTCATTTAGTATTAAACCTTTAATGTATACTGTTTTAGGTCAACGACTGAATCAACCATTCTTCATACAGTATGTTACAAATAGTGTCACTTCTTTATAAAAAAAAAAAAATAGGGTAGATGCACCCTGAGTTGGACAGACTCCTAAAGTCGGACACCTTTTGGATTGAATTATATAATCAATATGAGAATTCCGGCTATCACATGAACTGGACAGGATAGCTAAGCCATTATTCTCTCTAACAAATACAGCATAAAAGATTTAAGGCCCTTTAACACTGACTTTACATGTAAGCTAACCCAGGGTGTTTTGCTATAATTTCATAATCAGAGATTGTGAGTGAATGGTAAATCTAGTTTAAATGGCCAGTCAGTTGTGTCCTAACCATCATGCTCATAGAACTGCTATACATATCAATGGAAACATACATATTTTTACTACTGATTAAACTTTCCAAACCTGGATATTGCATTATGGGATTAATTCTTATATGACCTTTAAATTGTACCTAAAGTCAGACACCAATTGTATCTAATTTGGGGCACAGCTATATCATAATTTATATACATTTACAATGGATATTTTGTCAAAAGAGAATCCCTTTACTACATACCTACTCCCATTTATAGATATCATATGTATGTGTTTGGTGTACCCAGTACCTAACACCTATATTCAATCAGTCCCCTTTCTGCCTCACAGAGGTCATGTTCAGTTGGGCATGAAGAATGATCGGGTACAGGTGTTTAAAATCAAACATCTGAGATTATTCTGGATAGAATTACACAGAAAACATGCCGCCGCCTAAATCTCGTCAATATAGACGAGTTTAGGGTAGTCAAGGTCAAATGACCACCTAAACCCCTCAAATTGACAATAGAAAGTAGTCATATTGACGACAAAGGTGGTCAGGATGACAACCTAAAGTCGTCACTTTGACAACCTAAAGCTGTAGTTTTAGGTATCGTCAACCTGAGGACTTAAAGTCGTCTGCACTGACTAGTTTCATGCCTCTCAGGTTTTCAGTGTATTGTATCAGATTGTTTTCTCTAGTGTTATGCTGCATGCCTTTATAGTATATTTCACACAAAGTTATCCATTGTGTCAATATCAAATAGATAACAAAGTGTCTGACTGTAGGGTCATATCTAGCATGAGCTGTCCAACTTTAGATGCAATTTGATGGTTTGAAGACAACATGTGTACAGATCATTTATTCACATGTGAGGGAGGTAATCATTAAAACATCTTTATGGATATAAGTGGTCAAAAAGCATATTTTCAATAGTGCTATAGGAAAAAGAATACACAAAGTTTAAAGGTACAAGACTTGAGGATTAGATATGGTCACCTTTTGTATGGCCAGGAGCGTCCAAAATGGGTGCATCTACCCTATTGATACAAAATACACTGCACTGTGCCAATGCAAAGAATGTGACATCAGTTTCATTCATACCATTACCCTACCTCTCTACTCCATGATGATCTCTTTTTGTTCCTATATATGACAATACCATCTTTTCATTGTTCACATGATATGTTTGTTTCTATATGAAAAATAAACCTGACTTTGACCTTTCTGCACATTTGCAAATGTCCTCACAGAATCTTACTATGCTTGCACAAAACATGACTTTGCCTGAGATTGATCTCTTTTTTGATCTCGTGGATGTAAATCTAAGTTGTATGATATAGGCTAATATGTGTCCCATAGGTTTATGTACCATTAATGGGCAGAAGGACTTTGGGAATATGTGATACTAACAGATTTTCAACAGCATTCCAACCCACTGTGTCGCTCTATAAATTTGTCCATGGGGGAATGCGGCTACTTGCCACCGCACAACAAGCCATAGCCACTCAGGTGTCTGAAAACCAGTCCACCAACAGATTGATTATATCTAAGTCACTGAAAATTTCATTTGATTTTCAATCCGACATGATAAGTTTTTTCATGTCCTATTAGGGGCTTGTTCCCCCCTGGATGGATCAACCATCAGTTTGTTGAATCTCCAGTTAGTTTACACTTTAATTCACATTAAGCTGCAATAAACACCAGGTGCATATGTCAATGCTCAGCTCTACTCTCTACTTATATAGTTTTACATTTATTCTCATTTCATAGTTCATCTTTATCTATGAATGAATCTAAATAAATGTAGGTGGGGGAGTCAAGTTGTGTCTGAACACCAGTCCATCAACAGGACTTCAACAGTCTGAGAACTAGTCCTATCTGATATGACGAATGTGAGGCTGGAAACCACTCCTCTCATTCAAGTCATTGAGCAATAGTCCTTTTCTTAAAATCATCTATAACTAATTTTCATTACCTGTTTATTTGCTGCCAGTCCATCCCATCACCAAACTCTTCAGTACATGTAATGTTTTATTTTGCATAAACATAAAGTTAAATATTTTAATTTTTATATTAATGTACATGTAACCACTGGTTCATACTTCATCAGCTAGTATTACTAATTCCAGCTGCTTGGACACCCCTTATTGACGTGTCATTTATTGTTATAATAGTATATGCCATCTTTAAACATATTTTGAACACATTACTGCTATAAGGTTGCTGGTCGAGCCAAATTGTAACAAGAAATGTGCAATAAAATACTTTCAAATACAAATACTTATATATGCAGGGATTTAGTTCTCCCTGAATCCTGAAGGGGGACACATCAAGAGCCTTCAATTGATATATGACACTTCCCTATAACCTTAAAGCAACATACACAAGCTCGCACACTAACTAAGGAAAACTTCGTTGTATGAAGACCAAAACGTGATTTCTTCAAGCGGTCCCCCTTGTACAGAGGTTCTCACTTATGGAATAATTTGTCAGAGTGGCACCAGGAGGCAGAACATAAAGCCCAATTTAAAGCATGCATACATTGTATCAGATACCTGCACAAACAAAGTCAGAAACCCAAGTTTGAAGTCCTTAATGGCAGAGTCTTAATCGCAGATACCTCTGATGAGGATGAAGATGAGCCCTGAGCATCTTAACTAAATTCCACTTCACTTGTTGTCCTAACATTTCTCATGTTACTTTTCAAACAATTCTGTGGTGATCTATAATTGGTAGCTGGCCTGGCTCAGTTTCAAAGGTTGATAGACTATGAATTAATATTCTTCTGCTTTCATTATCCAAGAAGGAACTCTGGTACTAGTCACCCTTGTTAATGACCCTGATGTAATCTGATTACTGATACTATTTATGAATTGATACTATAAGCATGATCTGAAGCTGTGATCTGAAACACGTTGTTAGTGTACTTGCTAACCACAAGCCTCTTTCTTCAGGCTATAACCAATCGCTCCCATTGGGAGCATCTCTGTTACTCTTTCTTAGGCCTTATAATTTGCTCCTACCTTGTTTAGAGTCTCATGGTCTTTTTTGTCTTGTGTATATTAATTGTATAATTATCATGTAATTAGTAATTATTTTTATCTTTCACCTCTACCTTATAAATCATAAACTCAATCCGTACAGCATTTCTTGCCTGTCATCATCCCAATATGGCACAGACCATGTAAAATTGTGTAATGTATAATTTATACCTTGTCTTAAATATCTGATGAAATAGGGTATTTTCCCTAAGCTAGTTTGTTTCTTGATGTACAGCACACGTCAGAGAGGATGAGTTGCTTAGCATTGCCCAACAGAATTTTTGAACTAATGTTCCCTACAAGTCTCATGCACATTGATCTTTCTTTCTACATTACTCATTGTTCTTTCTTGCCTGTCATCATCCCAATATGGCACAGACCATGTAAAATTTTGTAATGTATAATTTATACCTTGTCTTAATTAATCTGGTGTAATAGGGTATTTTCCCTAAGCTAGTTTGTTTCTTGATGTACAGCACACGTCATACAGGACGAGTTGCTTAGCATTGCCCAACAGAATTTTTGAATTAATGTTCCCTACAAGTCTCATGCACATTCATCTTTTTTTTTCTTCATTACTCATTGTTTTATTAACTGTGTTCTAGAACCCAATTTTCAGAACCTTTTTTTTCTCACTTTGACAACCACTGAAACTGTTATTACCTCCTCTGCATAGTGAAGCAATCAATAAACACTTCTTTAACAAAAAAGAAAAAAATATAGGAGTCCAAGATATGCACAGCATGAACTACACCAGGCTTGGCTCTTATGTGATAGAAAACAGACTTATATCCCAGGACATTACCATACTTACAGAAATTTACATGGGACTTTTGGTGCATTTGAATGCACCATCTATAATGTTGTCATCACAACACAGCTTAGCTTCAGGTTTTCCAAAATTGTCATCACCTGTTGTACATGCAATATTATGAGTACAAGTAAACCTTACTTTCCTGAAAAAAATGTCTGTTAGTGCTACAGTGGGTGGTACACTGACAGACTGCGGATGGTGCACTGGTACACTGTGGGTGGTGCACTGGTACACTGTGGGTGGTGCACTGGTACACTGTGGGTGGTGCACTGGTACACTGTGGGTGGTGCACTGGTACACTGTGGGTGGTGTACTGACAGACTGTGGGTGGTGCACTGGTACACTGTGGGTGGTGCACTGGTACACTGGGTGGTGCACTGGTAAACTGTGGGTGGTGCACTGGTACACTGTGGGTAGTGCACTGGTAAACTGTGGGTGGTGCACTGGTACACTATGGGTGGTGTACTGACAGACTGTGGGTGGTGCACTGGTACACTGTGGGTAGTGCACTGGTAAACTGTGGGTGGTGCACTGGTACACTATGGGTGGTGCACTGGTAAACTGTGGGTGGTGCACTGGTACACTATGGGTGGTGCACTGGTACACTGTGGATGGTACACTGGTACACTATGGGTGGTGCACTGGTACACTGTGGGTGGTACACTGACAGACTGCGGGTGGTGCACTGGTACACTGTGGGTGGTGCACTGGTACACTGTGGGTGGTACACTGGTACACTGTGGGTGGTGCACTGGTACACTGTGGGTGGTGCACTGACAGACTGTGGGTGGTACACTGACAGACTGTGGGTGGTGCACTGGTACACTGTGGGTGGTGCACTGACAGACTGGGTGGTGCACTGGTACACTGTGGGTGATGCACTGGTACACTGTGGGTGGTGCACTGGTACACTATGGGTGGTGCACTGGTAAACTGTGGGTGGTGCACTGGTACACTGTGGGTGGTGCACTGACAGACTGTGGGTGGTGCACTGACAGACTGTGGGTGGTGCACTGGTACACTGTGGGTGGTGCACTGGTACACTGTGGGTGGTGCACTGGTAAACTGTGGGTGGTGCACTGACAGACTGTGGGTGGTGCACTGGTACACTGTGGGTGGTGCACTGGTACACTGGGTGGTGCACTGGTACACTGTGGGTGGTGCACTGACAGACTGTGGGTGGTGCACTGGTACACTGTGGGTGGTGCACTGGTACACTGTGGGTGGTGCACTGGTACACTGTGGGTGGTGCACTGACAGACTGTTGGTGGTGCACTGGTACACTGTGGGTGGTGCACTGGTACACTGTGGGTGGTGCACTGGTACACTGTGGGTGGTGTACTGACAGACTGTGGGTGGTGCACTGGTACACTGTGGGTGGTGCACTGGTACACTGTGGGTGGTGCACTGGTACACTGTGGGTGGTGCACTGGTACACTGTGGGTGGTGCACTGGTACACTGTGGGTGGTGCACTGACAGACTGTGGGTGGTGCACTGGTACACTGTGGGTGGTGCACTGACAGACTGTGGGTGGTGCACTGGTACACTGTGGGTGGTGCACTGGTACACTGTGGGTGGTGCACTGACAGACTGTGGGTGGTGCACTGGTACACTGTGGGTGGTGCACTGGTACACTGTGGGTAGTGCACTGGTAAACTGTGGGTGGTACACTGGTACACTGTGGGTGGTGCACTGGTACACTATGGGTGGTGCACTGACAGACTGTGGGTGGTGCACTGGTACACTGTGGGTGGTGCACTGGTACACTGTGGGTGGTGCACTGACAGACTGTGGGTGGTGCACTGGTACACTGTGGGTGGTGCACTGACAGACTGTGGGTGGTGCACTGGTACACTGTGGGTGGTGCACTGGTACACTGTGGGTGGTGCACTGGTACACTGTGGGTGGTGCACTGGTACACTGTGGGTGGTGCACTGGTACACTGTGGGTGGTGCACTTGTACACTGTGGGTGGTGCACTGACAGACTGTGGGTGGTGCACTGGTACACTATGGGTGGTGCACTGGTACACTGTGGGTGGTGCACTGGTACACTGTGGGTGGTGCACTGGTACACTGTGGGTGGTGCACTGGTACACTATGGGTGGTGCACTGGTACACTGTGGGTGGTGCACTGGTACACTGTGGGTGGTGCACTGGTACACTGTGGGTGGTGCACTGGTACACTGTGGGTGGTGCACTGACAGACTGTGGGTGGTGCACTGGTACACTGTGGGTGGTGCACTGGTACACTGTGGGTGGTGCACTGGTACACTGTGGGTGGTGCACTGGTACACTGTGGGTGGTGCACTGGTACACTGTGGGTGGTGCACTGACAGACTGTGGGTGGTGCACTGGTACACTGTGGGTGGTGCACTGGTACACTGTGGGTGGTGCACTGGTACACTGTGGGTGGTGCACTGGTACACTGTGGGTGGTGCACTGGTACACTGTGGGTGGTGCACTGGTACACTGTGGGTGGTGTACTGACAGACTGTGGGTGGTGCACTGGTACACTAGGGGTGGTGCACTGACAGACTGGAGGGTGCACTGACAGACTGTGGGTTTGTTTGTTTATTTAGTTTTACTTCCGGGGGCCATCGAGGAACTAAGACTGTAGGGGTTGCAGACTGTGGGTGGTGTACTGACAGACTTTGGGTGGTTCACGTACACTGTTGGTAGTGCAACATTGCGAGCAGTGATGAGTTGTGGGTATACCAATGAGTTATCCTTGAGTTGTTGGTGCATTGACAATTGCGGGTGTACTGAAACACTAACCTTTTGGTGCACTGATACATTCGTTGACAAGTTGTGGGTGCACTGATATTTTTCAATGACGGATGAGTTGCGGATGAACCGATGGATGTACTGATGAGTGGTTCAATCTAAATTTCTTTATTTAGACGCACACTGGTCCGAGTTATCCCACTACAGTGCACTGAGAGATGCACTGATGAGTTGTGGGTACACTGATAGGTGTACAGAAGAGTTGTGGGTGCACTGACTTGTGTACTGACCAGTTGTGGGTGTACTGATGGGTGTACCGATGAGTTGTGGGTGCACTCACAAGTTGCTGGTGCACTAATAGCTTGTGGGTGCACTGATGGGAATAGTTGAAACATACTGATGATTTCTGGGTGCACTGATGAGAGCGCATTACTTGATCACTAAAGAGTTGTATGTGCACTTATTGATGCACTAATATATATATTGACAAATTGTGGGAGCACTGATGGACATACTTTCAAGTTATGGGTGCACTGATGGGTGTACTGAGAGTTTGTGTCCACTGATGGTTGTACTGCTGAGTTGTGGATCCACTGATGGTTGTACTGCTGAGTTGTGGATCCACTGATGGTTGTACTGCTGAGTTGTGGATCCACTTATGGTTGTACTACTGAGTTGTGGATCCACTGATGGTTGTACTGCTGAGTTGTGGATCCACTGATGGTTGTATTACCGAGTTGTGGATCCACTGATGGTTGTATTACCGAGTTGTGGATCCACTGATGGTTGTACTACTGAGTTGTGGATCCACTGATGGTTGTACTGCTGAGTTGTGGATCCACTGATGGCTGTACTGCCGAGTTGTGGATCCACTGATGGTTGTACTGCTGAGTTGTGGATCCACTGATGGTTGTACTGCTGAGTTGTGGATCCACTGATGGCTGTACTGCTGAGTTGTGGATCCACTGATGGCTGTACTGCTGAGTTGTGGATCCACTGATGGTTGTACTGCTGAGTTGTGGATCCACTGATGGTTGTACTGCTGAGTTGTGGATCCACTGATGGCTGTACTGCTGAGTTGTGGATCCACTGATGGCTGTACTGCTGAGTTGTGGATCCACTGATGGTTGTACTGCTGAGTTGTGGATCCACTGATGGTCATACTGCTGAGTTGTGGATCCACTGATGGTTGTACTGCTGAGTTGTGGATCCACTGATGGCTGTACTGCTGAGTTGTGGATCCACTGATGGTCATACTGCTGAGTTGTGGATCCACTGATGGTTGTACTGCTGAGTTGTGGATCCACTGATGGCTGTACTGCTGAGTTGTGGATCCACTGATGGTTGTACTACTGAGTTGTGGATCCACTGATGGTTGTACTGCTGAGTTGTGGATCCACTGATGGTTGTACTACTGAGTTGTGGATCCACTGATGGTTGTACTGCTGAGTTGTGGGGGCACTGATGGTTGTACTGCTGAGTTGTGGATCCACTGATGGTTGTACTGCTGAGTTGTGGATCCACTGATGGTTGTACTGCTGAGTTGTGGGGGCACTGATGGTTGTACTGCTGAGTTGTGGATCCACTGATGGTTGTATTACCGAGTTGTGGATCCACTGATGGTTGTATTACCGAGTTGTGGATCCACTGATGGTTGTACTACTGAGTTGTGGATCCACTGATGGTTGTATTACCGAGTTGTGGATCCACTGATGGTTGTACTACTGAGTTGTGGATCCACTGATGGTTGTATTACCGAGTTGTGGATCCACTGATGGTTGTATTACCGAGTTGTGGATCCACTGATGGTTGTACTACTGAGTTGTGGATCCACTGATGGTTGTACTGCCGAGTTGTGGATCCACTGATGGTTGTATTACCGAGTTGTGGATCCACTGATGGTCATACTGCTGAGTTGTGGATCCACTGATGGTTGTATTACCGAGTTGTGGATCCACTGATGGTCGTACTGCCGAGTTGTGGATCCACTGATGGTTGTACTGCTGAGTTGTGGATCCACTGATGGTCGTACTGCTGAGTTGTGGATCCACTGATGGTTGTACTGCTGAGTTGTGGATCCACTGATGGTTGTACTGCTGAGTTGTGGATCCACTGATGGTTGTACTGCTGAGTTGTGGGGGCACTGATTGGTGTACTCACAGTTTGTGTGCACTGATGGGGGGAATGACGAGTTTTGGGTGCACTAATGGGTGTCCTGATAAGTTGTGGGTGCACTACGTGGATGCTGATGGGTTTTGGGTGCACTGCTTGGTCCCTGAAGAGTTGTAGGTGCACTAATTGGTGTAATGATGTGCCATGGTTGTATTGTTGGATAAAGTTGTCAGTCTGACAGTTCATTGCCAATCAGTGTAAAATGATTTGCAAATCCATGTTCTGGGTGAACCTTGAAGAAAGAAGATTAGTTGTCATTTAGTTAAAGCATAAAATGAATACTGTAAAACCTTACATAAAAAATGCAGCTTATACATGAGGATGAACACCTGCTACACCTAAGGCCTAAAAGAAAATGACACGTTCAGGTAACTGGGGGGTCAAGAAATTTGGTTAGATAGGTAGGAAATCTTTTTTTTATTTTGGAGATTTTCTTTTAGGCCAACTGCAAAATTTTGCACCTTTTGATGTGATTTCAATGCATAGGATTTAAAATGATTTTCCATTTTCCTCCATTGGTGTCATTAAATTTTGGAATTTTGGGAAACTTACCGTAGGGTACCGGAGGGAAGTTGAAGTTTGTTTGTTTGTTTGTTTGTTTAGTTTTACGTCCGGGGGCCATAAAGGAACTCAGACATTCAAGGTTTCTAGGACATTAGGTCCTTTCTTTTCTGTTCTTATTTTACCGAGGGAATACGGGGTATTGGAGGAACAGATGAGATATGACCGAAGCTGGTTACGTGACGACAGACTTGAAAACCTAAAATCTATGAGTAGAAAAACACACACAATTCTCTGGAAACAAACCAGATTAGACATTTCAATTTTTATATATATAATAATAATAACCTCGAAAGAATACGGGTAGGGTGGGAAGGGCATCTGTTCCTCCAATACCCCGTATTCCCTCGGTAAAATAAGAAGTTTTACTTCAACTTCCCTCCGGTACCCTACGGTAAGTTTCCCAAAATTCCAAAATTTTACCTCGGGAATACCTCGGGTATTTCCGGAACCGATGAGATGTTGAAAGCCAATGTGTTTTTCTAGTCATAAAGATTTTTGGCTATTATCAATAATTCTCAATTATTATCAATTTAATAATTGACCAAGACCAAAACAGAATCAATTCAACACCTTTAATTTTCTGACCTTTATCATAACCAACTTGGTTAAAGCACAATACACTAGTAATCTGGAGTAGTCAAATAACCAACCAATGCAATTCATACACCAGATAACCCATACATTTGAACGTTCAAGAAAACTAATCTGCTAGTCTCAGCAAGTTTGTAGCTACATGCTCTGTATCCACCTCAATGGGCTTGTTGTAGAATTTCCGATATGAGTCAGCTGACTTCCACCCTGCCAGGCGCATTACGGCATTCAAGCAGGATCCTACCTTGGTGGAAGCTGAAGCTGAAGCCCCACGAGTAGAGTGGGCCTTCCAACGTGAAGTGTCAATCTCAGCCATGTCTAGAGTGGCAATGGTCCACCTGGCCAGGGTATCCCTACTGATTCCGTCATGAGGCGAAATGTAACTCATAAGGAGCTGCAGTGGATTTTTAAGAGGTGGAAGGTTCAGCTTCCTCCTAAGTCGTTCAGACTTTTCACGGACCTTTTGCCTCCTAGTGAGATATGCCTTGAGGGTGCTGACCACACAGAGCTTTTCATTTAGTATGTAGGGTCTCAAGACCACAGTGTTTAAAGGGTCACCCACTCTGTTAGACTTTAACAGAGTACTGAGTCTGAAGACAGCATTCCTGTCTTCCCAAGACAGTTCAACGCTAAGATTGTCTGCCCTCTTTGCGATGTGACAAGCAAAATCAAGACAGCTAGTTTCAATGATAACTTCTTAAGCGACAAAGAACTGTTATCCCCCCAACTTTTGAACAACTTGAATACCTTTGTAATGTCCCAAAACGTGTCATACCTTGGTCCACTAGGTCTATCTTCGTATGTACCCTTCACCATATGGCAAATGTTTGGATGTTGCCCAATAGGCGCCCCATCTACCTGTGGTAACAGGGTTCCCAAAGCACATCGTGCCACATTCATAACTCCGTGACCTACTCCCGAGTCATACAAAGTTCTCATAAATTTACACACTTGTGGCATAGTGCCCTTCATCCAGTTATAACCCCGTTCAACACAGAAAACTATCCATTTGTTTATGTAAGTTGTATAAAGTTTCCTTGTAGATGGTCTCCAAGCTTTTATCATAAGGTCAATGGAAGCCTTGTCATACCCTTCCTTTTGGAGGCGTCGCCTCAGAAACGGAAAGCTATAATTGGTAGACTTCCTATGAACTGTAGGCTTGTAGGGGCCCCATGAGGTAGTAGGTTGTTCTTTCTCTTGCGGAACCGTACGTAGTCCACCGCATACTTGTGGGCTTTTGCCTTCCAGGGTTGACTCTCCCAATCCGGCATCACGAGGATTGCCCTTGCCCCTGCCCTCAATATGCGTTGAAGCACTCGGCCTGCAATGTTGAACGGAGGAAAACAATATAAGAGCTTATTAGGCCATGTGAATGAGAAAGAGTCAACTTTCCATGCTTCTGGTTCTGGCCTACGTGACACAAAACATTGAACTTTACAATTTGTCTCCCACTCAGTCTCATCTTGGAAATGGCGTGACTCATGATCAGCGATGACATTATCCACTCCAGGCACATGAGCTGCTGTCAACCAGATCCCTCTAGACTCACACCAGTTCCAGATGTTTCTTGATACCAGATTACACATTGGAGACTGCAGCCCTCCCATATGTCTCACATATGCAAGTGCCGTGGTATTATCTGTCATGACCCTAATATGAGCCCCTCTCACTTTACACAACGATTTTAGCCCATATTCTATTGCCATGGTCTCGTGGATGTTGATGTGGAAGTCCACCTCAGAGGGAAGCCATCTGCCATTAGTTCTGACGTTCCCTCTGTGTGCACCCCAGCCGTCATCCGATGCATCCGTATACAATTCAAACTCTGGTGGACCTACATCCAGTGCCTTCTTAGCAGTTGGTATGCTGGCTTGCCACCATATTATGTCCTGTATAGCATCCTTGGAAAGTACCATTTTTGCATCAAAATTCCCTTTTCGGTAGGCTAACCACTCATTCTTGCATTTCTCAAGTCCTTTAATATGTGCAGGCCCATATTGAACTCCTGCCGAGTAAGCTACCATAAGACCTATGAGAGATGCAACCTCCCTGATTTTTGGCTTGACTTTCCCCAGCAGCAAGTAGGAATCTGACATGAATTTGTCTACCTTCTCCTGAGTTGGATATATAGACATATCCACAGAGTCAATCCAAAAACCCAAGAAGATCACCCTTTGCGAGGCTACAAAGGCTGACTTATCTGGGTGAATTACAAAGCCTAACCCATCCAGGGTTTCACACACTCTTCTGATAGATTGCTCACAACCTTCTTTTGACTCATGCATAATAAAAGAATCGTCAATGTAGGGGAAACAGATGTGCTCCTCCCTTAGCTTTGCGAAGGGGGGAGTGAGCAACTTAGTTAATACTCTTGGTGCACATGAAAGACCGTTTGGCATCCCTACAAACTGGTAGAGGACCCCATTCCACCTGAACTTCAGAAATTTACGATAATCTTCTCGTACAGGAATAGAGTAATAGGCATCCTTTAAATCTACACTCCCCATAAAACAATTAGGGGTGACAAGGTCCACAGCAGTTTGTAGGGAGGCCATCTTAAAATGCTCATACATGACCTGCTTGTTCATATCTGTCAAATCCAATATAAGCCTGTAATCCCCATTGGGCTTGGGACGCAGGAAAACATTGGAGATGAATTCGCCCTGTTCATGTACTGTAAACTCAATAATACCCTTAGCTACCATTTTATCTACTTCCTTATCCATAAAGGCCACCTCTACCGGATCAAGTTTATATGGAGGAGGCACCCAGTCCTGGGATGGTAAGGCATTAAAGTCAATGGTGACACCCTGAGACATGGCTAAGATCCAAGGGTCCTTGGTGAGTTTAAACCAAGCATCAGCACACTTCAGAATGTTACCCCCTTGAAAGGATTGGACAGTGTTATGTAGTGGGAAGGGACTCACCTGCCCTACTTGGGCCCCTTCTTTGAAAAACCCTGTTGGGCTTGCTGCTGCTGACCTTGGCCCTGTGGACGAGGTGCTTTGAAGCGGTAACCCTGGCCTTGTGTCTGGTAATTCTGAGAGTAAGTCTGCCTGTAGCCATGAGCCACTTGAAATCTCGGCTGAGCGTATTGATGGCGCGGAGCAGGGTAGCGGCCCCTAGGCCCCTGGACATAGTAGTGGTTCTGTCCATAAGGGTGCCTAGGTCCCCAGGCTTGAGCAGGTGCTGTGCCCATGACCCTCTGCCTCTTAGACTGGGAATGAGAATCCTGAGGCCCTGGGCGTTTGGATGCTAGGACCTTGTCCGAGATCTTCTTGTCCTCCTCAGCTTGTTTAATACGAGCCTCCAGGTTGCCTCCAAAAAGCCATTGTGGGTCCCCATCAATGTTAGTCTTGGTGAGCGCCTTAGCATAGGGCTTAGCAAGGAAAGGTTTTAGCAGGTCCCTCCTCTTTACCGATAGCCCATTGCACACATTGACCAGCAATCTGGTTGCCTTATTGAAATCCCTTCCAAAGGCATCCAGTTGTTGGTCCTCGGGCCCTTTCTCCAACATCATCGAGCCTAACGGTGCCATAGCTGCAATGGCCGAGACCACCCCTTTCTGCAGGGTCTGAAGAGATACATCCAGCATACGCACTGAAGCATTCTTGGAAAGTGCCTCAGAGTTGAAAATTGCTTCCTCTAACTTAGGTGCTACCAGTCTCTGCACATTTGAAGGCCTAGGAAATTCTTTAGCCGCTTTCTCTAAGTCCTGGGCAATATAAGTCTCTTCAAAATAGGAATTAATGGCATCGGAGAGGGCTTCATGTACGGTGGGGCCTTCCTTGGTTAGTTCCGCTTTTTCCCGTCTGTAGGACTGGATACTCTCAGCTAGGCTTCCAGTTAGCCCCTTGAGATGGTCAATTGGAGGTGGCTTAGCCTTTGACGACTGTGCCTCAGAATCACCTTGCACAGAAGCCACTTCCTCCTCATCATCCACCACTGACATAGCATGTGCCTGTCCATGTGGACCTAGAACCACATAACCCTGACCTTCCTCCTCTACTGGTTCACACTGGTAGGCCATGTGATCCATACCATAGGCATAATCCATCGGCTGATAAGGGTCCTGATAGTAATCATAACTCTGTTGGTAGTAGTGCATAGGAGGAGCCCATCTTTGAGTTAGTTAGTTAGTTAGTGTTTTACGGCACGTCAGCTACTGGTGATGGCTATTTGTGCCTAAAGGTTTTATGGAAGAAAGTTTCTACTGTTTAAATTTGACTGTAGTATCCCAGGTTCTTGACATATGCAAGTATTGTATCCGGTCTGCAGGTATCAAATAACTCTTTCAGTGTTGTACATTGATGGTATTGTGCCCTCATGGGGCACTGGCTACATTCCACAAGGAAATGTTCCACCGTCAGGTGTTTTTGACACCTGTTGCAAAGCGGTCTGGGTTCTCTCTTCATGAGGTGTGAATGCGTTAGTCTGGTGTGGCCTATTCTTAGTCTGTTCATGACAATTTCTTCTCTTCTGCTCTTGCATTTGGCTTTCTTGGTTGTGCCTATCTTGGGCTGTATTTTGTAAAGTTTATTGTGTCTTTCAGCGTCCCATAACTCTTGCCACTTTTGTTGGATGTATTTCCTGATTTTCCGTTTGAGGTCCTCTGATGGTAGAGGCATATCTATTGGAACTTGATTTGTTGCATCCTTGGCAGCAATGTCTGCTAGGTCATTGCCATGGATTCCTTCATGGCCTGGTACCCAAGCATACGCTATCTTCTTTCCAGCTAGAGCAAGACTATTGTGTCGTTCCAACACTCTTTTCACGAGAGGGTGTGTCCACTTGCTATGCTGCATTGCTGACAGTGATGATTTGGAGTCAGATACAATCAGGTAGTTGTTGCCTTCTGATGTCTCAATGTGATCTTGTGCTAGGTATAATGCATGTAGCTCTGCTGTGTAGATGGAGGCTTCGTCTGGCAGGCGTTCTTTGAAGGCATGAGGTCCTAGAACGGCTGCAGATGCTGTTTTGTCTGCCATATGTGATCCGTCGGTGTAGATTGGTACGTGATCTCTGTAACTATCACGCAGTTCATTGAATGCTGCTTGATATGTGGTGCTAGATGTTACCCCTTTCTTAAGCGCGGTAAGGTCCATTCTGACCTCTGGTTTGTGATATGTCCATGGGGGCATTTCCGGGGACTCTACATTAAGTACATTATCCAGAGACATTCCCGCTTCTTCTAATAGGTGGGATACCCTCACCCGAAGGGGTGCAATGTATTGGTTCTTCTTTGCTTCATATTTTGCCTTGTGCTTGGGGTTTGTCAACAATGCTGCGGCTGGGTTGTTAGAATTTGTGGCAATCCGGATAGCATATTCAAGGGAGAGTTTCTCTCGTCTAAGGGCTAAGGGTAGTTCTCTAGCAGCGACTTGCAAACTCTTAATTCTGGATGTTCTGAATGCTCCCAAACAAAGGCGGAGTCCATGGCTCTGGATCCGCTCTGCCATTGCTAGGTATGTCGCCCAGGTTGATCCATAAACACACAGACCATAGTCCAGTTGAGACTGGACCAGTGCTCTATATAGTTTGAGGAGTGTGTCCTGGTCTCCACCCCAGCATGGATGTGCCACTACTTTCAGTAGGTTGAAAGCTTTGTTACATTTATCCTTGAGGTACTTAATATGTTTATCAAAGATAAGTTTGCGATCTATGACTAGCCCAAGGAATTTGGTATTTTCCACTACAGAAATACGTTTCTTGTTGATTTCAATATTTGGTTGTCTGTCTCTTGTAGTGTGGTAGTGGAAGTGCATAACTGATGTCTTGTCTAGAGAAAATCGGAAGCCATTTTGGTCTGCCCACTTCACTGTTTCATCTATGGCAAGTTGGAGGTGTCGTTCAATGGTTCTCAGGCTCTTGCCACGGAAACACATGAAGAAATCATCAACATATAATGTTCGGCCTATCTCTGGCTTCAGTTCCAGTTTAGAGACGATGTTGTTGATCTTCAATAGAAATAGGGTCACTGAGAGAATGCCTCCCTGTGGAACTCCAGACTCCTGATTGAAGACATCAGAGTGGATGCTGTTTACTCTGATCCTGAAGCAACGGTTTGATAGGTATTGGTTGATGAAATAAGGGAGCCGACCTTTCAGGTCTGCATCTTTGAGGTCCTTAAGGATACCATATTGCCAGGTGGTATCATATGCCTTCTCCAGATCAAAGAAGACTGCTACCACTTGCTCCTTATTTATAAAGGCATCTCGTACATAGGTCTCGAGGGTAGTTAGGGCATCCTGTGTCGAGCGACCCTTTCTGAAGCCACATTGCTCTGTCTTAAGGATCTTTTTCTTTTCTAGGTACCAGACCAGTCTGGTGTTTACCATTCTTTCGAGGGTTTTGCAGATGCAGCTCGTTAGAGCTATAGGTCTATAGTTCTTTGGGTTTGACAAGTCTTTGCTTGGTTTTGGGAATGGAAGCACTATGGCCTCTCGCCAGTGTGGCGGAAAGGTACCTGTTTCCCAAATGTTATTCATGATACCAAGCAAACACTGTTTCGAGGGTTCTGGTAGCTGTCGTAGGAACTCATAAGGGATGTTGTCTGGACCTGGGCAACTGTTGTTACTGCTCCCCAGGGCTGTCTTCATCTCATCCATTGAGAACTTTAGGTTGTAGTCTTCATCTCTGTTGTTGCCAAAGTCAATGGGCGTTCTTTCTGCCTTCCTCCGGTGAGCATTGAAGCTCTGTGTGCCTCCATTTAGAGAAGATGTTTCTGCCAGTGTTGAACCGATGCTATCAGCAATTTCTTTGATATCTGTTATTTTTCTCCTACCAATTTGCAAATGGTGCACATATGTCGTAGTGTCTTTGCCTTTCATCTTCCTGATCATCTTCCAGATCTTATACATTGGTGTATTGCTGTTAACCTTGGAGACATAGGCCATCCAGGTTTCCTTCATGGCCTGGCGAAAGGTTCTTCGGGCGTGTGCCTTAGCCCTTTTCCAGGCGATGAGACTGGATATGATTAGGTTCTTTTTGTAAGTCCTTTCAGCTTCTAGTCGCATCTTGCGGGCTTCTCGACATTCATCATTAAACCAGGGTTTATCTTTGGTTTTAGATTTGTTGGAAGTTTTTGGAATGCTCTTTTCTGCTATTGTTTGGAGGGTGGCTGTAAAGCTAGCCATAGGGTCTTCCTTTTGGAGTAGCTTTTCGAGATTGAGTTCCTTTTTACTGAGTTCCTGGAATGTCTCCCAATCTGCTTTATACAACTTCCATTTAGGTATTTTGTCAATGGGACCTTGATGGATGTGTTCTATGAGGATTGGGGTATGATCACTGTCATGACTGTCTTCTGCAACATCCCAGGAGTAGTCCAGGAATATGGATGGGCTGCAGAGTGTAATATCAATGTGTGTCCAGGTTTTAGAGGCTGCACTGTAATAGGTTGGTTTTCCAGTGTTCAGCAGGCAAAGGTTTTGTTCATTGATGAGATCCTCAATGAGAATGCCTTCCTGGTCATTTCTGGGGCTGCCCCAGATGGTATTGTGGGCATTAAAATCCCCAAGGAGGAAGAAGGGTTTGGGTAGTTGTTTAATTAGATTTGTCAAGTCCTGTAGACTTGGGTAAGGCAGTGATGGTGGACAATATAAATTACAGATAGTGACAGATTTTTCACAGGTGATTTGGGATGCTACTGCTTGCAGTTCGGTATTTAGTGGAATCTCTGACTGTATAACTGTTCCTTTTACTAGGATTGCCACACCCCCAAGGCTTCTGCCCTGTTGGTCTAGTGTTCCTTCTTTTTGGTATACTGTGTATCCTTTAAGTTTAACCTTAGTTTTAGTCTCTTGTAAGCAAATGGCTATGGGGTTGTATGTTTGACATAGTAGGGCCACTTCTTGGGGTTTGTTACGGAAACTGTTGCAGTTCCACTGAACTATTGTGTTATTATGTGTTTTACCCATAATTTATAATTAGTTAGTGTTTTAGGGGTAGCTAACCGGGCGCATTGCCCCTTTGGTGACTCGCCCAGATGGGGAAGTTTTTGCCCCAGTATTGAGTTGAGGTTTCTGGTTTTTCTTATCCTTTTTGGTTTTCTTAGGGCTTGGCTGATTTTCTGGTGGTGTGGGTGGGCTTTTCTCGGTGAAAGAAAGTCTAGCCCCACCCCACGTTGGCTTATTAGGAGGCTTAGGGGTTACCACCTCCTGGAGGGGGGCACCTCCAGGTAGTGACGTTTTCCCTGTTTGGTCAGAGGAGCTTGCCACAGGCGGTTCCCTCACATTAGGGGTTGCCAGCTGTGGGGTCTTCTCTTGGCTGTCTTCGTGGTGTCTGCTTGGTTTTTTGGTTGGTTCTTGGGTTTTAGCAGGGGTTTCCGGCTGTATACCTTCCGCCTGTTTTTGTTTCTTCTGTTGTTTTGGTTCTTTGAGTTCGGCTGCCTTAATAAAGTGGAGAAGGGCTTTGACTAACTCCCTCAATGTTGCAACCGGGATGTCCTTTAGGTCATCCAGGATCGACTGTGTGGTCTTTGTTGCCGCGGCAAAAGTTGGTTGGTGCAGATGGGGCTTTTGGGGTGTAACCCGTTTTCGTGCCTCCCACATGGGGATATCTTCGTCCTCTTTTAGACGGATGGCTTTTTTCTCCAGCTTCCACTGAGGGCATGCTGGAGAGTTTGCAGAGTGATCCCCCTTGCAATTTGCACAGGTAGGATCCTGGACGCAGTCTCTTGAATCGTGTTCTGAGGAGGAGCAGTTGACACACCTTGCCTTAGAACGGCACCTGTCTGAGTGGTGCCCAAATGCCTGGCATTTGTAACACCGCAGGGGGTTAGGATAGTAAGGTACTACCTTCAGTCTATGATAGAACACATATACGTGTTCTGGCCTGACACATGTCTGGAAAGTGCAGACATATGTGTTATGTGTTCTTTCTCCATCTCTTCTTGTTGATAGCCTTCTGATGGAGGTAACACCTTGGTCTTTAAGGCCCTCCAACTTTGAGGTGGCTGCTGGACCAACAGCACAGGAGCACTGGGAGTCTCAGTAGCTTGGACTTCAGGCTCCTTCTCAGAGTCTACTGAACTCACAGTGTCTTTCTCAGCACCCTTATCCTTAGAATGCCTAGATGAAGATCTAGCAGAGCTGGAACTTGAACTGGAGTTCTTATGTGATTTCTTTCCCTTCTCCACAGCAGTGGGACTGGACTGTGATGTACTTGCGATCCTGGAAACAGACCAGAAATAAAAGATTATAGACTAGCTACCTGGTAGGAGTATGTACTTAGAGCAGGACTAGAACATGTACCTGGAGTAGACCCGCTTAGCAGTAACGGCGAAACTCGCCGAGCGGTATGTACTTAGAGCAGGACTAAATCATGTACATGGAGCATACCCGCTTAGCGGTAACGGCGACACTCGCCGAGCGGTATGTACTTAGAGCAGGACTAGATCATGTACCTAGAGTAGACCCGCTTAGCGGTAACGGCGACACTCGCCGAACGGTATGTACTTAGAGCAGGACTAGAACATGTACCTGGAGTAGACCCACTTAGCGGTAACACAACGGCTAAACTCGCCGAGCGCCATGTACTTAGAGCAGGACTAGAAAACATGTACCTGGAGTAGATCCGCTTAGCTGCAACACAACGGCGAAACTCGCCGAGCACTATGTACTTCGAGGTATACTTTAGGTAGCTCTCGCGTTGTCCTACTCTAAGTACGCAGGTACAACAGCGCTGGTGCTCGGCGAGCCCCAACGGACAATTTTTCGACCGCAATCGACCAAAACTGCCCGAAAACCGTGCAAATTGAAGGCAAAAAGTGTGCCAAACATCATGGAATGCTCAAGAGCCCCTGTAAGATCCCTGTAACGAGAGAATTCCAGCGGAATTCCTCCAGGAATTTGTAAATTGTAAGATCTCTCTACAGCCCGCCGACACCACGACTGTCTATGAGAGAAAAACTCTATTTTCTAGCGCTAAACGGGTACCCCAACGGCGTAACCCTGGCTAGAACAAAAACCCTTAAAATAGGGCAAAAACTGCCCAGAAAAGGGCAGTAAAACGGGTAAAACGGATCAAAAACTCACCTGGAAATTTGAAACCGTCTGCCAAACACGGACGCTCGATCCAAACTGTCGTCACGTGACCAGCTTCGGTCGTATCTCATCGGTTCCGGAAATACCCGAGGTATTCCCGAGGTAAAATCAGGTGTTTTACCCAATATGCCCAGAA
Organism: Acholoe squamosa; assembly: GCA_949317995.1. Taxonomy (NCBI): domain Eukaryota; kingdom Metazoa; phylum Annelida; class Polychaeta; order Phyllodocida; family Polynoidae; genus Acholoe; species Acholoe squamosa. The sequence continues at coordinate 4,447,732 of OX439050.1, read as the reverse complement.
AAAAATAGGATAGGGCCAAAACATAAAGTAGGTAGCGTTACCTGAAGAGAAAACTTTTTAAGGCCCTGTAAAATGAGCAAAACAAAAAATTGGTACCCAAAGTTTTTCATCATTTCATTCAATATAGAATTCAATATTTCTGCCTAAGCATTTGTTTCGGTTGGTATAACAGGTGAAATTGAAAAGTTCCCTACTAAAGAATCAATTTTCAACAATTAAAATCCAAGTGGGGTGGTAGGTGTTTATGCCCCCCTTGACGGCAGTCAAAATCATCTCCCATCCCCTCCCCCGTGCCAGAGGAGCAGAGAATTTTCAAGCCCCTCTTTGATCTATAGCAGCGCTCAGGCTTTTTTGCTAAGAAGAGGGTAATTTTTTTACGCCCCCTTCAAGAGGGGTGGAAAACTTTTATGCCCCCATAGGATCCTAGAGGGGTCTGAATTTTTTACACTCCGCTCAATCCCACCACCCCCCCCCCCTGTTGATAATTATAAAACAGCTGGGAGTGCTCTGCTGCACGATAGAAGCGACCTTGAGTGCATTATAGGAATGTAGTGCACACCTGAGCAAGGTCACCATAGTTGTAAACAAGTCAAGGGCCATTAACTGGTCTATATATATATACCTTAATTTGGTACTTAAGTGATTGGAATGAAATGTTATGTACGTTTTATAAAGACAATAGACAACTCCTTCTTCACATCTTGACTGCCTGTTGTCCTATAATACACTCAGATGCATTTGTGCATTATAGGGCAACAGACAGTCTTGATGTGAAGAAGATCGTTGTCTATTCTCTAAATAATATATATATACTTAGTAGGCCTAAGCTATTTTAAACCAATGTCAGATGTGTATTTTCCAGGTGGCCTGGGGCTGGGTCATAGATCTAGATTCTATTTCTCCTTTACACTATTTATAAATGTCCGCAGGTACCTCAACACTGACTCATTACCATAAGCCTATACTAACTGATTTACCAGCCTCAAACAAAGTGACGGGGTAAGTGACGTCTTTTCGACCTATTGTACCCCCTCACTGCCTCAGCCTATAGCTCGATGCAGCAAGTTGGGAACCTGAGTGTTTACCAGTTTTGAAGGCAGCTGTGCATATAAAATGCCTTCATTCAAGGGACATTTTTGCATATATGCTGCAGAAGACAAGTCTTGAGTATGATTCTATCTCAAAAATCATAACAAAATATGAAAATAAAAAACATTTGCTAAGCATTAGGGAGTGTTCATTTTTTAACAATAGGGAGGAGTTGGTGAGTTTGGGGGGGTGGCATAGAATATTTGGACCCCTGCTGTGGGGGTGGTGAAAAATATTTTGATCCTTCTTGAGGGGGTGGCGTAAAATTTTTAGATCCTTCTCGATGATGTGCGAATTGTCGCGACTTGCTGCGAAAACCCGCATTTGATAAAGTAGTGGGTACAACTTCCCAAGATGTTAGATATTACACTATATATAAAAATGCCTTCCTAGGTCACTGGTTAGGAATGTACAATATATGACTGCTTCAGCCTACCAGATGAAGCAAAATTTTCAGGCTGTGAAGCAATTAGGAAAGAGCCAGCTGACTCGACCTGGTGTACAGGAATTTCAGCAAAAATGTATTCATAACTTAGAAATGTTTACCAACCAGACTGGTTGTAATGTTTTACTATTTAGTTTTTTCTTTAATTCAGCATTTTATAGCCTCAAAAATCGGCAGTCAAGCTGTAATTTCCGCCATCTTGGATCATGATTCAAAGAAATCAGCGCTCATCCCGATTTCATTTATCAAGTGAACTGTTCATCGATTGTTACAGAGCCTGGAGGTGACATGATCATCTTTTTTTAACTATGCAGTACTTTTTCTAAGGTTTGTTTTCCTGACTTAACAATTATCCTGAGAAGTTTGTTAACTCAGGATTTTGTTTTCTAGCTTAACAACTATCCTGAGATATTTGTTAACTCAGGATATTGTTTTTTTGACTTAACAATTATCCTGAGATATTTGTTAAATCTGGATTTTGTTTTCCTGACTTAACAAGAGGTAGACAGGGGACTGCAGATAGGGGACTGCAGGTAGACAGGGTGCAGGAGGTAGACAGGAGACTGGAGGTAGACAGGGGGATGGAGGTAGACAGGGGGACGGAGGTACACAGGGGAACTGGATGTGGACAGTGGAGTGGACAGAGACAGGGGAGGAAGGCAGCAGACATGAGGAAGTCAGAGGAATGAAAGTAGACAGTGACTTTAGGAAGATACGGTGAAGGAAGACAGGTGAGTCAAGGAAGACAAGGCAGGGAGGTAGACACTAAGACAGGCAACTGGAAGTAGATAGTGTAGTGAAGGATTACAGGGGACTGGAGATAGACAGGGGATGGGAGATAGACAAGGGACTGTAGGTAGATAGGGGACTGCAGGTAGACAGGGGACTGCAGGTAAACAGGGGACTGCAGGTAGACAGGGGACTGCAGGTAGACAGGGGACTGCAGGTAAACAGGGGACTTCAGGTAGACAGGGGACTGCAGGTAGACAGGGGACTGCAGGTAGTGAATTGACTGGGGTAGACAGGGGACTAGAGGTAGACAGGGGACTGGAGGTAGACAGGGGACTGGAAATAGGGGACTGGAGGTAGACAGGGGACTGCAGGTAGGCAGGGGACTGCAGGTAGAAAATGTACTGGGGTAAACAGGGGACTGCAGGTAGGCAGGGGACTGGAGATAGACAGGGGACTTCAGGTAGGCAGGGGACTGCAGGTAGAAAATGTACTGGGGTAAACAGAGGACTGGAGATAGACAGGGGACTGGAGATAGACAGTGGACTGCAGGTAGACAGGGGACTGGAGGTAGAAAATGTACTGGGGTAAACAGGGGACTGGAGATAGACAGGGGACTGGAGATAGACAGCGGACTGCAGGTAGACAGGGGACTGGAGGTAGAAAATGTACTGGGGTAAACAGGGGACTGGAGATAGACAGGGGACTGGAGATAGACAGCGGACTGCAGGTAGACAGGGGACTGCAGGTAGGCAGGGGACTGCAGGTAGAAAATATACTGGGGTAAACAGGGGACTGGAGATAGGGGACTGCAGGTAGACAGGAGACTGGAGGTAGACAGGGGACTACAGGTAGGCAGGGGACTGCAGGTAGAAAATGTACTGGGGTAAACAGGGGACTGGAGGTAGACAGGTGACTGGAGGTAGACAGGTGACTGGAGGTAGGGCATGGACTTGGGTAGACAGAGGACTCGAAGTAGATTGGGGACTGGAGGTAGACGTGGGACTGGAGGTAGGCAGGTGACTGAAGGTAGACAGGAGACTGGAGGTGGACAGGGGACTGCAGATAGGCAGGGGACTGCAAGTAGGCAGGGGCCTGGAGGTAGACAGGGGACTGAAGTTTGAGAGGGGGCTGTAGGTAGGCAGGGGACTGCAGGTAGGCAGGGAGTGTAAGAAGATAGCGTAGTGGTGGAAGGCAGGGAGTGGTGAAAGATAGGGGAGAGGTGGAAGGCAGGGAGTGGTGGAAGGCAGGGAAGACAGGGGATGGTTGACTTCATAGGAGTGGGAATGTTATGCTTCACTTTAGCCACATGACACATATTGTCCACATTTTTTAGCAATACATCCACAATGGCCAAGCGCAAGGTGTCCAAAAAATGTAGTCCACAGACTGTTTTCGGATATGATACAATTTGTCCACACCCAACAATGACAGTGTATCCACAAAATACACTCTGTCCACAACCTATCATCACAAAGTGTTCATGAAACACATTTTGTCCACATACTTTTAACACAAAATGTTCAAAATTACTTTTAGTCCACAAGATTTTACCACAGAGTATCCACATAAACCACTGTCCACATTCAACTTGAACAAAGTGTCCACAAGTTACAAATTGTCCACAATCTATCATCATAAATTGTCCATAAAATATATTTTGACAAGTATCCACACAACACATTCTGTCCACAGTGTATGGTCTCAACATGTCCACAAAATTTATCTTATCCACAGGATATATACACAAAGTGTCCACAAATTATATTTTGTCCACAGGCTAAGATGTGTCTGCATCGACACTTTGTGATGGTTTGTGTGAAAAATGTGTGCTCTGTGGACATTTTGTAGCACATTATGTGGACATTTTTTTATGTCAACACCGCCTGACAAGAATGTGAACAATTTGTGATGGTTTGCTGTTGACAAGGGGAATATTTCAGATATTTATAGGTACAGCAAGGACACACAGTGGTTACTTGGTGATTCTTAACAGTGAGACCACCCAGATTATGTATCTAAATGTTGCCAAACAGGTATTGCTGGGCTAATTTCACACAGCATGATTTTCTTTGAGGGTTTGTAAGTTGATTGATTGATTTGTTTTTTACAGCACTTTAGCGGCACTAAGTGGCTATCCCGTGCTTCACAGGTTGATAATTTAACAGAGGAATGTGTCAGTGCCCACGCATATGTGCACCACACACATCCTGAGGGGATAGGAAAGAGGAGATATAGTCCCTTTTAAGTGGGCTAGGGAAGCCCGTAGGGTTTGTAAGGGGGAGATTCCACAAAATCAATTTTTCATGAAAAATAAGTGTGTAATGAATGAACAAATAGGTGGGCAAAGGATACTTTTCTATACATTTGCTGTAAATTTGTTGAATTGCCCAACCAGCATTAGTGGAACCACTTCTTCATGACCCTGAAAAAATAATACTTTCAGAAAGCACCCAAAATATACACTAGTGATCCCAAAATGACCAACATTCACATTTAATTTCTCAGCCTCTGATAATTACTAGAGAGGCAAGGGTTTGCATATGTAGTAGATGATCAGGATAAATTTACTTAGCATTCTGGGTAATTAGTTTTTGAAAAGGTGTGTTTACACTGAAAAGCAATTATTGAAAAAAAAATTGTATGTAAAAATGATATTTTACTTAGAATTTATAAAATTTGACAGTTTCACCTTTACCTGAAACACCTGCATTAACTTCTACAGATTCTATACATCATTTACTTTTGTTAGCTGAGAGAAGACACTATCATGCCAGAAAAATCGAAAGTGCCAAGAATATATATAACAATATATGACCCTGGTCCCACCCATTCTGAAACTGCTTCCCATGCCCCTAAAATGTGCCTCCAGGGTGTAATTTTAGTACACATAATACCTTTAGATCTTCTCCTCAGGGATGCCATGTTATTATAAATAGCACATAGGGACATGACACTTATCTGCTTAACCTTGCATATCTTTGCTCTTTGCTTATACACCGTATCCTCTTTCGCTTTCTCTCTAGTTTTATGTAAACACAATGTATGAACATGAAGATAACAGGTAATTTTAGTACTTTCTTTCACCTAGATATAAGACATGACACACCACTTGTCCACTTTTTTTTGGACATCTTAAAGGGGCCCTGGCATGGTAATGCATGCCCGCATTAAAAAGTCACGTGATCACCCCTTGACCAATCAGGGTGTCGCGATTTTTCCGCTGGTTCCTGCGATTTTATGATCACTGTTTGAATCAGTACCCATGTTGTTAATTTTCCATGCCAGCCCCCCTTTAATTATACACTGTATTCTGTTTCACTTTCTCTCTCTCTAGTTATATTTAAACAGGTACGGTATAGAATAGTCAAGTATTACTTAAAGTAATCAAATTATTGCCAACCTAGGGTTGACCATTACACAACAGCTAGGCACAAGAAACTACAGACCTCAGGCATGCTCTTTGTTGCTGGCCACTCATTCCCTGCCTCCACCTTGGATATATAGGGTAACTTGCCCAGTTCTCGGACAGGTCCAATTCTCGGACGATTTTTTTGAGTTAGCTAAATGTTATTTCAGGCCATAAAACCTATTTTATTTTGATTTCCTCTCTGTTATATCTAATAGATGTCTATTCTCAATGGCAAATTGATAAATTTCAAAGTGTGTGGTGCCCTCTGTTGGTATCACTTGAAACTTGTGTCCGAGAATTGGACCATTGAAAATGCGGTGTCCGGTAATTGGGCACAATGACATGGCTATTTCCTGACAATTGATATTCTAAAACCAAAATTAGAGTGAATATACTAACAAATTCATCAAGACTGCTAGTTCATCAATATCTAATAATGGTGGTGAGCCTTCTTCAGCTTGTAAAGATATCTTTAAAATACAGAGGCTGTCCGTGAACTGGTACACCCGTCCGAGAACTGGGCATTTTTGAATGTCTATACAAAACCCCTTATAACAACTATAAATATTAGGCTTCAGCTAGGGATACTTTTTATTATGATACCAAGGGGCCCTATCCATGCATCCTGCTGAGCCTAAATGTAGGAAACAGAGTTTGGCCAGTTTAGTAGTCTCCCAAAAATAAAACTGTCCGACCTCAGCCCTCTCTCTCTTTGCCCAAGGTAGAGGGTTTAGGTGATTTTTCTAAATACAGCAGGGCCTTTGGAAACCTATTGGAGCCTGTAGAGCTCAGTTGTAGGAGTCCAATGCACTTGGAATCAAATCTCTACTCGAATTATTCACTGAGATATTGACGTTTGAAGGTCTGGAATTTGGGTGCATTTGGAGACAAGCTCCCAATGCATAAGGGAGCCCAACCATGGCACACAAATTGATTCTGGGTAATGTACAAGCAAAGGAACCATACAGAATTGTAAATATATACCTCTAATCTATCATATATTTCAAGACCCGTTCAAGGGATTTACTTGAAATTTTCGGAGGGTACCCGACTATAGGTCTGCTACCTGTCTGCCAGTTGACAATGACCTTGACTTTAGGTCAAGGTCAAAAGGTCACCATCTTAATTTTTTAGGTCAAATGACATAAATCCTATGTATTAAGGGTTACAGATCTCATAATTAACTTATTATGAAAAGCAATATACATACAAACTTGACAGTGATCATATTTGACCTTGAAAGCATGTCAAGGTCACAATATGATCTTGTGTGAGGTCAAGGTCACAACCCTAAAGGCTAAACTTAAAGAAAATCCTCAACCTCGAACATCAGTGTCTGCATGGCAATCAAGACAATAGTAATATACACAATTAGTGTTCTAATTCAAAATGGCCAAGGTCAAGGTCACAAGGTCAAGGTCACAATGTTTGTAATATTGTCACATCCCAGATCTTTGATCATCAATATCTCAGCAAATAATTGAGCTAGAGACATGATTCCAAGTGCGTTCAATCTGGTACAGCAAGCTCTTCAATGCCAAATACGCACCTTTATGTTTTCTGCATATACATTTTTTCTCTGATAGCTTGAACTGCATGAAATCCCTTAGTTTAAGATTTGCATGGTATTGTAATCTTAGTGACCAGAGCATTAAAAGTTTGAATGGACTTCAATATGAAATACATGAACTAAAGAAGTGATTATGAAGTTAAAGGATTATTCAGTTGGAAAGAATTTAGATATAAGCCCATTTCACAGTTTGCATATAACAATGCAATAGATGCTTATTGTATACGTGTTCACAGTTATCGTTTCATCTGGAAATAGGAATTTGCATTCATCATACAGTTGAATTTCGCAGCCTTTACAAGGTTGAATTTGGTAAGTGCCAATTAATGAGCAAATAACATAAAGAAATAAGTTTAAGAATAGATTTAAGAGAAGGATTTGGCTTTGCAGTTTTCTACCTGTCACTAACACTGTTACACAAAACAAGCATAAGCAAAAATATCTCTGTGATCCAGTTGCAAGGTTCATTTTATAATAAGGAATTTTGCTCCTTCTTTATCATGATATATATAGTACAGTATTGCTGGCAAAGTCATGTATCATGACATCTGATGCATATGATGAATCATGTGACCATATTTTCATGATAGTGTATTTTAATGGCCTTTAGTTCAAATAAAATGATTTTGGCATGGTTATTAGAACATGTATCAATATAGAGCAGAGAAGCAAGTGCATCTGATGCATTCATGATGTTACAATTGCCAAAATGTGTCATAGTTGTGCGTGCAGACCACTGTAACTGTAAGGGTGCAACCAGATGTTGTTTGAAGAAAGAAACCCTGAGTCTTTGCTATCTCCCTGGAAAAATATCAGTAAATGCACTCCTTGGACCCAAAGTTCCCCTGTGCCTTTGGCAGGTTTCACATCCACCTTCCTTTGAATCTTTCTATTTGTCATTAAGTTAATCCAAATATGCTCTCATGAAAATAGGGTAGTATTTTCTTAAAAGTATTGTTGTAACAGGCTACATTAACAGGTCTTATTTTCTTTTCAGGTGTCTATCGTGGAAGAGCTGGGCTGAAGGGAGAAGATCCAGATTTATTAAATAAATAAAAAAGGGAAGTCTTAAATGTTTAAGCCTGTGCCACAGGCACAAGTATGATTGATTTCAAATACTATTGCCAAAACACACCAGGGCATCTTGGTAACACATGGGCATGATGTATTAATGCACTTAACCCTTTAAGGGCCGCAGATGCATCAATGCATCATGCCCTTTGGTCGTCATGATGCACCAATGAAGTGCTGGTGAGTTTGCTCGCCAGCACTTTATTCGAGCATCATGCCGACCCTATTGGATCAATACATAAACTCCCGAAGGGTCCGTATGATGCACCAATGAAGTGCTAGCGAGCAGTCTCGCAAGCACTTCATTGGTGCATCATGACCTATGGACATAATTAGGAATGTCATTGGTATCCATTTATTCCCGATTTTGAATATCACTATTTTGGTCTTGATTTTCCGATTATATCGATTACTTTGATTTGGAAAATAATAATAACAATTAAAAACCTACCATAGGACACATTTGGTGCTTGGTATACAAGGTTTTCTTTTGACTATAATGGTTCGGGCATCATTACCTAATCATAATGATATGAAACTCCACAAAATTGACTCGTATAACATATTTTTGCCTGATTTCAAGATCAATCATAACTCTGGTTCTACTGGGAATATCTCGAAAATTCTTTCAGTTCTAAAAAGTATTCATTTTAAGGAATAAACCTGTAAAATAATTGTATCGATATCAGGGATTTATCAATGCGAATATCAGCATTGTAATGATACATCAATTCAGGGGGTATCGATGACACTCCTAGACATACCGTAAATCCTCGGTCACAAGCCGGCCCCGGTCATAAGCCGGGGGTAGAGTTCAGGGAAATCCTAAAAGCCGGTTTTGGGATCAAATTTTTACCATTTTCTCTTTATTCTATAGTAAAAAAAACCCGGTCATAAGCCGGGGGGAGACTTTGGGAAAAATTTAGAAGCCGGTTTGGGCCCAAAATAGAAAAAAAAATCTGGCTTATGACCGGGGATTTACGGTAATACACTCCTGCACCAGCGGCCTTCAAACAGTTAAAGGATCAACAGGTGATATCATTAGTACTAGAAGCTGTAGATATGTCAAGTGAGGGGATGGCAGTCAGTGTGTGCATGTTAGGCACTGCTGGAGTCATTATACATATTACTAGTACCATAAATTCTCTCATGAATATAAGAAGTAGTACCAGAACTCAAATAAAAATTAGGCTCATAGAATTTGGCCAAGGTTAGGGTGTGGCTTATACAAGAGTATATAACACTATAGAATAGGACTAAAATACCAATTTCCAAGCCTTGGATGTGGCTTATAGTTTTTCCTGAATTTGGGGGTGCAGTTTATAGGGTAAACCCGGGATACATTATCCACCAATGAGAAAACTAATTCCATTCACAGCAGAATTTTTTGGGTACATTATGCACCACCAGGTACCCATGATGTGGGCTGTTATCAGTGCTTGGGCTTCCCTAGCCCACTTAAAAGGGTCTATATCTCATCTTTCCTATCCTCTCGGATGTGTATGGTGCACATATGCGTGGGCACTGACACATTCCTCTGTGAAATTGTGTAATGTCGTTCTCGCCATGAATATGACCTTAGCTGTCGAAATGGCGTTAAACATCTATTACTCACTCACTGTTATCAGTGCTCATCTCGCCAGGTCCTAGATCAATCAATGGCGGACACACTGGACCTCAAGATTGACCCTTATACAAGGGTGTGGCTTATATAGGAGAATTTACAGTACTATAGAATGTAGGCACGTCAGGTGAGGAGAGAGCAGTTTGTCTATGTTAGGCATTACTGAAGTCATTAAGCCAAAAAAGAAAGTTGTGTTTCAGGCAACATGCTGAAAAAGAAATTAGGTAGGGTAGGCCGAATGTTTTTTATTTTGTAATTTTTTTTAACTGTTCACTATCACCACCCCAAATGACAGGAAGGATGACTCAGTACCAGGCTCTGTGACAAGAAGTAAGAATAATTGACAAAAGCATAATGTGCAATGAAATCAAAAGATTGTGGTGGGAGGGTGTCTCAAACTTTTCATACATCTGTGGTAGGAGTGTCATTGACATGCATTTTATTTCAATGATGATTATCACTATTTTTGTGTTGATATTTCAAATATATTGATATTCAGAAAAGTATGAAAATATGGGAAAAAACTGAAAGGGCTATGGGAGGGGTAAACCCTCTGCTATTCATTATTTATCATTTATCACATTGGGGGGGGTGGTGGTTTTGAGGGGGCATTTAAAATTTAGCAAAAAAGCCTGCACTCTACAATAGATCAAAGAGGGCTATGACAATTTTGTGCTCCTTTGGTGTGGAAGGTGATTAGGGGTGCAAAAAATTTTGACTGCTGATGAGGGGTCAGAAATTTTTTTTTTGCTTGTCTGCAGGAAAACCCGGATAAATAATGACCCTTGAGGTTAGGGGGAAATTTGCAACCCTGGGGACCTCCCCCCCAGAAAAATCCGATACACATGTGGAATGACACATCGTGAGGAGTGCTCAAACCAAATTTTCAGCCCCTCGTTGGTGGTGGTGGGGGGTCAGAATTTGTGCATCCCTGCAAAGATCTATTAAGCTCTGTCATCTGTTGAATAGTGAGCACACCTGTTTTGTCATCAATAGCCAATAATTATAATGAACGGGTATAATAGGGTATAGTTATGTATGTATTTATTGTATGCTATGTTATGTATGTATTCATTGTATGCTATATGAGAGAGTGCTATAGGAGTCCTGTGTAGGGTTTATGGTAGCTAGGGTTTATGGTAGCTGTGGAATGCTGCAGATGGCGATGGAGTCGGACAAGATCTGGTCAGGAGGATTTTTTGTTTGTTTTTTTTTTTTTTTTGTTTGTTTGTTTAGTTTTACGTCCGGGGGCCATCGAGGGGAAAAGATACGTGTAAACCAAGTATATGGCGAGTAGGAGGTGTAGTGGGTTAGTGAGAGACAGGTGAGGAGTTGTATTGTGAGAGCGGTTGAGGAAGCAACACATACTCCTGGAGTAGACGAGGATGAAGCTGTTTAGTATCTAGTATTACACTTAGCCAATGTAAGAACGGATTAAGCAGGATCTCTATGGCACCTATACCTCTCTAGAAGCACTGGATTGTTGGAACATGAACTGCTTGTGTGAATAGACTGATGTCGTTGAAGCTGTATAGACCTGAGTGGAATTACCAAACAACTGTAACTGTGAATACCGTGTGAACAATAAATGGTGACTTGTATCGGCGTCTTGGTGCTGGTTAAAAGAATGGGCTAGGCCAACATCATACCACTAGAGTTAGTCTTCCCAATACGTGAGATCAGTGGAGTGAGCTGATAATAACTACACAAGTGAGACTACATTAATATACACATAAACACAACCCAACCAGCCCACACCCTTAGGCATTGATCATCTTTGAACAATAAAGCTGACCGCAAACGGACTGTTTCAGTCATCTGACTGGATCAGTAGTCAAGGAGGAGCTCTGTGTGTGGGGACGTCCATCTGAATAGGGTTGGGTTTGATTTGAGGGGAAAACCTTTTTCAATCAGTTTGAGTATGGAATTTGGGGGGGATATTAAAGTGTTCTCATAAAAAAGGCACGAAAACCAATCCATGATGTTTCATAAAAAAAGTATCAACTACTACCGTAATCTCTCGTGTATAAGGCACACCTTGCTTATAAGGCACACCTAGAGTTGAAGAATATTGTCAAAAAAATCAAAAAAATCATAACTTTGGTTCTACTGAATTCAAAAAGCTATGTGTAGCTAGGGCCCCCCACACCCCCTTGAATCAGCCTATGTTATTTTTTGAGTTAGGGGGAGTGTAACATATCAAAATAAAACGCTTGGTTTTCCCCCTTGTGAAATTACTTTGAACCCCCCTGATCAAGGGGGTGAAAGAAATCTGCCCCCCCGGTCAAGGGGGTGACAAAATTCTGCCCCCCCTTAAATCCACCAGCCCCCCTGTTGTTAAAAAATGATCACCACTCCCTTTTAAAAGGTTAAAAGGCTGCAGTGTTCACATACATTTTTCGGCCTTTTAGTGAAAGGGGGGGGCTAAAATTTTGGACCCTCAAGGGGGGGGCAAAATTCTTTCTTCCATATAACCATGAAAATCCACCACCCCTCATCCATTGTTAGGGAGTGATCATTTTTTATTAACAGGGGGGGGGGGGCTGGTGGGTTTGAGGGGGGGGTCAGAATTTTTTTAACCCCTTGACCGGGGGGTCAGAATTTTTTCAACACCTCTGCTGGGGGGGTCAAAATAATTTCACCTGTTTTCAATGGAAAACCCTGCGTGTTACTAGGGGACGTTTGCATGTGATTTTTGCCCCTTTTGGGGGGGGGGTCAAAATTTTTTTCGCATGGCCGCACGCAAACCCACCAGCCCCCCCTGTTGTTAAAAAATGATCACTCCCATAGAATAGATCTATGATCACTTCTTTAGGGAGTTGTCATTATTTATCAACAGGGGGTGGTGGGTTTTAGGGGGGGGCGTAAAATTTTCAGACCCCTCCCGAGGGGGGGCTTAAAAAATTTTGACCCCTCTTGAGGGGGGCTAAAAAATTTCACCCTCTTTTCAGCAAAAAAGCCCGCTACTATAGATCAAAGAGGGGCGCGAAAAGTCTCCGCGCAGGGGGGGCGAGAAAAATTTTGACTGCCATCGAGGGGGGGCGTAAAATATATTCCCGCGTCAGCGCGAAAACCCACCACCCCCACCTGTTGAGAAATAATGACCACTCCCTTAGACACAAATAAGGCCTTTTATCTATTCCCACCCTATAAGCCCACAAATGGACCATTTTTAGGTGCGTTACCACTTTTGTGAGCCATTTGGGCGATTTAAAAATTTTCCCAATTTTTTCCATTTCCCCACCTTTAGGAAGGTAAACACTTATATTTATCAAGTATCATAGTTACTTGAGTGGAAATTATGCTTTAACTATGTCAAAAGATGATTTACATCAGCAGTGCTGCACTGCGACTACTGCCCAAAGTGAGCGCTTATTTTCCCCATAGGAATAGCATTGGGAGTGAAAGCCACTTAAATTGTACGCGCCACTTTTTCAGGGTCACTCGGGCAGTACTAAAAATTGGAGCATATAGACCAAACACATATCACAGGAAAGGTTATCCCTTCAGGAACATCACTAACAGAGTTACTTGAACAAAAAAACAAGTGTTCACTTATTAGTATGCAGCTATTTGAACATTACATGAGTTCAACTTGAGCACATCACAAAATCTCAACCGGTCATCACATATTCTCAGTTCAACAAACACATCAAAGTTAGGCACTTGCATAACGCCACTGCTACCACGTAGATTATGCAACGTTTGCACGTCACTAATCTGTGATCAAAAATCTGTGCCGTTTTTTCCAAGCTGCAGCAGCTACACTGTGCATTTATTGATACACTAAGCACAATTTTTCAAATATATATGGGCTGTCAGTTTTATTTATATCTAGAGCAAATGCCGGTTCCAATGATGCCTGTCACTGCTCTAACCAAGTAGGATATCACATGTCCGTATTTTTCCTAATCTGGGTGCATTTCTAACGTTGATAAAAAAAGAGAAATTTTATGGTTTGAAAAAGTTTGAAGCCTCAGACATATGATATATTTGCTCATCAACCATAGTAGTATAGAGAGCCTTGGACCCCCAAAAATGACGTCACTGACGTCATCATGACGTCATCATGACGTCGCTGACGTCACTGACGTCAGAGGGCTGAACCCAGCAGTTAGGTCTTTGTTGACAAAGCAAACATAAAGTGTAAATACCTGGGGTAGGGTGTTATTGGATTGGGTCAATATAAGGGGAGCCTATTAGGATTAGAAGCATTTAACCCCAGAGTAGTCAGAGATCAAAGATCTTTAATGGCTAATAGCAAGTGTGTAGGATCATCTATTGAGTGGAGTGGTAATGATAGGTCTGACATTCCTTGGTGGGAGACTCAGAGTTTATTACCATTTAGACCATGTAGCAGTATTTGTATCAGAGGAACCACAGGTTCTGAAAAAACCTTTTGGGTGTATAGATTACTAAAGGAGCGCAAAGGCATGTTTGTGGAAGATCCACCACATACCATACTATATTGTTATGGGGTTTATCAAGATCTTTATGACAAAATGGAGCAAGATATCGAAAATATAAGATTTCACAAGGGGCTCCCAGATTCAAGTTTATTAGATGAGATTTCAGCCAACGGAAAACATAATATGGTTATTATTGATGATTTGGCTCATGAGTTGAACAACAAGGAAATGGAGGTCCTTTTTACCCAAGGTTGTCATCATAACAGGTATTCTGTGGTCTACTTAATGCAGAACTTGTACCAGAAAGGTCAGAGTGCACGGACCATTGCATTAAATACATGGTACCAGGTTCTGTTTAGAAATCTGAGAGATGCATCACAGGTTAGTACTATGGCCAGACAAATGTTTCCAGGTAGACCAGAAATACTGAGAGAAGCTTACAATGATGCTACAGGAAAACCGTATGGTTATTTAGTTATTGACAATTCCCCTCACAGTAACGTTAAACACAGGTTGCGTACACGGATATTTCCAAACGAGGATGCTATAGTATACGTCCCTCAAGTATAAAGCTAGACACCACACAGTTTTTCAATCATTTAGAGAGTAATTTCATCATGAGCAAACGTCTCAAGGCTAATGCCAGTTTGATTAACTTTTTGACAAGCAAGATTTCCCAGACACAATTGAAACAAGTTTTGGCAACACTGAACACCGATCAACTGAACACACTCAGTGAAATAGCAGCAAACGTTTTGTACGGTGTCATACCAGTTTCTGACCACTACAAGAAAAAACTGAGACGTTATAGATCTAAAATAGAAGAAATAGGCGATAAAACAAGCAGCGTGAAGAAAAGGAAAAATACCATTTTGAAAGAATCTTATCTGGTGAAACTCATATTACAATCAGCAGAAGCAGTTCTTAAAACACTTATACAATGAGTACCCAGAAAATGGTTTTGGTTCCCATTGAGAAATATGAGAGAATGAAAGCAGTTAACAAAACAGTACTAGCTAAACAGGAAACCCCTCCTGAACGCCATGACCATACAACTTTGGTTATAGAAGAGGATCATTCTTCAGATCCTAGATTAAATAAGCAAAGAATCATCGAGTCACTGCCCAAAATGTTTAAGTCAAAAGGTCAGGCATTACTGAGTTACATAGAAAATGGTAATGTACTGCAATGGAACGACAAGGGAGAGATTTCCTATAATGGCAAAAAAGTTGAAAACAGTCACATTGTGGATTTACTGAAAGATGCCATGAGAGATTACAAAGGATTTAATCCAATAGGCAAAGAGGAATTTTATCAAGGCCTGTCAGAATCTAACATACCTTTACTCTTATTGGACAACCAGAGAAACAGGCATAAAGTGATGACAGGTAAATTTCAACCACAGCCCAAAAAGAAAAAGAATAGGACAGTTAGTCAGCAGTGGATACATATATAAAGCCGTCAGATATTTAATGTAAAACACATTTGCCTATGGAAGATCAACTGAGAAGGAGGTATAAAACCCCAGAAACTCCCGGTAGTTTTCAAGGTGTAGACAAAGTATATCAAAGTGCTAAGGCTGCAGGAATACACGTAAAGAAAGACAAGGTAGAACAAGCATTGCAGAAAGAGGAATCTTACACTTTAAACAGACAGGTAATAAGAAAGTTTCCTCGAAACAGAGTCATAGTTGAAGGACTTGACTTGTTATGGGATGCAGACTTGGCAGACCTCGCTCTATTGAGCAAGAGCAACGACGGGTACAAGTATTTTCTGTTGATGATAGATATATTCAGTCGATACGTATGGGTCCGTCCTCTGAAAACAAAACAACCAAAAGAAGTAGTGGAGGCAATGGAAAGCATTTTTCGAGAGGGGCGTCAACCCAAAATGCTCAGGACCGACAACGGGGGGGGAGTTTACAAGCCGGATAACAAGGACTTATCTCAAGAAGCGAGGGATCCACCATTACACGGCAACGGGAGAAACTAAGGCTGGGTACTCAGAACGTGCCAACAAGACCATAAAATCTAAATTGTATCGTTACGTGGTAGCCAACAATACTTTGAGATACATAGATGTCTTACAAGACATCGTGACAAGTTATAACAACACTGTGCATAGGAGTTTAGGAACCACTCCTGCTAAGGTCAACAAGACAAACGAGAGTGAAGTGAGATACGAACAATACCGGAGACGTCCCAAGGAGACCCCAAAAATTCAAAGGTATAAGCTCAAAGCAGGTGACAAAGTATGCATTTCATTTACGAAAGAGAAATTCGACAGAGAATATGGTCAGAAATGGAGTGGAGAAGTTTTCATTGTGACTGGAAGAAGGAGAAGGGAAGGCATACCTATTTACACCCTCAAGGACTGGTATGGAGAGCCTATAAAAGGAACGTTTTACCAACAAGAGCTTCAGAAGGTTTCTGCAACTGATGACGACCTGTTTAAAATCGAAAAGGTTCTTCAAAGAAGAAAGCGAAACAAGAAAAACGAGTTTTACGTTCGATTCAAACATTGGCCAAAGAAATTCAACCGTTGGATAGCTGAGCAAGATATCGTAGACCTATGAATGACATATTTCTTTTTTTATCGAGTGTAGACTCCAAGAAACATTACCCGGAAAATACCAATGACGACTTTACAGTTAAATTACCAAAATCACTACGACTAGAGGGAAATTGGACCTGCACTTTGAGAGATCTGAAATGTCTGAACACAAGCAAAGTCGACCTGTACGTATTTTGCGACATCTTAGAGGAATCATATGTACTGGATGGGCAAAGGCCTATATTGCAATACATTGCTGGAAGAAGCGGCAAACGTGTCTACGATTTCGACGGGTCAATATGCCCAAAACTTTCAAGACAAAGAGTAGACTACATAAGGGTGTATATAAGGAATTCTCAAATGGATAAAGTATCACTAGGTGGAGAGAAGACGACCTGTACACTTCACCTACAGAAATCATGAGTCAAAATCCATGGTCTAAGCATTTTCAGCAGATGCAGGATGGTAAAGTGTACCCTGATACAAACGGGGTATGGCGACTACTCACTCATACAGATTCTCCCTCAAAGAGGGTAAGTGTAAAAGTGATCAGTTCCACACAACAAGCACTTAACAGGGCTAGGAAAAAAGTGAAGGCAATTCCCACTAAGCGGAAAAAGTCAGTTTCAAGGTCGGTTACCAGCGGGAGGATTCAAAAACCTATAAAAAAGACCACCTACAAGAAACCTACGCAGTCTAATCCTAAACGTCAGGCAATTAAGAAGAAAGCACCAGTGAAAAATAATCGAAAAATTGCTATATAAAATCATTATGTCAGGACATAACGAAGGACTCGCTCTGTTTTATACTCCCATGAAGGATTCTGGAGTGAAGCAAGTCGAATGGATCGAACACCGACCCGTGGGTCAACTCACCTCTGATGCAGCACTCGAATTCAACATTCCAGGTACTGGAACAAAATATATCGACCTCCGGAATACACGCATACGGATAAAATGTAAATTAACAAAGGCCGATGGAACAGACATACCGGATTGGAGAACCAAGAAGGATGTAACTACTCCCGAAGAATCTAAAGTAGGACCCACAAATCTTTTCCTTCAGACTCTTTGGAAACAGGTTGATGTTTCTTTGCAACAAATTAATGTCAGTCCGGAAACTGCCACTCGATATCCATACAAGGCATACATTGAGACCTTATTGGGATATGGACCTGATGCCAAGAAATCCCAACTCGCCTCACAACTTTATATAAAGGACGAAGGTGATGTGGACAGTGCTGACCCTGTGAAAGGCACTAACACAGGCCTTATAAGTAGAGCCACTTTTACCGAGAAGAGCAAAACTCTTGAAATGGAAGGATTAGTATACTCAGACATTTGTCAACAGTCCCGTTATGTAATTAACGGTGTACAGATCAACTTTAAATTCTGGCCGAGTGACAACAAATTTAGGTTAATGAGCTCTAAGACCTCAGCAGACTTCAAAGTGAAAATCACAGAGGCAGTTCTGAAAGTATGTATGGTCGAACTGGAACCATTATGTTTGGTTTCGATCGAAAACTCTCTGCAGAAATGTCCTGTGAAATACTACTATGACCGTACAGACGTCAAAGCCTATAGCATACCCAGTGGGCAATTTGGGACAACCATAGAGGACATATATCAAGGACAGCTACCGAACCGAATCGTTGCAGGGCTAGTTTCTACCAAAGGATATAATGGAGACTATGGCACTAATCCCCTAAGTTTTAATAACTTTAAAGCCAATTTTGTGGCATTTTATGTTGATGGTAAATCTGTCCCTACTGAACCCCTCACACCCAACTACACAAGTAACAACTACACGTCTGCATACATGACATTGTTTGCTAATAATTACATGCAGAACTCTGGCAACTACATTCAACTTTCCGAGTATCCAAAGGGTTACTGCTTGTATGTATTTGATCTGTGCCAGAATCAGTGTGAGAGGTTTAGCAAGTCTCCTAGACAGGCTCATACACGTTTTGAGATTAAACTTAGCGAAGCACTGACTGAAGGAGTGACTTTGATAATCTATGCTAGTTTCTCAGGCCGTCTTGATATAGATTCAGCTCGTAATGTAAAAGTGTACTAACATGTATGTCAAACTTGATTCAATAAAGTAAACATAAACATGAAATTTAAGTCTTGTTGTCGTTTTTCTTACAAAGTAATGAAAAAAACCATTGCCATGAGTTTAAATGTCGCCGATCTCACTTTATTATCATTATTTCAATGTTATTTTATCAATATTCAAATAAATTCAAAGCAGGTATTATAACACATTATTCAATGTCATATGTTCTAGAATCATTTTGTTACTATCATCATATCAAGATATACAAAGTTATCCATGTACATGGTCATTCTCAATACCCATAGGGCAAAGTATCAAAGTCGGGTTGTATCACTCTTTTGGTATACACCATTTTATACACTTTTTTCTCTTCTCTGTTATAGAGAACATGTCTGATTTTGTCGCGCACAATTTTCGAATTTCTTATGTACACCTCCCCTCCATCATTGTTCCGTTTTACCAACCGTTTGACTGTGTCGAAATTAATCATTTTTGAATTTCTATAGTTTAGGGTGAATCCCCGCACTTTGCAAACCTCTTTATTGGTATTGGTTTTATAAGCATAGTTTTTGGGCCCCCCGGACACAAATTCAGTGATGTTTTCACCATCTAGTTCATCAGTGAGGTCACCTAACATTGACCCAAGCTTTACTTTGTTTTCCCCTGGTTCTGTACTGTAAATAATGGAGTCGGTATCATAGTAAAGAACCCGCTCCTTCAGTTCATCCAGCACCTCATATAATTTCAGTCTGGCATGACAGGTGGTGAATGTAGCAAGAAAAATGTTGGTTTTGTTATCTGGCGGTGAAAAAGCAAATTTGTTAATCCATTTCACATGCATCATGTCCTTGGCAAGAATGTGAAAGTCTAGCAAGGTTTTGCTGACATCTGTGATAAGATTGAAAAAGGGTTCAGGGTCATCAGCATGAAAGAAGGAACTTTGCCCGTAGTCCAATCGCTGTGCCCATTTCCCCCAGAAGCTGTTAAGAGCCAATTTACTCAGAGATCTAAGACCTGGATTTTTAACAATTTTGTCATACTCCAGTTGAATTCCTTCACGTTCGTAGTAATCCCTGATATACTTTTGTTTGTCCTCCTCAGTAATACACCAAGCCGGCCAACCACTGGCTTCCTGCTTGATTTTGAGAAATGTGTTCACATACTCTGAGAACAAACCAGTGGTTTTCTGAGTTTTACTGTATTGGCTTACATTATCCCAATGATATACCTCATAGATCTTGGTGATCTTATATCCCTTTTCAACAGCTTTGTGAATTTCAGGGGTACACCAAGTACCTGTCAGAGCACGTTCATCATCGCTGCATTCACAAGGTGTTTGCGATTCTCAATCTGCACATGTCCTACACAAGGGGAATTTCAGTTTACCCTTGGAATGCAGGGGTAACACGGGATGATAGAGCTTTTTACAGGGGACAATAGTTACTTTGGCCAGACCAAAATACTCTCGAATATCTTTGAAATTATTCAAGATGATATCGGGGTGACCAACCGGATACTTACCATACTTGTTTGTAAAGGTATAAGGAGATGTGAAATCCACGTAGGACACTTCTGTACCTTCAGGGGGCTTAAAATATAAGGTACTTGCGTTGGTCCTTCCCCCAAAAAAGCTGTCCTTCACGTTGAGCCGGTCTACTATGTTCAGACCTTGAACAAAGTCTGCTACACCACCCTGGTTATCCTTCAACATCTGTCTAAACTGACACTCCCATATGGATTCATAGCCGTAACCTTTCTCTCGCAAAAACCTCTCTCGGTTTACAGTGATGGTATGCATTTCATTCATGCTCTGTTTGGAAAACGGATGTTTGATTTCATCACGTTTTAGAGGGTAACATGAGGGACACCCGTGATGTATACACCCCAGAAATTCCCATACCGTTTTTGTCTGTGGATCATAGCCATCCACCGGGTAACTACCGATTTTATGTTCACCCCTTTCACTGTTTAGTGCGTGGAGAATTTTCTTACCGGTGGAGTGCTGTACCCATTCCAACCACTGGATGGATATTTTGCTATGCTGATTCATTGAAGCATATCCAGTGGGTGGGACCTGTGCAATAGGGGAGGAATGAAACTGCAAGTGTTTTACCTGCCAACCATTCTCATTCAGAACCTTTTCTGTGACCCATTCTCTGTCCATGTAAAAGATTGTTTTCCCATCTTTGGTTTTGGCTTCAACTTTGTGTTCCAAATTATTTGTAGAGTGTTTCAAGTAGGCCGTGTGCTCTTCTTCCAAAAACTTGGTTTTAAAAATATTCATGCACATACTGGCAATGGTTGTGCTTTTAAAAGGATCAACACCATTGGGTTTCTTTTTCTTTTTCTTTTCTCTTGTGTCATCAACTGTGTCATTACCATTGTTGTCTTGGTTATCACTTACCTCAGCTCGATCGTCCTCTTCTGGAGTTGTTTCTTCTTCCTCGTTCATGGTCACGTCGAGTACTCTTTGTCGAAATGACATGCAGGCTTCACGCAAAATATTTACATCAGAAACACAATACTCATGCATTTCTTTCCTGAAATCAAACACGGCATTCTGTGCCGTCTGCTCCTGATACCACTTCAAGAAGGACTCCCGTGCTTCTACTGACATGGTGTCCACCCCATAAAAATGTGGTGCTGGCAATGGACCAACATAATGCTGGTTTTCTTTTGTATTAAAGAAATGTGGAAAATTTCCCTTCTTGAAGCGCTCAGGGTCTAGCCCAAAAGCCTTCGGGAGAGCCGCGAGTGCCATGGGGAGAAAGTTGATGGAGTCCAATATACGCATGTTCAGACCGTTCCCGATAGTCATGGACATAATCTTGGCCCCGTTATACACTATATTTTTCGGACATATGCCATTTTGGATCAGGTACTGCATGAGGAAGAAGGAGTCATATCCTTTCAAATGATGAGCAAAAGAGACAGAGTCCGCGTGATCCTTGCGGAACAACCATTTACAAAAATTTGTGTTGGTATCTGCACCCTCAAAGACGACCTGTCTCTCGCCACATCCTTCACACGGTGGCTTGGTGTAATGACCATTTCGATAGTCCTTACACGTGTCACATCTGTTACCACAAAAGTTACATTTCTCTGTAACTGGATGATCATGGCACTGATCACAAACACTTTGTATGACACAGTAATTCGCTTTGTGCTCTGGACTCCCGCACGATGCTTCTTATACGATGCAATTTATACAAAGCTTACACTGTGTACAGCGATCATCTGAATCTATGCATGATGTACATCTGTTTTCAGACATTTCATATCCTCTATTGCATGACAGGATGGTGTCCTGAGTTGCCTCGTAGTCAAAAAAGAAATATCTGAAAGAGCCTGTGTTGGAGTGTTTGTTTGCACGATGGTAGCAAAGGTGATAGCTCTTTTGGTAACTTTTACAGGTCGAACAGAACCACTCTTCGCACCGGTGTTGATCCGCCGATCTCTTTGCACAGTCGACGATTTTGTTACAATCTAAGCACCGCCACCATAATTGGCATTCAGACTTTTTGTCTTTCGAATGTTTCCTTTTTTTCTGACGCATGTGACGCTGAAAGCAGTCGGGACTACGGCAAGTCATGTGACATCGGTCACAATATTTCATCTCTCCCTCAACACACCCTGATGTTTTGCAAACAATGCAATATGATTTGCATTTGTGCTTGTGTTTAGAACTGTAAGGTGTTTTGCAATCCTGACAGAAGTAACCAGAGGAAAAAAATCCGGTTATGCTTGTGATCACATGAAAGTGACCGACATTGCCATTTTCAGTTCCAATCATGTAGAGATAAATGTTTTGCCGAGCTAGAGATTCTTGTGTTGTTTTGGGAGATCGAACAAATTTGTTCCCGTGACGAGAGCTGAGCACTGAAATGTTTGCATTCAGTACTCTTTCGAATGCTGCAATTTCTTGCAGACCGAGAGGAGCGTCGGTGGGGACAGCGCCCATTTCACACAAGGCCAATGCCAGAGTTTGCTGGTATTTGTTAACGTTATCCCTTAGCTTTTTGTAGAGCCAAGCAGGTACTTTACGAAGATAGAGTACCTTATTGATGATTTTGTTTGGTAGGTCAGGCGTATTTGCGACCAATGTATCGAACTCGAAGTTGTCAATCATGTTCAACTTTGCAAACCCCACTGCTATAGCCCTTGCCATACACAGATTATCTTTGTTTTTGATAGTCACCATGGAACGCTTTTGTTTAACGCTGTCATCAGGACCCCCGTCTAAAGTATTGATGTACATTTTACTCCCACCCCGGGGGACTTGAATGATCCCTATGTCCACCTTGAACGTGTGATCCACCTGAAGACTCTCGTTACTGTTTAGATTTGCTTCTATTCTCTCCATTACTCTGTCTGGTGTGAGATTTTCAATTTTATCTAACGGAACAATGATGGGCATTTTTAGGCTATCGTGATAAATCACCACCCGTCCCAAATCAGAAGGATGCATACCTTCTTTTGCCCGTTCTAGTAAATCTTCAAACATCCCATAAAAGTTTACATACAAATCATTCAGATTTTGACCAAGCCATTGTTGGTTGAACGTAATCTCATATGTTCTATCTATAGCACCTGTTTTGAATTCCCTAACTTTACGAAGTCTGAAACTGTAGGGTAAATCTGGATCTTGTTGCTGTACATCACCTTCAGGCTCAGATTCAGGCTCTGTATCACTACCAAAGACACTGTCGGATATGTCATCATCTGTGTCACTGCCAAAGAGATCCACATCACTGTCTGGCATGTCATCCTCAGGATACTAATGAAAAAAAACAAAAAACAAATTTGTCTGAGTAACTGTTCAAATGCGTAAATAAGTATATATTGGGTAAACTTTTGACATCTGATTAGAATCATACTAAAAGTCTCTTAAAGCCTGCATACCCACCCCGAGTAATAAAATATTGTTCTAATGCATATTTTACTAACTTTATGACCTTTTTGGCTATTGCATAATATGCCAGCTGTTGAGAGATGGTAAAACTGTTAAAATGATAAACTAACCTTGTCATTTCTAGGTCTGCCAAGCTGGGGTATAGGAGCCTTACGTGTGTTGGATCCACCGGGCTGAGGGTTGGTAGTCCTACGTCCTTTGGAGTCACGGGTTTCTGGCTTGTAACGCTTCTGTAGTCCACTGGAACCTTGTTGGGGGCTGGGAGACCTGGGTCTTTTGGAACCCTTGCTTTCAGGCTTGTGACGTTTTTGCAATCCACTGGGTCCTGGTTGGGGGCTGGGAGACCTGGGTCTTTTGGAACCCTTGGTTTCTGGATCGTGACGTTTTTCCAATCCACTGGGTCCTGGTTGGGGGGTGGGAAACCTGGGCCTTTCAGGGGTGTGGGCTTGAGGGCTTGGGGGTCTAGGCCTTTGGGATCTGTTGGATTTAAGACTAAGTGACCTGCGTTTTTTAGGCTCATTGGGTTGTAACAAGGGCTCTTGGGGCTGGTCCTGGGCAGGGATTGGCAGGTTCCACTCACCATCCTTTAGTAAAGCTTCCACATATTCATGGAAATCTGGAATTTGGTAAGAGATTTTTTGTCTCTTAGACTCATTGGGTGGAGGGGAGGGAGATCTAAGTCGTTTTCTGGATCCATTATGTTGTGTGGATTGATGCCTGTCTGCTTGGTTCTTATTGACTATAGGACTGAAGGGTCTGTGACTGTGTTTGGACTGAGAGGCAAGGGGTTGAGGGCTAGAGGATAAGTGTTTTTCAGACTCATTGGACTGTAAGTTGGGTATCTGTTGAGTGTCCCAGTCCCCATCATTATTGAGGGCTGACAGGTACTCATCATAATCTGGGACTTGTCCCCTGGTTTCTACATCCATAAGGACATCCCTGACGTCATCAGGATCTACAGTAGGCAGCTGCAATAAAAATAATTACATCTTAAATTCTACCCTTTATTGTACCCAAAACTAATTTCAGCCATATATTAAAGGCTTTTTTTTTTTACCACTAATAATAAGAACATTTCAATACTCACATCAGCATCTGAAGCCTCTATTTCTTGAATTAGCCTCTGCAGTTCATCGTCATCTAGACCCCTATGTGTCATCTGAAAACAATTAAATGCAATCTTTAAACTTTAAATTGCTATAATCAAAATTTTAATCAATTTGGTTAACACCCACATGCTATCACAGTGCTACATAATGTGGTTTACTGCTAGTATTCTTGTTTAGGGCGTGAATAGTATAATGGTTGCACAAGTAGTTTACAAATATTTCTCCAGATGGCAGGAGTCATCTCTCACAGACCCCCCTTACTCCAATTACAGTAGCCTGCAGTATGTATACCAATAATGAACTGAACTATTGTGCATGGGTAAGCTCTCTGGTGCATATAATCGTGCATTTCACTTGGTTTTGACCCTGTGCAACCCTCATGCAATGATACTATGGATAGGAATTACTCATTTATAAGATAATAAACATAAAATCATAACTGAAAAAGACACAGATAAAGTGGTTATAAGGCCAGTAATCGTGTATTCTACATGGTAGGGGCTACTACAGACCTCACACACAGATAGAGTGACAATTATCTATTTAATCAGAGGATAATGTACACGAAATTCTGATTGGAAATGACGTGGGGGAAGGTGGAATAATAGGCACATCAAAAGTAGAAATGTAGATGTAGAAAGGTTTCCAACTGTTTGTGGTTAAGTCTATAAGGCCAGTAATCGTGCATTCTACATGGTAGGGTCTACTGCAGACCTCACACACAGATAGAGTGACAATTATCTATTTAATCAGAGGATAATGTACACAAAATTCTGATTGGAAATGACCTGGGGAAGGTGGGATAATAGGCATATCAAAAAGTAAAATTTACATCTAGGGTGTTTCTCTCCTGTGTATGAATGACCTCCTGGTGTAAATAATCGTGCATTCTACTCAGTATGAACTTGTGCTACCTTCATACATCAATAAATACAAAATGTGTACAACAGAAATACAGCAAAAGTGTCATTTACCTATATATTTGGACAGATCCACCTTACACAGACCCACCCCGTATATAGAGGCCAACACCAGTCAAATGATAATACATGCACTGGTAAAATGAGTAGTTTACAAATATCCCTCCAGATGGCAGCAGCACTCCCTCCCCAACAGTTAGTTAGTTAGTTAGTGTTTAACGGCACGTCAGCTACTGGTGATGGCTATTTGTGCCTTCCCTCCCCAACAGGTACCTTACTCCAAGTATGGTAGTGTACACTAGTAACACACATGGGGCATCCTCCTCCTCCTGTGTGAGTAAGGGTATTTCCCAGCATTATAAAATTGTGCAATGTATCCAAAAATAGCCTCACATTTAAAATTTAAAGATAAGAGACCAAAGTAAAAGGCCCTAACTGAAATGAAAGCTCTTACCTTGAGTGTATGTCCCAGAGGTCGGAGATGATGAAAAATAGAGCCTTAGAGGACTGTGAGTGATCCTCCTAGAAATGTATACCACACCCCCACTGGAGGGGTCAGTTTCCACCTGTGTGCTAATGAATGGATTCCTCCTAGGTTAGCAGACAGATCTGGAATGGTTCCTGACTGTCCAAGACACGAATTTATACCCCCTAACCTCATGACTGTCCAGTTTGTTTGACTTTCTCAGAAGGTACCCTCCCCTTACACACCTGTCCAAACCCCAACCCCTTTCTAATAACAGGCCTGGGCATGTCTAAAACAGAAGAGGGAGGAAGGAGGGGGTGGGGGGTAATTCCAGGGGGCAAAAATAATTCTCAGTGCGCATGATCCAAAGTTGGATCCATGGTATATATACATTTCTGTACCGGGTATAGGTCTATTACTCTAGAGTGAGACTTATAGGATCATGGCTCCCTTAGTGGAAATGGTGAACATCAGTAACAGACTACGTATGGAGACTTCCAGGAGTGTGATAAAGCTAATCAGAACTGTTGGTACATACAAAAGAATTATCTACATCCCCAGACCAGTTGTGGAAACCAGTCTACTTTATGAAAACGACTTGGAGACACTAAATGCAGCTAATGCCCAGGAAATAGTTGTGGCCACATTGAATGAATGGGTACTGTCTGTGGCTAGTTTCAGTGGAAAACGTTACATGGGCTACACCAAAATGGATGAACATGGCAAAAGAATTGGGTGAGTTTACAACTTTTATATATTCTATCATTTCCTTATGCCTTTGAAATGATTATCACTGGTCGTGAATTCATTCTCCTATAAATCAGGCATTTTCAGATTTATTAAAGTTCCATTAACCAAAATGAGAGTATTTATTTTCTTTCTCATTTTTTCTATATCCACAGAAAGCTATCCATGAATGTGGAGCAGAGTGATTATAAGATCATGAGGAACTATCTGGTGGGCTATGACCCTGCAGATTGGCAAGATTGGGATACAGTTGACATGCCATACCCCATGAGTAAACACTGGAAGGTGCAGGAACCCTTGACCACGCCCCCCTCACAGTCTAAAGTGCCTGTAGAGGCAGATTCATCATCAGAATGCGTCCATGCATGCAGTAATACACCCCCTACGTCCCCTGGGACTGTGAAAAGGTTTGCAAACAGTTCTGAAGCCCTCTCTCCGTGTGCAAAGAAAAAGAGGGTGGGCAGTACCTGTGTGTGGAACGAGGTGTATAGGTATTTAATACACACTCACTTCAGAGAGATTGTTCAGGCTAAGTGTTATGGCTGTATCAACAACCGACCCGCACAGAGGGACCATATGATGGATGGTTGCCTGGATAAGGACAGAGAGCACTTAGTAGACATGTATGGACAAGCAAGTCATGACAAGTTAAAGCCTGAAGAGTTCATGACCACCTTGTCCAAGGTGTCTGAATCAAAAAGTATCTCTCTTGGTTTTGTGGAGAACTTTCTAAAAACAGTGGACTATAGGCCTGCATTAATGAATACTGAATCTTTTGATGAACGATTTGATGCACTTTAAGGTGCTAAGGAGTTAACCTTGTAAGCCAAAATATAATTGGTGTGTACATGTGAACCCAAAATGTAAGAATGCACATACATTGTTTTCAGTAATAAAAAGATGTAATTACACCAGAATCATTATCTATTTCTCTCTCCTTTAATAGAAAGTAATTATCACGAAATATCTCTATTGCTAATGACTAAAGATTTATTATCATAAAATCTGGGATATATTGAAAGTCTCAAAAGTAAAATGAATAGAATACCTATTAGTCTCCATACCAATACTATTAAAGCATCAAGTAGCAAAAAAAACGTTTTCTCTATGTCTAAATAATCAATATGGTACCTCTACTCTAGAGACTATTATATATGCTGTATATTAACAATCTATAGATCTATCAAGGAATAATGCCTAGTGTCTCTAATATGGTCTGATACACACGTTTTTTCTATAAATATTAGGCATCTCAATGCTCAAACAAAGTGTCTGTTGTGTTGTCCAGTATTCATGTTTTCACCTGATAAATATCAACCAGTTAAAATGGTTAGCTTGGTGTGTTCATATCCAGCTTAAAATACACGTTTTCACCTGATAAAAATCAATCAGACAAAAGAGTTAACCTGGTGTGTCCATACCCAGCTTGAAATACACGTTATCATATGCTAAAAATCAACCAGGCAGAGAGTTAACTTAATGTGTCCATAACCAGCTTAAACAAACTGCACTCAGTAAAGGGTTATGGTAATGGTCTAATGCTTGGTGCAAAATGTACGTTTTCACATGAGAAATATGTCACACTTTTGTCTTTTTCTTATTCAATTTGTTGCGGCCATGGCATTTCCTTTTCACTCCATTAGTTTTGTGCCTCTTACTATCATACCCCCTAAGTTTCTTATGCAAGGCAAACCTCCCACTGTCTCCATCCTCTATGTTTGACCTCCTGTGTTTACTCCCACACCTTTTCACCTTAATACACATGGTTATCACGACACTAGTCACCACACACAGTCCAATAACACCTGAGGTACTTAATACAATTGTCATTAGAGGTTCTGTCTGTTCATGATCTTCAATAACATGAGTGTATGATGGTAGTTTGGGTTTATATCCTGTTTTCCTGTTGGATGATTCATGTACTTTAATAGAACTATTGGTAGGTCTACTAATGTCACAATGATCCTGTTTTATCATGTTCAAGTACAACTGGATCCCTGAACAGTTCAAAGAATTTCCCCTTAAATCAATCACTTCAAACTGACGGGCATAATCCAGTGTAGGCATGTCCTGGATGTAATTGTTTCTTAAGTCCAACTCCTTGAATAGGCCTGTAGATCTGAAACGTGGGTAATGATGCAATCCCTTGTTTGCACAAAGTATTAACTCCCTCTGGACCAGGCAGGTACACTTCCCACAGGTATATCCATTAGCAAGCATTGTATGCATTGTAAAGAGGATGCAGAAAGCTGCAAACAGCTTAAAACTGGCCATAGTAAACAGCTGTCCCTCAAACAATCAGAAAACGTGTTAATTCACTATGTGTAACTGTGTGTGACTGGATGTGCACTGACTGGTCACTCCTCTCAGGTGCCGTGCCTGTGACACCCCTGGTAGCAGGTCACCATGGTAACCACGTGGAGGGGCAGGGGTGCAAAGGGTGTGGTGCAGGAGGAGGACAGCCACCGGCATGGATGTACCTCCAGTCACCTGGACACACACACACACACAAATACATTACAGAGTACTATCTACATACTGTGGGATTCTCTCTGTGGTCCCTTTGTAAATTGTATTAGAAATAAAAGTGTCAGGTCTTTTCCATTGTGCCATCCTTCTTCTCATGGTATAGGATAACATAAGGATTATGATCAGTGCAATGACTATACCTACACCTATCCATATATAATGAACGTTGGTAGAAATTATAGGAGTACCTGTAGTCACTGAAGTACCAATAAAAGTTGTGTTTGTTGATGAAGAAATCGTAGTAAAATCTCCCCTTGCACTTGTATTTTCACCATCAGTTGTACCTAAACTCGTGATTTCTATCTGTGGACATGGCATGTCTATAGTAAGAGATGGTTTTCCCAATTGTAGATATTGGAGATCTGTGGTACATGCTTCAATGAGAGGGTTTTCTAAGACATACAGTGTCCGTAGGGACAGCCATTTTGATGTCTCCAGGGTCCTCACAGTCCTCAAATTAGTCTTCACAATAGCCATTTGAACTGTATTCCTCATGATTATTGAGTTAAAAAAAGGTAAATAAGTTACCTGTGGTCCTCTACATTCGACCCTCTGTTCCTCTATTAAGCAATAGCACACTCCACATTTCCTCCAGGAAATTCCTTCAACTAATTGAATAATAATACAGAGTACTACCAGTGCCTTCATGGTGACAGTCATGGAAATAATAGTCCAACTAAAGGGGGAGTTACCTTATTATGTAAAGAATGACCACTGATATAGTCATCACATGGTGTTTTCACGTGCTCAGTACATGAATTAAGATAGGGAGGATATTTTATCTACACTAGGGCCTAGATACTTTACCTAGACCATTGAGAATTATATCAGGTCGTTTCTATGTCCAACAGCTTACAGTGTCGTATACATAACACCCTCCCCCTGTGTTTGCTTAGAGTATTAAGATGGTCACCTCCAATCACTGTCCATCCCCTTTCCCGCCAAAATACTCTCCCCAGGTGTTGCTAAAGCTGGTTGTGGTCAGTACACGTGTTTCTACCTAACAAGAAGCAGGAAAAATCTCAACAGTCTCAACATGACACAGTACCTTGATGATGGGCACCCTTACCTAATGAGCAGAGCTAATGCATCATCAGTTCTAGCTATACGCTACACATTGAATGCTGATATTGATCTGGAGGTGTGGAGGTACATAGATGGAACCCCTCCTTGTTTGGTATGGAAAAGTGGAGGCAGCAAATTAGAAAGCCTGGACTTGGAGAGTCTTAAAGCTTTAAGAGCCAAAATCTGGATGTTAGTACCCATGTGTGGGATGCCAGATAACACGAGTTTCAAAGTAGGATCGTCGATGGTGTACAAAAAAATCGGCTTCAATGCAGTGGGAATTACCAATGGTCCAACCATGATCACCCTGAATGAGGAGGGATGCCAAAAACTAACTGAGAAGATAGACACAATCCATCTGCTACTCAGCTGTCCCAATCTTCCCCTGTAAGGTAGGTCCAATTACCTCTACACTATACCCTTTACTATAGCCACACCACTCCTACTACTGCTAGTATTACTATTGTATCGATTTTCAACCATGATTTTCACACATTTCCATAGGTACATTCTATAATGTAAATCCTATTCTCTTTCAGGGCATGCAGACCCAGGGACTTTAAAGAAGAGGTCACAGGCCCATAAGCAGTGCAGCAAAGACAATAATATTCCCATAATAATTTCATAATAACAGAGACAATACATTCTCATAATATTTTCATTTTGACATAATACACCCTACTGTACTTGAAAGCACGGAATTAAACATGATTATCTATGTAACATGCCTACTACTTTTCATTCTTTATGGAAATATAGAGCTCTGTTTATAACCTCTAATCTTATACTTGATCAGACCTGTAAGATTACACTCACAAAACCACGTTTACCTGACCCTGGTCTATTTGCTACACCCTATTAGCAACCTACCCCAGGTATGTACACTTTATGTTTGCTTTGTCAACAAATCAGTCAACACAGGTTGGTGGGTCTGGCCCTCTGACGTCAGTGACGTCAGCGACGTCAGTGATGACGTCATGACGTCATTTTTTGGGGTCCAAGGCTCTCTATACTACTAACCATATTCTAAAAGGTTGAGCCAAAATGACGATGCCTAATACTGCCTGAGCTCTTTGGTAATGCTGATGTCACAAGACCAAAGTGCGCCATTTGACACACAGGCACATGACGGCAAAATTTGATTTTGTTTATCTCGGCCGTGGCAACGGTCGCCGCGGTAAAATGCGTTTTACGATGTCAGGAGCATGTCTTAGTGTGTTTAAACCAAGCTGACCTTCTTCGCATGGTCGGTAGCTTCAAAATGAGTCTAGTTGGGAGTCTGAGGACGTATTTTCAAGCATTTTAGAAGCCAAAACTGGTAGAAGTTTTGACAATTCATGTGCGTGGCTGTTTATGACGGAAATAAGTCTTCGCTGGTACCTATTTTGGGCAGCCAGTTTGCCGAGGACTAGTTTTCACACAAAATATAACATGTCTTGTGATTGGACAGTTTGAACAATGTAATCAGGTGACCTCTATCATCCAATGGATTTGAAGGTAACATGACATGGGCATCTTGCAGACAGCGTCCTGATTCTGAGGTAAGTTTTTGTCTGTCTGAGAACAAAATCTGTCAAAAAACGAAACTTTGATCAAACCATGCTCTACTGCAATAGCATTCATGAGTATACTAACCTTCCCTGCTCTAATTCATGCAAACCATCTACATTGCCTTTGTAACAT
Source organism: Acholoe squamosa (assembly GCA_949317995.1). Lineage (NCBI taxonomy): Eukaryota > Metazoa > Annelida > Polychaeta > Phyllodocida > Polynoidae > Acholoe > Acholoe squamosa. The sequence goes on along the minus strand of OX439050.1, from coordinate 4,415,338 downwards.
ATGATTGTGAGATGAATTCGAGATAGATTTAGATTGTGGTCTGCAATTACACTGTGTCAACTGTCAACGTTAGACCAGTGAAGGTGTGATCTCAACATTTCTTGGACATCTGTACACATCATACAACAAGGGCTGGGGATTGTGGGAATCTGTATTAGAGATTATTTTAAGGGATTGGTCTTTATTCAGGGTGTGATCATTTTTTAAAAACAGGGGGGGTGGGTTTGAGTCAGAATTATTTCCGCCCCTTGGGGGGGCTAGAATTTTTTCAACCCCTCTGATAGGGGAGGGGTCAAAATAATTTCCCCCCCCCCAGAAAATTTGAATTATCTTTCAGAAACCTGCAGAAAAATAGATCTAGGTTGCAAAGTTTAGATAAATACAATTCATAGAGGGTAGTGGTGGGGGGTAGGAATTTTCTTTCTCATAATTTGTGTGATGGGGCTACTCACCCCCAGCCCCCCCTCAGAAAATTTGAATTATCTTTTAGAGACCTACAGAAAAATAGATCTAGGTTGCAAAGTTTGGATAATTCTCATTCATAGAGGGTGGGGGGTAGGAGTATTCTTTCTCGTAATTTGTGGGATGGGGCCATTCACCCCTCACCCCAGCCCCCCCCCCCTTAGGAAATTTGATTATCTTTCAGACACCTACAGAAAAATAGATCTAGGTTGCAAAGTTTGGATAATTCTAATTCATAGAGGGTGAGGGGGGTAGGAATTTTCTTTCTCATAATTTGTGTGATGGGGTCATTCATCCCAGTCCCCCCCATGAAAATTTGAGTTATCTTTCAGGTGATTTCTGCAGACAACTAGGTTGCACACTTTTAGATCATTTTAGAGCACCAATGACATCTTTGAACTTAGGAAGGGGGCAGGAGATATATCCCTTGTTTGGGTGTTGAGAGCCATCCTACCCAGACCCCCCCCCCCCCCTTTGGAGAATTTCAATTTTATTTTTCACAGCTGCAGGCAAAAGATAGTTCTATGTTCCAAATGTTTGGATGATTACTGTTTAAAGTTGAGGGGTAGGAGTTTTCTTCTCTCATAATTTGGGGGATGGGGCCATTCTCCCCAGGCCCCCCCCCAATGAAAATTTGAGTTATCTTTCAGGTGCTTTCTGCAGACAACTAGGTTGCAAACTTTTGGATAATTTTAGAGCACCAATGACATCTGTGGACTTAGGGGGCGGGAGCAAGAGATATATCCCTAGCTTGGGTGTCGGGGCCATCCTCCCGAGAGCCCCCCCCTTGCGAATTTCAATTTTTTTTTCTCACAGCTGCAGACAGAAGATAGATCTAGGTTGCAAAAGTTTGGATGATTACAACACCAATGACAACTGTAAATCTAGGGAGAGGGGTCAGGAGATATATCCCTATCTTGGATGTTGGGGGCCATCCTTCCCAGACCCCCGCCCCCACTGAAACTTTCCATAGACCTTCTGCAGACAGAAGATAGATCTTGGTTCCAAAAGTTTGGATGATTAGTTTAAATTTTAGGGGCTTTTAGCACTTTTCTTCTCTCATAATTACACCCCAACCTGCCTCTATTAAATCCTGAACTACCCTGCCTTCCTCACACCACTGCTTTTACACCCTCATCTGCTGCTGTTACTCCCTCACCTGTGCTGTTACACCCTGACCTACCATTGTTACACCCACACTTACCACTGTTACACCCTGACCTACCGCTGTTACACCCTGACTTGCCCCTGTTACAACCTCACCTGCTGCTGTTACACCCGACCTACCGCTGGTACACCCACACCTACCGCTGAAACACCCACACCTACCACTGTTACACTCTGACCTGGTGCTGTTACACTCTGAACTGCTGCTGTTACACCCTAACCTGCCACTGTTACACCCTGATCTGGTGCTGTTACACCCTGACCTACCACTGTTACACCCTGACCTGCCTGTTACACCCTGACCTGTCCCTGTTACACCCTAACCTGCTGCTGTTACACCCTGACCTGCCCCTATTACACCCTGACCTGCCCCTGTTAAACCCTGACCTGCCCCTGTTACACCCTGACCTGTCCCTGTTACACCCTAACCTGCTGCTGTTACACCCTGACCTGCCACTGTTACACCCTGACCTGTCCCTGTTACACCCTGACCTACTGCTGTTTCACCCTGACCTGCCGCTGTTACATCCTGACCTGCCGCTGTTACATCCTGAACTGCCTTCCTCAAACCCTTCCTTGGCTTATCTGAACACTGCTCTCCTTACAGGTAAATTTCTCCAGCAGGCCCCAAAAATGTCTCAAACCCTATTGATCTTCGATTCCCGAGGCAAACTGTTAAAGGATAAAATTCAAGCTCAAATCAAGAGTACCATATCTTTATGGTCGTATCCAGGGGCAAGTCTAGCAGACTTTGCTAGGGTAATCAAGCATGAGATTCCCAAGGATATGTTCCAGTTAATAATAATATCTGGAGGGATATGTGGTATCACTTCAAAACATGGCTCGGTCATTAGTTTTGAACAAGATGTGGCCACCTGTATAAACACAGTAATTGATGACTTGGCTTATCTTGTTGAAAAAGCAAAAGAGGTGGCCCCACAGGTAGCACTTTCTACCATTCTGCCAGTAAACATAGCAAAAGCTAATCAATATCAGAAGAAATTGGCTGAGGTACAAGGTAAGGAAGGTAGGGTTCTCTCTCAGGCCCAGCGAGAGACAATCCTCTGCGAACAAGAGACATTTGACGACACACCAGACCAGCATAGCCTTCATAGAACCATTGTAGATATCAATGGAAAGATAATGCAAAAAAGCGTTGATCTGGGCACCCCAACAGTACATCTTGAAGGGTTCGTTAAACATAATGAAACAAGGAGGCACAAGACTGTGTACAGGTATGGAAAACTGTTTGATGGGGTTCACCCCAATGAAAAACTCAGAGGGAAGATGGCTATAAAATATGCCAAAACCATCTACAAGATCTTAGGTGTATCTTATATTGATCCTTGCCATGTGGAATCGCAAGAAGCCTCCAACAAAGTTGTCCAGCTGTACCAGGACCCTATGCCTCGAGTGAACACCAAGTTTACAGTAACTGTACCAGCTGCAAAATCTCTTATTGGGGAGATATCAGGTCCCTTTGTTTGCCATCGCTAGACCTCTGTACATCTCTGTATACTTAGGATTTGACAGCAGTATGGAATATAATGTCCTGGTATAGAAAATGGTTTATCTGTTATTCTATTTGATAAACACATAGGCAATGTATCCTATACTATACACATGTATGTAAATATGATAGATGATTACAATACTTCTGCAGACTTATTAAGCCATAAATATGTAGTAGAATCACATTTAGAAGCTCGCAGAGTTTATGCATTACCTGCCTTACTTATGGTATTACACAGTGACCACCACAACTGAGAACATTACTATTATAATGAATAATTCCATGAGGTGAAAAATCCTTGTACTTCATAAATAGTTGTTTGGTTCCAGATTTGAATGAGTTTGGACCAGCAGCATATGAAAAGAACTGAACTATTTCCTAGTATCTAAGCTTGGCTCTCTGACTACCATACAAATGATTTGAATATCAAAGATTACTACAGTATTATAACTCCTCAGTATGAGCAGTGGTTGAAAATAAATGCTAATAAAGACATGGCATGTATTAATCTCATTCTAACCTGCCTCCTTGCTTCATCTAATATTACACTACTTCTGACCGAAATTATTATGAAATTTTGCTTTTAGAAAGTACTTTTTCAAAGCGAGAACTTTAGACTCTCTATAGAATTTTACAATATTATGAAGTTGTGATTATTGCCTTACTGCAAGAAGGTTGTATTGATTGACTGCTCTATTGATTTGTTTAATGTCTAAAGTCCTCATGGGAATGCCTCATTAGATGAAGGGCATCCAGCCCTTTCTTTTCTCAACCTTAGGTAGCATATTATGTGAATGTGTGAATTGAAGGTGTCATGTGCAAGATTTTCTGAGCTTGTGTCTGGCAGTGGAACATAGTTCATAGCAGTTAGAAACTGCAACAATGTTATTGCTGCATCTGGATCAACTACCATAAAACCTCCAGAAGCCAACCAAAATTCGGCCTTTAGCATTTACTTAAGTTGGGGGATCGGCTTATAATGGAGGTTTCAAATGAAGTGAATTACAGATTACTATTTAAAATTAATGAGACAAAATTTGGCTTCTAAATTGCCCTGAAGTTAGGGGGTCGGCTTCTGAGGGAGGTTTTATGGTACGTAACTGGTATCTCAGAGATTCTACTCATGGTAGTATTATCTACCTTGTTGACCCTGCTGCAATGGCAACATTCTTGCACCAAAGCGACAATAGGTTCCTTCAGATTCCCTTTTTTAGATGATTTCATTTTGTGTTTATTCAGAGATATGGAAATCGAAATCAACCATTCTCCTATGAATAAGGAAATAGTGGAAATCTGGAAAGAATTCAGGAAGAAGGATCAGGGTAGAGCAATCAGGGCTGTAATAGCAAAATGTGGAAAAGATGAAAAGGATTATAAACAGCCAAGTTTAGTGTCTAATCTGAAAACCCTTGCAGAAACAGAGCGCAACTTGAAGAAAAATGCATCTACAGCAGAGCAACTTAGAATCTGGGAACAAACATCCTACAATCTTCCCATAACACAGCCAGCTACTGCTACACGTAAAAGGGAAGTTGATACTTCAAAATGTCAATGTGAAACCTTACAAGCTGTTAATGAGGCAATGGGGAAAGACTTTGCCAAGCAATGCAGTCAACTGGAAGCTGAAAATCTCAGATTGACCAGACAATGTGAGCTCTTGCAGAAAAAGGTAGAGAAAATTGAGACAAGATTGGAGAAGAAAAGAGTGACAAAGCAGGCTCAAGCTGAAAAAAGGCGCAAGGCTGTATCAGCAGCGAATCAGAAGGTGAAGCGGAAAGAGGTGATTGAAAAAGAGCTAAGATCTAGATTGGCCACAACAAAGATGCATCTGAGAGCAAGAGAGTCAACAATCAGACGCCTTGAAAGACAATTAGAAGAACAAACAAACACAGCACAGCCAACCACGGCCAAGCGGAAGAGACCCCGGAAGCCTAAGGTATTAAGTGTGAGAGAAAAGGAGCTCAAGTCTCAAAACAAGCAACTGCAAAAAGACAATCTTCAGTTAGAGAGAGCACTGGACTGTGTGAATGCTGAGAATGAGGAAGCTTCAACTGAGACAGATGTCTTGGACCTCAAAGAAGACGGCAAGACATACGGAGTTGGTCTCCGTTTGTCAGGGTACAAGTGCCTGGAACGACAGGTCCCCGTATCGGGTGTCTCAGATGTCATAGAAACAATTGTTGCCAAGATTGCAGGTAAAACCATCAAGAGCTTACCTGACAAATCAACAACCAGTCATTGGGGTTATGAGATGGGAGTAGTGAATGATGTCCGGGTTGGAGAAATACTTGCAACTGAAGACAACATCACCATTGGTTGGGATGGAACAAGTGTTGATGGTAGCCATATCAATGAGGTCCACATCACTACAACTTCAAAATCACTTGTGTTGCAAGTTGACAAGATTCCAGGAGGAAAGGCTGAAGATTATTGTCAACACATATCAGATTCAATCTCTGATGTAGTAGCAACTTATGCCCGATATTCTGGACGTGATGAGACCACACTGCTAAATGAAGTCCACAGTCACTTCAAGAATACCATGAGTGACAGAGTAAGTGTGAATTCTGTTGTTCACAAGATGCTTGGGAATCTTTTTGAGAGCGAGCTATTGGAACTGAAGTGTAACCTTCATCCCCTAGATGGCCTGGCCACTACTGCTAGGAAGACCCTGAAGAAAATCGACCTGGATTATGGAATTCAAACTGCATCCTATGGGTCTGATTGTTCAGCAGACAAGGTGATCTTCACCATGGCCAAACTGCGATATCATCCACGCACGGGTGATCCACCAGGGTTCAAAAGTTTCATCGACAAAGAGAAGATCTCCTCTGGTACATTTGTGAGATATGTTGGCAATAGATTTCACGTCATGTTCCATTTAGCTGGAGTGATCTACAGATGGAGAAGACAACTTCTGTACTTCATGGTAAAGGAATGTGGACTCTGGAACAGCATGCGTGATGCCCTGATAAAGGACTTAAAGAACCGTGGCGTAATCCTACAGCTCCGAGGTTTGGGACTGTTAGGAAAGGTCCTCACTGGGCCTTATATGGCCCTCTTCTACACTGCTGAGCATGAGAGAGGGAACATCAACTTCTTTAATGGCAAGTTACAAGATTGCATGACCAGCCTGAGGAGGTACAAAGACAACCCACTGTGCCTATTGACAACAAAGAAGAATGTGTTTGGCAAAGACTTGGATGATCCTGTTCTAACATCACTACAGGAACCCATTCATGATCTAATAGAAGAGGAAATGCTGACACACATTCTTGCCAAGCTCGTAGAAGAATCTATCACACTACTTGAGCGCCAGCTTCAGCGACACCTCAGTGGGGACTTATCTAAGCTTACCCATGTTCACAGGAACCAAGTCAAATCTTCCTCCATACACAATATATTTGCAGAACAGACCCTTGGTATGACTGATGCCCAAACCCGTCGGGCACCAAATGCTACAAGTGGCTTCATTGATGGGAAGGTCAAGTTCAGCAAGAATCACATCTTTGATTGGATTGTGGCCTTGCCAGAGAGTGAGCAGAAACGTATCGTCAAGTTTGCTGTAAAGGAATCAAGAATGGTACGAGCTGTACGGGCCAAGCGGGCAATGAAAATGGCTGATATCATTGCCAAGCGTCAACAGGAACGCATCAAACAGAGAGAGAAGAAGGCACGGAGAGATCTTGAGAGAAAGGTCAAAAGAGCAATGGACAAAACTATAGATCCAAGTGACCTATTCACCACTACAGATGTTCCCCCAACCAGCCAGCAGAGGATCTTGAATATCATAACAGATCCATCCAGCATTGAGGGGCATCATATCAACCACACTTGGTTCGTATAGAAGGAAAATGGTGATAGAGCATCTGATGTCCTCTACAATGGTGAGATCTACCGTGTGGAAAAGGCAAAGAAAGGATACATTGCAACCATTAGGTACTGGCTTCCTGGCATGAAAATAGCAAAAAGTGAAGATGATGAGTTGAACATTGAGGAACTTGTTGCTGACATCTTAATTGGAGACCTTGTGTTCATTGAGGACCAGGAAATAACTGATGATCAAAACTATGAATAGACCAGTAGTCCCACTAGTTTATCAAGAGTGCCACTGTGCATGAGACCAGTAGTCAACCTTCAGTTTATCAGAAAGCTACTGTGTTTTGTATGAGACCAGTAGTCAACCTTCAGTTTAGCAGAGTGCTACTGTGTTTTGCATGAGACCAGTAGTCAACCTTCAGTTGAGCAGAGTGCTACTGTGTTTTGTATGAGACCAGTAGTCAACCTTCAGTTCATCAGAAAGCTACTGTGTTTTGTATGAGACCAGTAGTCAACCTTCAGTTTAGCAGAGTGCTACTGTGTTTTGCATGAGACCAGTAGTCAACCTTCAGTTTATCAGAAAGCTACTGTGTTTTGTATGAGACCAGTAGTCAGTAGTAGGGGTACCTGTATGGACCGTCATAAGACTATGGAATCATGTGCATGAACCGTGACTAATCCCTCCTTACTCCAGAGTATGATAATGAGGTCAATCCATGGGATGGTATACATTGTAAGGATAGAGTATTATATAATGTAAAGACTAGTGCTCATGTATATACAGGATAGCCTTTTGATCATAACATAATTCAATCGCTTACCTTATTATTTAGAAGTGCATAAACGATGTATTGTAATAGTATCAGTAAAGCATCAACAACAACAACAATTTTAGAATCAAATTTATCTTCTATACTATCTCTAGGATGGATATTGGATGGTACAAGAGTATAATCATGGTATATGAGATAGAGCATAGTAGTATCCAATCTCTGGTAAACCACTCCTTATTAATACATAATACATATTCAAATGTGACATATGCATACTGTATAAGATCGGGTAACACATCAATTTATACAAGACAATACTATCACAATCACCTGTATAACAGAGCAGGTATATAGAAACGTGAAAGTCTATACCTTGGTTAAACAATGAACAATACATGTACATGTAATACAGTTAATAGGGTACATAATGAAGATATAGGCTATATCTAAATACCACTGCTAGAGGACACATCAATGGTCTTATGAGACAGGATAACGTATCAGTTTATAAACAATACTATCAATACCTTTAGAACAGAGCAGAATTGCTCTAGGACTAGACAAGACTAGTCTACCTATAATTAGACCTAACTTGGCTTAAGTAGACTAAACCAAGCACAAATACCCTAATGTAGCATGGTAGAATGGTGTAAACTAAATATCAATTCTACTACATATCTCCAGATAGCACCATCTGTATCACTCCATTGAGATGAATTGTTGTGTTTACCATGGTTTACCTATAGCACTGTCTGTATTCAAACATTGAAACAGTTATATCTCATAATATAGTTAACAGTCATATCTCCCAAATTTACATGGGAATTCTTCACCTGCAGATGGAGGTTGTCTTTTACTGACAACTCGATGTATAGGCGGCAAGGGTGGTGGGGGTAACACCTGATCAGTGGGTGATGTAGTGGGAATGCTTGACATATCCAACACTGCAGGTGTGTGTGTTGAAACAGGGAGGGTTTGATCATGAAAGTGCTGAAGGGATAAGTCATGTGACGGGTCTGTAGAGTGACTGCTTGGTGACAGGGTTGATTGTGCTGATTTAGAAACAGTTTCTTTTCTTTGCCTTTTTTGCAAGGGACGTTTTTTAGATTTGTTTTTTCCCTTTGGTTTATTAAAGGTGGGTAGGGGTGGGGATGGAGGGAGCGGGAGGAGGGTGCTAACATCATGAAGCATGGTTTGGGAGAGGGGTGAGGGAAGCACTGACTGGAGTTGTGATGATGAGAATGGAGGATGAGAAGGGGAAAGTGGTGGTGGTGGTGGTGGTGGTGATTGTTGTGACGGTGCAGGTGTTGGTAAGAGGGGTGGCGGTAGTGATGACGGAGGGGGAGGGGTAGCCTGTGTTGGGTCTAGACACGTGGTATGGGCGGGATTGTCTACAGAGGTGGAGGGCGAATGTACTGATACATGGACAGTCATTTTGTTTGTTTTTTGTGATGATCCCTTTTTTGGCGGTGGTGGTCTTGGAGGGGGAGTTACAAGAACTTCAGTTATAGATCCCGCACTGAAATACAATGTTTAATCAGTTAAATATATGTTTATCAAGATTACAGAACACTAATAACATGTGATGTGTTAAAGCACTCACAAAGGATCACATGACATTACCTGAGTTTAGATAATTGACTCCCCATATCTATATGATATACCAAGGAATTAAGAGATTATATCAAGCACATATTGCTAGAGATAGTTTTAGTGTTACTTATGATTATATTCAATCACCTACCTTGTTAATTCATCAACATCCATGGATTCTTCTGAACGTGGGGGTTTGTTCTCACCATAGATTTCATATTCCACAGGGAGACTGTCGATTATCTTAGCTGCTATCTCTCTCTGATGATTAGGATTATAGTTCTCATTCACAACTGAATAGAGAGTGGTATTATCCACAACTGCTCCTGTAGAGGTGTGACCCTCTATGTTCCTAGAAGGGATATCAGTTGCTACCACCTCTAGGGTAGTATTACTCACTATCTTGGGTTGGGTGTTATCATCCATTTGTATCGACATAGTATCATTCACCAATGTTTTTCTTTTGGTCGTGTTTTCTAATGTTTTTGGAGTGGTATCATTAATATCATGATCATGATGATCTGAAGTTGATGGTATTGGTATCCAATCATCAGGGGAGCCAAATGAATATGGCGAGTTTATATCCTCTGATACAGATTTTCCTCCAGTGATACAGTTTACAACACGACCACAACAAGCACCTAAAACACCTTTCCTATAGAGATGTATTATTGTGGTAATGGTTATTGTAACCAACAAACCAATTCCTCCTCCTGAGGCACCCACGACAACAATAACCATTTTACCTGAGCGATTGTCAACTTGCTCAACACCATGAACAGTTAGGGTGTTATCATCAGGTGTCTTAACAATGCTAGGTTTTGGTTTGATAGACCTACCCTCAGAACCACTTTCATTTAGAATATCAATATTGTCCTTCTTTGGGTGGTTAGTTACTTCCTTTTTTTCAGACATCTGCACAGCACAATTATCAGTCCACACAATATCCAATGGTATACCATCACAAGACCCTATAGGATTTCCACGTAGATCAACACGGTTGTACTTGTATACATTGAATCCCTTGAGATCCCTTATGAAGTTGTTTCTTAGATCCAACACAGTGTACCCATGAGACCGTCCATACCTTACATCAGGCATTCTGAACAATCCTAGGCTACTACAGGATATTGTACCACGTGTAGGATAACAGGTGCATTTCTTATTCACACCACACTTAAGTAGAGCTGTAGCTGGATGTATTAATCCAAATGTAGTTACGATTATCCATACAACAACCAGTTTTCTCAACTGTAAACCCATCGTCAAGGGTGGCTGGGGACTGGTGAAGTGTGACCACGTGTGATGCAGGTGCTGCTACTGCTCTGACTAAAGAAGTGCTACTGTGCGAGCTATCGTTTTCTAGGTCACTATTCATTATCCCCCCTCTCATGACAGTTTTTTCTACCCATTACGAAGAGAGTACACACGATTTCTTATATATATAATTTTATTATTACAGTCACCTGATTTAGGTCTACGTTACCCCACCACCTAAGTTACTGTACCCTGGATAGAGCTGTGTAGAAATAGTAGAAATAACATCTGCTAAAGAATGAGGTTCATTTTCGAGAGAGAAGAATAGTAAGTTTGTTTAGACCTGATTATTGTATGGGGTTTGACATTATAGAAATATAGACTGATACCAAGAAGTGGTTTAAGTACAATGGAGGGATTATATTCCCTCCAAACAATCAATCAATCAATCAATCAATGTCCAAAAGGATGAGTAGGTTTTACGGCTGTATTACATTGATTGAGCATGTTGAATGTTACTATACAGGTTTGTGTAATATGATAGTGTTATAAACATGGTAAAGTATACAGTTGGATGCACATGAGATCGGGTACAAACTATAGCTGGTGGATAGCACCACTCTCTCAGCCACAGTTGCACCACGATGTGTGTATGTGTGTGTGTGTGTGTGTGTGTGTGAGTATGTGTGTATGGAAACGACACCCTATAGCCCTAGAGGGTAACGACCTTGACACCTGATATACACATATAGTATACCAAGTGTACTTTATGGTTTTGTGTAGGTATTAGCACGTTCTTAACCCTTTAAAGTTTTGTTATTCAAAATATATACCTATTTATTGTCTCACCCTACAGAACTTAAATATCCCTGAAGGCCTAGCAGGATACCCCTAAAGACGTTTGTTTGACTCTACTTCCCAACCCTTCATTTGTGTATCATGACAGCTATGGTGCTCTTCTTCATCGGCACTAGAGGTTCATAAATCCATTTCTAGAATCAGACTCATTACAAGGATTACATTAGTCAATGTACATACTATGGTTAGATATCTCTCAATTTACATATATGTTGTATTGGAACGTAGGATGATTCATTCAATGATTCATTTGTTGATTATTTGACTATAATTACAATCAGTATATTACATATGAGAATATATCAGTTACACTTTTGAAGAGTGAACAGTGGGTAGATATATCGGAGAGGCATGCATTTTTTCACATTTTGATACCCCCTTTCTTTTTATACAGACATGGGTGATAAGAACCGAAAAAACAATTAAACATAAAATACCTAGCACACCTAAAACCACTTTTATTATCAACCCTCCAGGGTTTTTTATGGAGGTATTTTTCATCGATGTTACAGATGTATACATAGATGAATCAGTATATGTATTAACCCCTATGATAGCTGTAGTCGCATAACTTCCAGGTTGAATTGATTCTGAGACACTTGATGGTTCCTGAGGTTCTGATACCGATACCATTGTTGGGTCGGTATTAGTTGTCGGTGTATATAGAGGTGTTGTAGTAGTATCTCCACAAGAAGCAACTACTGATATACCTCTATTCTTGGCTTGTGATATTATATCAGATATGACAGCTTGACAGTTAACCAGCTCGTCATTTCCAATTATGAATAAATATTTCAGATTTTCCCAATCCTGTAGGTTAAAGTTTGTCAGATATCTGATTGATGTAGAATCAATAGATACAATGCGTGCTGACTTTCTCAAAGGTTCAGAGAATCTAGGGAATAAATAGACCTTTGAGCCTATACAAACCACTCTAGCATCAACACATAAGCATAGCTTTGGCACCCCGCAAGAGGTTTGTGCAATACATGTTCCAGATAGCATGTATATAATAAATAGGGTATAAAACACACTCCCCTTTTCCATGATTCCTTTCCTCGCTCTCTCTGTGTTCACCTTTATATGAACCCACTACTGAGTCTATGTGTTGGAATATCTCAATCTCATATCGTTATATACTGGTGTATTATCAGAAAGGGGCGTAGAATTCAATGGTTGCTTTATCAGTACACAATGATATAAGCATTATGTAAGGTACATTACGTCGACATTTGGCTGAAATATTCAATAAAAACCATTGAGAGTTGTAATGTGTAATGTATCACAGTATTACCAATTCTTAATACACAAGGAGGGAGGGAGGGCTTACAGAAGGATTTTATCAATCCTATACCTACATGAACGTATGGATAGGATGTACATACATGTCTTAGCCCTTTAAAGGCCATAAATGTAGGGGTACATCATACACAACGGATGTCATTATGCACCAATAAAGTACTATGAAGTATTAGTGGGACTACTAATTAGGACTTGATTGCAGCATAATATCGATCCTTTAAGGTTGATACATATACACTATGAAGAACTGGACTGATGCTCAAATAAAGTGTTGGTAAATAAAAGGTGCACATCCCTACCTCAATACACCAGTCTAGAGAGAGCTAAGATGACCAAACGACTTAACCCTGCACAGGATGGTTATTTAAGTATTCTTCATGACTAATAACTGTCATTATATGTTGATGATATGACACCTATCCCCTAATGACTATAGACCCACCATTAATGTAGCATATATATAATGCAGTCAGTTGTTCTGTAGAACCCATCCATTTATTATTCATTATACCATCAAACAATTTCCACTACACTATCATCTTTCAGGTGTTAACAAACATCATGCATAGTAAGCTGTATCAACCTTTAAGGGTTACTAATGTTACCCTAATCCTATCCCATTACCCTACTGATCCTTATGATATATGAATACAGTTGTAACAAACTACATTCACGTATTATACTAGCATAATAGGGTTGGGGTGACTAATGTTCCAATAATACAGTTATAATAGCAACCATCTATCTATGTATAATTTTCGTTAATGATGAATAGCTTAGAACAAACCTATAAAGGGTTAATCAGGGTATATGTTACATCATAGAAACATGGCCCTTTCTGACACCAGGTGTGGGGTCGTACTAATGTGTGTGGGGTGTAGCTTCAAAGTTGGATAGATGGCTTAATAGACGCAAGTATGAATGGATGTATGAATGAACACACGGATGGATGGGTGGATGGATGTATGGATGAATGGAGGGTCTTTCATTTTATACCATACAATTATAATTAGTTCTCTAGACTTCCTGATGTAATATCCTCAATAAAGGGTTAACAGTCTAACTGTGTTGTCATGTTACCAATAGTTGTGTTCAGCCGCACAGATTAAACCTTCAAGGGTATGATTCAGTACCATGATTTCATTTTAATTTGATTTTTGATTTACACTAGTATGTGTATCATTGATAGTTAGACAGAAAGCCATTGATATAGAAAAGGGATAGAGGGCAGAGAGATGGAAAGACAAATATAGTTTAGAAACAGGAGGGAGAGTACACGCAAGACCTAGGTGTAGATGGTTAAAGTACCAAACAATCTATCTACAGATTAACCCTCTAAGATCATTATTCGGTACTATGAACTCATTTTATCAAAGAGTTATCCATGTGTGATGTAGACGTAGGGTATGCATACATGCATATGGGTGGATAGATAAATAGGTGGAAAGATAGTAGATATTAGATATATAGATAGATAGATAGATAGATAGATAGATGGACTGCTAGAGACAACGCAAATCACACAGGTGGTGGTGGTGGTGGTAGAGGGTTAGAGCATGAAGCATTCCACCGAGAGATTAGCCCTCTAATGATAGTATTCAACATTATGAACTTGTTTATTAAAGTGTGTTTTATATACATATAAATAATATGTCTAATATGTATACATATATGAAAAGAAGGAGCAGACAGATGGATAGATAGATAGATAGATAGTTATATAGATAGCCATAGATAGGTAGATAGATATAGAGAGGGGGTGAGCATACACCACACAGCTCATAGTAAAGGGTTATAGGTTTAACTGGCGACCCCCTGATGGGTGTGATATAAAAGGACGTGCATTCCCTCACCACACCTATCCTCCGATCTCTCTGCCACACACCGTGTGTCATCGTCTTATCAAGACCATCTCCAGCTGCACTATCTGACACCAGTCTCCTTGGACTCAGTCATCTATATCGTATATTGACATCACCATTTGCAACACCGATTAGAATACATCTCTACCACACCTGCCAACGGTTTCAACTGCATGGTAAGTAGAATAGATTTTTTGTTGGCATGAATCCTTGATAATCAGACCCTTAATAGTCTCTGGTACAGAGAATCCGTCCTATCTAGGGGGTAGGGGGAGCATCTGAGTGTGGTGTAAATTCTCCAGTATTGTATTCAATAGAGTATGTTCAATACACAGACTAAGTACTGGTGAGTTGAATACATTGGAGAACCATGTTAGACCTGAGGTGTAGGGGTATATATATACTAATACCTGGTTGATGTATCGTATCATGATCAATAAGGGTTACATCATTTGAATATCATACCAAATCACTTGACATAAACGTTTTTATGTTGAATATGTGATGATCAGTGATCATAAAGTCCTTTTGACTGGGATGGTGCACCAACAAAGTACTGGTGAGTCCCGTTTAGAATGACACTGACCCTCTACTTTGGGAGCGAGTATCATACCATTCAATTGATCATTGACCTTTATGATGCACTCTAACAATTTTCTGATGGATCATCACATCTGTGTATGATGATACATATGTTCTGGAGTGTTACTCACCAAGAAGGTTGTATTGATACATCATGACGGCCATAGGGTATGATGGAGAATTTAAATCCACCTAGCAATACTTTTAAATCCCTACATATCCTGAGAGCCAGGGTCATTTACTAAACATGACCAGAGAGCCATTGTCATTTTGCTAGACATCTATTCGTCGTTTATTGGACAGTGTTGAACTTATTGGAGGGGATGAGCTCTGGTTTTACTATGAGGTGCTTCCATCTGGTGTTTGAAATATGAACTATTGTAAATACAGTTCTTATCTTATTTCTGATGCCGCTATGGGTCTCGTTTGATGGGGTACCACCCATGTCTAGGAATACAAATTAGGTCCCCTCTGGTATGTAAAATATGTAGGGTTACTTACCCTTGACTTGACCACTAACCATGTTGGTACCATCCTCCTTATTCTTGGTTATTGTTACAATAATTAGATTTGTTGTGTCAAGTGTAGGGTATTCATATTGTAGGTAATTATGCAAAACCAACTGGTAGTCACATATCATCGGATAGAAGTTAACCTAGGGTGATTGTCTTAAGGTACCAACATACCCAGCTTTCGAGTCAGAGATTAGTTACCCTATAGCAAAATCCTATTACAATGAATTCTAATCCATCCTTGGTGAGTAATTGTATAGGACTACATTCATACATCATACCTATGATAATATCCCTTATAAGGTTACAATATTCTATATGACATTTACACCTCCTCCAATGTACCCTAGTCACGGTTAAGTGTATGGTCTACTTTAGGAGTTCTGGAGCTACCTGTCCCCCTCCCCCTCCTCCAGGGTATAATAATGATACATACACGACCTGTGTACTATATACACTGTACATGTAGACTACCTGCCCCCCTCCCCTTCCTCCAGGGTGTAACAATGAGACATACACGACCTGTGTACTAAACATGTTAGCTACCTGTCCCCCTCCCCCCCCCTCCAGGGTATAATAATGATACATACACGACCTGTGTACTATATACACTGTACATGTAGACTACCTGTCCCCCTCCCCTTCCTCCAGGGTGTAGCAATGAGACATACACGACCTGTGTACTAAACATGTTAGCTATCTGTCCCCCTCCCCCTCCTCCAGGGTATAATAATAATAATACATACACGACCTATGTACTATATACACTGTACATGTAGACTACCTGTCTCCCTCCCCTTCCTCCAGGGTGTAACAATGAGACATACACAACCTGTGTACTATACATGTTAGCTACCTGTCCCCCTCCCCCTCCTCCAGGGTATAACAATGATACATACACGACCTGTGTATTATATACACTGTACATGTAGACTACCTGTCCCCCTCCCCTTCCTCCAGGGTGTAACAATGAGACATACACGACCTGTGTACTAAACATGTTAGCTACCTGTCCCCTCCCCCTCCTCCAGGGTATAATAATAATAATACATACACGACCTGTTTACTATATACACTGTACATGTAGGCTACCTGTCTCCCCCCCCCCCCTTCCTCCAGGGTGTAACAATGAGATATAACACGACCTGTGTACTATACATGTTAGCTACCTGTCCCCCTCCCCCTCCTCCTGGGTATAATAATGATACATACACGACATACACTATACATATAGGCTACCATCATGATGCAAAAATGGTATAGATGTACAACATACAGGTAAATCTAAATCAGGAGTTTCATGTTAATGGGTAAAGTATTAAAACCAGGAGAAGCTTGTAAATATGACCGTGCATATGCGACCGTGCATATACAGCCATGCATGCATTTGCATATATGTAAACAATATGGCAACAGTACTCCTGTGAAGCAAAACCATGTATTTTTGCAATACTTGGAATGCATTTTTGATCATGGCTCTGTATATATCTAAAATTTCTATATTTTTCACCAAATGAACAGGTAAATCTAAATCAGGAGTTTCATGTTAATGGGTAAAGTATTAAAACCAGGAGAAGCTTGTAAATATGACCGTGCATATGCGACCGTGCATATACAGCCATGCATGCATTTGTATATATGTAAACAATATGACAACAGTACTCCTGTGAAGCAAACCATGTATTTTTGCAATGCTTGGAATGCATTTTTGATCATGGCTCTGTATATATCTAAAATTTCTATATTTTTTCACCAAATGAACAGTACTATGTACTGATTTAGATGCAGTAAAAACGTAATCATTTGGGAGATACAAAAAACCTTTGTGCATAGTGACTGTGAGACTGTTTGACCTAACAAAATTTGTTGATTTAAACCAGATGTATGATAGTCACAGAGATATCAGATCTAGAAATGATATTTTCATTCTGTTTTCACCCTAGTGAACCTTGTGGGGAGTTTCCTCAAATGGAATAATCGATTTTTATATTTAGAATGAAATCATGTTTCCATGACAACAGAAATCAACAAAAATACCTATTTAGGCCCAAAAACGTTCTTTTTACATGTCTGATTTGAAACCTTTAGGCCCAAAATAGAACGTTTTATCAATAATTATTGAATTCTCCATAAAAAAGTACCCTATAGCAAATTTAGGCATATTTTTCTTATTCTAGCCCATAGTGGTGCCCCCTAGTGGCTAAATCAGGTACTAAATCCCACAGGAACCCCCATTTCTGCTTGCTGACTCACAAATAGACCCATATATTACACTATATCATGGAGTTGTCATGATACTCTAATGGAAATACTCCATAGGGTTGGTATGATACCCTAAATGAATTCCTGATAAACATTATAACGGTCCTATAGGGTTGCATCCAATAGAGTATCAGTTTTCTCCCATTGACTCTTGTCATATATGATGTGTATGTGTATGTACCAATGAAGATTGTGTTGTTTTTACCCTCCACGTGATACAGAGGAAGTGTTTTTACCTATCCTCATGTAAGCCAATGGTTATTTTCCTCGCTAGCTGTCACTGTAAATGGAAAGTGAGTGTATATATATATGCTCACCAGGGCGGGGATTTTACTCACACAATATTTGTGCTTGGTATATTTTACCCTATTATGACTGACTATGACAAAATATTCCAGATAGGATTAGTGTAGCATGGTTTGATTGCATATAGGATTAACTTATACACCTCCCCCTCACTACCTCTGATTAACCCAGCAGCTATAATAAGTGTGCTCCATGTACAAACTGTTAGACTTAACATATATGTTGTGTTAATTACAGATGGCATCGTTCCATCCTTACGCGAGACAGTCTGCCCGATCAGGTCATACACGGCAAACCCCTCAACAAGGGTAAGCGCTGGCCAAGTTTGTTAATGATTGGATAAAAAGTTGGAAATAATGATGTCGAACTGTAAATATAACAGTGTTAACTAATATGTATTGAAGTATTCTTGTGCTATGTGATATCCTTATAAAGCTGTTTGATACAATATCAATTTAATACCCTATTCTTTTTTCCCCCAGCAGTCACGTCCTGGTCCCACCCCCTGTTGAGTCGTTCAGCGAGGCGGATATCGCCTTGTTTCTGGATGCCGAGTGGTCGGTGCCCAGAACCCCGACATCACCCCGCTATAAGTAAGTTCAAACTGAGATTTATTATTCATACTTCTATTGTTAGTTACCTATAAACATAGTCACATCAGTGTATAATGTAATGATTTCTCAGTAGACAATTTGCTCTGCATTACAGCTGTATGATATACAACTTGATGATTTATCGGTAGACAATTTGCTCTGTATTACAACTGCATGATATACAACTATTATACAATGTCAATATTTTTTCAGGCGGGTGGTGACAACATCTATATTCTACGGGGAACCCCGTGTTAATCTTATAAAGATTAAAGAAGTTCCTGGCGAGCCTGGTAAGATCAGGTTTCAGAAAGGTTCAGGCATAAGCCTGAACCAATCGGCCCTGGTTCAATTACTCCGCAACGCCCATGTGTTATACAGAGACTTTCAGAGACTCCTTGATCTGGAGGGAGCGGGTGGTGTCCTTCCTCCACTCGAATTTGAACCAGCCCCGTCATTCCTGAGAACCACTAGCGACAAGAAGTATGACACGCTTTTTACGCTACCACATTCAGATAACCCCTCCCGTCTTATTGGCGCCACAGGATCAGAGGAAGAAGAAGAAGACGGATGGCCAAAAATAACCAACACTCAACAAAGGAAGACATCTACACAGCAGTCAGGATCGAACGTGTCTGAAGGGGAGGGCACTAAAACTATCCCTGAGCTGAACATTACCCCGCCGGCTGATGTTCTACCGGGTCCTCCTGCACCCCAGCTCCTGCCACCTAGGGCTGGAACTCCCATGCCGGGTGCTGCAACACCACCAATAGAATCCACGCAGGATACACCTGTTATAGTTGAGTAGACTTTTGATATACATTGGTTCATATTTGTGTATTGAGTCTGTGTCAAGGTTTCATACCATATCAACACAAGAGGTAATAATGGTATTTATATGCCACCAAGTGACTTACCTTTGTAAACTCTCTTGAATAAATCATGTAATGTATAAACCACATCTGAAGTTGGAGAATACTTAGCTACTGTACGGTTTAAATCCACATTTAATGCTCTCTACCATATTAATATTGTAAAACCTTATAACCTTGAACAACCCCTCTCTTTAACTAAATTTTGTCTAGATTTGGTAAAATATACATGTGGTTTATATAAGTTATACGAGAGATTTTCCAATGGTCCCTATAACATCTGTTACATGATGGTTTGTCCGTTCATTTATTTCATCTACACGACAGCGTAATGTTTAACATCAAGGTTATCAAGGTCTTCTAGTTGTACAAATGAATTTGGTTGAATATGTTTATTTTTGATATACTACCACATGACATGCTTTTAGTGCTTTTGATACGCTATATAGCCAGTTGTAGTGTGTCTATTATTAACTTTAAATTGGCATTAGTTTATGAGCAAGGTCGAACTGCTGACTTGCTCAATAGAACTGATTTTTTCTTTTGGAAGAGGTTACTTTTCCAAAAACTAAAATGTAGGTTTATTTCCTTTGGTTTTGATAATACAACAATACATAACATTATTTTTAGAAGTGTATATGATGATGTGGGTTTATTCATTAAAATAAGTTGTTTAGACTCAGTTTTCACCAGGTTTAATTGGGAAAAAATTAGTAAGTATGCTAAAATATATATGGATATGAAATTCGACATAGAAGACGGGGAAGCAGTTCACATAGGTTTAAGTTCTATTGTTTCAGACTTTCTGGCTTGTACTATCGTATTAAGAAATACAATAGACATACCACCCTCTGAATCAACATTTACATCCGCATTTAGAAAAGTGAAAATACAGTTTAGCTCTGACAATTTATGTGATCTCACAGTTAAGTATTTCACAGGATACACACCTGTTATAACAGATTCCCACTTCACATTTAATTTACAGATGAACAGATGGCTAAACCCTCTGAAATATGGTCCTGATTGCGATATAGAGAGTAAAACTCAGTTCCTTGAATATATTTACACAAGGATTGATAAACTCTTTTTAGAAAACACCCGGAATTTCAACATCAGGTTATCCACAGAATCCATAAGAAAAGAAATAGGGTTCCAAAAATCTATTATTAGAACAATTATTTCAGTTTATAGTCCTTGTAATAAACATGTGCGCCTTTTGCGAAATAGATGTATCGCAGGTCTTTTACCAGAAGAAAAGGGTAAAAGACACGTGATGTATTATCATCTTTTGGCAAACCCCTATTTATTAGGGGGAATACAGATGTTTTTAAATGCAGATATTTAGCTAGTATGTTCCAGTGTGATGTTTGTGGTAAAACATTCACAAGACGGTATAATTTAGATAGACATAAAGATAAAAAACACACACCAGGGTTGTTTAACCATGTGTGTAACATATGTGGTAGGGGTTTTGTGAAAAGACAAACATGGCGTAGTCATATAAAAAATAAACATGAAGGGGGTTATGGAGAGGGGGGAAATAAAGAGGAGGAGGAGAGGGAGGAGGAGGAGGAGGATAAAAAAGCAGAAGAGGATGAGAGGGTACGTACAGAAGGTATACTACAAGATAACTCTGATAGGTTATATAAATTAACTGAAGTCGAAAAAGTAAATTCCAGTAGGTTTAATACCACAAACACCTTAAGCACTTTTCAAATTTACAATCTAAATGTATATCATATTCCAAATGTTTTACTGGTTTTATATAAAATATTTGAAAGCCTACTACGGTATCTCACTAGAAACATGAGACCCCACGACTTAATTCGGCTCACAATAGATAACCCACACTTAGATTACCCAATTCAAATCCCGCTAGTCGAAGTTGATGTACTGAGCGTTGCTTTAATTATGGGTGAAATAGCGAGGGTCTTACAGAGTTTTGACGAATTCCCGTTAGATGGAAATATGTTTATACAAACCACCTATGTTAAACTACCTAAAGGCTCCGGTTTTTCCTCTAAAGTTATGACTCAATTCGACCAGTTACTATGTTCCAAACGCTCTGTTATCGTTATTAACAACAAAGACGAACTTTGCTGTGCACGAGCTTTAGTAACTGCTATAGCATATGTAGAGAATGATCCTAAAAAAAGAAGTGTTGTCAGGGGATTCTCAATTCAGACAAAGAGAGCTATAGATCTACTGAAAAAATCAGGGGTTTCTAAAGGACCTTGTGGTATAGATGAGCTAAAGAAATTTCAAAATTACCTGACAGAGTATTCTATAATAGTTTTATCTAAAGACCACTTAAATCGTATAGTTTTTGAGGGTAATAGATCTGCAAAAAAAAGATTGATACTGTATTTCCATGATGATCATTACGATGTCATTGTCAAAATGGCAGCTTTTTATAATAAGAAAAAATACTGTTTTGAATGTCAGAAGGCGTATAATAAGGTAGGACATTCTTGTAAAAATAAATGTAATATATGTAAACATATACACCTTAATTCTGAGTATCTAGGGAGATTTGAAATTAACACACAAAATGAACACCCCGACAGAATTCCAGGGGTACCTTTAATAAATGTGGATGTAGAGGGTGAGGATGAGGAGGAGAATAATAAATGGATTTATTGTTCTGCTTGTAATCGTAATTTTTATGGATATGAGTGCTATACAAATCATTTTAAAAACCTCTACAAAAGGAAGCATGGTAGCATATGTGACTTATTAAAGAAATGTGTGTTCTGCAGAAAAATGCTACGTAAGGAAAGGTTTGAGAAACATAAGTGTAGTGAAATATATTGCAATGTCTGTAATGATTTTTATGATGCAGATCATAAATGTTATATGCAACCTTTATTACCAGATAAGAAAAAACCTAAACATAACAAGAGGGGTAAAAAGAGGAAAGAAGGGATAAGAAAAAAGAGGAGGGTAGAGGGGGAGGAGGGGGGCGAGGAGGAGGAGGAGGGGGAGGAGGAGGAGGAGGAGGGGGGCGAGGAGGAGGAGGAGGGGGAGGTAGAAGAGGCGGAGGGCCAGGGGGAGGAGGAGGAGGAGGAGGAGGAGCAGGCAGAGGAGGAGACTAAAGAGGAGGGTGATCAGATTAACACAGTGAAGGAAGAAAACTATATAAAATACATCTTTTTTGATTTGGAGACGATGACTATAAACAACATCCATAAACCAAATCTATGTGTGGTTCAAGTCATTTGTGACTTGTGCTACACCCAGGATGGGGGAGAGATCGATGTATGTTCTAATTGTGAAGTCAAACAAAGAATTTTTTATGGAGAGAGTTGTATAGAAAAATTTTGCTCGTGGTTATTTACAGAAGATAACATGGGTTCTATAGTACTAGCACATAATTTCAAATCATTTGATAGCTACCCCATTGTATCCTATCTCTATGAAAATTTAATTGTCCCGGAGATTATTTATTGTGGAGCAAAGATAATGTTTATGTACATCAAATCATATAAAATAAAATTTTTAGATTCTTTAAATTTTTTACCTATGGCCCTTTCTAAATTCCCTAAAGCATTGGGTTTAACCTGCGAGAACAAAGGTTTCTTCCCCTACCTTTTAAACACTCGTGAAAATCAAGCTTTTGAGCAAAATGCTCTACCTTATGTGAGGTTTTATGATCCTGATTCGATGTCTTCTGAAAATCGGGTCAAATTTTTTGAGTGGTATGATAAGCACATCACTAACTACTTTTGTTTAAAAGAAGAGTTAATTAAGTATTGTATCAATGATGTTACTATATTAAAGCAAGGATGTATGAGGTTTAGGTCGCTCTTCATGGATATAACGGGTTCTATATCATCAGAATATGATTTAGATACTAAACATAATCAAGCAGAGGCGGATGGTATCAGTCGCGGAATAGACCCGTTTGAATCAGCTATCACCATAGCCTCGGCGTGTAATTTTGTTTACAGATCAAAATTTCTTAAACCAGAGACTGTTGCAATCATCCCGCCTTATCAACCTCATGACATGCATTCTTTTGAATGCATTTCATGGCTTACTTATTACGAACGACAAAATAATGTTGAAATACAGCATGCACGTAAAGACGGGGGTGAGGTTTATATAGGCTCTGGCACTGTTGACGGGTTTATTCGTAGCACAAATACTGTTTTTCAGTATCATGGGTGTTTCTTTCATGGTCATCCCGACTGTTTTACCCCTGAGACTATAAACCCTGTAAGCAAACTCTCCATGAAGGTTTTATATGAGAGAACTGTTCGTCGTTCCGATCAGATTACAGGTATGGGATTCAGGTTAATAGAAATATGGGGATGTGAATTTGCAACGATTCGTAAGACTGATGAATATAAAAGAGTAATGCAGGGTGTTGAACTAGTTTCCCCGTTACAACCTCGAGATGCTTTCTATGGCGGTAGAACAGATTCTATAAAATGTTATCATAAGATAAATTTAGACAAAAATGAAAGGATTAAGTATTATGATATAACATCTCTTTATCCATACACTAATAAATATTGCACATACCCTATCGGTCATCCTATAAAAATACAAGGCACAGAACTCCCCCTGCCTCATTCTTCTGTTAACTTGTCCATGTACGAAGGACTTATTAAGTGTAGAATTTTACCTTGTCGCAAACTTTTTCATCCTATATTGCCTTTTAGATATTGTGGTAAACTGCTTTTTCCTTTATGTGAAAAATGTGTGGAGGAGTATGGAGAGGTTCAAAAACCTATTTCTAAATTGGAATATAAACCATGTGATCATACCGATGAAGACCGCTGTTTCGTGGGGACATGGGTAATACGTGAAGTTCTTCTAGCTCTTCAGAAAGGTTATAAAATCCTTTATATATATGAAATTCATCATTTCCCAAAAACAGAAACGTATGATCCAATTACAAAATCAGGAGGGCTTTTCACTAGGTATGTTAATACCTTTTTAAAGTTGAAACAGGAGAGCTCAGGGTGGCCCTTATGGTGTGTTTCACCAGATCAAAAACAGGAATACCTGGATTCTTATGAACAACGGGAGGGAATCAAATTAAACCCTGAAAATATTAAAAGTAATCCTGGTATGCGTACTCTAAATAAATTAAAGTTAAACTCTTTTTGGGGTAAATTCGGCCAAAGGGAGAACCTCTCTCAAACCTCCCACACATGTGATCCTAAAGAATATTTTCGTCTACTAACCGCAGATGGTGTAGAAATTGAAGATATTCATCTTATAAACGAACATCTTATCCGTGTCCAGCATAAATATAAAGATGAATTTTGTAAGCCCTGTAAAAATGTTAATGTTATTATTGCCGCTTATACAACCACACATGCACGTATGAAATTGTATGAACTACTTGAAGATTTAGGTGAAAGAAATTTATATCACGACACGGACTCGATTATATTTATATCATCTCCTGATTTTAAGGACCCCCCGTTAGGTGATTTTTTAGGACAATTAACAAACGAATTAAACGAGGGTGAATATATAGAGGAATTTATGTCAACAGGTCCTAAAAGTTATTGTTATAAAACTAATGAAAACAATGCTCCACCCGTATGTAAGGTAAAAGGAATTAGACTTAATTACAAATCAGGTGATGTATTGAACATGAGATCTATGGTAAGAATATACAAAGAAACCATGGAAGTTTGCGAGAAGGATAGGTTTAATACAGATCCATATACAGAGAATATTAGACCACATTTAAAGGTAAATACTGGTATAAATATCATGAGAGATAAACATAGCACAAATCTTTTTAACAGAGAAATGGTTAAAACCTTTCAATGTGTTTTCAGTAAACGTATTGTATTCACAGATGGTACAACTCTCCCATTTGGGTTCTGACCTATAACAATGTATCTTTTATATCACTTCTATTATAATGTATTACGACTATGTTGATGTTAAATGATTATACAATGATTGATTGATTTATGGTTATAACCAGCTGTCTATCGTAGTCATGGTTATACATATTCAGAGTTATTTTGATTATATGAGATTGTATGTATTCAACGGTTGTCTACTGTGAGACATTCTTATGATTCGTATATAACAGGAAATATGTTGTACAATAATAATAATACTTCTTCTAATAAAGATCAATTACACATCATTTCTCTTGAGTTGTCAAATCATTGAATAGAATGATATTATATCAGAATAATCATAATATAATCACGAAATAATCATGAAGACATGGTATATACAAATTAGAGTAGCAATATAGATATTTAGGCCATATAAACAGCTCTAGTATGATCGATTTTAATCATACTAGGAAAAGTAGAAAACATTACCACACACACAGGTTCTGTAAGCTTCTTCTCAAACTGGATTTCAACTCGTAAATTACCCCTTTTAAAAGTTGGCCATGAGATACCGTCATCCTCATTTCTGACATCTGGTTCTAGGTCATAAGCAAAAAGGGTATAACCCTTGGCAAAATCACTCCTTGTTATAGACGGACCAGGATGCCTTACATCAAACTCTCTCTCCCTGCCAAACAATGCCAAGTATGCGTCTATAAAGTTACAACTGTATGGTTCATCTTTGTCATCAAACTTTAACTGATACGCAGAAGCTGGTATACTTTCATTATCCACGCTAACATTTATATAACGTATACTATAATGGAAAAAATTATAAGGGTTACGTGTATACGAGCCGTTCATACCTTCTTCCGAAACTACCCCGAAAATTAATCGGACCGGGACATTTCCTAAATAGACATTATCAACTCGAAATGACATCAAACCTGTTGGTATAGAATACTTCTTTATGTCTGTCTTCATATATTGGTACACAGCCATATAGTTCTTTTTTTCCATTACTTCCTGATGGCTTATCAACATCTCTCTGGTTGGAGTAACAATACATACAGACAGACATGCATCCACCAGTTCAACATAAAAGTTAGGGTTCGAGGCATCCGACATTAAGTGGAATTTTGAGTTTGATGGCCAGAATTTCAGTTTTATCTCTACCCCATTTAATATGTATTTGTTGATTGAAAAAATATCTAAGAGAAGAGGCCCCATCATATCAAGCGTTCTACTTTCACGCGTATACATAGCTCTTGTCACAAGACCCGTATTAGTCCCATTTACATCCGAGGAGTCCATTGGACTGATATCTTTAGAAAAGAGCTGTGCCATTAGATGGATATCTTTAGAGTTAACATAATGGTTGAATAGTGTATTAAAGTATGCTTCAAAAGGATAATTATCGTTAGATGAAGAAACAAGTTTATTTTGAAAATATACATCTATTTGGGAAAATAAGCTATGCATGAAATTGTTCACAGGACCTACTTTAGAACCATCTGGTATGGTAGGTGGTGTAGGGGTTGTCGGTCCTCCGCTACCACCACCACCACCACCACCACCACCACCACCACCACCACCACCACCACCACTAGCATCATCACCAACAAATTCACAAGATGAACTAGAGTGTGGACGTTGATCATTATACAAACCAAATGCTTTCGGTAGATTACTACCGTCACCTTGCAAAACCCGAACTTTCAATTTAAGATATGTTCTCCTTAGATCTATATACTGGTTACCGAGATTAGTTATAACAAATTCCATTCCTAATGTCTTGTTCATATGATTCTTTGGTTGGAAATCTACATATCGCACTTTAGATACACCAACGTCTACCATAGGCATTTGAAATAAGTTCATACTCTCTCCTATACCTAAACTACTACGTTCGTTTGCTGTACAAATTTGGTACGCCATACTAATCAATGTAGAGAACAGTATCATATAAAGTCAGAGTTCTTGTAGAAGTTGTACTCAACAACAATTGTTCTATAGTTTTAGATCGTGTTTCATTGGCTCACTTTACTCTTGTTGATGATGTTGTTGTTGTTGTTGTAGTTGTTGATGTTGATCTTGTCATCATGCTTGTAATAGATGTGATGGACTTTGTTTTACTCCCTCTTCCATCAACACAGGTTTTAATCTGCGTATTTGAGATGACGGGTGACCTAGGAACTACCTCAGGTATTCCTTTGTTGTCTTGATTTAAACGTCCCACCCTATACTTTAGCTTTTTAAACAGCGAACTTCTTTGTTGACTGATAATTTCCCCCTTGATTACAATATTCATTGAACAAGTATAAGTAGTACCAGGATTGATAAAACTCATGTCTATGTAAGTAAATCGCGAACACGTTTTCTGATAGTCTTAGTCACTCGTGCACGCTTTTTGTTTACCTTTGGCAGAGTTTTCGTTCGTTTCCTATTGGACGTTGTTGATTGTATGTTACCATCAAAATTAGTTGATGTACCTTCTGCTGACAATACTGGAGTTTGGTTAATTGCTTCTTCATCAGCAAATTTTGTAACCTCTGTCTTAAGTGACGACTTTGCCTGCTCAGTAATCTGGGTAATAGGAGTTATAGCCGGCGGCTGTTGAACTTCACCCTCCGTCTTATGGTGTTTACACTCACTGTTGTTCCTAACAACCAAAAGCTTATCGCGGCCATTACCAACATGTCTAGACTTGATCAAAATGTATTTCGTTGATTCGGCATTACATTCACCAACTGTGTCATTCTTTCTAGTAAATAGTTTGATAAGTTCATTTGAACTAATAGTGACATACTTTTCCTTTTCCGCCATTACGTATGATATGAAGGATACAATACAAAGATGGTTTTAATTGTGGGTTTGATTTTTCAGGGTTTTCAATCAGTTTCAAAGAACTCCATTTGTCTCCTTTAAGGTAAAGGGTGATATGTGAAAACCCAGAAAGTCTTATGGGTATGTATTCAACAGGGTTAAAAGATGATGTAATTATTTTTTCCTCAACCCCTGTCTTCTCATCGTCGAGTACTTCTGGAGAATTAACTTGTGTCTGCTTCTTAAATCCGGTTCCAGGAATTCTTTTCAGTATTTGCACCTTACCAAATCCTGTAAGTGTGTAATCAGTTATATCACTTCCTATATAAATAGAGTTAGGTGTTCTACTAACCTCATCTCCAGTGTCTGTGTTTTCTAGTGCATAAACATTCCTAAATTCCAAAAAGGATACCCCGCACATCCATCCTGCACCCACTAAAGACAAATGCTCGGGTAGCTTTGTTGAAAACTGTATTACACTATTCTCAGGGAAGTGTTTCAAACTGTCTGTACTCGAAATGTGTATATACATTATGACATTACTATTTTCTTCAACTTACGGTACTGGCGTTCATCAACCCATTCATCAAACTTTGGGGGGTAATGAGCCCATCGAACGAGAAAGTATTTTTTCCCTCCAAGTGTTCTTCTCTTCAACACCTTGTCATACCTATACAAATCTGACTCTTTAATCAGCGCTTTCTGTAGTTGTTGTGTGTAAAAAGTCCCCTTGACTTCCTCTCCAAGCAGATCTCTCACATAAAAGACTATACATCCATCACGTACACTTTTTTTATATATCTGGAATAGCTCCTCCGTCCACTTTGTTTCATATTCCTTTTGAAAAGTTTTCTTTATCTTAGCTAGTCTTACATAATCACCTAGCTTCAAACTCATGCTCCTCCTTATGTTATTTGATCTTATTTTAGCATTCTTTATATCCTGTCTTGATATAGATTTATATTGTTCTTGACGAGTAAGATCTTCATTCTCTTCAGAAATACTTGAGGGTTTTCTCTTTAATGTTGTATGGGTGGTGTTATTATATGAATGAGTTATATCTTGTAAAACATCTATCCATTTATACGTAT
Source organism: Acholoe squamosa (assembly GCA_949317995.1). NCBI lineage: Eukaryota > Metazoa > Annelida > Polychaeta > Phyllodocida > Polynoidae > Acholoe > Acholoe squamosa. Next base: position 4,385,866 of record OX439050.1, on the reverse strand, counting down.
TATTTGTCATCATGTATCGCATCAATTTATTTTTGATTGTTTTTATCGACCTTTCAGCAAAAGAAGCTTTACCGTCATTATAAGCAACATAGTGTCGCACGTTATACTTTTTGTAAAGTTGATTAATATTATGACTTGTGAACTCGCCACCAGCATCAGTTCTCAAGACCTTACATCTCCTTTCTGTTAAAATAGAATCCATAGCAGGTACCATATCTGCGTGTCCTTTGCTTTTAATGGGTCTTGTCATAACAAATCTACTAAAAATATCTATCACCAAGAGAACATATTTAAACCCTCTGTTATATTGCCCAAACGGGTATAGATTCATCAGGTCTGCATCAAACATGTAGTTTAAACCTGCACTAAATACCCTTGACCTAAGAAAACGATTCTGAGGTTGTACATTCAAATAATATGATGGTTGATTTGAAAGTGTTTTCTTAGTTATATCATAAATTTTTTCTACTCTGTGTTGTGGTAATCCTTCTTTAACAGCTGATGTAACTTTTGCCACTCCACTATAACTTCCGGGTTTTCTAGGGTTCAGATATGTGTCTTCTACATCATTCTTTATCTCAGCATCTTTAATATCATTAAGTCCATTGGTTTTATTTATTTCGGATTCTATCCTTTGTGCTATTGAAAAACGTGAGAGTGGGTCGATAGACATCTTAATATCAAAAAGATATCCAATTTGTATGAGATCTTTTTGGATTTTTAACTTCGACTGATTTCCTTTTCCTTTTCAGACTATTGGTTAATATGTCTGGTTTCCCTATGTCTTTTGTTATGCTATCCAGGGGATCATTGTCGATATAGTTTGTCTTAATTTCATCATTGTCCTGGTTTGAGGGTTTTTGCTGCCATTCAGAGGAGTGAGTCGCAAAGTATTCTCTAGGATTTAAAGGTAGGTCCAGTTCTGGAGAATATTCCTCATCTTCTTTTTCTTCTACTTTCCTCCCCTTCTCTTTCTTGCCATCCTCTGTGTGTAATTTAGCCGTGTTATCCTTTATATCAAAATCAGAGTCATTTTGGTTACTATAGCTTGTATTTACACTACTTTCCACATCTTTTTTGTTAGTTGTATCTCCAGAATCATGCTCGCGTTTAAGGTTATCATATGTTGTATATGGTATGATTATTAACTTCTGAGTGAAACTCATGTTCACTCTTTACCCCATATATAACCAAAATCGTTAAGAAGTTTAGAAATTGCCTTTGCTGACTTAACGGCAGCTTCCTTACGTTTTGTCCATGATATACTGTGTTTTTTCTCTGCCCCAACCTTACGTAAATGTTTTCGGTATCCTTTTAATACTTTCAAAGTATCAGCAGATACATCTATATTACCTCTCAGGAGGTTTAAAACAATCTCCGATAAAGCATATATTTGTTCTTTAGATGCCGTTCTCAGAATGTTTTGCCTTTGTTTTACAATGGGGGTGGTTGCTATAAGTCTCAGGAAATGAATGTTAGTATCCACTTTAGACATAGTAAATCCATCATGTTTATACACCGTAACGTTGATACAATGTACCTAGAAATTCTTGCTCTTATATATTATTGAATATTCGTCAGGGAATATCCTTGTCCGTATTCGTAAATCCTCCAGACAGCCTTGTGTCATGTCCAGGAATAAATACCCGTATGAAGTTGTTTTCGTTATGTCGACGTATGCCTCCACTATAGCACGGGATATATGGTTACCCACTTGTCTCGCCAGGGTTGCTAATTGACCACCACCTCGAGGGTTTTTGAATACCGCATAATATTCTGTGTTTAAGGATATAGTTCTGGCATGTTTTCCACCCTCAAATAAATTTTGTGAAATAAAATAAACACTGAGTTTGTGATGGTGTGAACCAACAGTAAACAGTTTTTCTATTGTTCTATTGTTTACTGCTTCTTTCATCAAATCATCTAAAACAATCAGATTGTGATCAAAATCAGCAAACTGGTTAATAGTTTGAATATCAGGTAGACCTTCATGAAACTGTATGTTATCTACCTCATTGCGCAAATCCTCATAGGCTGGTTGATAAACAGAATAGCAAAACAAAATCCTCTTAGGGTAATCACCATCCTGATACATATCCTGACGTTTCTTTAGTAACTTTATAACAAAAAATGTTTTTCCACATTTTGAAGGTCCTGTGATACATATTGTTGAAGTTGGTTTTAGAAGTATATCATTTCGAATTATAGTTTGAAAGGTATAATCCATGCCCTCTTGATAAATTATGTGTGTGTGTGTGTCATTGGGTTACACTATGTTATGATATAGAAGTAATCCCTATAGTATATGTGACAATAAATCCTTTACATAACATGTCTTGTACAAACCTTCATAGTGTATACCACTCATAGATTAACCTTATTATCATATTCCTGAGTAAGGTGAGATTAGTCACGGTTCATGAGCACAATTCCATAGCGTTACAACGGTCTATACAGGCACCCCTACTACTGTAGTCAACCTTCAGTTTATCAGAAAGCTACTGTGTTTTGCATGAGACCAGTAGTCAACCTTAAGTTTAGCAGAGTGCTACTGTGTTTTGCATGAGACCAGTAGTCAACCATCAATTTATCAGAGTGCTACTGTGTTTTGTATGAGACCAGTAGTCAACCTTCAGTTTATCAGAAAGCTACTGTGTTTTGCATGAGACCAGTAGTCAACCATCAGTTTATCAGAGTGCTACTGTGTTTTGTATGAGACCAGTAGTCAACCTTCAGTTTATCAGAAAGCTACTGTGTTTTGTATGAGACCAGTAGTCAACCTTCAGTTTAGCAGAGGGCTACTGTGTTTTGCATGAGACCAGTAGTCAACCTTCAGTTTATCAGAGTGCTGCTGTGCTTTGTATGAGACCAGTAGTCACACTAGTACTGGAAAAAAAAGATAAGTAAACATTTAATGCTCCTGCTCCTAAGATAATTATCTATAGATAGCTTAACTACCATTGCACATATCATGCCATTACTTCTCTAGTTTCCCTTTTGATAGCTGATGTGATCACTATGAAGCTGAAAAGTTGAGGCTAAGGTTCAAGGAACTGTATGACTGAATGATATGTATTTTTCTGCTTTCAGACTGATGTTGCATTGATACAGTTTTGATGTATGTCTTTCCCATAAAACTTGGATACCAGTTGCAAAAGTTAAGTAGTTTAGATAGCTGTCGTAAGAGATTAAGTAGATAGGGTATTGGTAAAGATGCTATTTAGCTGCACCAATTAAGTAGATAATGATTTATCTAAGGAATAGCATAACTTAATATTAGAGTACACTGAAATCAATGACACAAAGAATCTGAATATATGGTAGTTTCTAGATTGAACATCAACAAATGCCATCCCATCAAAACCAGGCTAAAATCGAGTTTTCTTTTGCAGACAATGGCCAGGGGTCCCCTGTGTAGTACTGGCTATGTTCAAAGAGGCTGACTTGTGAAAGTTGAATCAAAATATAGCATGTGAAATTCAGTTCCGTAACTTTTGTCAAAATTTTTAGAGAACTCTTTTAACATAGCCAGTGCTGCACAGTGGACCCTGGTCGAACAAGATGAGTAGTCTTTGTTATAATTGATTGTTGAATTTGTGCTCAACTTTGCATGAAAGGCAGAAAAGCTTGTGTAATCCTTTTTCATTTTCAGGGCCATGGTACTGGAGTGTGCAATTGATAATTAGGCTAACGATGATTCAAGCAGACGTTAAATCCAAGAGAGCTAGTTCCTGATCACAGTCGGTGCTACACTAGATTGTATACAGAGGGTTAATGCAGCTGCGAATATAGCTGAAAGTCAACGGAAAGCACATGGATAATTCATATTCATGAAGTAGGTCAAGCTTCACTTTATCTAGGTCACTGATTGCTGACCTTGTCATCTAAGCCCTGTGAATTCACATTAATAAGTTGACTTCATTAAATAGGTCAACGGTTATCTGTAACTAGGTCAAATGATGCAAAATAAGGTGAGGTCACATGATCTTAGAAACATTTGTGAACAAATATTGGGTGTGTTCCTATTTCGTGGCTTAACATCATTAGATAGGTCAAAGGTCACCTGTAAGTAGGTCAAATGGTACAGATGTAATATGGTGTGATCACATGATCTAATGTATGGAAATGAACTTTCTTTGAAAGAATTGTAAAGAAATTTGTATAAATGGTTGTGTTACAGGAGTAGAACCTCTACATTTGCGTGTTCCTATTTCACAGCTTAACATCATTAAATTTTTAGGTTAAGTTCTCTTTATTAGCTCAGTTTACAGTTAAAGCGACAATTACAAGTGAAAATATATAAAAGAAAAACCCAAACTGAGACCAAAGAAGGTGATGGACCTCATCCCCACCACGTAGGGTGTATGGGTTGATATTTCAGGTCCTACCTAAGAATGATTACTTATATTGTATAGGATTGACACACATGAAGAGATAGAAAATGAAAGTACCATTATAGTACAAAATAATAATATGAGTATAGTGCAAATACAATTTGCCTGTTATAGTGATCTAAGGGACGAGAGAGAGTGGAAAAAATCACAGAATTTAATAATCAATCGATATAATATAATAGGTTTAAAGTTGTGCAGCTCACCCAATTTTTGGGACTAGTTCTCGTAATAATTTTTTATTGTTAGATTTAAAGATTGATAAAGTTTCAGTATTACGACGGGTTATTGGGAGAGCATTCCAACTTGTGGCACCAAAGTATTCAATGCTTTTCATGTAAGATACAGTATTAGGAAATAATACCTTGCAAGTTGGAGCCAAATGTTGTCTTGTTCTAATCTGTCTATGGTCTATATATTCGATACATCTAGATCTTGTATACATATAGTTCAATAAATGTGTTTGTCTTCTATCAGATAAAAAATTACAGTTTGATATATGGTGAATATAGCGAGTGTTGGTGAGATGAGGTACATTTAGACAAATCTTAAGGCATCGGTTTTGAGCATATTGGAGCATTTCCAGATATTTTTCATAAGTGGTATGGAAGATAATGTCAGCATAGTCCATATAAGGTAAAATAGTGGTTTTAAAAATTCTAAGTGATAGCTTGGTGTCAATATATTTCCTTAGGTTACATAGTAGGTAGGTTTTATGTGCAATTGTTTTAGCCTGGTTTTTGATATGTAGACTATAGTTTAGTAAGGGATCCAATATGACTCCTAAATATTTGTAACTAGGTACAACTTGTAACAGAGTATTATTCATGGTGATATTGGCTGATAAAGTGTTGAGTTTCATAGTACAAGATGAGAAAAACATTATTTTAGTTTTAGCAATATTAATCGACAGCTTATTTTGTTCACACCAGGTATTGTACATTTCTAGGTCTTCCTGTAGACCCATTTTGGCAGTTTCAAAATTATTATGGGAAACATAGATCACAGTATCATCAGCATATAGCCTGATTTTACAGTTTTTTATACATTTGATTACATCATTGACATATACTAAAAAAAGCAACGGACCTAAAATTGAACCTTGAGGAACACCACATAATACACTATACATTTCAGAAGCAATATCATTTGCTTTAACAATTTGTTTTCTATCAGATAAATAGTTCTTAAACCAATGATATGTGTCGGATCTTATACCATAGTTATGAAGTTTAATAAGAAGAACAGAGTGGTCCACCGTGTCAAAAGCTTTCCTCAAATCTATAAAAGCAGCAATAGTGGAATTACCAATGTTAAGGTCTCTCTTAATATCATCAGTGAATTTAGCAAGGGTGTCAACAGTACTGAAGCCTGGGCGAAAACCACCTTGAAATTTTGTCAAAATATTTTCATCCGTTAGGAAGCCATATAATCTATTGTGAACAATTTTTTCAATTAATTTACAGGGTAAGGGGATCAAAGAGATAGGCCTATAATTGTTTACTAATTTCAAATTTCCAGATTTGGGAATAGGGGTAACTTGGGAAATTTTCCACTTAGCAGGTATAGTGGCTGTTGTGAAGGATAGATTAAAAATTTTAACAAGTTTATTGGGGTCATGTGAGAAAACTTTCTTTAAAATTTTTGATGATATCTGGTCTATTGCTGAAGATTTGAGTGGATTAATGTCATGAACCAGTCTATTGACTTCTTGAACATTGGTATGAAAATCTGTTATGAAATTATCAGTCGGCGGATCATAGCTTTTCCAAGGTATGTGCATGTTAGTAGCTAATTTTGGTCCAATGTTGGAGAAGTACTCATTGATAAAGTCAGAGGTATCATTTCTGGGGATGGTTGTATTAGGATTTTCATGATCCACCAAATTAATATCACCCGCTCTATTTTCATGACCTGGAATCAATTTATTTATAACCCTCCAAAATTTACGATGGTCATTTTTGTATATCTCTGTTTGTTCCTCATAGAATAATCTTCGTGCTTTACTGACCAATTTATTAGATTTATTTCTTAATTTATCAACAATTTTCCAGTCATTTTCATCTTTTGATTTCCGAGCTGCTTTTAATTTGGAATTTTTGTCTCTGATAAGTTCAATAAGTTGTGGGGTAATCCATGGGTCTCTTAATTTATTAACAGTAAATTTATGTACAGGACAATAGGTATCCAAGATTGAACGTACAGATTTTTCATATTCATCCCAAGCAATATCTACACTATTAGTCTGATTAAATGTAGTCCAGTCAAAGCTATCGAATTTGTCAAACAGAATATCATCAGAAAGTTTCAAATATGAGCGACCAGTAATCTCAACCTTCTCAGGTGCAATATGCCACTTCTTTCTAACCAAGTAAATAGGGAGATGATCAGAAATGTAAGATTCCAAAATACCCGTCTGGATATAATTTCTTCTCAAATTAGTGAAGACCAGGTCAAGTATAGCATTTTTACGAGTAGATTGATTAATTTCTTGCATGAAACCTTGACTTTTCATTTTATTTAGCAATTGATTAACCATATCATTGTCATCCCTTATATTAAAATTAAAGTCACCCATAATAATAATTTCATAATTATTGATATTGTTAATATTATCCATGGTATTTAATAGTGAATCAATGAACATCTGTTTTAGACCCTCTTCAGGTGGTCTGTATACATTAAATACAATTATAGGTTTCATATGATTCTTTTTGATCAGAATATTTTGGATTTCAATATGTTCTTCAGAGAGGTTTAAATGCTCGAATGCACAATAGTCATGTGATACACCATGTCTTATATAGAAACATAATCCACCACCAGTCTTAATATTACCCTTACCATCTAGAGTTTGTCTATCTAATCTATATCTGGTATAATTGCAAAATTGGTATGATGTTTCAGGGTCTTCACACTTTAACCATGTCTCAGAAAAAGAAAAAAGTTCAATCTTATCATTATATAGTTCCATACATATAGTAGGATAGTTAGCCCTTAGACTTCTGGCATTTAAATGAACATAATGAATACCTTTGGTGCCAGCCAACTTAATTACGTCTTGAGACATGTAAGAACTTGGGATACATCCTGATATATTAACTCACTCTCAGTCTCATTCAGTACATAATTGATATTATAATAAATAATTAAACCAATATAAGGTAGTTGGTACATTGTAATAGTAGATAATTTAGGTACAATTACACGGGTATAGGCCTTTATGCCACCCATGGTACCGGTAGGTATTGAGTCTTGGCTAGATTTGGAGGGCATATTGGGCAGGGAAAAGTTTACAGGTATATAGGATTTCAAGGTGATAAAGCTCAATATATTAGATATACCGGTATATTATTAAGTGTCGTAAGAAAAATATGGAGGAGGTCAATATATTAAATGTACCGGTATAATATTAAATTGTATAAGATGTATATAGAAGAAACAAAGATCATAATCCATAAGTCTGTTTGGTCATCAGGGTTAATATATTAAATGTACCGGTATAATATTAAGTTTTATAATATGTATATAGAGGAAACAAAGTTCATAGTTCAAAAGACTGTTTGGCCATCAGGGTCAATATATTAAGTGTACCGGTATAATATTAGGTTTCATAAGATATATATAGAAGAAACAGTCAGTTTGGGTCAGTTTGGCTATCAAGAAGTTTCCATTCAGGTTTGTGGTAGATTCAAGTCTTGGTTTCGAGCCATTTCAAGTCGAACCTCTTCAGCAGTTTTGAGCGGGTCTTCACCGGTATGTAGCCTACGTACTTCTACCAGAATTTCTCCTAGCTTATTAGCACAGTTAGACCTGGCCACATTGGCTATTATTATGTCCGTTTTCTGGCCTAGGTGGTGCCCACATCCGTATGTTCTGTTGCTTGTGGCTTCATACATGTATTTACCTTTTAAGGCTGTGAGTTTGTTCCTGAGGAGAGGATTATTGAATTTGGTTTCAACAAGTTTAAACATAGTAGCTTCCTCTTCATTGAACCATTCATTTGATTTTTTACAGTGTTTGGCTGCATACATTGCCTCCATAGGTGTACTAGCTGCCATAACTTTTCGAAGTATATGGGGTTGGTTAGATTTAACACACATTTCTGCACAATAAGCCCTTTCGACTGAGTCAAACATCTGGCCATGGAATTGAATTTGGCAGGGATAAAGATTTGAAAAGACTGAATGGGGCCCTTGAAATGCTACACCATCAGGAGTATCGACTGTTTTGGCATTTTCAAGAGATAATCCATGTGGTAGGGTGTTAAGCTGACCATAGCCATAGGATACACCATCGACAATAATGGTATTCCCTCGTATTCTAGAGTTAATCTGTTTACTTCTGGCTAGGGCCTGAATGGATCTAAGGTCTTTCTGGAGTTATGATGAAATAACCTCATATTTTTCAATATTTTCATGAGTTTTTCATCAATATATGATAACAATAATTAATCCAGCTTAACCATTGTCTCTATGGGAATCTAAATAGCTTTTGATCTGGGAACGAAAAGATTGATATCTCAGGCCCTAATCAAGATATTAACATGATTCCAAAAGTTCTGAAAAGGTCTCACTAATCTCTATAAGACTGTGTCATAAGTGTGGTACTTAGAACACATTACAATTTTTGTTCAAGTGCCTACCAAAGTTGAAGATGTGTCTGATCAGACTAGATAGTTACATGGCAACCATTGTTGTAACCAACACAACTGTGGCCATGGTAACAGTGCATGTAACTGGTTCCTGGGCCCAATTTTTTAAACATTGGCTAAGTGTAGACTTAAAATCGGTTAAGTCTCACTTAGTTAAGTCTAGACTTAAAATGAGTTTTTAGAACAAACTTAGTAGGAACTAAGTGACACTTAGCTAAGTCAGACTTAAGTGCAAATATTTGAACTCTCTTGGCACAGGAGGTAGGAAAATGAGGTTTTAAGTGTCATGGATTTGCAGCCATATTGAAAAGGAAACTGAAGTGAAGAGTCAAAACTTAACATTTTCGTATAGATTAAGTGTTTATCTAGCCTTATTTTGAAAATTAATCGACCAAATGATAAAATATACTGAATATTCCCTTAATTAGTGCTGTAAAGGACGGTTGCCAAGTTCTTAAGTCAGACTTAAGGGCTTAAGTCAGCTCTGAGAGCTCACTTAAAGTTAAGTCTGGACTTAAGCTAAGTCCAGACTTAGGGATGTCTAAAAAATGCAATTTCGAACATTTTTAAAGTTCAGACTTAAATCTTGCTAAGTCTACACTTAAGTATAGACTTAAACCTTTAAAAAATTGGGCCCTGGCACTCTGCAGCCCTCCCCTGTGTGTGCCATTTCCACTGGTCAGGGAAACTCAAACTTTTGAAGCACTCCCCTTCACTTCCACCACCCTCATACGGTCAAAATTGTCGGAATTGAGCCAGGAAACGACTGACATGTAGGGGAATCCATATCTACCAGGTTTGTTTTCTTGGATTGCCAACTTTTTAGCTGTGGTGGGAAGACAAAGTGTGCGTCGCGTACGGCGGCCGTAGGGGAGAGTCAGGTTAGTTGAGCCACTTTTGACAATTTTGTCTATATCTCCAAAGGGAAAAACGCTGGGTAGTTCACTTTATTTTGGATATAAACCCAATCATGTTAGGTATTTATTAATTACATTATGTTGGGTTTGTAACAAATAAAGTCTACACAATTGGCGATTTACATTTTGAAGAATTTTGGCTCAACTAACCTTGAATGGCAGGTTAGTTGAGCCGGGGGTGAATGTAAGTTGAGCCACCTCCAGGTAAGTCGAGCCAGTCATTAAGATAAATCTACCAATCTTGTGTTCAATGACAAAGTATTTGCCATATCATAACTATTTTTAGAAAGACCCTCACTCTCATAATGGGGGTTATATTTTGTAGATCTCTACATTCAGTTTGTCTAAGAGCCAATTCATTGATGCATCATGCCAATGGGCATGATGTACTCTTATTTAATTGAGAGTTAAGGAATAGATCAAAGTACACATCAACACGTTTCATTCATTCATGTTATTATGGGCTCATCCTTGCAACGTTGACTTCTTAAATAGCCTAGTATGATCAGAATGGAATACTTTTATTAACCCTTTAAAGGCCACTGATGCATTAATGCATCATGCCCATTGGTCATCATGATGCACTAATGAAGTGCTGGCGAGACTGCTTGCCAGCACTTCATCGGTGCATCATGCTGACCCTCCAGGGTTCATTCATATACTCCTGGAGGGTCGTCATGATGCTCCAATGAAATGAGCAGTCTCACCAACACTTCCTTGGTGCAACATGATGACCAATAGCCATGATCCATTAATGCATCAGCGGCCCTTAAAGGGTAAACATATGGATGGTACGGAGCTAACAAAAAATGAATTTATCTGTCCTATCAAATGGGCAAATGTTGCAAGAAGTCAAGTCAGACAACATCCTTATTATTATATGGAATTTTATTCAGAATACTTTTCAAATGAACATGAGTACATCAAATGACCATGCAGGTCAACCTTGTTCGCCAAGATTGTGCTAAAAAGTTGTAACTTCAAGGTAACGAAGAGAACATTCTAGGATCTTTGCTTGCTTTTTTTTGCAATTGATAGGTAATATTAGGGCACATCATTTGCCCTGAGAAGCAATTTTGATGATGAGTCTCGAAGCTGGAATTGGACATACTTCCACAAAAGACTTTAGTTTAAGCATACTTATATAAGTCTTTTGGCTATGTGACAGAGGTTAGTTACTGGATTATCCAGTTGTCAAGGCAGCAGTAGAACATCAGCTGACGTTCCCGTCTGACTGTGCCTCCTGCTGAATGAGGTCTTGGGAGGCGTTTCACTACATCTTCTACAGAAAACTCGCAAATGTCGTCTACCTTATATGTAAACAATGGCCTACCACGAAGTGACTTAGGACATTTCCGCAAAAACTTTCCCTCCATATCTTCACCTGAGATACTTATGACCTCACCGATATAAAAAAGAGTTCTTGTTTTGGTCTGAAATTTCACGAGAACAAATTGCCCTGGCTCAATCTTACCAGTGCAGTCACTATCAGTCTCACTCTGACTATCAGAGTATATTTCCGAATCTTCTTCTGAATTTGTGTCAGGTGGTGGTGGTAGGATCAATTTCTTCTTAGATTTCACACAGGACTTAGCAACCTGCCTCTCTGCTACAGCCATCTTTTTTGCTGAGCGTTCGAGAAAAGCCAATTCAATTTGATTTTTTTCTGGTGTATCGGTGAGTATTCTTGTTCGGCCTCGCTTTCGTCTACCGGTTTCTTTCCTTTCAGGTGCCTTTGGTAATGGGAGAATATCACTAGGCCTTACTCTTTCTACATATCTGTGCTTGGCTCCACTGGCCGCTGTAGGTGTACTAGCATTGGATATAATTGCAGTGCCAGGCATGCTAGCTCCTACAGTAGTGGGTGTGTTACCATTTGTGGGAGTGCACATGCTAGCTTCTGCAGTAGTGGGCGTGTTTGCATTTGTGGCAGCAGATGTGCTAGCTTCTGCAGCAGTGGAAATGCTAGCAATTGTGGAAGTTTCTGTCCTAGCAGCGGTGCCAGTGGGAGCATGGGTAGCAGTTGGTGTGCTAGAGAGCTGATGGTGTAGTGATCTGTCTGTAACAGATGCTGGAGCAAAATCAGTGTCACTAAAGACTGCCATATTGAGAGGGTAGATGCCCGTAGCTCTGAACCCGGATGTTATGTTCAGTGGTGTGATGGCAGTATCATAGGCCTTGCTCAGCAATTCTGGTATGTCATAGATTGTGACAGTTTTTCCAGGTCTTTCCCTCATCCAGTTGTCTAATGCCTTATTGTAAGCAGTCTTCAAGGGCCCATACACGCTTTTGTCTAACGGCTGCAACTTGTGCGATGTGTGGGGTGGTATTGTTAGCAACACAATGCCATTTTCTCTGGCCTTCAGGATTGCATTGAGTGAAATGTGGGACTCGTGATTATCAAGAATCAACAGAATTCTGTTCTCCGGTGTGCACTTAGTGTGTTTTATTAAATGGTCTAGATAGAGCACAAATAACTCTTCATTTATCCATCCAGATTTTGTTGCACACCCTAAAGATCCAGTAGGTCCACCACTTATGAAATGGTCATGATATCTTGCACGCGGGAAGATGAAGAGAGGGGGGATTCTGTTCCCAGTAGCACTTACACTGCATACAACCGTCACTAGTTCTCCACGTTCCCCTGATGTTACTGATCCCACTTGCTTTTTTCCTCGCTGTGTAACAACATGTTTGGGTGTCTGCACTGTGGTGATTCCAGTCTCATCTACATTGTAGACACTATCTGGGGTGAATTTGTATCTGAAAATAGAAAGCATAAGTTAATGTTTCTATGAAGCTTACATGTACCTATTTAACAAGACATTTATTTGCATAAAGTGAGGTGATTATCTTATCAGTTTTACAAAACTATCATGGAGCTTGTGATGGCCTAGCATTCCACAAGCATTGTTCTGGGGATAATCTCCACTAAAAAGTAAAGATCAACCTTCAACAGCTGCCTGTCTTGCAAAAGGCCTAGGTGTAATGAGACAGGGGTACACACTAGGATTTAGGGGCCTCTATATGAACTTTATCCATCAAAAAGAAAATCTATGAGCCAAACTGGCAGTTTTAATGAAAGTTATGGGCCTTGGCTTAAAATTATGGGCTTTTGGCTCCAGGGCAAGGGTTAGTGTCTCACCCTGTGAGACCTTCAAATTCAAATTGGAACTTTAATGCCAAATAAATAAACCACTAAAATAGAGAACATTATAGAAGGTATTTGTATATCATTGATATTGACCTAAACATGTAGTCAGAAAAATCCAATTAATACTCAAGGATTACTAACATACCTGTCCATCACTGAAGTCAGATTTTGAAAAAACTCAGTCACAGTATGACTGTTAAAGGCAGTAGCCCTTGCCAACGATGTTGCCTCAGGACTTCGGGTTGACAGGCGATGACGGCGCTTAAACTCGGCAAACCATGCCCTTCCTGAAGTGAATTAAGGGAGTAGGCCTGTGGTTAACATCTTTATAAAATATAGAGTAGGCAAAGGTTGTCTAAATAAGTAATTGTGAAAAATGCAATTATGATTCGTTACAACATTTAAAATAAGCTTAATGTTATATTCTGAGGTGAGTATTGTATTAAAAGAATAAATATTCTGCGCTTTCAAGATGATTATGCTACTAACCTGCTTTTCTGTCATTTGTCCAATTAGAAGGCACTGTCATGTCATTCTGCTGGGCATATTCAAATGCAAGCTGCAGGCATTTATCAGGTGAGAGGCCGTGGAATTGATCTGATAAATCTTTTATATGATTAGCTAGATCAATTTCCATCTCCTCGGGGAATATAGTGTGGGCAGCTGCCACTGCGGCATAACCAAAGACACCTCCATGACCTGCAGCCTTTTTTGCTATATATCTCCTCAATGTCTCTTTATCTATACCATAGTCTTTGGCGCTACCCCTGACGGATTTGCCCAAGGCAACCTGATCAGCTGCCTGCTGCAATACCTCTATAGTACTACCCCTGGCTGTTTTTCTTTTCTTTGCCATTTCTGAAACTGAATATATATACATATATAAATACATTATCATTATTGGAATGCTGGAATAGCAATATTCATCCTATAGAAGGACTAAGAATATAGGACAGGGGTAGACATCAACTTTTTCAACCATGGTTCACCCAGGCCCACAGCCTGAGAAATTTACGGGCCCACACTTAAACCTGTTGGTCCAGAAAATATATTTCACTTTTTTTAAAAGAGAAAATGATTGTTCTCCTTGCTTAATTCATAAAGATGGAGCAGGTTAGGTCTAAGACCTAAAAGACCCGAGTTTTTAATGCAATTTTCAATGCTATTTTCAATTCAATTCTCAATATTCAATCAGATATTTACAAATAGTGAGTGATTACTGACATATGTTGATGAACTGCTGACAAATAATGAGCAATTACTAACATGTATTGACTAATTGCTGACAAATAGTGCATTATTACTGACATATGTTGACTAACGACTGACAAAATGTTACTAATTACTGACAAAAAGTGAGTAATTACTGACAAAAAGTGAGTAATTACTAATATACATTCTTAATTGCTGACAAAAAGTGCATTATTACTGACATATTTGCTGACAATGCATTATGCCATCCATAAAGGGTTAACTGTGCACCAATGCATAATGTCATCCATAAAAGAGTTAACTGCACATCAATGCCTTGTCCATCAATAAAGAGTTAACTGTGCATCACTGCATCATTCTATCCATAAAGGGTTAACTGCACATCAATGCACTATGCTATCCATAAAGGGTTAACTGTGCATCACTGCATCATGCCATCCATAAAGGGTTAACTGTGCAACAATGCATCATGCTATCCATAAAGGGTTAACTGTGCATCAATGCATCATGCCATCCATAAAGGGTTAACTGTGCATCAATGCATCATGCTATCCATAAAGGGTTAACTGCACATTAATCCATCATGCCATCCATAAAGGGTTAACTGTGCATCAGTGCATCATGCTATCCATAAAGGGTTAACTGCACATTAATCCATCAAGCAATCCGTAAGGGTTAAAATGCATCAATGCATCATGCCATCCTTAAAGGCTTAAAGTGCATCAATGCATCATGCCATCCATAACGGGTTAACTGTGCATCAATTCATGCCATCCATGAAGGGTTAACTGTGCATCAATGCATCATGCCACCCATAAAGGGTTAACTGTGCATCAATGCATCATGCCATCCATAAAGGGTTAAAGTACATCAATGCATCATGCCATTCATAAAAGGCCAAAGTGCATTAATGCATCATACCATTCATAAGGGTGAAATGTGCATCAATGCATCATGCTATCCACAAAGGGTTAACTATGCATCATGCTATCCATAAAGGGTTAACTGTGCATCACCACATCATGCCACTCATAAAGGGTTAACTGTGCATCAATGCTACATGCCATCCATAAAGGCTTAAAGTGAATCAATGCATCATGCCATTCATAAAGGGTTAACTGTGTATCAATGCATCATGCCATCCATAAAGGGTTAAAGTGCATCAATGCATCATAGGGAAGTATGTGCGGCCCCTGGATAGCCTGCTAATCTTGTGCACGTTAGAGAGTCACCCACCTCTATTAATTGGGAGGTGTGTGTCTGGAGGGGGGGGGGTGTAGACTGTAGACACATGGGGTGAATAACACCAGGTGGCAGCACACACTATGGCAGGATTATTGATTATAATGCTGCATGGATTCTCTCAATTAAAAGGTCAATAGTGTAATTAACAATGCTCTCAGTGAGTGGGCTGTACACATATTTCCAAACACTTTAATAGTGAGCAGAATGGCATGTTTCATTCAGCAGGTTAAGGGTATTTTGAGCACCATGGGTTAGACTACACCTTTTCTTTGGTTAAAGAAAATACATGACTAGTTGGGGTGTTGGTATCTATAGACAATATTTGAAATGCCCCCTTAGGTTGGGTCCCTTATGTGGACGATTTATGGTGCACATTACCCCTATACACAAAAAGCTTCGGCGAAAACGTGTACACTAGAAGTAGACCCGAGTAAACAAATTCTGACCCCTTAAATAAGCCCCCCCCCCCCGTTGTTAGAAAATGATCACTTCCTAGCGTTTCTTGGGGGCTTGAAATAATCTGATTTCTATTTTTTTGTCTTTTTCTAATCTAAAACGGGTGCATTCACTTATTAGGGGATGTGCATTCATTACATCAAATAGAGTATCTAAGCTTCACAAAGGTTTCTTTTTTTTTCATTTGTGTATTGGGGACTAAGATCTTGGATATAGGCTACATTCATTTAGAGGATATAGTGAGGACTCCCATGAACGAGATGAGTGCCCCCCCCCCTAAAAAAAAGAAGAAAAAGTAAAAAAGATTTCCTACATATTTCTTTATATTAGAGTCGTAACTATAAATCAAAGTGAAATGCACATGACTGTTTCTGTCATAATCTTAGCTTTCCAATGGTATATAGTGCTACCATGTTTTCCATACATATCAGGTTACTGGATTTTTTTTCTTAATTATTTTGGGATCATGCCCATGATGTCAACGTGCCAAAGGCTCATTTTATGGACTATTTAATGTGCCATTCAAGTTTTAAATGCACAATGTGTGGCCCTTTCAAAATCCCTGCATAGCATGCACTCCTGAAATGGTTAAAGCCTTAAAGGGTTAATGATAGGCGGCGGCCGTTCGTCACGGTTGAAGGGCACATGATGGGATGTTGTTACTTTCAGCTGCATTGGCGTGAGAGCAAATGACAAGAGTATATGAAATCAATCTGAGCTGTGAGCAGGCAAGCGTAAAGGATATCTTGTGACAGTGGCCACAGGGTATCCTTTTTGTTTGCCTGCTTGTAAAATATGGTTACTTACCTCAGTCTTGCAGTGACCAAACTTTCCAAACACACACTCCTCATGGATGTCAAATGCATCAAAGCCTTGCCCCCGCATCCAGAGTGCAGTTATATATATCAAAGTGTGCCAAAAGCGCGGACGTCGTAGAAAGAACCCTCCCGCGATAGCCCCGTATTCTAATCTCTGTTATCTTACCTGAATAATTGTGCTTCCTCTCTGCCACGTTTTTATCAATATCTCAACAAGTATTTGTCTCTCATTGACGTTTCAAATACTGTTATTTTTGTCTTGATGTCCTCCATGTGATAGACCTCATGAGAAAGTTCTGGGCATCATTGTAATCCTTCAATATGTTAGAAGAAGGGGCCAACAATATAACATTTTAATAGTTTTCTACCTTTATCTATTAGGTACTTTTTGGGTTGTGTGATTCCCATTGTTATCATGACATAAATCCAATATCCAGTTTTCAACCAACACTATACTAAACATAGAAAGAAAGAATGTTCCATTTCTTTATCATTCTGTGATGGTTTATAGTAAACAAGAAACACAGTAAATCTGGACACTGGAGATTTAATGATTAAAAAGCCTAAAAACTTAAAAATGTGTACTTGTAAAGTAAGTTGAGCCATTGAGAGGTAAGTTGAGCCACTGGCTCAACTTACCTTCACGGCACTGGCTCAACTTATCTGATTTGAATTTTTTGGAGAAAATGCAATGCACAGATTTTCACAGCTGGTGGGCAGTGGCCATTCTATAATCAAATGAAAGTATATTGTTATGCCCTCACTTAAGTAGTATAATGGAACTTTGGTCTGTGATAATTAAGTTGTGATCCAAAAATTTTTTTTTTTCAAAAATTTACTTTTGGTCATCAAAAATGATAAATCCATCATTCCATCCCCACTTTATATTTTGGCACTCTATATTTTTCACAGGAAGAGGTTTAGCAATATAATTCATCACTAGGGAGCACCACAGGTAAAATCCTATGGCTAGTTTTGGAGTTATGGGGGGTGGCTCAACTTACCTACCGGCTCAACTAACCTGACTTTCCCCTACGTAACGCAATTGTCACCACCCGCCGCGGGAGGAGCAAAACACTCTACCCAAGGCAAGGATTATGAAGGTCTCACTGTAATACCATCTGCCCTGACCTGAAAGCAATGAGTTTCATCTTTCATTTACTGAAAATATTGTGTAAATCAGATAATATCTGGCTAAACTACAGCATTTCTTAGCGAAGATTCAGGAAAAACTAAGTTCTAGGTTCCCAATTTGCTGTATAGAGTAGAGGAGGGTATTATCGGACAGAGGGTATTATCGGACACCTGTGACATAATTTACATGTTTAACCAATAAAAAGTGTTTATCTTATCATGTGATCTTGTCTGAGGATCCCTGGACATGTCCTTTAACCAAGACAACTCACAGCAGACGTTTCTGTAAACTAAAAACGTAAGTATATTCACATTGATTTAGACAACCTACATCATCCAATGCCAAAATGGCGGAGCCTAACAAAAGAGTTAAGAGTCCTGACAAATTTGATCAATATTTCAAGATCCTAAATTCGTGTTTTCTCTGTCATATTAGGTCAGATTTGTTCAACCTTGAATGTCAAAACATCAATCTGCCGCCATTTTGGGGAAAAAATCACTCCTTAAATGCACTCTGGGGTGTCCGGAAATACCCTCCATTTTTAGCCTTTGGAGGCTATTACCGGACACTTCAAAAGTTGTAAAGAAACCAGTTCAGAAAACGTGAACCAGGGGAATCATAAACTGCTTTCTATCATTGGACTAACCTCAAAATCTCTCCTAAATCCACTTTTCGTTGATCAAGCCACAGTGTTGATGTGTGCCAGTGTGGGAAAATGATTTCCTGTGTGCACATGCTGCCCGACCTCAGTTTTCCATGGAGACGTAACCAAAGTTACATCACCAAGGTAATGTGATAGGCACTGCTATTAACCACCAGATGGCAGCACAATTGGTGGCAGGACACAACTTGTCACGTTGGTCTATCTCTCTAGGGCATAGGGTAAATTTGGGTAGTGTGCAGGTAGATTCTACACACATTATGGCACAAATACCTACCTGCCTCTACGTGAAGCCCAGTATGTCACCACCTACCCTCATATCATTTCCAGATATAGCCCAACCTGCTGCGTCCAGCTGTGTGCACAATATGCCTATGTAGATGCCCTCTGTTAATTAGGGAGTGGTCATTATTTACCAAAGGGGGGGGGGCTGGTGGATTTGAGGGGGGGGGGGCACATACAAATTTCAAGCCCCTCCCGAGGGGGAGCTAAAAAATATTTCACCCCTATTGGGGGTGGGGGAGGGGGCTAAAGAAATATACCCTCCTTTTAGCAAAAAAAGCCTGCGTGCTACTATCTAGATCCAAGAAAAATGTGAAAAAGTATGAAAAATTCTCCAGCACGGGTGGGGTGCGGAAAAAATTGTTGATAAATAATGACCACTCCCTTAGTATTGACAGAGATTCCTTTGGGTTATATCATGCACATTTGTGTTGTTCGCGCAATTCATGATACAACCCAAATGTAATGCATCTTCCCATAGAGCCTGTATCGTGCACATGCAATCACACCTTTTTCTGTGATTTAGGGTTGAAACAATGAGGGTTAGGGTAACTGCTGTCATACCTGCCAGGTATGGACTAGCATCGTGATTTTTATACCAGTTTTGGCACCATGGTAATTTTTTTCTAACATAGCCCCCCACCCACCCCCTGTTCGATTTCCTGAAGTTACCTCCATAATTTGACAGAAAAAAAGAGAGGGCCTTATCAAAGCTGAGTTCGGGAAACCAAATACATCTATGTTGTGTCTTTTAGGCACAATTTTTTGTGCCCCCCACATCTTGTTCCTAACATTAACCTTTCATGAAAGAGTGCAAATTTGGCTAATAAATATGAGAAAACTTCTTTGTTTTGTGTTTGTGTTCTTTTTCTATTTTTTAAACTTTACAGTTGGGAGTTTTTTTGGGCTCTTTTGGATATATCTTACAACATATTCATTGCTTGGGAAATATTGTGACTTCAGGAAACCATGGAGAACAAGAGAAAAAAGTATACAGAATCAAACCTAGATGATGCTGTTGAGGCCGTAAGGTCAGGGAGGCTCAGTTTACGAAAAGCCTTTGAGCAATTCAATGTGCCAAAGTCGACACTATCAGAGAAAGTCCGTGGAGTGGTGCCCATCCACAAGAAGTCTGGGCCACGAACAGTCTTGTCTTTGGAGGAAGAAAAAAGTCTATGTGAGCATGTGGTTCGTATGGGAGACACTGCCCACCATCTACCCAAACAGGTACTCCTGCAAGAAGTCAAACAGATATTGGACAGGGAAGGCCGGAAAACTGTCTTTAAGGACAATCTCCCAGGTTTGTCTAAATTTAGTGAAATCATAGTATAGATCTATTTTAGTTATAGAAAAGATATGTGACTAACCAGTGAACAAAAAACGTTTTCAACATTTCTTGTCTGAACATTGGTATCTTAAATGTTTCTACATAGTTAAGATACACACATTTTTGACTAAAACGTTTTTAAACATTCTACATGGTTCAGATATAGATGTCTTAGGTTTGCTCTTGTGGGTATGGGCCAGGTTTGTTCTACTTCATGTTTTTTATTTGGTTGAAAAATAAAACATGTTAAAAACGTGTTTTTTTCAACGTAATGAAAACATTTTAGAAAAAGTCTTTTTTTTTTTCACAAACCAAGTAATAATGTTTGCAAACGTTGAAAAAATGTTTTTTACCAAGTGGGTTAATTTTGTCTCTGATATCAGTTTAGATTGATGATCCCCATGATTCTGGTTGAGAGTAAATGTTGATCAGAAATCCACAAACAAATGAGCACACCTCTTCATGAATGGCTATCCTCTTGCAGGAAAAGACTGGTACGCAGCCTTCATGAAAAGGCACCCCGAGATTGCCGAACGAAGACCCTCTGCACTGGGACATCAGAGAGCCGCAGTTACAGAGGGCATGCTAAGGAAATGGTATGCGGATCTACAGGCCTACCTCCTTCAGCAAAATGCTGTAGAAGCCCTTTCTCCTTCACGGGCCTTCAATTGCGACGAGTCTGGCTTTCCGTTGTGTGAGTCGTCTGGGCGGGTGCTAGCCCGAAAGGGTGCAAAAAATGTTTACCAACGGGTCACCAACAACCGTCAGCAAATCACAGTTTTGGCATGTATGAATGCTGGAGGTTTGTTCATGGATCCACTCATCATATATCCAGGCAAAAGGATACGGGATGTAGACATTGACGAATTCGATGAGGCCATCTATGCAGTCTCCGACAGTGGTTGGATGACGTCAGTTGTTTTCTTGGATTTTCTAGAAACCTTTCAAGAAAAGGTTCAAGCAGAGGGGATCACTAGGCCTGTGATCCTTTTTGTCGATGGCCATGCGAGCCATGTCACTCTCGAAGCTGGGGAATTCTGCAATCACCACGGAATTATCCTATACTCATTACTACCTCACGCCAGCCACCTGCACCAACCCTGCGACTTGGCACTGTTCTCCACAATGAAAGCAGTTTGGCGTGAAGAGGTGAGGGCATGGCAAATGTCCCATCTAGGGCAAGCATTGACAAAGAGGCATTTCCCAGAGGTCTTTAAACAAACCTGGACCAGAGCTGCACTGCCAAAGTATGCTGTGGCAGGCTTCAAAAAGGCAGGGCTGGTGCCGTTCAACTTTGATGCAGTGGACCTCAGTAGGCTTGTCTCCCCAGTAACTACCATTCAGCCTCCTGCTGCCACCCACGTAGTCCAACCACCTGCTGCCACCCACGTCATTCAGCCTCATGCTGCCACCCACGTTGTTCAGCCGCCTGCTGCCACCCACCTCGTTCAGCCTCATGCTGCCACCCTCGTCGTTCAGCCGCCTGCTGCCACCCACGTTGTTCAGCCGCCTGCTGCCACCCACGTCATTCAGCCGCCTGCTGCCACCCATGTCGCCCAGCCCCTTGCTGCCACCTACCCTATGCAGCCGCCTGCTGCCGCTGTCTTCCCCATCCAGCTGCCAGCTGCCACCCACCCTATGCAGCCACCTGCTGCTGCTGTCTTCCCCACCCAGCTGTCTGCTGCCACCCATGGCATCCAACCACCTGCAGCTGCTTTCTTCTACACCCAGCCACCTGCTGCCACCCACATCATCCAGCAGCCTGCTACCACCCATACCAACCCAACGAACACTGCTCCAAACCAGTCCAAATCTGCTGCCAGTCAACCATCCAACCAAGTAAAGTCTATGCCACTACCTCATGCCATATCAGGGGTAGAAGCTAGGAGAGTTCTAGCAGAAAAACACAATGAGAAAGAGAGGAAAAAGGCTGACATGGAGCAAAGGAAAAGGGACAGAATACAGAAGAAAGAAGAACAGGAGCAACTAAAAGCAACCAAAAAGGCAGCAGCTCTAAGGCGAAAAGAGGAAAGGGAGGCACGCAAAACAGAAGCTGCAAAGGAAAGAATGGCAAAACAGAAGTCCAAAACTACAAAGAAAAGGCGACTGCCATCAACCTCATCATCCGATGATGCACATGATGAGGAAGTGCCATACATGGACTCTGATGATGAGATGTGGGACGATATCCCAAAAAATGCCTGTGCAAAGTGCAGAGGAACCCATGAGGAGGAGAGTATGATTGGATGCAATAACTGCCCCAGGTGGTACCATCCACAATGCACCAACGACGAAAACTTGCTTGGCATGTCTGAGGACGATATTGAGGAATATGTTTTTATTTGCATTGTTTGTGCTTAATTAGTATACATCAAGGGGCTGTACAGCTGCTCCAGAGTACAGGCTGCACATTACTGGATACATTTTCCCTGACACTCAGATATCAATCCCTTCACAGAGGTGCTGATTGAAGTTATCTCTCAGCTACATAATTGTATTGAAGACAGCTTACAATGTTTTATAATAGCATACCAAGTGTGATTAATCTGCATGCAGAGCATAATTAGTTGCCAGAGTTGTCATAATTAATGAGTTTGTTGTACTTTTCCCACTGTAGCTACCTAAGTATTGGTCCTGCAGGACTTAAATTTCAATTCAGTAGATCTATTATAATAGGTCTTGACATTCATAGTAGATGTTTGTGCTTATTTTCCAGGTTAATAAAGTTGGATCTGGAAGAGTATTCTGCTTCATGACTCAAATCTTAGTATTACAGATTGTAGATTAAAATATCATGATTGTTATATTAAATACTCAGTCTTCTTGAAAGCTAGACATGGGTAGTGATGTTGGTCCCTCAGAAATGTAGCTACAGCAAGATACATATCTGGGAGTGATCTCCAGAGTCTGGTTCATATATGCCATGCCTTATACATAAAACCCATGCCATAGACACGGGATATTACAGTAATCGAAAGCATGGGGGAGCACTATAATTATGATAAAATGCAATTATATGGTTACCATGTTGGTGATACTTCTAATACTACATAATATAAAGTGTCAGTACAGATACAAGTGCAGCTACATGGCCCTGCAGAAATCTTGCCTGTCCTGTACATCTCTCAACTGAAAAAGTTTTCAAGAAGACTGAATACTCCCTGAGAGAACTGAACCGGGCCTGCAGAATTAGAAATCTGCAGGACCGAATGTCCTGCATGGTGAAAAACTTTTCGCAAAGACTGCATAAGAACAATGGATAGAGACATATCTGAGGCCAAAAAGAGGCCTACCAATGAGACTAAAAGTTATTGCTATCTTAAATTATACATTATTATTATTTGCCCCTCTTTGGAGCTACTTGGGCAAATGACTTACCATTTTATGACCTACTGCTTCTAACAAAACCTCAGGTGTCCGGTAATACACTCCAGTGTCCGGTAATACCCTCCTTTTTCAGGAAACACCTTTTCAGAGTTTCATGACCATTGACACTATGATAATCAAGTACCATTGATGCTAAATATGCTAATTCCATATCTTAATTATTATTATTTTGACATGCATACTGTTTTGAGGCCATGCTATCACCACAATAGTAACTTATTTTCTGTTACCAAAAGCCAGGGCTTTAAAGTGGCACAACAACGGGTGTTTTAGCATTTCTTAACTCGTCGAGCTTAGCAGAAGTAGGCCAAATCCAGTCACGTGGCCCTGTATGACCTAGTTAACACGCCGCGCATACCGCAGCCACTGTGGGCCGTGTGGTCGGTCCCTTTAACTTCCCGTAAACAGGGTAAACAGATGGGCAGTGTCATCCTTCTCTTCTAGCTTTGAGAACCAGATGCCTCACAATTAAAATGTACGACCTGATTACTTACCTATTAGTCATTGTGTATCTTCCCCTTCTTCCCCCATATATGGACTCACTTTCAGCTCCCAAATACATTCTCAGGATGAAGTTTTAGCTAATAATAAATCTCCCGAAATCAATCTTCAAAAACAAGATGCAATCTTCTTCCCAAAACGGAAGTCCCAGTCAATTCTCACTGCATCGTGAGTTTTAGAGATTTCAACTCTTTCCGTTTTCCTTTGGATTAATTATTGTAGTCTCCTATATATCTATGATAAGTCACAAGAAAGACAGTATAATCCAGAATGACGAAAAAAATCTTGATAAAAAAAAGTGCATTGACTAGATCTCGTTCTCCAGAGATCCACCATTGTCAAAACCTGTCAAAGGGAGTCAAAGAAGGCGTCTGCTTGCTCATCATTGCAACAGATTTTGTTAGGAGAGAAGACTTTCACCCAGCAAGAGCAAGGAGAGTAAGGTAAGAATACATGCCCTCCGAGTTCATGCTCCCTCCTGTCCTAGACTAGGTACCATGTTTTGGCCGTGTTGAAAAATACCTGGCACTCAGACTGACCCAGTCACAGTGACTGTCTCTGTATCACTGTCAGTGCCATTGGCAGTAAAGAGAGAAATGGGAGAGTGCTATGTGTCAGGCACCCCCACCCACACCCACACACCCCACCCCTAAAATTTTAGGAGAAATCTGCGAGGTCCAGGTCCAGACTGGGCATATTATCCAGTTACAGTGCCAGTCACATAGATTTAAATGACTGTTCATTTGTGTCACGGCCCCTGTCAGTCTCACACTGTGGCCATGAGACTCAAATAAGTCTATTTTAACCTTTTCTCACATGCCTATTATAAATCATTCCTGCACGTTCCTAAATTTCTGGGATTTCAGAAACTGAAAAGTTTTAGAGAATGTTCAAAGTAGATCTACAACCAAACTTATTATATACCAAGCTCTAACAACCCCCCCCCCCCCTATATTATCTAACAAGCCCTCCACAAAAACTTTTGACCCCTCTTGTGGGGGGGGGGGGCTAAAAAATCTACCATAGCACAAGAGGGTGCTCCTCTGGCACACATGGGGACAAAAAAAATTGAATGCCATTTGGGGGGGGGCATAAAAATGTTGCGATACAATATGAGCTTTGAAATAAGTGCCATCCCCTGTTAAAATATTGCACATCCAACGAACACTACCCTCAACAAACACTACCCGCCTAAACCCAACATCAACCGAACACTCCCCACCTACCCTGTACATCAACTGAATACTCTCCGCCTAACCCGAACATCTGCCGAACACTCCCTGCCTAACCCAAACATCCACTGAACACTGCTCACCTAACCCGAACATCCACTGAAGACTCCCCGCCTAACCTGTAGGCTGTACACCAACCAAATACTCTCCCCCTATTAAACCCAAACATCTGCCGAACACTCCCTGCCTAACCCAAACATCCACTGAACACTTCCCGCCTAACCTAAACATCCACCGAACACTCCTCGCCTAACCTGTACATCAACCTGAACATCCGGCGAACACTCCCTGTCTAACCTGTACATCTTTGCCAACATTGGTAACACATCACATATTTCCGGTTGTACCAACATTGGCAATTTATGGTATAACCAACGTAGGCAGGCCTTCCACTAGTGGGGGATTAACAAATGTTGGCCCAACATTGGCAAAACAATGGCCCTAGAGCCCTAAAATCGACATGGTGACATGGCCATTTCTTAAAATCGACATGGTGACATGGGGTTTTAAAAATCGACACTGGCGACACAGGGGTCTTAAAAATCGACACTGGAGACACAGGGATTTTAAAAATCGACACACAAAGTTATGAATAATAAAAATCGACACTCTTAAAATTTCGGGTACCGGGGTACCCATGTATAGGCATATTTCTTAAAATCGACATGGGACATAGCTCTGTTAGTGACATGTGACAGGGCCATTTCTTAAAATCGACATGTGACATCTATGGGCCCTTTAATAGTGACATGAAAAAAGGGTTCAGCTATTCCCAAAAAGTTACAGAATGGACTCCTTGGCCTCACAATGTTCAAAATTTTCCTGGGGGATGCCCCTTTCCTTGTTTGAAATGTTCAACTTTTCTTTCAGGGTGTCACATTTATCAAGTCTTGATTTTGCATGTACATGTATATATCTTTTTCAAATGTCAATGTTAAGCTAGCCCAACCCAGTCCTCAGATTGTTCATTGCTGCTTTTTATTAGGGGGGATAAGGGGGAAGCCACCAAAGGGGCCTGGGGTATGGTTAATCCCGTTTTTGTGGGGTGTAATATCAGTAGCAGATCCAAGAGGGGGCCTTTGGGGCACGTGCCCCCCCCTAGACCCCCTGAAATTGGGCCTTCATTAAACTCTTGACCATAGGAAAGGTGGTGCCGTACCCTGGCTGTAACCCCCCCATAACCAAATTTTCTTGGCTGTGCCCCCCCTTGACCAATCCTTCTGGATCTGCCCCTGTGTATTTTGCCAAAAATTGATGGGGGGGGGGTGGTGTCTAGGCCATTTTGTAGAGAATGGTGGATATACAAGGTCTAATGGGTGAGATGACTTTGTATCGGCCGGTCAGTGTGGTGCAGTTGGCAGCGCGGCGGACTCAAAGCCGTAAGGTGACGAGTTTGATTACCGGCCTGGCCAGGGTGCAGTGGTGGCTCACAATGTCGGCGTAAGGCATCATTTGAGTGTCCTCCCTGCCTTGTCTAGGCTGTACTGGAAAGTTGAATGGTGGTCATGGCAGACAAATGACTTAAAACAGGCCTGTCAATCTGTCACTATGCCTATGTAGTGATGGATGTTAAAGAACTATTGCCTCGGTAAATGTGTAGGGGAGTGCTTTCTTCCTTCCCATAGATTCGGTCACCATCATGCCCACTCCCCATTAGACTAGGGTCCAGGCACAACGACACAAGGGTAATCTCACTTCGGTGTGGATACAACCCGCGGGGCCTCTCACCCTGAGGCATGAGGTGGGATAACATTTGACCACCCACTCCATGACTTTGTATCACTTCTTCATAAATAAAGCTGAGATTAAAATACAGAGATGACTGTCTCTACGATAATGACAGCCATTTCTTCAATAGATTCAATCACATATATTCCTTTCCTTACTCTCCTGGTGTGCATATAACAATGGGAAAGAAAAAAATGGTTGACTAAAATTACATTGTACCAACGTTGTTCCAACGTAAAAACCCAATGTCAGGTCATGGCTTAAAATTTGGTTGGACCAACGTCATTTTCTGCTGATGTTGGTTCATATGGAATGGCAGCAGCCAAAACTATGTTGTACCGATGTTGGTGGCTGACGTCAGTCCAACCCTCAACAACGTTGGTTCAACGTTGGGACAACATCGCTCTGCTAGCTGGATAGATCAAAATGTTGACTGCTGTTCAGGGGGGCATAAGAAATTTCCGGGTATCCCCATGAAAACCCACCACCCCTCCCTGATAAATAATGACCACTCCCTAAGACTCTTTTAAAATAAAATTATAGGGCTAGGCCTAGTTCAATAGCTGCCTCAGTAGCAGATCCAAGGGGTGGCCTGGGGGTCATGTCCCTCCCCCATTCTAGACCCACAGAATTTGGGCCTTGGTTCCGTAAGCTGTCTGTGCCCACCCCCATGACCAAAATTTATCTGAATCCACCCGTGTTGTCTTAATCATTTTAGTTTCCATTTTGCCCCCCACCCACCCATGGATTTACGGGGTGGTCATTTTTTAACAATGAGCAGAGGGGCCATTGAAGTTCCCCACGGATGCCTTGAAAATTTTCCGCCCCCCATGGAGGGGTCTGAAATATAAAGTTGGATCTATGGATTTCTGTACTGTATTTTCGGATATTCTGATTTCTTTTTTCTTAGTAGCCTGCAGCCTTTTTCTCCCTAATTGGTCAGAATTCTTTTGTCTCCCCCAAGAGGGGTCTGACATATTTTTGTCTCCCACAAACCCACAACACTCCCTTAGTCTAAATAATCAATGAATTACATCCCACACAAAAAAAAAAAACACATTTATTTAACATTAAAAAAGACTTCTAACATTTTCAAACATTTGTCCATTTAGGTGGTCTTTTACAATGTTTGTAACATTTTGTGTTGATATGATTGTTTTTCAAAGCATCGTTTCAACCCTACAATGTAATATACCTTTACTTCAGATGGCGACAGCTGACCCTGTGTCCTGCACTTGCACTACAAATAGCTGCACTAGAGTTAAGGGAAGACATGGCGAAAGCACCAGGGGTTATTGTCGGTGCAGACAGAACGGAACGGCATGTACATACTTGTGCACATGTGGATCACATAAATTCCCATGTCTGAATACAGACTACCTCGAAGAGGAGGATGATGATATACTATATAATGAAATGGAAGATCCAGCGTTTGAATGTGACGCATATGATGAAGTAAGCAATAGATAGAAAATAGAGATGTATTCCTATTTATATCAAACTAGCAATAGAAAAAAGAATATTGATCTGAATGGAGGCTATCCACAATCATGTGGATCAACAAGGGCCTGGCGAAGGTACGTTTTACCCTGTTGATCCACAGGGATTCTGTAGGTTTAAAGATGTGTATATATAGGGGGAAGCAAACTTTTTACATCACCCTCACACCGCTCTTTGATCTACAGTAAAGTGCAGGCCTTTTTGAAAAATGAGGCTAGATTCTTTTATGGCCCCTCTCAAGATGGGTCAAAAGATTCTATGCCCCTGTCCCTCAGGAGGGGGTAGAAGTTTTTACGTAACCCATCATGATGCTCCAATGAATTGCTGGTGTGGACTATCGAAATTCATAAGATGTTCATTTATTAGCAGAGGGTTGCTGTTGAGGAAATAGTGGAACAAGGAAAAGCTGAAACAAAGGAAAGAGGTAAACATTCCGAGTCAAAACAACCCAGGAAGAAAAAGCAGTCTGCTGAGGTTCAAGGACAAAGTGCAACTAAGAAGAAAAAGAAATCTGCTGAGGTGCAAGGATCAAGTGAGGCCAAGAAAAAGAAGAAATCGACTGATGTACAAGGACAAAGTGAGGCTAAGAAAAAGAAGAAATCTACTGAGGTAATACCCCTGTAAAATATTCAAGCTACTAGATGTGAATTTAACAACTTATGCCAGTCCAAAATAAAAAGCTGGTCTATGGATTTCCCAGACCAGATTTCCGGAAATGGAAATTTATTTCATGTTGGAAGCAGTGTGATAGTGAAATCATTATTGTTATTTACACATTTGATGACATGAAAGTGACTTTTCCATGCCTTTTATCTTTTCTCTGGCCGATGAGTTATGTTGGGAATCAGATAAGTTTATATTGTTGTAAAGTGAAAGTATATTGCCTATAAGACGCACATAAGGTAGAGGAGGCCTCAGGTTTGTTTATAAGACAAGGCTTATAGCCAGGAGCTAAAGCTGCAGGGAACCAGATGTGGCTTATACAGTAAAACTTTGCTACTAAGAGCATGGATATAACATGCACTTGCCTATAACGAGCATATTTGAGTTGCTTTTTTTTCATACATTTCTATAGTCAATAAACTCCAGTAGAGGAATTATGAGGCTACTACTGGGTTAGAATGAGATAATTATGTAAGCTCCTTGCACCAGACCAGGGCTTTTCTAGGTAATTTGTGTACTCTCATCACCCTTTGAATTTCAGTTGGTGCTGATGAGCGGCTTGGAAATATGTTTGGATGCTCACCAACCCCTCTACTCCCCCAATTCCTTGTGTGTGGCCTGGAAACATGTTGGGACATCCCTAGCTTCTATGTGAGCCACGATTTCACTCCATAAATTGCTCTGGAGTGATCAGTGGCTGTCCCTAGATAGTCACTAATAGAGGTTCTTCCCCCCCCCCCACGCTCACCTTTTGAGGCCCCCCCTCACATCCATAACTTCATTACAATGAGCACTTCATTACAATGAGGTAATTGCTCATGTCCCAGGTACCTCATAGTAACAAAGTTTTACTATAAGCCTAACCAAGAGGTTGGTTGGGGTTTTGCAAATAAGATCATAAAGTGGCTTACGTATAAGTTCAGCTTATATATGCCAGTTAATTGTGTCTCAAAACAGAAGATTCTTAACTTCAAATTTAGCCTTATTGACAACAAGATGAATTGTATCATTTTATAGGCTCTGCGGACAGCAGAAGTAGAGGAGGCTAAATCAAAGGCAAGTATAGAGCATCAATGCATGGATAAGACATATAAGATAAGAATTTTATGTTCAGCAGAGAGGATTAGACTTCCGAACACCTCATTGATGCATCATGTAGATGCATCAGCAAATCAAAGGTGGTGGCAGGCCATTGGACCTACGACTTGCCATTTAATGCAAGCCATTTCTCTATCATGTAGGCTATATCAATATCAATATTTCATGGTACTGATGATTAGAAAATGTTTTGATATACCGTACCATCGCAATAAAGTGCAGGTGTCAAAAGAGCACTAGCCGTGTAAAGGTGCCAGGGTACTTTAGAAATAAGAAGCGCCTAGTTTTGTGTGAGTGGCGGGTGGAGTGCTGGTCAGACGGAGGGCCAGCATCCAGCGGCTGTTCATGCCAGTGGTAGCATGGTGAGGGGGGGGGGGGGCAATCGGAATAACATGACTTAAGTTTCCTACAAATACTTTATTTGCAGGTCATGCAGCTATCTCCAGATGGACTCCAAACATTGACTATTGATTTAGCTGGGCTTTATCCAGATTTGGTCTTGATGGCCATGAGACGTAACCCACCTGATCCACCAAGCAACACCCCTCCATCTGGCTGGTGCCACTGCTACCAATGCCGAGAAATGCCGACACTCATCGAACGTGAATGCTGCATCCCCTCAAGTAATCGGAAGTGTATACTGATCAGAGAAGCTGGTCCCATCAATCAGATAGTACTCTCAAGAACGGCCCTTGAAGTAGCGGTACTCAATCACAATGAGTACATGGTACAAGATGACGATCCTACAGAGAATGACACGCTACGCCATATGGCATATAGAAAGTTCATCTTGTGGAAGCGGGGGTACCTTGGTCCTGGTGTTCGTGTGGTTATACCCAGTTGCATGGTTTGGGCCATCCGGGATAGATATCCCTCAGCGGATGGCACCTACACTGGCTATAAACCACACTGAATAATGAGTATGACCAAGATTTCCCCACTTCATTTTTTTTTAAAAAGCTATATAGCACACAGGTAATTTCTAGTCTAGAATGACCAAAATGAGGAGATAACTGCATCAAATATTTTATATTTGATTCTTATGTAACTGGTCCAAATGGGCCAGGATAGGGATAATAACTAAACTCTCCAGCAGGTTTGCTTATAGATAACATGGGTCTCATGCCACCGTGTGCATCAGGTTGGGAACATTAGCTCTTCTTGTGATCTCTTCTTTTTGAAGCCATAAAAAAATTACTGTTAATTAAAAGGGTAGAAGTCACTGACATATCTTTTCTCAGAAACCTGTTTATTCTCCTGACATAATGAGTATTATGGATCTAACCCTCAGTGCCCTATGGGCTGACCCATTGGCTCTAAAGAATTGTATGATCTTTCAGATGTTGTACAAATTGTATTCCTTTGTGTGGTTTGGACGATGTAACAAAGAAATGAAAAATATTGTAGAAATGTGCATAAAAATTACTTTCTGTAGCTAACTTCTTCAATGTGTCACCTTAAATAGGATATTGTGAATATTCTTATAGGCTCAAACATACTTTTCCCCAGTGGGTGTCCTGTAAGCCAATAAAACCTCTGTCATGACAGATGCCAAAGTTATGAAGTGTCTAAAATATCTCCAGTCACATTATGGCAATAGGTTTATTTTGATTGGTGTTACTTGGGACATCTCTATAAGTGTATAGAAAGACCAATGATGTGTCTTTAACCATACTGTCGCTGATTTAGGTGGACTTGGTCAAGATGTATGTATTGATAATAAGATCCATATGATTAATGTGAATGTGGTATCTTTCGGGACACAATGCATTTCAATGCAAATTCAAAGATATATAACTTTTTAAGGTATAGTTCATCAAATACTGAATATAAACCATGAAGTACTCAAAATACATGGTGTAAAGTAATAACAAGAGGTGCATATTCATTTTACCTTAGAACTAAGTATTTTATAAGATTCAGAGATGTCAGTTCGATATTTGGCGAAACTCTGAAAATTATTTTGGGGCACTTCAAAAGGGGGGTTATACCCTAATCAGAGTGACAAATACCTTCAAAATTAAACACTTAGGGTTAGGTGTACCTTTAAGAAATATCAGAATTATAAAATATTCATTTTAAATTTTTTTTCTTATTATTTCTGTAGTAAAATATCACCTTTGAACCTCTGAAATCAGAGAAAATCTGAAACTCTGTCATCTCTGAAGATTTCACAGACTTGACACGACAGGTACCAAACTTGTGTAGGGTACTGGACAGTAGACATTATCTTTTCACTTTAAACTGCACTAATTCACTTGGAAACAGTTAAGACGTATAGGAAATGCTGTAAAATCAATCTGGAGATATCCATGGGTACACAATACAGTCAAAACTGTGCACCTGTCACGGAAGATTTATTGCTGAATTGTTTCTTTCAATCAGGTTATTTAGAGGTATTTCATGTGGAAAATGGTTGGTTAAAATATAAAAAATCATGGAAGCTGTGGTTAAGACATAATCCATCTCCTGCGCTGTATGTGGCAAGCAGACATTACAGAATCAACACTTAAAATCATTGAGAAAAAGAGAATATTCAGATATTGTAGTAGAAAGATTGACATCTGTGAATAAAAGATACAGAAAACGACTTTGACTTTATATTCATTTATTAAGGAGTTCTTCACAAGTATTTATAAGGATATACATGAATATAAAATTACTAAACCACTTCTAGTGACGTTACTATTTGATCTAGAACCATGTCTTCTTCAAAACTTACATGTATTATATACCTCTAGGACATGAATATTAGAGCTTCAGGGAACAGTAAACATCACTTCCCCTGTGTCTTTATCAACAAATATTGGTCTGAAGAATCTTAGCAGTCTAGGGCTATATAATGGAATATACAGGGATATGATTTCATTTTGACCAATGTGTAGGAGCATTGATCAAACAACATGGATGCAGCTTAGTTGGTACTTCATGGCCCTTATAATATTAGACAACACCTCCCCCTGTACAACCACTGTCTGTGTAAACGACCACTATCTGAAGTACTAGATTGATGCTGACCATCCAACCACTATCTGTGTAAAAATGGACAATATCTGTAGTACCCAACCAACCACTATCTGTGTAAAAATAGACAATATCTGTAGTACCCAACCAACCACTATCTGTGTAAATGAACGCTATCTGTAGAAACATTTCCATTAACATGTTAACCCATTGAGGGCTAGCATCGACTATAGTCGACACCATGGCAGGCCTAGCATCGACTATAGTCGACACCATGGTAGGCCTAGTGTCCACTATAGTCGATGCCCATTATATAGGATTTGTATAGGAATTGAAAAAAGGATCGTCCTCTAGGAACTATACTTTTTTCAGAGGCCGTCCCCATGGCCAGGGCAACCAATTATGCTCTGCCCTCAAAGGGTTAAGTCACATAAACAATGTTGATGCACTTAAAGTTAGGGGAAATCTAATGTGTCTTTGATACTGATACAAGGATAGACACTAACTTTTTCAGTCATGGGCCACCTGGGTCCGTAGCTACAGAATCCTACGGGCCCACCCCAACACCTGTGTGCCCAGAATGAATATTTCACTTTTATCAAAAAGGAAATCGTAACTTTTCCCCATTAAATCACATTAAGACGCAAATGAAATGTCCTTATTACTTGTGATTTTCTCTTTCCAACGATATACAACATGACTATAGTTACTCGCCCAATACACTTAGAAGGCAATTCTTTAGAAAACTGTGGGCCCGGAACCAGAATTACGGGCCATTGAATTTTTTGGCGTCCAATGGATTCCTTGCTGGGAAAGTGAGGCGAGCGAAAAAGTTTTATTTAAAAATCTTTTTTTGCCAAACATCACAAAGAGAAAACTTGTAGAAACTGAAGCGAGCAAACTCATAGACAAGATTTTTCAAAGAAAAAAAAATTGCATTTCCGAAAATATCCATACACCAACTTATTTTTTTTTGGTGTGGCCTTACACAGATAGTGGTTTGTTACCCCCCCCCCATAAATGTTTAAATGTTCTCATTCGATCTGTGAAAATCACTTGGGTCAACTTGTTTACCCTGAAGTGTAGGAAATCCTAGAGATGTAGGAGAAATCAGAACCACCCATGGTAGGGTGTTACATCGAAAATTGAATTAGTGTCATGGGCAATATATAAATAGTAGATTCGATACAGAACACTTGCAGGAATCAGATGATGAAAACAGAATGATGATATCTTCATTGGTAAATGTAGGAGATATCTCCTGATACTTTTGTCTTGCTTGCTCTATATATAACCTATGCGGCCCACGGCACCTATATATACATGTAGTAGTCAGACTAGCATGACACACTACAGTGGCCACTCTGAGTGCACTCAAATAGCCTGGTAGAGTACAATGCATGGTCTTAATAATGAAATATCTCAAAGTGTAATAGAACTTATGCTGTAATAGAAATTATGCTGTAATTTCTTAACTATGATTAAATGTGATTCAATATCTTTCAATATACGTGTATTAGAGATGACAAGGTAAAGGATTCCTTGTGCTATTGTGACTACAAATTAACTTAGGTTCTGGAGAAGACATCAATAGATATGGAAAATATCACAGATGCATTTAATTATTCAATATCATTATTATAAAAGGTCGAGTGAACTTTTATGAAATTACTTATTCTTCCTTACTCTGGGAACCTTGATTAGATTGATTTTGAGTTGGAGACAAATGCAATCTTAAAAGTTCAAATAGGCCAATGTGACCTTATATCCATAGATTACTCCCTGTTAATAAGGTTATTGTGGCATGTATAGTTTCCTCCAGATATGGCATTGACTGGTGTGGTATATAATGCTGCTATTGAGTCTACATGGTGCCATGGACTACCTGCACACGCAGAGCTAAAACTGAGATATCCCTGCATATTACAGGCCTCTTACAACAGGAATATACATGATAAATGTAGAATATATATGTAACAGTTATATGCACACAGGTCTTGCTTTTGCGTTAAGACTACATTCATCCCTGAATGATGTATGATAGTTTTGAGCAGCTTATATGTGACACATAGTCATGAAGTGCATAGGTTTCCAACGTAACACCCTACCCATGGACAAACTTGTGAGCATGTATTTCTGCTTTCCTGCTTGCTTTTCTACACTCTGCAAAGATCATGTTCATTTGCCCATATGCGAGGTCTGTAGAGATTTTCACAAAAAAAAAACGTCATCTTCATTGATATGCCATCTATGATACCTTAACTTAGCATAAATCCATAAAGACTGAGAACACCATGTATGCAGTGTCTCTTCATATGAGACGTACTATGCATGGTAGGTCTTAAGTAGTTGACAAGAATGTATGCAACTTGACATTAGAACCTGCGCTTGAGTTTTGCCAGAATCTCTGCCTTTGGCGGTCTAGGCACTAAAGCTATGTTCCTCTTTCTGCGTGTTCCAGTGCACATGGGTGTAGCGAGCCGGACTTTGTCTTCAACTTCCTTCTCTCTGACACTGAGAATCTGGGCCATGAGGTCTTTGATATACAGGTACCTCTTTGGCACTTTGGCAGGGGTGGCACTCCATCTCTTTGTGCCTTTGCTCCAGTAGTACCGATAGCTATTAAATAACAAACACAGAAATTTTGAAATCAAGGGATAGATATTTTTTAAGGCCCTACCTGAGAACCAATGTTAACAATATTCATCTTTAGGAGTTGAGTCAGACTGTCAAACAAGGTAATATGAAAATGCTACATTCATGTGGAACGACTGCCACTGGTATCATTCTTAAATGGACACTGCTGAACTTACAGAATTTTCTTAGGAAGATGGACATGAGTAGAACAGCAATTGACCTTACATGATCTTCCCGTCTTTGTCTGTTAGAAATGGGCGGTCTACATGCTCATTGAAGTCGATTGCTGCTAAGAGGCACCTCAGTCTGTAGTATGGACCCCTATAAATAAATTTATCATTATAACAAGATATTCTTAAACAAGTTCAGAATGGAACTAGAACCATAAATGATTACACATGAACCATATGAACACTAGGAACAGTTTATACACGGGGAAGTTTTCTTGTTTAATAAAAATGTGTACAGTATCTATAGTAGGGTTGCTAGGTCTAGTGTCAAATGGCTTTGAAGTCTACCACACTGCAGTGATATAGTTCCGGTGGCTACCCCTCATTATCCCCACGTTATAGATTAATGATTACCATAGTACAGATTTCACTGAAGACAGAAAGCAGAAAATGCTAACAATGAAATGAACTCACACAAAGGGAATGCGTTTTGGACAATACATGAGGAGACTGCTGTGGAACTGCTCGAGTTCTCCAGTGTGCCTGAAATCATTTAATGAGCGAATTCAGTATGAAAGTAAAGTGTGCCTGCTGTACAAATGTATTTGTTGTGTTCAACCTAATCTCTGATAAAATATATCTAGGTCCTAGCATCAATGCACCACTATAGGAAGGCACAAGGGTATCAGTCCGACCCTCTGGGTAAGGAAAAATAAGTAATTTCATGAAAACTCACTTGACATTTTATATTTGTCATATTAAAAAATTAAATGCATGTGTAATATTTTCCATATCTATTGATGTCTTATGTGGAACCTAAGCCCACTCGTAGTAATAATATCACAAGAAATCCTTGACAAAGTCAGGTCTTACACATAAATTTTGAAAGATTTTGAATAATATTTAATTACTGTGCAGAAGTTACTGCTCTATTTATGATACATTTTGAGATATGACTGAATGGCTACTGTAGTGGCCTGTTTAAGTGCCGGGTCTTTGAATAAGCGCCGGTCTCGAATAAGTGCCGGGAGCACAGTTGTTTTAAAATTGAAATTTACACTATAAACTATGTCTTGAATAAGCGCTGGTCCCGTATAAGCGCCGGGGATAGAGTCGTACTGAAATCTATGAGCACTGGGGCGTTTAAACAGGCCACTATGGTATTTCTGAAACTCACCTGAAGTTTGTCAGATAAGAGAGTTGCATGACAAAAGCCTTTTTCCTGATTATCTGAGTGAGCCTTTCCTGGACCTTTGAGCCTGGTTTGATCCATGCCCTCTCTTGCTCTTGTACTGGTAGTGGCATAACATGCTCGCAGTGGCCAGACGTGTAACCGGTCGTGTCAATCCACTTGTGTCTATTTGCCACATGATTCAGGACCGATTGCCAAACCATCTGAAAAGTATATGCAAAAATTCATAGAGATAACAAAAATGCCTCATTTCTGAGAAGAGTTGCAAATTTTCTCAATGGATTTCAGAAAAAACTGATGTAGGAGAAATCACATTCCTGGACTGCATAAGAATATGAAAGCTACTTCAAATCCTCACATACTCTTCTGTAAGTCTACCAGCTGATCCTTAAGGGAGTACACTCCCATCTTATTGATTTTCTGTACTCAAGGCTTTAACATAGATAGTTCCTGTCCACTACAGTACAAATTTAAAATAGCCTAGTTATCTAGATTATAAACAATCTTACCCGCAATTTGTTTGCATCACCCCCACACGTTCTGGACGCATACCATAGGTGGTTTTTAATGGAGGGTATCCATGGGATTATATCCCCCATTCCACGCTCTCTGCCAGCCTATGGAGTAAGTGAGCAGAGTTACTTAACATTATTTCTATTGCTAATGTTGTATCTATCACAAGAAAACTAGAACATACCTCTTCTGTATCAATTTGAGGAACATGTTCAGAAAACAAAAAGGATGTCAGGGGACTGTACTATTGTATATACAATAGTTGGGAGATGTTAGGGATGTGCAATACCACGGAAACTCATTAATCACCCCTTAATCTAAGGGGAGAGCGTAAAAGATTTTTGCGCATTAACATGAACACCCACTTTTCTTCCCTGATTTTGCTAGTGGGTACTTCAATTGCTTGACTTTAGGAATAACTATAAAATTACATGAGTAAAAGAATGATAATGGCCAAAAATGGTGTGTCACACAAGGCCATGAATGACCGCCGTATTTGCAGCTACCAAAAAGGGTCACTGCAGTATGCCAGCTTTTCCCACCCGCTACTGCAGAGTTGTCAAAGTGCCTATCACTGACAGCTTTCAGTGTCATAACACAGATGAATGACAGTGTGGCTGAAAAAATGCAAACAATCAATACCAAAAAATCACTGGCACTGCTATTTTGACAGCTGTCAGTGTCAAAGTACACACCGGTGACAGTGATTTTTTTATTGGGACTAAAAATTCAATCATCACTGACAGCTGTAAGTTTCACAATACAGATGAGTGGTAGTGTCTGGCTGAAAAATTATAAACAAACACTGCAAAAGAAAGACCATTTTATTCTAATAACCTGGATTACACATGTGCCGCTAGGAATTTTGGCAAATTCAAAAAAGAAATTCTTTTTTTGTCTCTGGACGCTGGGAATTTTTGACAAAAAACACCAGAAACAGTGCATGGCTAAAGACATACCAACTTTCAACCTTTTCTAAATTTGCCTCCCCACAAAGCATGCTTTATTGCCAAAAGGTGACTTTCATTTCCGGAAAAGCCCGATTTTGGGGCATTATAGGTGGATTTTTTTTTTGCCTCTGGCCGCCAAAAATATCAGCTCAAAAATCCCGTAATCCAAATTATCATATTAACATGGCCTAACAGGTGACCAGAATGATAAGAAATAAATCTTGTAATGGCAACATTTCACAGTTCTCTTCCTTTGAACACTTACGTCCAAGAGCCTTTTGGCCAAATTTTTGGCGACGTGCCAGACATCCCATTGATGTTTGATTCCATGATAGCGGGGATCAGTGCCTACATCGATTTAGATATTGCCATAATGATATCGCTGTTTGATTTTCTCCATTTCATTTCTTTGCATGATAATTTTTTCATTACAAATTTACTCCATCTGTCAAAAAGTCTTGAGCACAAGTTTCATTTAATTCACTCACAACTCATATAATATTATAGTGTAGTGGGCTGGCAAATAAAGTCTACCTCAAGTGCTCTCGTCACTTGCCAGGAGGCTCGGCCTTGCTTAGAGCTATACAACGCAACTCTGCCCTGGGGTGTGTGAGCTTGCTTAGAGCTCAGAAACACTTTTGGTGTTCCAACAGAGAATTCTCAGCCCACTAACACTGAATAATAGCTGCTTGCCTTATATGTTTATTTCAGATTTACACAGCTCATCTTCCCATTACTATACACTCGGCACTATACACTTTACTATACACTACTCCTTGGGTAGTAGATATAGACATCAACAACAGGAAGTTCACACTTACTCATGAGTTTCCTAATTTGTGGATGAGCATCTGTCACCACTTCTGCTACAGGGACCTTTCCTAGCACCTGGTCCATGGCGCGTTGAAACCCAAGTCTCTCCATGATGACGCTATTATGATCGGTATCCAAACAGTCCACCGTGGCAAGGGCTATGATCTTTTTCGATGCCATGTCGATCAGGGTGTATGTCAGGTTTGTAGAGGTGTGGCCAGGGGAATGATTACGTCCTACAAAATGTACAAGTATGAAGGAAACATATTAAATTCCTGAGTGTTTCTCTTTCAAAGACTAGATTGCACCATGCCTTCCACACTGAATCACTATGCACTGCAGGCATTTAAAAGCAACCTAACTATAGAGCAAAACCGAGTTTCCCCAGAAGGGCCCCATCGCCGGCGATATCTCTGTTAGATGGAGCTGTGTATAACCGGAAGGTGGGACTGGAGTAAGGAAGGGTGGGAGAGGGGGATGTGATGACCGGGAGGCAGCCCAGGGGCAGCTGCCGGAGGAGGGTACACTCACTGTCTCACCTAACTAGGTGCATAATTAAAGTACTATGAAAGCTGTGGCTAATTCATTCAAGATGTAGGACCATGCATACATGTTTTCTACCTGTATGCATTCCCTTGCAGAAGTTTTATGTCTTGAAAGGGGGAGCTTTATTTCAGAGCTAGTACAAATCCTATATAGAAATCCTCCTCCAGTCCCACTTTCCGGTCTACTCACAGGCCGGGTATCAGCGCAGTGAGCGCAGGAAGCCTAGGTCGAATGTTGTGTATTATTTACTTACCATCTGCAATAAATATGCGTGGCTCTTGTGATTCCCGTAACATCTTCGCTTGCATCCCTTCAAAGTACATGTTGACAGCAGGAAGAACGAACCTCTTCTGTATGCTGGGATGGAAAAATAGAGAAATTAATATACAAGGTGCACTCTGACTTAACGGCCCCACAGATCGAGCCTCTACGATCTAGGACAGTTTGTGTCTTAGTCAGGAGTAAACTGGAATAGTCATTACGTCTGTATCTCGGTATCGTAAGGTGGCGCTGACTGGCGGACTATGCATACACTATGCCAGTTGTCAATAACAACAATTAACAATTGGCAAATGACATCAAGTTAACAATTATTAACAATTATTAATATTTTTCAACAATTGTTTATAATTATTTACAATTATTAATATTTTTTTAACAATTATTAATAATTATTAACAATTATTTATAATCAAGATGTAAGTGGCAATTGGCAAACGATATTAACTATTGGCAAATTGCAAGACATAAGTAGCAATTGCCAAATGACAAATAACAAAAGGCAAAAATAAATATGAGATTCAGAAAAGATTCTTACCAGTTGTGCATTTGCTGGGAAAAGAAATTCAACTGCAGAAACTTTGCCATTAAAGCTACTTTAGCAAAGTTGTTGCCAGACAGGGTAAGGGCGATAGAGCCTAGAACGGTCCCACCATCCATGTTGTGGACTCTGGGCTGAGACGACCACACCCCTGAAGAATGTCTCGTTCCGCTTGACTTGGCTGGGCACTCCCAAATGATGAGAAGGCATGTACCTCTTTTTTTCTGGATGAACTTAAGCTCCTTTCTACAATCCTTTTTGTAGCAGCAGCTGCCAACAGCAACTTTAAGTAGCCGTTCCAATACACCATTAAAGGCAATACATTTTTGTGCCTCTATGGCCTCATTTGTGCCCATCGTTACCCGCAGGTTTCTCCAGTTGGTGGTTGGAAACTCAATTGGTCCATCATCCCCATCTTCTCTAAAGTCAACATCATCATCTCTGAAAAATAGATATCATGACCATTCACAGGAATACAAAACAATGTGTGATGGTTTAATCCAGTTAGTTTGGATTAAGGTTAGGCTATAGTAATAGAGAGTTTTAGCAATCCCGACGTGAACGAATCCATACTGGGTAACCTGGCAACCATGTGCATTACGTCATCAAGTCATGTGCACTCCAATAGTGATAGGTACGTCCATCACGTAACAAAGCACTTAGATACGTTCATTAGGTACATAGCCCCGTAGTGGAGCTGCGTGTACGGATAAGTCGACACTGGGTTTGCTAAAACTTTCCAATTAGTTGGAGGTATAACATATCACCCCCTTCCCCCAATCATGGAAAACGCTGGGAATAGACAGTGTTGAACATAGCCAACACCCCCACACCCACAACAACAACACCCCTTTGATTCACAGGATGAAAAAACAATTCATTTAGGCCTAACTTCTGTTCTAATAGGCCAATTTATAAAATTAAAAAAAAGCATAGAAGTGTAGAGGTATACCAGTAAGAGGTATTGTAATAAGGTGTCGTCTGGCATGGCAGGTGAGTCCTGTCGCTAGATGTTCCTAGGGTTTCGGATAGGTGGCAGCACTGATCCGGACCCATGGGACATCTGGCGACAAACACCAGGGTTCCTATGTAAATCCCTGGGCTCAGTCGCTACGTCAGAGGCCCTCCAGGCCTCCATACTTAACATATCTATCTAAGTAGAAGATTAGCTGCCCCACCTACACCTTCCGGGTAGCCGTTGTGCTGGAATAAAAACCGTTGGCATACACTCA
The DNA here is from genome assembly GCA_949317995.1 of Acholoe squamosa. Taxonomy (NCBI): domain Eukaryota; kingdom Metazoa; phylum Annelida; class Polychaeta; order Phyllodocida; family Polynoidae; genus Acholoe; species Acholoe squamosa. The sequence goes on along the minus strand of OX439050.1, from coordinate 4,343,668 downwards.
AATTACTGTCTTGCCTTTTCCTTCCTAATCGCAAGACTCGAACCACCAAACTGGTAAACAAACCATTACAGAAAGCTTACAGTGAGCGGAAAAGCACACAGCCAGTGGTTTTAAATGAAACTCCATGGGGAGTCCTGCCCATGTACTTCCTATGTGTGGAGAGCCCTGGATTCAGAGATCCAGTCCACTTGGGATCCGGCTACCAAACAGCCACAACAGGAGTGGCTGCATTATCACGACACCACTGTACAATAATTTCATAAATTTATGTCCTGGTTACAACCTTTCCACGAGTGCAGCTTTTACTTGAGTGATTTAACTCAGAAACAATGAGTCCAAAGGAGTAAAGCTTACAATTCCTCTGCGAGATCGTCATTGCTGTCGCTATCTGCAAAGAGCTTGGGGGAATGTGGGAGCTCATCCCTCTTGGCCAGCCGTGTGGGCCTTGTACTCTCAGTGTCTTTGATGGGGGTTAGGAAAGTCACTTCATGATCAGAGATCATAGCTGAAAATCAGATAGCATCTATGAGGAACTTCTAGAACAGCAGTTTTTGAAGTAAAAAAATCCAAGTTTCTAGATGTATTATCTAATTGAATTACAGCAATGATAATTATGGTCTAGAAGTTTGGGATTCTGATATTATCAACTATGCCTTACAAGAGTTGTTTTATTCAAAAGCCTAAACATAGTAAAGACACAAGTGTAACCTTGAATTGTTGTTTCAATATTTTTAACCCCTTAACAGCTACTGATGGGCATCATGCATTGTGCATCACAGGCATTTAAAGGGTTAAATCAACTCTCACAAATAGCTTATTTGGGCTGAATTCAAGCATCTATGTGTACAATCTACATACAAGTATCTGCTTCACGTTCCAAAGTTTTAGGTGTGCTGCTTATCAATGCTCTCCGGGTGCTGGTACCTGTGAGAGGAAATTTACAGTATAACATATAAATTTACAGTATAACATAAAATATTGTAATCTCTCGCATAGAAGGCACACCCCAAACAAGTGAAGGTGCACATTCTGCCTGTGAATGAATTTTAAAACCCAGTGTAGAAGGCACAACCCTAACTCAGCAGGTAAGGTTGGAATATAAGGTGCTTCCCTCCAGAATAAAATAATAATGAAACTGTACATATCATAAACTCATTACGGTATTGATATAAGTTAGACACACAAAGGTTAAAAATCTATTTTAGTGTGTTTTCATTACTGCCATGAAGATCTAGGTTGGAAATTGGACCTATCGCATATAAACTGTAATCTGGACACAAGAAATTTTGTTGGTGGTTCTGTTAGTCATCATTTGAAGGTTGGGGCTTTATGTTCCTAAAATACATGTATTTGTAGGCATAATTTTGTGATCATTAATGGGTTCAACTGGTCAATCTTACCTCCTTCTGGGGTTGAGTGAACTTCATGTTGTCTGGGCATTCCTACCATGCAAGAAAAGTCAAAGGCCATTACAAATGTGCCGAACTGATTAGTTGAAGGGGAGTCCATATTCAGAAAATGATTACCATAAACATACCGTAATCTCTCGCATATAAGGCGCGTCTTATACGAGAGGTTTTAGTTCTCCCTGAATCCGCAAGGGGGATACCAAGACCTTTCTTTTGATATGTTACACTCCCCCTAACTCATAATAGGACATAGGGAGGCGCAGGAGGTCTGGGTCCCTTATAGCTACCAATAGCTTTTTTAATATTCAAAATTCATTCAGTAGAAGAAAAGTTATTATTTTTTCATCTTTTGGACCATATTACGCAGGGTGTGCCTTATATGCGGGAGATTACGGTAAATATTTTAGCACATTTTAATATGTTTATCTCATGCCATCTTTTACAGTTTGTCAATCAGTCAATTACTAATGAAGAAGGGTACCGATAACAAACGTCTCCCCATCAAAAAAACAGAACTCGTGGGGCACACACAGGCTGTTACCCTTCGGGCAGCAGGGGCAACCCACTCATGGGCATACGGCCTCTGTATGCCTCACTCGTTATGCTTTTGGCTAGTATCTAAAAGTTATATGAACATGATTGTCGGGAGAATACATTTCAGACAGTGAGCCCTGAAAAAAATATGCCTCTAAATCTAATATTTGATAAGTTATGGCACAGAATGTTGGGTTTTCCCAACCCCCATGGTTGGGAAAACCCAACCTTACGGATTTGGCTGATGTTAGGAAAACCCAACACCCAGGCAGATAATGTTAATTCCAGTTGAAACAATACTTACCCTTCTTGTCACAATGGATGATTGGTGACTCAAACTCATCTCCACTTTCCATTTTGCTGGAAAAAAAATCATGAGATAAAGTGTGATGCGATCAGATGCAATGATTAAACATTTAAAATGACAAGAAACCTTCAATTCCAGGATCAATGCCTACCATAGTACCCCACTAAACCGTAAAAAGTGGCATGTAGCTTGGGAACTGTTCATTATGATGAACAGCAGTTGAGTGTAAATATCAATGCGCTAATATGTCCTGTTATGCTAGGCGTGTGAAAGCTTAGCTGCACAGAAATAAGGAGGTTTAGCAGTGACTACCGGTACGTAGGCAACCTAACGCAGACATGCAGCATACCTACAGCCTTGGTACGTCTGCGTTAAATGAGTTCCCTATTATCCACATCTAGAGTGTCTAGGTAAATTGATATGCAACTTACTGTTTCTTTGATACGGGTGGCGGGGTCTCTGTTACACACTCAACACAAGGATTGTCACTCTCCTTCACAGTGGAACAGGATATGCTGAAATATATAAATTTGTTTTAGTTCTCTCTGGATCCACAAGGGGGGCATCAAGAGCTTTCTTTTGATATGTTACAATCCCCTTGAGTACTAATAGGACATAAGAGGGTCCATGGGGGTCAGGGGGACCCTTTGGTAGCTTTTCAAAATTTTAAAATCCATTCAGGAGAACTAAAAATTTTTCGACCATATTCCTCAAATCTATGTGTGTCTTATACTAAGGGTGCGCCTTATAGGCAGGAGATTATGGTAGTAAAACTTTAGTGTCAATTCTTAATCAAGCCCATGTGCACCATATCCGCCCGCGATATACGCATGACCTTGTCGTGCGTATCGATATGTGTTATATCCACGACCAGGTCATGTGTGTTACTACCCACTGAACGCACAACCTGGTGTTTCACGGGACATGGACTGTACTGTGGCCCCACAGCCAGGACCTGCCTCAACAGCGTAATGGTCTGCGCATCTGCCTTGTCAGCCAAGGGTCCCAAGTTTGAGTCCTCTGCCTGCCCAATTGGCAGGCCCAGTTGACTTTTTTGTTATGATAATTGATATGAATTGACATTCTTGACCTGATAACTAACAATTTATGCACCAGTATATGTAGTTAACTAAGTCTGGCTTAATTATGAAAATCACCCCATGTTGTGATTTTTTTGGCCAATAAACAAATTCAATTCAATTCAATTCTGCCACCGCCAGTGTCCAGGCCTCCAAGGGTGCCTTCCCCCTACGATGTTGCTACTGCCCTGGGCTAACATAGACTTACTTATGTTTCACTCGTAGGCTAATTAAGCCTACCGTAATCTCCCGCGTAGAAGACGCACTGCGCGTATAAGACGCACCCCAAACTTAGCACATGCATTTTCGCGCATAAGACGCACATTTTAATGCACAAATTTGTAAGATTAGTACATTTCTATAGAAAAATTACCCCTCGTATAAGACGCCCCCCAAACTTCAGTAGATCCTATAAGACGCACCAGGCATTTATTTGGCGTAGAGGACGCGTCTTATACGCGGGAGTTTACGGTAGTATTGATTATCAGCATTTAATTATTGTGTCAAATCTAGAAGGTCTAAGGTCCCCTTTCTGAGAGTTACCGAGTATACCGGTAGGCCTACTAAAATAGCAGAGTAGGCTTACATAGGAACTTACCCCCAGTGTTGACGCAGGCCATTTTGCTCTCACGCAGGCCACATGACTTTGGTAAATGGTTTAATACATACATAAACACTTAAAAAAGATGAAACAATTTAATTTTAAAGGAAGTACTGAAATGGCCATATCTTTGCTTCTAATGGTCCAATTTGAAAAATTCTTACGCCATTAGAAAGCTGACATCATGTTCTAAGACCCTACGGCGGCCATTAAGATTCTACGCCATTTCGGCAACACTGCACCCCAGAGCCAGTGTAACTGTAAGGTGCATGGCTCGTTACCTATTACCCCACACCACCTGATACTCACACTACCGGAATTGCAAGGGCAGGATATCTCCCCAAGTCCCCCCTGCAGAGTGCCGTGGCTGGGCCTCTTTTTGGTTTAGGTTTCATTTATCTCTTGACTCTAATTCAAATTTTCACGATAGTATGTGCAGGTAGGGCCTACTCTTTGGTAAGTGGTCATTTTCATATGGGCCCCAACAATTTTGGACAGGGTCCTCAGTATATCAACACAAAGGGTGGCCTTTGGGGTACATTTCCCTCCCACAACCTGTTGGAAATTGGCATTAGGGAGTGGTCATTTTTTAGGGGAAAAAAAACCTGTAAGTTCCCGGTAACATGGTTGAAAAAGTTGAGGTCAGTAGGTCGGATTTTTTTTCCTAATAATGCAAGCTCTCACTGATAGCCGATGTGGACTGTGGTGGTGAGCAGAGCACCAGTATGTGTGCATCATGTCAGCCATACGGGGTCAGCCATTGGGCACAATGCCCTCTTGCATCACAGGCCCCTAGGGCTGAGGCATATAGAGAGTGGTCTTTATTTATCAACAGGGGAGACACACATATACATAGATATATATATAGATAGGGCCTACATCTTCGTATCCCTAGTTATAACCTGCCTATATATGGTCGTGTGTATAGTGTACATGTATAGACAAAACCTAGTCGTGTGTATAAGGCCTACAAATACACACAACCTCGTCGCGTGTATCATCGGCCCACAATATCACTCACAAAATAAAATTCATACTGTGAATTCCTGCAGTGAATCCTGCCCTCTGTCAAGAGAATTTCCATGAGATGAATTTTTTAAATAGATATTGAACATTAAAAATGTTTCAAAATAAAGGAGAATTTGTTGGCAAGGTAAAAACTTCACTGAATTTGTGTTCAACTAGAAAATGAAAAGAAAACAACTTACTCAGTGTGAAGTGACCCTGATACCTGGCATAACTGTGGGCACCGTCCACTGTGGACTGCCAGGAGATGGGCAACAAATTCCTTGGTGTTTGTTATTCCACAAAGAATACGCTGTCTCTCCCACTCGTTCCACTGATCCCCTATGGTTATTCTACTCTGAGCGCTCTTCTTTGCTACTTCCACCTGCCCCAGTTTTCTCTCTAGGTTTGTGTTGAAAGTCCTGCGTTTTTTCTTTTGTGGTTCTTCCGGTAGAAGGTTTACATATATGGAACGACCTGGATCCAGCACTTCATCGGGATAATGGGCTGCCATTCTTGCTGTCTAAAACAGAAAAAAATGGAGAATTATAAAATGGGTATTCTGTGAACAGCAGATTGGAATGAGTTGTATAATCAATGGTCTCAGTGTAGCCTAGCAGAATAGGAATTTACCAAACATCCTCGGAACACTGATCAGGTAACCCGCAAGTCATCCGAACACTCTGCGCCAAACCCTCACATCCTCGAAACCAGTGTTGCCGAAAAACCCTCACATCCTCGAAACCAGTGTTGCCGAAAACTTTTTCTCAATGCAGGCCAAGATGGCCTGCGTCTTGGAATGCTACACAGGTATCAAAGAGGGGCATGGAAATTCTGGGGGGACAAAATAATTTGACTACCATCAAGGGGAGGCATAGGGGACAGCTAGCCCTGTCTACAAATAATGACCACTCGCTGAAATCTGAGGCCAGATTCAGAATCTATGGATATTTTACATCCTCTTCCTTGCCTTGGGGGTGCGTCTTATACGAGGGGTAATTTTACTATAGAACAGTACTGGATTTACAAATTTCAGCCTTAAAATGTGCGTCTTATACGCGAAAATGCATGTGCTGAGTTTGGGGTGCGTCTTATACGCGCAGCGCGTCTTCTACGCGGGAGTTTACGGTAGTTAAATAATATTATGTTATGAATTGTTTATGTAAATAGAAGAGAAAGGCCATGTTAAAAATGGAAATATCCCTGTGCGTAAGAGGAAACTAAGGGGCTTGAGCTCTACTGCTACCTCCCAACCAAGCCGAGCAAGGTGTCATGGCGGATCAAAACAAACCACGATAACTCGGCGTCTTCAAAATCAGTAAATATTGTTGTAATTCTTTATCTAAAAGCAAGCTCCTCCCGTAGGGCCATGGCATAAATGCAAATGTCAACTTGCAGGGGATAATTTAGCATTGCATTTCCCTCAGTGAGTCTGCCCGCATTCAACTCAGCCGTATAATGACTTCGGGCAATATGATGCTAAATTATCCCCTGCTCTTTGACATTTGCTTATTTATTAACAGGGGGCTTGGTGGGTTAGAGGGGGACGTAAAATTTTCAGACCCCTGCTGATGGGGGAGCATAAAAATTTTCACTCCTGTTGAGTCAGGGGGGTGAGGCGTAAGAAATTTACCCTCAGCAAAAAAGCCTGTGTGCTTCTATAGATCAAAGAGGGGCAGAAAAATTCTCAGCGCCTCTGACGCAGGCAAAAACCCACTGCACCCCACCCCCTCCCTGTTGATTAACTAATTACCACTCCCTAATTTATTATACATGCAATACAGGACTCTCGTACTTTTCTATAATAAAAAAAATATGCAGCCCCTGTAGAAATACGGCCTGCAGACACCACTGCAGTTGCGTACGGACCGGAAGAGGGGGCGGGGCATACAGACTTTGCAGCACTAACGTGAATCTAATTGTGTTTACTTCGCAGCACTCGACCGTGATGTTTGAATGCAATTATCCCAAGGCAATTACCAACATGAAGAATCATTGTAGGCTAAAAACAAAGAATTCCATTTTATTCTATGCATCAATACCTTTCTAACGGTGGCAAAAAAAATTATTTGTACGGGAAAGATTTCTCAAAGTTCAACAAGTAGGCCTACCCAGGTTACAAATCCGACTTAGCGACTTATACTTCAAGGTATCATATTCCTTGTTCTATGAAGAGATGCTATTGGAAGCATTTTTTTTTGTAGAAAAATCTTGTATTGCATGTATAATGAATTAAAAACAGATGTCATGTGCATATCTCAGGTCAGATACCATACAGTTTTTAGGTGGTATTTGGTAACCTAAGGCTAAGCTAGGCTACAGTTCAAACTGACACCATGTTTATAATTCATGAGTGCCGCAATGGTTACATTGAATGACTAAATATCTGATAAATGATAGATTAAATATGAGACCAGATTCCGAACCTATCGACATTTATTTGGACATATATTTCTCCTAAAAAATTACATGTTTACAGGTAGCTGTACACTACAGTACCAACGTCAACGGACGCCATTCACGAGTGCCGCAATGGTTACGGAAATGACCATATCTCTTTTTCTCGAAAATATAAATAAAATCCGAGACCAGATTCGGAATCTGTGGACATTTTTACACCAGGTTCCTTCTGTATGACGTGTTTGTACATTTATTTCCTGTCGAAATCTATTCATATAAATTGCATCACTGACAGAGCAGCAGTAGATCTAGACCGAAATTTTGGAGTGCCCACTGGGTGCGAATAATATCTACTCTTGAAAACTAGACCTATAACCAATTACTTGAGTGTTTTCAGCGAGTAACTAATGCCTGTGTGCTATGTGTGGAGAACCCTGACCTTCAATCACAGTCCTACTTATTTCTTGTGGTTGCACCCAGATATGCAAACTTGAGCGATAATAGGAGGATTCTCAACGCAAGGGGAAAGATCTTGCCAAGGGAAGTAACATGGCATTTGAATCATCTTCCTAGCACACTCTGTTCAGGAGTTAGGCGGAGCTTTGTTCAGTAGGAAAGTCTGCAACTCAAGATTAGTAAAATACTCACTAGATTTGAGACAGTAAATGTCAAGCCGCCACCATTGCCGCCATCTGATGCCGGTGATGCAAAACATGTTCACTGCCTACCCATTGTAACGGAAATCTAGTTGTAACTCTTACCACTAGATGGCAGGAGGACGGCGCCTGGGCGCGGGCGGGCAGCTTTAGACGTCGGTTGTTGTGCCACTTTAAGTGTCCGGTAATACCCTCCTCTACTCTAGACCTATAGCCTGCGGCCTGACGTCGTGAAGTCGTCGTCGGCAAAAGTGTGCCAAAATTTCAAGACAAAAGCGACATTGTTTACCTATATTCCCTACCTAGTCTCTAATCGTTTCCCTGTGCCTGAAGTTCCTCAGAAAACAATGTCTCTTTTCTGATTACAGCTTGGGATACATTACGGACAACTATTAGTTTGAATTCCTGGAGGATTATTTGTAGACGACGCAAACGAACGACGCCAGACGCCACTTCCAGACCGCGGCTGGTGTCACACTTCGTACGGGGGGAACACTTGGACTACTGGTGGCGCCCTCAGGGGCGTTATTTTCCCGCGTCCAATTTCCTAGCCTGGACGCCCGGGTGTGGAGCCACGTTTACAAATTACAAAAGTTCTGAGGTCGACCTTCTTTAGCTGAAGTAGGTCGGGTGACCGGAAAACATTTCTTTTTGGCCTGCCTTTTACAGCATATATCTGTGCACCTTGTAAGGTAAAATTCGTAGAGGGGATGGAGAATAAAACGGGTTTTAAAAGGTTTTTGTTTTCTGAAAACAAGGATATACCCGGTACAAAGATGGGCCCTGATACCCTATTCAAGTCGCTACAGCAGCACAGGCCAACAGAGCTTAGAAAGGTCTAAGCTACGCCTAGCTTCTTTAATTTCTTTAGAATTTTTTTTTCTTTTGTGTCAAATTATGGACTTGGTAAAATCCAAACACTTTAGCTGTATCTTATGTGTAGGATTTGGCCTAGCCCCTGGGGTCAAACTTTGGTTATCTAAAGTGGGCATTCCACTGCCGTCAATTGGCAAAATCTTCACTAATCCGATTATTTTTAGAACAAAACGGTTGGATTAGTGAAAATCTGGCTGACCAATGGCAGTGGAATATCGCTTTAGACTCACCCTGAGTTGGGGTAATTTCTATGGGATGCAGGTCAGGTAGGCCTAATCCTTGTGTATAAGTGGCATCTTATATGCGAGGATTTATGATGATTTTCTTTCTATCATATTTTTAAATGATCTATGTAAACCACAAACAGAATATTCAATTTTCAATCATTTTATTCATGTTTTATGTAACAATAAATAGCATGAACTCAACACTAATCATCACCATTGGAGTTAATCTGTCATCAAAGTTCTGCACTACAAATAGAATAAGTTATGTGTTTTAAATATTAAATAAAATAGATGCTTCTATGTTTTTATGTCCTTCAGGGAGTGTAGCTGGTATTGTGGTAGGCACCAGACACGGGGATGATTGAACCAGTCGTGAATGAGGACTTGTCTGATAGCAGGAATACACACAGCGGGACTACCTCCTCCAAGGGCTGACCAATACGTCCCATAGGGATGGACGCGTTAGCATGTGCCTCGTACTGAAAATATATAAAATGCATGTAAGTACATTGTTGAATGTTTATATTGCCTGCAAATGGTACACGGTAATTCTTTTCCATGTCAAACAATATATCATATCAAGTCAAATTCAAACGAAAATGAAAACATATTTTATGAAATTATGTCAATCAGTATTTTCACATGTGCATGTTGTATTAACTTTTAAGGTTTTATGAGTCTAAATCATAGAATATGGATGGATTAGAGACTACCATATACAAATTACCAGCTCACAACAAATATGTAAAGAGGGGTACTGAGCCAGGCAACGTCTCTATTTGTTTTATGATAAATTGATTACTTCAAATTGTGCTATTCTACTGAATTCATCTAAACAGGTCACATGACTATGCATGTCGATTCTAAGCTGTTTTGACTACTATTGTAAATTGTCACTTATAAGCTGTGGCTTGTATGTGAAGAAGACTATTTTACTCACACTATGGTCTAGAAATGAGCCAAAAAATCCCTTTTAATAGGGGCCCTAGAAAATCTGTACAATCTTGACTTGAGACACTCACCATGCCCAGGTGTTCCTCTGTAAGCAGACAGTCTCCCATCCTCATGTTGAACCGAGACTTGAGTGCCGACGGACTGTAATAAGCAACAAATAATGGTGTTTTAACAAATACATGGTGATACAGGATATGGGACGCATTGAATAATCTGAAAATGACTTCTTTTAAGGTCTGTTACTAAATCTATTTTGGCTAAATTTGAAGCATGCTATAACATTTAAAAAATAAAAGAATAAAAAGTGCATTTATCTTTTTGAGATGAAATGGTATACTTACGCAACCGCATTGACGCGGACTCCATGGGGCCCCAGTTCTGGTAGACAGGAAAAACAAAGTCCATTAGCATAACATGATGGTTATAGTGGTTGCTTTTCCACATGCTCTACATGGGGTATGATACGTTTGAGATTCAATTAAACACTATTGGGGCACACATTTCTACTTTGAAAATAGATCACATAATAAAGATGTTGAATGAGCGAGATTTAATCAAGTCAACTTTGACCTTGACCCCTTTGACCCTTTAAAGGTCTCTGATGCATTAGTGCATCATAACCATTGGTCGTCATGATGCATCAATGAAGAGCTGGCAAGGCTGCTCACCAGCACTTCATTGGAGCATCGTGCCTACCCTACGGGGTCAATACATATACTCCAAGAAGGTCAACATGATGCTCCAATGAAGTGCTGGTGAGACTGCTCACCAGCACTGCATTGGTGCATCATGATAACCAATTGGCATGATGCATTAATGCATCAGCGGCCCTTAAGAGCCGATTTCCTTCACATTGTTAAAAGCTATGGGTTCTTTTACTTACCGGCTGCGATAGCCCGTGTGAACTGGTTAATGGCCGCCTTCACTGTGCAATATGTTAGTGCCTGCCATGCCTGGGAGGAAGAAAATTATGCTGAAAATCACTTTTTTTCGCTCATATTTCAAATTGTGTCATGTAAACCCTCATTAGATCATGGTTCAATTAACTGGCTAGACAGACACTTTAACCATGCGTCTGAATATATGATAACAATATCAGCCAAATGAAAACAGGTCTCGATTTATGTGTAAGTTGTGTGCATTTCTCACCCATTTTTCTTGCAAATTATGTGAAAGGAGAATATATGCTGAAAACCATCGTTTTTGCTCATATTTCAAATTTTCCTTGTGAACTCTAGAAAAGGTGATGTTTTCTTGACAGTATCATAAATGTTGGCAGAGCTTATTTTTACAATTCCTTCTCGGTGGAAAGGTTTTCACCAAAATTACTCAAATTTTGATTTGAATTCTAAATAAAACCTTAAGAGCACTAAGTGCTTATTAGTTGAATATGTTAAATCATATAACAAATTAAATACATTAACTGACCTGTCTGATTCCGGACACACTGGACATGTTGAGGATGACACCTTTGGAGGCCTTGAGGGGTTCCAGACAGGCCTGGGTCACGTGGAACATAGACTTCAGGTTTCCGTTAATAACGTACTCCCAATCTGTCCACACGGTGTTGTGAAGATTTGTCATACGCTTGGTGCCAACCACATTAAACTGTTAAGATGAAGAGAATTATTTGTTAATACCAGGAGAATGAAATGCTAATATTGAAGGAATATACAGGAAATTGAACACATTCTAGCCCAAAATGACTTGATAAATGCAGTGTAGAGTCTTAAGAAGTGGTTCTACTAGAGTCAATTGCAAAAAGGTTTGGCTATGAGGACAAACAAAATTTCAATGTTTGTTTTTAATGGTTTGTTCCCCAATTTTTCCCAATTAAATAAGAATCCAATGTCATCGGAAGACTGGAAGGCTGCGTTTCTTTTCTTTCAGAATTTTCACAGATTCAAAATAAGAAGTAATGTCTTTGAGACATGTTGTTGGTTGATTAGAGATTGCTCGTTTAAATCTAGTTTGTTTGACAATTGTCCACTGTAGATGATATATCTCCTCAAGGGGTGCTAATAGGTCATGGTGCATAGTCCTGGTGAGTTGCTGCCCGTGCCTGGGGGTTAATTAGTCATGGTGCATAGTCCTGGTGAGTTACTGCCCGTGCCTGGGTTATAATTAGTCATGGTGAATAGCCCTGGTGAGTTGCTGCCCGTGCCTGGGTGCTAATTAGTCATGGTGCATAGCCCTGGTGAGTTGCTGCCCGTGCATGGGTGCTAATTAGTCATGGTGCATAGCCCTGGTGAGTTGCTGCCCGTGCCTGGGTGCTAATAGGTCATGGTGCATAGCCCTGGTGAGTTGCTGCCCGTGCCTGGGTGCTAATAGGTCATGGTGCATAGCCCTGGTGAGTTGCTGCCCGTGCCTGGGTGCTAATTAGTAATGGTGCATAGCCCTGGTGAGTTGCTGCCCGTGCCTGGGTGCTAATTAGTCATGGTGCATAGCCCTGGTGAGTTGCTGCCCGTGCCTGGGTGCTAATTAGTCATGGTGCATAGCCCTGGTGAGTTGCTGCCCATGCCTGGGGGTTAATTAGTCATGGTGCATAGTCCTGGTGAGTTACTGCCCGTGCCTGGGTTATAATTAGTCATGGTGCATAGCCCTGGTGAGTTGCTGCCCGTGCCTGGGGGTTAATTGGTCATGGTGCATAGCCCTGGTGAGTTGCTGCCCGTGCCTGGGTGCTAATTAGTCATGGTGCATAGTCCTGGTGAGTTGCTGCCTGTGCCTGGGTGCTAATTAGTCATGGTGCATAGTCCTGGTGAGTTGCTGCCTGTGCCTGGGTGCTAATTAGTCATGGTGCATAGTCCTGGTGAGTTGCTGCCCGTGCCTGGGTGCTAATTAGTCATGGTGCATAGTCCTGGTGAGTTGCTGCCCGTGCCTGGGTGCTAATTAGTCATGGTGCATAGCCCTGGTGAGTTGCTGCCCGTGCCTGGGGGTTAATTGGTCATGGTGCATAGCCCTGGTGAGTTGCTGCCCGTGCCTGGGTGCTAATTAGTCATGGTGCATAGCCCTGGTGAGTTGCTGCCCGTGCCTGCATTCATGTATCATGACGACCCGTGGCCGTGATGCATCAATGCATTACAGGCCTTAAAATGGTATCTGAAGCACTCTCCTCTTGTTGCAAAGCTCTGAGACACTCCCAAAATCTTATTATTCTGCTGAGCTAAAGATTTAACATAATTTGTACATCTACATAAAATATTCTGTTTATTTTACTTACCAGAAGATCGATCTTTCCGAACCATTCCATGACAGCATCCCGGAAACGGTTTACAAGCACCGGCTCACGCACATCACCCACTTTACTGTAGATCTGGTTAAAAAGAAAATTGTACAAACTTAATAACTTTGTGCTACATTGTACCCTGTAAGAATAATGTGTTCTAAATTACCACCATGGTCTGTATTGAGCACCTGTTCTTGGAATCAGCACCTGTTCTTGGAATCAGCACCGGCGTACAGCAGTATATTGAGATTGAAAAAATGGAAAGAGTCTTGAATAAACACCGGTCTTCCATAAAGATGGGGGGAGGACTATGTTGAAATCTATAATCTATAATCTTTATTTGGTGGGGACTAAGAAATTCAAGGCCCGTCTTAGGGGTTAGGACAAAAAATGTTTGCCCCACAACCCCCTGTCTTAAAAAATAACAACTCCCTTATCGTCGATAGTTCTATAATGATAGACTTACCTTTTCCCTGGGGAGTCCAGCTTTTACACATTGTTCAACAATGGCGTCCAGCCGACCTTCATGTATGTCAATCAGGGCCAGTGAAGCGCCATGACGCGCCAACTCCACAGCCACACCACCGCCATGTTCACCTCCAGCACCTGGAGAGGAAGGAGGAAAGGGTTTTATTTCATGTTATAAAGAGGAGCGGCTATGGTACACCCAGTTGCTTTTATGTTGTTAAAGAAATGCTAATAAGTCAAACAAAAAAGGGTAAAAGTGTGTAAAAAAAAAACTTGTTTCCCAGCACCAAGTCATGAAAAAGTGACGAGGGGGGATTTTTTTTTATTATTATTTTTTTTTGCAGTAGGGCGTGAATGCATCATGGGTGCATCACGGCATCACGAGCGGCCGTATGTAAGAAAAACTGCATTTCAAAAGTAAAAGTAAATTTCATTGACATTACAATATTGTGATAATGTCTATTATTGATAGCCAGCTGCATTACTTTACCAAGAGCTTTCATTTGGTACCAAAGTTGACTACTTTTTTTGGTACATTTTCCCCAGAAAAATCTCAAAAAAGAAAATCAAATGACGATTTTTAGATGAGGGTGGTGATGAGAAACAAGTGCTTTTTTGGAGCGGCCTAAAAGAACGTGTTCTGTTGTTTCTATATTTTTCTTTTACATATTGATGAAAACTACTTGTTGGTTATAGGTTAAAGAAGAGTGTAATTTTGATGTAAAAGATGTAAAGTCCTTAATACTGAATGTGTGCATGGATTATCCTTTTTAAATGTGTGCATGGATTATCCTTTTTGAATGTATGCATGGGTTATCCTTTCTGTCTTTTTAACCCTTTAAGAGGTATACAGTGCTTTATAGATTTAACCCATTAAGGTCTGTTGATGCAGGAGTCCCGGCAGGAGTGCATCATTGGTCGGCATGATGCACCAATGAAGTGCTGGCAAGTCCTTTTGCCATCACTTCATTGGTGCATCATGCTGACCCCCTCTGTCCGTATCCGACACCCCTGTATGGTTGGCACGATGCATGAACTCATGCATTCATGACGACTACTTGGTGTGATGTAAAAATGTATCAGGCTGATATAGAGACCTTAAGCTGCATTCAATCATCGTGACAACCAATGGACATAGTTTATGTATCAGCGACCCTGAAGGCATCAATTCCAAGTGTAATGAGAAAAGCACCTAATAGTTATGTAATAATTTTGGGCATTGGAGAATTATTGGGTAATTTAGAATAAACTATAAGCCTCACTCCAGGGGGAGACTAAGGCTGGGGATGATTGAAGATGGCCAATTCTATAAAGTCTACATAATGGAAACAAGACAGACTCTTTCAACTATAATTAATACTTATATTGTCCACAGATGGTACAAAGCCTCAAATACAATATGATAGTCACAAGTCAGCAGTAATACTTGAATATACCTGACCCTGCACAAACCACCCACCAAAAATGGAGCTCTATGGCTTACCTTCCTGGCTGACTGGTCTCTGGTGCAAAAGTGACCAGTGGTCAGTCACACAGTCCCCACCAACCTGCCTGCCTAGGTCACATGACCTCCAGCCCTACAGGTGGAGCCACAAGAGGGTGATGTAATGTTACCCGGTGGTTCCCGCCTATAGGGGTTCCCATTACACCAATATAAAATATTTAAAAAAAAAAAAACACAAAGAAAAAATAAGAAAAATAACTTACCAGTGATGAGGGCGACCTTTCCACTGAATCCACTGTAGTCCATGGTGATATTAAGTTAGTATTAAGTAATATAAAGTATAAGTTTAAAGTATTATAGTTTTGAAGTAGATGTGTAGTGGAGCTGGGAGTGGTAGGATGTGTTCTGGTGGTCTCTATCCGTCCTGTGACCTTTATATATACCCAGCACGCCGGGCACAGCGCACTGACTGCCTGCCTACGTCCTGTCAGCGTCTATCCGGCATGCCTTGCGACAAGACGCCCCTATTGCTGGCGGCACCTGGCGGCGTCATGCCGTACTAAAGGTGGCAGGATGGGGGCAGCTTAACGTATACCAGGAATAGACCAGGTAACAATGTGCAATGTGGGGGCGGGGGGGGGGGGGGTTATGGGGGTGAGATAGACATAATAATGTACCAATAGGCGTACTGATGTAGAGGTTAAGGTTTTCTTTGATATCAGTATACCATAATAGGCCTATCCGGACTTTGTGGACATGACAGGGAAAATAAAAGTTGGCAGAACTTCTGTTCTAACCAATTTTCTTTTTTTCGAAATTCAAAGATCTATGACCGTCTCAGAACTCCCCAATCCCTGAAGAGTGGTAAAGACGGGTGGGGGGATATTGGGGACATTTTATAGAAAAACCTTGCCTTATTCTGCTGGCCCTATAAGGCGCACTCGTGGCTTATCCTGGTGTATAAGAAGTTTGAAGTTTGTGTATTTGAATTAATCTTTACAGTGAAGCTTTTCACTGAGCAATGTACTCTCAGGAATAGGAACATACACATAAACAGGTAATGGTGGCATCCCAGGTACACTACGAATATTAACAGTTGTGTGAGACAATGGTTTCCATGAGTATCAGCATTATTAGAATTAATAGTGCAGAGTAAATTTCATTAAGATTCAACGTTCACACCAGGTTCATCATAAGACTCAATCAATCACACAATCATGAGCCCTTTTAGTTCTGATATACTCTCAGTGTACTGTACAGTTGGATCTTGTAAATACCATAATCGCATTCCTCTATAGAGGGGGCTGTGCCTATAGCTTTTAGCGCCGTATAAGCCCGATATTACGGTAACTTCATATGTAGACCATCAATATTCAGGTGGAAATATTCTTTATGAGTATATATATATATATATATATATATATATATATATATATATATATATATATATATATATAGGCACATATTTTATATGTGTAGAAGCAATTCATCAATTGGTTCGAGTATTGATTGTAAGAGGGCAGCACCTGTCTAAAAATTGGGGTCCAACCAAACAATATGGTGGCCTCCTTGTGTGTGTGGTGGCTACCTGGGAGGGGGTCAGGTGACTTAGATGAGACTATGCAGGCCTGCCCCCTATGTGAGTCCCAGTGTAGCAGACACCTGAGTAGCAGAACCGCTACAATATATACCATTATAATAACTAGTAGCTAGATAATTATAACACCCATATATATATATATATATATATATATATATATATATATATATATATATAGGGTTGGACAGTTATATAATCCTGCGTATAAGCTGCACCCCTAGCTTTGGACACAACTATAAACTGCAGCTGGTGCTTGGACGTTTCTATTTAGATCCTGTTAGACCATTATTTGCTGCTCTATGGGGAAACTGGACACCATGTAACATAATGTCTTATCTTTATATTTTTTTGCTGCTAAAACACCATATGGGAACCCTTTGAAGTGTGATTCTCAATTAAAGCGTATTTGCTGTATTTGGAGCATTTAAAAGGAAAGAGCTATTTTGAGCGGTCAGCGCGTTGATTAAGTCAATACTTGCTGAAATGAGGATATGAGGCAAAATGTAAATGTGATGAATTTTTATTCCTTCCACTAAGTTTAATGGAACATTCTGATGTTCTGGTCAGGGGTAGATTATAAGGTAGAAATTTAATTATTTGAAAGACTGTTTCTCCCCTACTGCAAATATAGATTGGGCCAAACATGGACAAGCATGGCCCAATTCTCCATTACTGATTGGGAAGGAGGGGACTGGCTGGACTTTAGCGTGGTCATGTGAAAGAATATTTAACCCATCCCCGTTCATTTTGTGGGCTTTTTGTGTGGCTGAAAACATTGGTCAAGAGGCAGAAAACATTTTACCTCACCTTACTCAAACACACCCCCTGTTGCTCTTCACTTTAGCCACAGCACACAAATTCTCCACACCGCTTCTTGTCTACAAGGGCATATTACAAAAAAAATGGACTGTCCACAGACTATTGTCACAGAGTGTCCATAAAATACAATTTGTCCACAACCAACAACAACAATGTATCCAAAAAATAGACTTTGTCCATAACCTACCATCACACAGTATCCACAAAACACAATTTGTCCATATACTTTTGTCACAAAATGTTCAAAAACATTCCAGTCCACAACATTTGACCACAGAATGTCCACAAAAAACAAATTGTCCACAATCTACTTGAATAAGTTGTCAACAAACCGTATTACTATTCATAATTTATCATCCAAAATTGTCCACAAAACACATAGTGTTCACATTTAATGATCACAAAATACATTTTGTCCACAGCATATGGGCACAATGTGTCCACAAAATCCATTTTGTCCAACAGATATATTCACAAAGTGTCCCCAAATAACATTTTCTCCACAAGGTATATTTTTCAACATGGACACTTTGTGATGGTTGTTGTGAGGAAGATGTGCTATGTGACAATTTGGAGCCAATTGTGACACAAAATCTTAGAGAACTCTATGATGTCAACACTTTATAGGGCCAGGCAAAACGTTGTATGGTCTTATGTGGCAGAGTGGGTGTCACTGACATAATAATCAGGAAGCCAATCTGGTATGCAGACCACCTAACCTTACTATGACAGGCACACTGTATGTTAGTGACAGATTTGAAAAATGAGATCCGAATAACAAACACAAAATTTCGAAGCTGGAATCTACAGGGAAATTCTGTAAAATGTGATAACAAAAAAAATGGCTACTGGAATAGAAATGATAGGTCTGAATGGCTGAAGGTCAAGGTCAAGGTCAAAATGAACCAGTCAAATGTCTTGAATGAAGAGATCATGTGTATTGAGGTTTACTCCATAATAAAACTTGCCATAAAGCATACATTCATGGCCTTTTCACGATCGTGTTATGAAGCTGATCCCTCTCTTCAACTTAAGTTTCTGATAAATTATTCCTTAATATTCAAGGTATTCCATAGTTTCAGTAAAAATATTACAATTTTTCAAATACATTGATACATCTACAATATCATCACAATATTTTGCTTGAAAAAAAAGGCTTCAAATAAAAAGGAGACAACAGATATTAATATCCACATGTAGCTTCATGATTTCTCTTTAACCCTCACATGCCCAGTGGCGGAAAATGGCCATTTTGATGCGTACTTAAATGGGCCATTGATTAGGTCTATGGTAAACAATCATATACCAGAGTTTGTGAATAAAAATATGTTTTTCGCTGCTGTCCTTATATTTTATATCCAGCCAATAGAAGGGATTTTAGAATCATTTATATCAAGCAATGAAAAAAGAAATCTGCTATTTTTTGCAGACTAGTGGCTGAGACGGGTGTTGGCCACTGTCGAGAACTACTAAGAAGGACCCAGTTTTTTCTGTGTGATATTATAAATTTTGAAGATAATATACCAGGTGGATAACTCCAGAATGGGCTATGCTTCAAATCACTTTTCCTTGAAGCTATTATGGTGAGAAAGTAGGTAGCAACATTTTATTAGTGAACTGATGCAGTTACCATGGCAACAGAACTAATGAAATCAACAGAAAAAACAGACATTTTTCTCTATTCTTTCACTTTGGTAGCTCATTTCTAGCATTTTTTTCAATACAAAATACTACCTATTGCAGCCTAAAATGTTGATAGAAATCATACAGTCATGCCTGGTTAAGTCGTCCCCCTTTCCTTGAAATAAACTTAGAACGGGCAACTATGCCCAACACTGCAGACAGCCAGATGGTGTCATATTCAGATCCCACCATAATCGGTTTTCAAACTGTGTGACATAGTGGATGATCATGACCAAACCTTGAACAGTGTCAAGTAGGCATATCAGTATGTACTATAAAATCCAAGATGAGGATCAAGTTGGAAGATTTGATATCATATGATTTTGTTAGGGTTTATTAAAATAAACATGTTAGATGTTCTCAAGAAGTTAATTTGAAGATTTACTGCCACAAATAAATGGCATTATGGGGGTCTAGATGGTGGGGTTCCCATGTCACATTGCGATTTTAAGAACTGGCCATATCACATCTTAATAATAAACTTCTTTTTTTTCCCATGTCCTTGTCACTAACCTTCATGTCACATTTGGTTTTAAGAAAATGCCATGTCACCTGTCACTGACTTTTCACTCCCCCATGTCCTTGTCAATTAGCTCCATGTCACATGTCAAATGTAAGAAAAGGCCATGTCACACTGTTGATTTTAGGATGCTACAGAGCTCTGATGGCCCAAGGTATTCCACTAAATATGATTTAAATAAATCAAATGAATTTAAATAAATCAAACCCACCAACCCCCCCTGTTGATCACTCCCTAAATTGTTCATGAAAAATAATCCCCCTCTCTCCCTCATGTGTCTGAAAAATCCCTCCCTCTCAACAGTAAAATGGATACATTTTTAAGGGTGGCTCATCGGGGGGGGGGGGGTGATGGGTCTGACTGGTTGGGGGGGTTAGACTTTTTTCATCCCCTTGAGTGGGAGGAAGGGCAAATTTTTTCAACTGGTCTGAGGGGGAGGAGGACAATAGTTATATTTTTTTTTCAGCAAAAAAGCCTTCGTTACTATAGGTTAAATGGGTGCGTTCCCATGCAATTTTCGGGGGGGGGGTTTACCCTTCCCTTGTTCCTAAAAATGATCCCACTCTTACTTCAAGGTAAGGAAAAGGAGAGCATTATCAAAAAAAAAAAGAAGAAATTCCAAAATACCGACCCTAGCATTTCAGCTCATGTAACTGGAAACACTACGGACACTTTGTGGATATATCCTGTAGATTAAATAAATTTTGTGGACACTTTGTGACCAAACACTGTGGTCACAATCTGTTTTGTGAATACTTTGAGATCATAACTTGTAGTCAACATGTGTATTTTGAAAACTTTGGGGGGATAGGTTGTAGACAATCTGTGATTTGTAGACAGTTTTGTTTAAGTTGTGTGTTTTGTGGATACTCTAAATAATCCTATGGGCTAATGGTGTTTTTTGACATTTTGTGACTAAAGCATGTGGACAAAATGTGCTTTGCGGACACTTTGTAATGTTGGGTTGAGGACAGTGTGTATTTCACGGATACATTGTTGTTGTTGGTTGTGGACAAATTGTATTTCATGAAAAGACTGTAACAATAGTCTGTGGATAGTACACTTTTTATGGACAGCTTGTGCTGGGCCCTTGTGGACAAAATGTGATAAGATGTGATGTGGACAATATGTGTCGCGTGGCTGAAGTGAAGCACAACACCCCGTCCCACCCCCCGCCTGATGTTAACCCTCTTAGGGCCATTAATGCATCATGCCGTAGGATCGGCATGATGCATTCATGCATCATGGCGAACAATAGGCATTCATGCATCATGGCAAACAATAGGCATGATGCATTCATGCATCAACAGCCCTTGAAGGGTTAAAGATTGATCAATGAGCAGCCCCTCATCTTATGATGGATCATTGTACATAGATGATATACAATATGTAAAATCTAACTGTTGAGTCTACCAGGGATCCTCATAAAACTGAAGAGTGAACCACTATAATTTGTATTGCAGTGAACCAGTGTAGTTCTTACAAGGAGCCCCAGGTGGCAATACAGTGGTACAAGGAATGTCTGTGAAAATAACGATGGATGTTTGGCAACTTTGAGACAAGGATTTTAACGTTATTTTGAAGACAATTTTTTTAGGTGCAGAGAAGAACACTAGGCATAAAGGACCCACTGAACAGGAGACAAACAGGACAATATATAATGTTCGCAACTGGACCAAATCGGGGAACTGACCACTTCTCAAGAAGAAGTTGAGAGTTCCTCAAGAATTTATCACATTACTTTCTACAAGAACAGAAACAAGTCATTTTCTCCAGAGTGACTGGAGATATTCTCATATGAATCTTGAGAACTTTCTTGGGTATAAGATGTTTTGCATGTCCACCACATTTTAAACTGACAAAAATAAAGTAGCACATCAATATTTTGAAATATCATGTTTTGAAAGGCAATTGTCCCGTGATTGTCCTCCTAGATGGAGGATAGCCTCATTGAACATACAGATATTGACCATGCATTCTACCAAACCCATTTTAAACTACCATTTAATCCAGCGTATAAACCGCACGCTGAGTTCAGGGCATTGCACTAAGCTGCAGCTGAGGCATGAAATAGTCTTTATTCCTTCATTTAGTCTAAGTACGTAACACCCTGCATATAAGCTTTACTTCATAAGCAACACCCTGGGTTCCTGCACATGCTATATGCCCCACCAAAGGCCTAAAATGTCTATAAGCCGCGGGCTTCCCTAGCCCACTTGAAAGGGTCTATATCTCCTCTTTACTATCCCCTCATGATGTGTGTGGTGCACAAATGCGCGGGCACTGACACATTCCTCTGAAATTGTGTAATGTAGTTCTCGCCATGAATATGACCTTAGCTGTCGAATGGCGTTAAACATCTATTACTCACTCACTCACTATAAACCGCAGCCTATGTGCATTTTGTTAAAACCTTTTATCTGGAAAGAAGGGGGAGAGAAACCCCTCCAATGGGCCCAAGCAGGAGACGCTGAAGGAGAATGTTTACAGCATTATGAAATGAAACTTACCTCCCTATATGGATACATATATGTAACATGTAGCTCTTATTTGAATCACAATTAATGCGTCACATTGTTTGGTTTTTTTCTTTCTTTTATAGTACCTACTCTGTTTTTTTTTTGTTTTTTTTTGCTGTGATAAACAATTTGACACAATTTGATTTGTGGCCAAATAAAACGATTTCCAAACTCAAACTCATATTTCCTATTGGTAATGTTTAATGTTCAAAAGAGAAAATCATTACAAAAATAGTCATTTAGATTAGAATTTTCTGTCATTCTGTCTGGGATTATCAATAAATGCTTTGTGCTTGATACGAGGAGTTACAGGGTTTCACATTCATTTCTGTATCAAGCTACTTCCTGTCTAAAGTGTCCATATCAGGCAAAAAAAAATCCCGTATCAAGCTACTTTCTTCACTTGGATTTACTGGCAGCAAAACAAGTGGGGCATAGGGTTACAGAGAGCCTGCTGGGGTTACATGAACAAGTCACCAGTGGACAGAACAGCTTAAACAATGCAATCCATATAAATTGTAAAATTAGGTTAAATGGTACCTCTAAAAACTTCTTTAGAAGTCTTTAGAGGCACCATGTGTCCTTAGGTGGATATGAGTGGGCATGCGTGCTTCCAATAATGCCTCGCTTGTCTGACTGCTTGATCTTTGGCCAGAAGGGATTATGTCCTGACCATTTTCAGGCAGAGTGAGTACCTGGCTGGCTGTTAACCCACTAGTATCTTCAGTAAAGTGGGTGTTACCCAGTTGTCCCAGTGCACACTTGCGGAGCTTTGACTGTCCTAAAGTTATGTCCAG
Source organism: Acholoe squamosa (assembly GCA_949317995.1). NCBI lineage: Eukaryota > Metazoa > Annelida > Polychaeta > Phyllodocida > Polynoidae > Acholoe > Acholoe squamosa. The sequence continues at coordinate 4,320,544 of OX439050.1, read as the reverse complement.
TGCTGCTACAACTTTCAGGGCCATACCCAGACTTCTCTGTGGGGGGTGCTCAAGTCATGGAGGTGGACCTTTTTGAGCACCATGAAGCGGTGCTTACCACAAGCGCAGCCTTGAAAAAAAGTATTCAAATGGTTCATTCTGCTGTAATCCGACACCAAATTAGGGGGAGGTTAGATGGGGGGGGGGGGGTCCATGAAGATTCAAAGAAATGCCTATGTCACTCAGCATAAACCCTTGTCACTTAGGAAAATGCCACCACAAATCGGCACAGGCCTACGGTCTAGCTGTTTAAATGGCATTAGATGACCATTAAGACTGCTATCCAAGCCTACTCACTCGTTCAATGAGGAGAATCAGAGGAGGAAAAAGCTAACACTATGTCACCTGACATTCAATATTTGGCCTTTGATTCATGCACCACATCAGCGGATCTGTAATCCAAGTTATTTTAATTAAATGGCCTTAGGTGAAAATAAATGTCACAAAAGTTTCTTTGGCTAATACAGCTGTCTTGCCAGTGAATATTCATGTTAATACATGTATTGGGCTGTGTGTTTACCTTATAATATTTAGATTATGGGCACAAAGGTAATTAAAGCATATGGATATCCCTTTTTCCTGCCCTTTTGTTGGTTGATGTGCACTTATGTGAACACATGACTGGAGGTGCACCCAACTAAGCCCTGTCAACTGTATGATTTGTACTCTTCAGTATCCACCCCCTACCCATTATGTTCCACCCTTCAGCACTATCCACTGGAGGCCCCCCCCCCAACAATGCCCCCCTTGGAGTCTCCGACAAAGCCCTCCTCGCACTGAAGGTCCATCCATCCAGTCCTGTTATAGGTTGTAGGGTTTCTACTCTTCAGCACCCCTCCACCACTATAATGTTCCCCCCTTCAGCACCATCCACTGGAGCTCCCCCCCCCTCCTTTTACAAAGTCCCTCTTGGTGTACCCCAACAAAATCCCCACCCAATCAGAGTTCCACTCAACAAAGTCCCATCCCAAGAGTTCCACTTTTCAGTAGCCCCCTCCCCTTACAGTCCCCCTCCCACCATAGGTCCAAGTCCAGTCATAGGAGTCTATTCTTCAGCACCCCCCCCCCACCCCCCGCATCATGTTCAGACCTGTAGTAACATCAATAGGAGTCCTCCCTTATACAAAGTCTGCCCCAGAGTTCCACCCATTGACACCTCCACCAGAGCTCCACTCAACCAAGTCCTGTCCCACGATTTCCCTGCTTCAGCATGACCCCTCCTCCACCCTTCGAAACCTTCCGCGAGAATTCCTTATAACAAATTCCTATGCTTTAAGTTCTGCCCTTTGGGTCCTCCCACTGGAGTTTTACCACCCAAGTCCCAAAAAGGTGGACCTTTCCTTTATTTCTTTTTTGGGGGGGGGTGCTTAAGCACCCTAAGCACCCTTCTGGGTACGGCCCTGTGACTGGTCAGTTACTTACTCCTCCCGACAGTGTAAGGTAATTTACAATTTACTTACTCCTCCCGACAGTGTAAGGTAATTTACAAATAGATTATTTACTAAATATGAAGGAGAATTTTTTTTTTATCTCCAATGGTACTGGTTAACAACCTCTACCAGCAGCCATCACCACACCCAGCACTCCATTACTCACCCCTGGAGTCACGACATAACCTGTCCTTATTCCAGGATAATTCCCACAAGAAAGAAACCTTGATTAAGCTTACATTCATCCACATCACATAAGTGTGACTTTAACAAAGGGGTGAGTAAGGTTCATGTATCATCTGCTACATGTAGCTTACTGGAGCATAACCATGTGAGAATAAGTAAAGCCTCCATGCTGCTTGACCTCCCATTCCATACACTGACTGCTTGTGTGGCTACTCCATGTGCGACACCCACAGAGGTAGGGTATAAGCTTAAATTACTATAAACAAGGGAACTTAGTAATGTACACCATTGCTACAGCAGATGGTTTGTTTTCGTGTACAGGATTTACTGATTAGCACCAGCCTGGTGGGACCGGGTGAGGCAGGCAAGGTGGGGCCCCAACTCCCTATAGTAAGTCTATGGGGACAGACCCACCTATCTGTCCCAGAATCCCCCTTCTAATGCACTATTGGTCTTTACATGATTAGACTAAGCTGCCAAGTATGGGGTGTTTCTCAACCTGCTGAAGGAGGCAAAATAATTTTACCTGTATTCATTGAGAAAGCCTGCACATTAATGTAGGTTAAAAGAGTGCATTCACACACAATTTCCAACTCCACCAGGGTCAAAAAAACTTTGACCCTGGAGAGGGGGGCAAACATTTTGTCACGTGTCCTCAGGTAAACCCACCTCCTACCCCGAGTTATAAAATGATCACTACCTTACTTAGAATTCTCCCCATGTATTTCAGAATGATGGGTAGCGAACAGTCAACACCAGAGAACAACGAGGAGAAAAGGCCAGAAATGGTCCATGGACAGGAGGAACCCAATGGGACCAATAACAGCCATGGGACAATCCGGCACCCCTCCAGGAATAGCACCGGGCAGCCTGGTAGTGAGAGGGTGGCACAGGCCCCTCAAACAATACAAGAACAAGAACAAGCACAAGAACAACAACAACAACAACAACAACAACAACAACAACAACAACAACAACAACAACAACAACAAAGACTTCCAGAGGATTCCTCACAAAAAGAATCTTCATTTTTAGTAAGTTCATTTTGGTACAGTTGAAATACATTACCCTTTAGAGAGATGGTCAGCAATACGAGACCTTAGAAAATTGAAATGTATTTAAAATTCCATCTTTGAGTCAATTTATCTGAGAGGCCAAAGTCAAAAAGAAAACAGTGAGTAGTTTCGGTGCAGCAGTGGCGGCACACGGACCAGAGGACCCCTTATCAGGCCTATCTCATCTGATAAGAATCCACCAGAGGGTTAAATCGAATATAAAATGTACTAGAAAAGGTTTTTAAACCCCCTATCAGAAATGCTTTAGAACCCCTATGACAAAATGGATTTCAAAATCTGAAATCAGATTTCAAAATCTGAAAGATATTTGCGTATACTTGAAGCGTATACTTGAAGCACTCTTTCCTCATCACAATTCTAGACGAGAATATGGCAAAAAGGTGTTTCTTTCTAGTATATATTGTATGTTTGACCCTTTGCCAGGTCCTTAGCAACCAGGGTTCCGCTCCCTACCCAATCAGCAATGGAGCATTGGGCCATGCTTGTCCATGCTGGGCCCAATATAAGCCGACATTGGCCCAATATAAGCCCACATTGGCCCAATATCATCCGACATTGGCTAAATGTATCCTTTGACATTGGGATGTATGTATAACTATTATATCACATGTCATGGGTGGAATTTTAGGGGGGGGGGATTGGACTGAGGTGTACGCCTGCTATATATAGGACACATCAACATGCGTTAGGATTAGGCCAAAAAAAAATGTTTGTTTCCAGTAACATGACTTGGAAAGGTTGGGTCAGTAGGTCGGATTTCTTTTTTTTTAATTCCTCCCCCCTTTTTTCACATATAGAAAATGTCAGAGCACATATCAATGAATGTATTGAATTCTTTGATTTCATTGCATATATGATGGAAAATGTTGACAATTTTTTTTTTAGGCCCTGTTTTGCTAGGGTCGGTCTGGTTACTGGAAACACAACTGTTTCTTTTGTTGGCCTTATTCAATCCTTAGAAATGTAGATATTGTGTATATATGAAGAGTATGTTTATTGAGCTTAAAGATTACACATTAATTTAATGTCTGTTGTTATCAGCATAAGGCTACTCCAAAGAAATACTTGTTTCTCATCACCGCCCTCGTTAGAAAAATTGTCAGTTGGAGTTTTCAGATAAAAAAAAACATTGAAAATCGACAAAGGTAGTCAGGTTTGGTATCAAATTAAAGCTTAGGGCACCAGTAATACAGCTAGGTATGAATGATAACTATTTTCACACTTTTTAGATATTAATGATCACTTTACTTTTAAAAGGCATTTTTTCTTACCCACAGACAACTGTAATGCATAGGTTTCCATCTGCTTATCCAAAAAAAAGTATATAAAATCTTTCCTCGTCACATTTTTCATTGCTTGTTGATGAGAAACAACTTTTTTTGAATGGCCTAAGTTTTATTTCATGCTTGGAACAGTGGAATATGCACGTCCATAGGTTTATTCTATTGCAGCCCTGTACCTCACACCCTGTGAGATATCCCACTCCTGTATCTCACACCCATGAGATATCCCATTCCTTGACCTCACCCCCCATGTGATATTCTACTTCTGTACCTCATACCCCGTGAGATATCCCACTCCTGGACCTCACACCCAATGACATATCCCACACCTGGACCTCACACCCAATGACATATCCCACACCTGGACCTCACACCCAATGACATATCCCACACCTGGACCTCACACCCAATGACATATCCCACACCTGGACCTCACACCCCATGACATATCCCACTCCTGTATCTCATTCACCATGAAATATCTCAAGCCTCTACCTTACACACCATGAAATATCCCACTTGTGTACCTCACACCCCATGACATATTCCACTCCTGTATCTCACACCCCATGACATATCCCACTCCTGGACCTCACACCCCATGAAATATCCCACGCCTCTACCTCACACCCCATGAGATATCCCACTCCTTGACCTCACATACCATGACATATCCCACTCCTGTATCTCACACCCCATGACATATCCCACTCCTGGTCCTCACACCCCATGACATACTCCACTCCTGTATCTCACACCCCATGAAATAAACCACTCCTGGACCTCACACCCCATGACATATCCCACTCCCGGACCTCACACCCCATGACATATCCCACTCCTGTATCTCACACCCCATGAAATATCCCACTCCTGTATCTCACACCCCATGACATATCCCACTCCTGTATCTCACACCCCATGACATATCCCACTCCTGGACCTCACACCCCATGACATATCCCACTCCTGGACCTCACATCCCATGACATATCCCACTCCTGTATCTCACACCCCATGAAATATCCCACTCCTGTATCTCACACCCCATGACATATCCCACTCCTGTATCTCACCCCATGACATATCCCACTCCTGGACCTCACACCCCATGAAATATCCCACGCCTCTACCTCACACACCATGAGATATCCCACTCCTGTATCTCACATCCCATGAGATATCCCACTCCTGTACCTCACACCCCATGAGATATCCCATGCCTGTATCTCACACACCATGAAATATCCCACTTTTGTACCTCACACCCCATGAGATATCCTACGCCTTTACCTTACACACCATGAAATATCCCACTCCTGTATCTCACACCCCATGAGATATCCCACTCCTGTATCTCACACCCCATGAGATATCCCACTCCTGCACGCTCGTTATATATTCTGCAACATGCAAACCTTGTGGCATAAAATCTATGTCCTATTTCATAAGTATACAATAGCTCACATGTAAGACACGAGTGTTGGGTCTGACTGAGGGTTATCTCACGAGGTGACGAGTTTGCACTTGGAGGTATGATCAGCACCTGATTTTTTTTTTCAAGGGGACAGCACCTCCCCTTAGCTATGCCCCTAATTTTTCATGTTTATCTCTTCATATATAGGTAAGAGATTCTATTGGGAAGGAGAAGGAATCGATGATGAAACTCATTAACCAGAACGTTATTGGTATAGATGCCACATTTGATGGTCCATTTGGTAAACGGAAAGGTGAGTAGAGATTCCCCTAAATGCTGCTAATTAATGCATTAATGCATTAGGCCCACGTCAAACAGGATACAAAATCCTGGGCTGCATTAATGCATCACAACCCCCTTACAGGGTTGATACACTCCCAAATGATGCACCGATGAAGTGCTGGTGACCACGTCGTTGGTGCATCATACCTACTGATCGACACAATGCACTCCTGCATTGGTGGCTCAAAAAGAGAACATTGAAAATAATTAACTCCTCACTTGGCTGGTTCTGTTTTTTGTTTTCTGTTGTTTTTACTAAAATTTATGATACCACAAATTGGCACAAAGGTTTTATTATTAGACTCTTATTCACTGAGTCCAGTCTTTTGCGATCATTACACTTGTGACGGCAGTGTTGTTTTCTATCATGCGATCAAAAATGGCTGACAGTGAACTAAGTGGGGAGGAGAGAAATATTTTGGCGCAGGGAAGAAAAGGATTGTTGGTGGAAATAGTTGATGAAGAAATTTCTATTAGAAGACCTGTATGTGAAGGGATGCCGGAGGCGTCCGTTGGTCCCACTGGTCCAACCAGTGGTGGGGAGAGGTGGCCGGTGGTGGGCACTAATGATCATATGGCAGAAGAGGGGCAAGAGTTAGGAGGAGAGGAAGACAGGCCTATAGAGAGGGGCATGGAGGATTTCTTGTTTACAGCAGTGTACGACAAAGCCCCAAGGCATACAAGGTGATGCTCCCCTACTCTGTTGCCCTGAGGTATAAACCCTCAGGGAACCACCATATAGGAAGCAGTATAGGAAGCAGAAAGGTCTGGTGGGAGAACACTAATTTCATTCCCACTATGCCTCACTCATAAGTAGGCAGGAACTGGAAATACAGCTCACTCTTCAAGCGTAGGTTTAATTTTTGTAGTCGGAAACATAGGGTTGAAGAGTGCCAAGTTCAGGGACATTGTAGCAGTCACAAATGCCTATATATGGCACTAGGTACGAGTGTAATGCTCCCCCTGCACGGACACATAATCCGTTCCATGGAGCTGCCGGTGGTGCGTTTGGTGGTGTGTTCAGTGACCCCGGTGGTCCCACTGGAGTGAATGCAGACAGGCATAACAGAAGGGAGGAGAGGGGTGCCATAGCCAGGCCAAGGGAGAAGAATACTCTGGAGATAAGGGCTCTGTGGGGAGGCCAGCACTGTGACCAGGTCTCATCCACAGGGTGAGAAATGATGTCAGGCTGCCTCACAAAAGAAACAAGAGGAAGCTACAGGGGGAGGCCCGCATGCCGGGGGATGGTGCTACCCATAAGCCGATAGTGATGCCAGGGAAATATGACGGGTCAAGTGACCTTGAAGAATTTCTGTCGCACTTTGACCTCTGCGTCATGGCTAATAAATGGTCAGAAAAAGAGGTTGGGACTTTCTTGGGAATAAGCCTATCTGGTGTAGTGAGGAGGTTGCTGGCCACAGTGAAGCCAGCTTCAGAAGATGGATATAAACAACTAAGGGAGGCCCTAATAAACTGATTTCAACCCCAGAGCCAGGTGGAGTGGTACATGGCTTGCTGTGCACCTGGGGCGTAAGCCGGGAGAGATGCTTCAAACGCTATTGGAGGAAATATCGCGATTAGTGTGACTCTCGTACCCCAATGTTGACGCGGCCACCATGGATGTCATGGCCAAGGATCGATTTTTGGAATGTCTGGATGATGGGGAGTTGGATCTATCAGGGGGAGACCAAGAACTTTCTACAAGCCATAGAAAGAGGAGTGTAGGCGGAGGCCTACCTGAAACAAGAAAGGGGGAAAACTAACCAAGTCCGATCGTCGTCCCGCTCCATGACCGAAGAGATTAAGGAACAGCTGGCCAGGCTTACCACTGAGATAAGGGGGGGTCAGACCACCAATTTGGATAGCACTAAGATGGCCCTGCGCGGGTTGTGCTTTGAGTGTGGTTCCGAGGACCACTTCAAACGAAACTGTCCTGTGTGGAAGTGACGGGTGGAAGCTGCGAGAGAGCAGGACGCAGAGTCTAAGGGGTCTCCCCTGCCAGCCGGGGGGAGACCCATGAGGACGATAAGCAGCGAGAATGGCTACATCGGAAGGAAAAGAAGGGCATTGGCTTGGAGGTGGAGGGGGCTGTCTGGGGTCACTCCATCCATCTGGTGGTGGACACGGGGGCCACGAGTAACTTACTGTCGACGGGGCAGGGTCTGTTATGCTTTACTTTAGCCATGTGAAACATATTGTCCACATCACATTTTTTTCAAAATACGTCCACAATAGCCCAGCGCAAGGTGTCCAAAAAAATGTACTGTCCACAGACTATTTTTGCAAAGTGTCCATAAGATACAATTTGTCAATACCCAACAATGACAATGTATCAAAGAAATACACTTTGTCCACAACCTATCATCACAAAGTGTTCACAAAACACATTCTGTCCACATAAACTTTCATCACAAAATGTCCAAAATACTTTTAGTCCACAAGAGGCCTTCACAAAAGCCACATTGTCCACACTCAACTTGAACAAATTGTCCACAAATTACAAATTGTCCACAATTTATCATCTCAAATTGTCCACGAAACACATGATTGCCCTTTGATCGTAAAGTTTCCACACAACACATTCTGTCCACAGTGTATGGTCACAAAGTGTCCACAAAATTCATCTTATCCACAGGATATATACACAAAGTGTCCACAAATCTTTGTCCACAGGCTAAAATGTGTCCGCATGGACACTTTGTGATGGTTTGTGTGGAAAATGTGTGCTCTTTGGACATTTTTATTAGTACATTGTGTGGATAGTTTATTATGTCAACACCCTGTGGTGCCTGACAAGAATGTGAACAATTTGTGATGGTTTGAAAAGGGGTGTATTTCATATATGTATAGGTACAGCAAGGACACACAGTGGTGATTCTTAACAGTGAGACCACCCTGATTATGTATCTAAATGGCTAAATGGCATCACAGTCACTGCCCTCTGTTTGGGTGAGTGTATTTAATTTAATAGTGCTTGTACTCATGGAGTTTTAAATAATCAAAACTCCATGGTGACCAGGTAATCAAGAGTCGCAGTTTTAGGTTAAACCGATGACAACATGATGTTTGATTTTTCCTGTACCTGTATGTATACCGGTAGGGTTGGGCACCTCAGTTCTACTGGGTAGTGTTGGGAAAAATATGATGTGGTTTTTAAGTGTTCAGTTTAACCAAAGCGACTCTCCATTATATTCATTCCCATAGGGACAATTGTCTTCAACCTTTGTATCCAAGACCATTCAATATTATTTCTCAGTTTGGTGCCCTTTTTGGATTCTGGGTGTTCATATACCAAATCTGTTTTATATATATTTTCATGTCTTTGTGCCCAGTGTGCCCTGGGCAGTTGAAGTGGTATGCGACTTTCAATTTTATCATATCGTTTGTTGTCAATGTCACCTATGTGTTCATTGATTCTTATTCAGACATTTATGTAGGTTTCCCCTACATATCGTTTGTAGCATTTTATGCCTTCTATGCAGTAATTTACATTTTAACTGCAACATTTTTTTTTTCTTTGTCTCTTTTTTCTATTTTACTTTGATTTCTCCACTTTTGTCCATTTTTGGACAGACTTTGCAGTTTATTTCTTTGCAGACATTTATTTCATGTTTCTTTTCTTCTCCTTCTTTCTTGACCCACTCTTGTGGGTCGAAGTTTGTTCTAGCTCTCACTAGATGATCTTTTATATCATTACATTTTTTATACCCTGTGATGAGTTTCATTCGTTGAAGTGGTCTTGTTGCATGGGACTGGGATAAGTTGTCCCAGTTCTTTTTCACTATTGACTGCAATTTATTGTAATTTGGTCTGAAGGTTGTGGTTAGAAACATTTTTTCTTTGTTCTGGTTTCTCCTTTTCCTTTTTGTTTTTACCATCATTTTTGTTGTTGACTGTTGTCTTTTTCTCAGTGCTGGTTTTTGTTTTGTTTCCTTTGCCTGCCTAAGGAGCTGCACCGGGTACCCCTTTTCATGGAATTATTTTATCTTTAGTTCTACACATGCTAGATGGTCATTTTCCTTTTGACAGATCCTCTTTAGGCATAAGAATTGGCTGTAGGTTAAGCACTCCATAATACTTGGTGGATGTGGAGTCAAATCTGAGATAGCTTTTTGTGGGTTTTGTGTATAGGTTGGTGTCTAGATCTCCATTTGTACTTTTGTTTACTGTGGTATCTAAAAGGTTCACTTTTTCTTTTGACCATTTTGCAGTAAACTTTATTGAATCAGGAATGTGTCCACTAGAGATGAGATCCTCTCAGGGACAACCATTTGCAGAGCATATCGGTCTGCCTGGTGGGGATCTTGATTTTTTTGTGAATTTCCGGTAGAAAATATATTTGAGGTGTTCTTGGTTTTCGTGACACAATTGCTTTTGCCACTATTTTCGTTATTTCTTTATTTTCTACCTTTCTCTGCATTCTCTCTTCTACTTTAGCTTGGAAGGCCGGTGTGGGGTCATCTTCCAGGGCTAGGTATGTATTTGTATCAGTTATTTGTCTATCTGCATCTGAAATATTATCTATAGTGACTTGTATCACGATGGCTCCCGATTTGTCAGCTGGTTTGATTGTGATAGATTTATCCTTAGCTAAACCCTTAAGGGCTTTTCTTTGATGAGTATTTAGATTATGTTTTTTAGGCTTCTTTTAGTGGCTTGATTTATTCAATTCTTTAATGTTTTATTGTATCCAATCTTCTAGTGGTATACAATTACTTGGTGGGGACCAAGTTGAGTTTGAACTTTTCTCAACTTCAATGAGATCCGGTTTATTGGAAGGTGGTAATTATTTTGGTTCAGAACTAGGCAAGAAATCTGTGATCTTTTGCTGGATTTGATTTTCAGAATTTTTCTTTGATTTTTTTGGATAATTTATTCTTGGGATTTTTGGCCTTTTCTTCCAATTTTTTTTTCAACTTTTTCTGAATTTGTAACATTTTTTCGCCCTTACCACTTTTCCAATATTGTTTCGTTCTAAGTTTTTGTGGAAACTATCCAAATCTTTCCCTACTTCTGCCAGATCAATGCTTATTTGTGTTGGGCAAAACTTCAAACCTTTTTTTGTACTTCTATTTCGTATTGATTCAGTTTTCTACTTGACAAATTGATTATGTTACCATTTGTTTTCGTTTTGTTCGTTTGGTTTTGGTCTACATTCTTAGATACATCAATAACAGACACATTGATTTCATAAACTGGGTTTTTCTCTTTTTCATTTGTAGACACATTTTTAGTACAGTGCAAAGGAACACGGGTTTGTGGTGCAACAACAGTGTTTGACAGATCAATTGGGGCTTTACCTCAGTATTAATGTTAATAGAGCGTTCATTTGGAGATGTGAATTTTGGCGAAGTTACTCTCAGATGATGATCAATGTCTTTGTCCATTTTATCAAGTAGGGTCTACCTGGAATCAGGTCTCTCCATTGGTAAGTCTAGTACCTGGGGCTTTTGGCCATTGTGTTCCCCCCCTGGCTCAAAATTTACAAGTCAACAGAAATCGACGAGTCAATGGAAAAATAATTTCATACAGCATGATTTTCTTCAAGGGGTCGTAAGGGGGAGATTCCACAAAATCCTTTTTTTCATGAAAAATAAGTATGTAATAAATAAATAGGTGGGCAAAGGATACCTTTCTATACATTTGCTGTATAAAAATTGTTGAATTAGCAAAAAATTGCCCAACCAGGATTAGTGGAACCAGTTCTTCAGGACCCTGAAAAAAATAATACTTTCAGAAAGCACCCACACTATACGCTAGTGATCCCAAAGTTTAATTATGAAGCTAGAGTAGCCGTGGCACCTTAAGGGCATTTCATCCCGGTTGGCTTTACAATGAATATTTTTTTTCAAATTTCTTTTTACATTTTGACAAAGGGAGGTCTTTTACACATTACCCATGGGGTATAAGAGAAAATTGACTGCAATATATTTAATTGGTATTACTGGTATAGACTTAAACTTTTAAACTTAGTGATGAAGTCATTGAGCATGTTACATCTTTCTGTTATCTAGGGTTAACTATAGATGAAGGTCGAACTTTTGTCGAGCATAGAAAAAAAACACCATTGCAAAAATCCGACAATGATTGTTTGATCTCTACAGAGTTAGAAGATATATTGATGTTGATACAGCACTAACAATATATAAGACAATAGTGTTACCAACCTTTGATTATATGGACTATGTATGAGATAGAGAATATAGGGGAGAGACAAAAGCTTTGCAATTGTTACAAAACAGAGGGCTAAGGTCAGTTTATAAAGTTATACTTGAGGAACACCCGGTGTATAATACTATTCAGTTGCATACCTTAGCTCAATGTGAAGAATAACATATAGGGAGAGACATACATTTGTTGTTCTATGCTTTCACACTTAAATCAATGGAAGAATATATTGACAACAGACACCTGCATGCCCACGCATGGAAATCAAGGTATAAGGCTGGTTACCCCAAGATCTCTGCAACCTATGGTTCTAAAAAGTGCCCACTATAGGACTTTACAAATGTAGTGTTCTACCCCTCGATGTTTACTCAAATCTTTCGATAGACAATGAAGAACACTAAATCAGGTTCCAGTTAAAACTTTATTGTCAAAAATGCATAGGCAGCAGCCGTTCTCGATGTCAGTTACAAGCAGTAGTGTTTAATCACTAAACAACCTCAACACTAGTCGACTAGCACAGTCTCCTAGTGTCCAGTAAAAGCCAGTTTCATGTACCCTCTTTGTGCAACAGCACAGAGAAGTAGCTGCAACATGGTAGTCGGGCAGCCACTAACTATCTCTCAGGATGGTCCTGACACAACTGGACTGACCCCAAAGAAGGCCGTGAAACAGCCTTATATACACTGGAGTCGAGGGCCATGTGACCGTAAGGTGACACAGCGCTGGACTCCCCCCAGACGTTGGGTAAGAGAGATGCTCTCCATGTCTCCAGCTTCGATAGACATCGAATGTTCCTCGAGGATGACTCGTGACCACCACACAAAGGTAGAACTCTCTTAAAGCTGAATTTACTACATTTGAATCACTAAGAGATTTAAAAAAAAAAAAGAAGTTATAGAACAATACAATGAGTGTTTCATGTAGTGAGACCTAGTTGTCCTTTTGACTTACTACATTTTCTAAAAGATCTCATTTATTAGAAAATTCACATGACAAACATCTCATCTCATCATTACTAAGACACCACGTATGGTCACCTCTGTATATGAGCATAGCTTGTAAAACATAAGTGTACATATATAATTTTTACATAGTGTACTGTGTGTAGTGACAGGAGTCCTAGCGTAAGTAGGGCAAAGCGCCCAGGCTAGGTTTAATACTCTACTCTCTTTTGACTGTATTGTATTATTAGACCCAATAAAACCATTTAAACACTTTTAAATAATCATGAATGTATTACTGGCCCCCGTAACCTTAGCCCATCATTGTAATGCCATTTTATGAGGCACTTGTGTCATAACTACCATAAAGAGGATCTGCCAATCTATTTTTTAGTGCCTCCCATGCCGCATAGCGGCGGTACCGCGAAGCGGTACGGGAGTGCGCTATGATGATTGCATTTGCCCCATGTGATGAGGTCTCACAATACAAAATTACTGAAGAGAGAAATTAATAATTCTGAAATCTTCTTTATGTCTGCTTTTATGAGACATGTCATCAAACACTGGTATACCGACATTAACGGCGGGAGGCAGTTTTTTAAGCGGTCACAACCGCATTTCTTGTTATATCTAGATTGAGATAAAGGTAGTCCAAATAAGGTATTAGTAGTTGTTGAATATTCTGGAAACTGCCAAGATCAAAATTCATCTTCCTACAACTGATTTCATGAGACCAATGCAAGGTACAATGAGGACAATGATCAAATATAGTTGATGTTAAAAACTTAATAATCCCTTGTTGCCATGTTTCCTTCATTATATCTGGATGTTGGGGGGGGGCAGGTTGTAGACCGTGACCCAAATTCTTTGCTTATAAGTACACCATATGCTTTTTTGCTTTCTCTAGTTTTATGTAAACACAATGTATGAACATGAGGATAACAGGTAATGTAATCACTTTCTTTCATCTCGATGTACAACACGACACACCACTTGTCCACTTTTTTATTTCTTGACATCTTAATCATACACTGTTTTCTGTTTCACTTTCTCTTTCTCTAGTTATAAGTAAACATGATGTATAGAATAGTCAAGTATTACTTAAAGTAATCAGACTATTGCCAACCTAGGGTTGACCATTACACAACAGCTAGGCACAAGAAACTGCAGACCTCAGACATGCTCTTCATTGCTGGCCACTTTCTCCCTGCCTCCACCTTGGATGGATAAGTGACCTCGCCCCCATCTCTAACTGTGTGCCCAAGGAACATCACTCTTCACTATTAGATGGTTTCACCTTTAGCCCTGCTGCATTTAGTTGAAATAGGACCTAAGCCCATGGATTTAGCCATGCCAGGCAGATAAATTAAAAGAATGCCTGCTGCTAAGCAAATAATGACCATAGAATGAGGGGAATAACAGAAACAAATTTCCCAGACTTGAGTTCGTGGGAGTAGTAGGAGGGCAGCAGAAGCTGCCTCAGAAGTGATTTAATGCAGGGTCATTACTAATGGCTACAACTTGCCTTTCCATGTTTATACATATCTTTAGATTCAAGAAGGTGCTGTTGTACTAATGAAATCATGTCCATATAATATGAAACTTACACTTTTTGAAACCTAATTATAGTGAAGAGAGATGTTGAGACAGGGATGCTTCCTTGCCGTGCATATATTGGGTTATATAGGCATGGCAGTCCAATCGATGCACAGCTCCTCTAATAGGTCTGCTGTGAAATTATTTTGGTAGCCATGAATATATTTTTTTTCTTTTTTTGAGTAAGGGTATTGATGCAAAACACCAGCCCGTTTATTCTTATATTAACCTGGTTACAGAGATAAAAGCTTATTCAGTTTGAAAAGAAATCCTTGCAACCAGTGAATAGATTCAGTAATTTAGGTGGTATATAACATATATAATGATGATGAGGCCATTACAGTGTCACTCGCTAACAAGAATCAATACTCATCAATACATTATCAATAATTAAATATGAACATTTAAACCAAAATTCTCATAATTATATCGCATAAACAACCTTGCTATGACAATATATAATACATAATATAGATAGGATCATGAATCTGGGGGCGGGCACCCCTACCTGTCGCATCAACTCTCTTATTGCATGATTCAGAATATGATGTATATTTGATTATCTCACGATTCTGGCCTCTACAGTGCCTTTTTGGTCATAACCCCCGTTTGTTATCAGGGTTTATCTAACTATCTGGGCCTCAACTGTGCTTTTTTGCTCATAACCCCAGTTCCTTATCCAGCCATAACGCACTCTGAGACCTTTTCTTTGTCTTCAAGAGGCTGCTAGTTTCAATCTGGACATGATAATAAATTGGCGAAGTATACAAAGTCAACCACGCCATAGTTTTCCAGTTAAAACCGTTTAGGTTCAACGGGGAATCGTTCCCCGGCCGCTGTGGCAGGAGGCGAGCTCGCTGTCCACTATACCAAGCCGACCGGTGGTAGAAATGAACCTACATCAAGAATTTGAAAAAGTTGTCCGACATACCTGATGTTTACACACCTCGATAGCCTAGAATATATGGAGCCTGGTGGAGTTATTAACAGAGAACCATCCTTAGATATCCTAGATGAACATGCCATGCCAAATTCCTCCATTTTGTTCGAAATAAATAAGAATCCATTGATTTTCCACATCGATACGAGTCGGGACCCGCCCCGTCCGGCCATTCCTTGCTCGATGCGTGGCTGACCTAGTTTTTACATCCAGGCACCTACCCGCTCTGTCAACAAGAAGCAATGGCCGTGTACCGGGCCGTGTGCGTTGGATCGGTATGGAAAATCAATGGATTCTTATTTATTTCGAAGAAAATGGAGACAAAATGAAGGCGAACACCAACTAGAGATCGTATATTTGGCGGTGTTAGAAGTACAGGACTTGACATTATTGGATTATACCCGAAAAATGAGTGTAAAGGTGGAGGTATGTTGGACAGAATGACAACATGGCCATGGCAGGTTGGCAAAGCTAGCGGATCGCATGCACTTACAAAATGTCTTCTTCTGGATTAATTCTTGGGTTATAAGGTAAGAAATTAATACAAAATGGAGAAATATGTTCGATAAACGCATAAACCCACTTGTGCGTACCCATAACATACATTAAACGCTAATTAACCGCACTCTGAGACCCTTAATTCTTCTCCAAGAAGCTGCTAGTTTCAACCTGGACATGTTAATAAATTGAAGAAGTATACAAAGTCAACCTCATCATACATTTCTAGTTAAAACCGTTTAGGGTTCTATGGGGAATCGTTCCCCAGCCACTGTGGCAATAGACAGACTCACTATCTGAAGTCACCATCATTTGGGAGAGGTTTGACTAATGCTCTAGCCCAGTCTTTTGGGAAAATACCAGGATCTAGGCTAACTTGGCATGTATAGGTGAATTGTTCTAATAGAGAATTTAAGGCTGCTATTATTTTGTAGGATGTCACTTCTAACACCTTCAATACCTGATGATTTGCTTTTGTCAAGATCCTTGATTATATAGTGTATAAGCCACGTGTTTACCTTGATGTTAGTTACATTTGGGAACATATAATCATTGCTAGGGATCTCAAAAATATTATCTGCCTCAACATTATTGAGCCCTACAATATCTTCATGGAACTTTTTACCAACACCACAGAAGAACATATTCAAAATCATCGTGTAACCTAATATTTCTCCAAAATTGCTTAGGATTACCACAACTTTTTCTCCTGCATCTTTTAATTTCTTCCCTCTGAGAAGGCTTTTTCTCAGTCCTGTAGAGTGTGAGTAGGGACTCACGCTCAAGTCCATA
Source organism: Acholoe squamosa (assembly GCA_949317995.1). Taxonomy (NCBI): domain Eukaryota; kingdom Metazoa; phylum Annelida; class Polychaeta; order Phyllodocida; family Polynoidae; genus Acholoe; species Acholoe squamosa. The sequence goes on along the minus strand of OX439050.1, from coordinate 4,303,836 downwards.
ACATCATCAGTAATCCAGTCTTTATGTGTCTCTTCAATGACTTGTTCTATGAAGGGATGATGTTTATCTAGGTACTGAATAATCAGGGCCAGGAATAAATTCTACAAAAGGTCAGGGTTATCAGTAATCTCATAACATAGGGTACAGTCACAGTTTTTTATGAAATCAGTGAATACCCCCTACCTGAAACCTCTATAATCCTTACCGCGATACACATTGGACTTCCCTTTGATATTAATATGCCCTCTGCAAGCAGTCACAGGGATGTGATCAGAGATCAGCTACTCTGACATAAGTGCTAACTGTCATAAAATTATCTATACATGTGTCATAGAATGGTCTAGTACTTTAACTTATTAATATTTTCCAACCAAATTCGTTGCATTTATTTCTAAATGTCTCACAGATTGTACTGTTATCATCATGCATAATCAAGTTTATATCTCCCAAAATCCAAGTCTCGTGCCTACCATTATTGTTGTTAATTTCAAATGCCGCGATCTTATCTAGGAAACAAGTAAATCTTTGTACACATTCAACTGTATGTTTCGGAATACGATACACAGAGACAACTAAGAAATCTTTGTCACCAGGGACGGAGATATAGACACAGATTGCTTCATAATCACTCATTTGTATGGTTAATTCATTAACCTGTGTAGCATATCTGGCAATGGCAGGAAACCGTGTTATAAGGGCAATATATAATAAATAGACTTGCACTCGTTGTCTTCAGGGGTTTAATTAGATTACGACACCTCCAGCTTTTCCCCCCTTCTATCTGCTCCATATAAAACTCTACCAGGGGTATTGTGGAAGTTGGTTTTTGGCAATGGCAGGAAACCGTGTTATAAGGGCAATATATAATGAATAGACTTGCACTCGTTGTCTTCAGGGGTTTAATTAGATTACGACACCTCCAGCTTTTCCCCCCTTCTATCTGGTCCATATAAAACTCTACCAGGGGTATTGTGGAAGTTGGTTTTCATTCCACCTTTGAACCATGTTTCACTGAGACATAGAATGTCACTTCTTCCAAGTTACTTAGATGTACTTCATGCTTTTTACCCTCAAAGTTGCTACATTTAACTGATGTAAACACTACTCCTTTTCAGGTCCTTGAAAGTATTAAGTTTAAGAGCCATTTTAAAGAGAACCTTAATACTAACCAATACCAGAGCTCATTAACAACATGATATAAACTAACAAAGGATATAATCAAACCTTTTCTTTTCTTTCAGTGGTATATTGCGACTTTGTTGCTTCGGGAAAGTAAGTAAACATGCAGAGTTCTTTTAAAATATTTATAATCAAATACTAAATTAGTTTTTCCACCCCTTTCAATAGCTATGGAACTTGCCTCTGGTCAATGTGTTCAGCCAGTTAGTTAGTCAAAGAAAACTTTAGAACTATACTTTCTATTCGTGCCATTATTGGTACCGCAGTTAATGACTTTTTCGTTCTACCTATTGCTTATCTGAACTACTTGAACTACTTGAACTATTCTGCATAATTTATGGCGTATTTACCACAAATTATCCTGTATAAACCGTGGCCTATATATAAGGTTGTGTATTGTGGCTTGTAGGAGGTTCCCAAAGTCAGGGTGTGATGTATACAAGGGGATCTTTCACTGTGGAACAGTACTCAACTATAGCTCGATGCAGCAAGTTGGGAACCTAAAACTTAGTTTTTCCTGAATTTTCACTAAGAAATGCTGTAATTTAGCCAAGAATTATCCGATTTGCACAATATTTGCAGCAAATGAAAGATGAAACTCATTGCTTTCAGGCCAGGGTAGAGGGTATTACATTATTATAGTGCACAGTTTACCACTGAAGTACAAATTATAAATTTAAAAATCATTTGTTTAAAGAAATTGCTGTTTTTCAAGGTTTGGCCCTATATATTTTGTAAAAAAATATTCCAATCATCAGTTTTTCATAGATAGTGCATAAAACTGAGTATGCTTTTTTTTCCTACCTCTATGGTGGCTCATTACACTATGGGAGACATGTGATTTTTGTTAGTTTGCAAAAACTGTGATTTTCAGTAAAATTTCTGCTCGGTTTTTGATGCGGTACCACATAGATCACCATATATGGACGCATGATCACCCACTGTTACCAGAATTATCCATTATGTTCTACTTGATGATCTTCAAAGGCATGTAAAATATTTAAGTGATACAATAATTGTGAGAAGAATAAGACACATCTTATGATTCTAGTCTTTGGTCCCGACAACGCCTTTGTTGCTATTTACAGCTAAATAGCTCAATAGTGCATCATAATAGGCCTCACATGCCTAATATGGGGTTCTAATAGCATTTCAATATGGTTTTCAATGAATCATCAGGTCAAAACAACAATTGATGATGGAATTTAATAAAAACAAAAGGGGTTTGCACCATGGACCTGTTCACATTGTTCAGGTCTTCAGATATTCTTATCTTGAAAATGATGAAGACATTCATGAGCATGGTGCCTTTCCAGCCTGTAAGGAACCTACAGAGGGTATTTTGTCTAGTCTGACATGTATTATGAGGGAATAATGCATAGCAAATTATTCTATTTTCATATTTTGTTATGATTTTTGAGGCGTGAAGGGTGGTATCACGACAGGCTTCAGGAAGGCATTTCTCAAGATGGTACGACCAGATCCCCTTCAGATCACAGTGGGATCTCTCAATAGAATGCCAGTATAGACATGTTATGTATCTAGTGGTCACCAATGATTACATTGGTACGACTGTTCTACCAAACCCTATGTAACCACTACATGAAGTCCTGAACATATTGAGCAGTTGCAGTGCATTACCTACGATCAGCAACTTGAATTTTGAGGGTTTCAAATCGTAGTGGATTAGTGCAGTCGTACCATCTAGAGAAATGCCCTCCAGGTGATGAATTCAATTATTCTGTTTTGTTCCAGTGGAGTTCGCAGAAGACATTACACTCACCAGCATGCCCCACCCCCACCCCCGATAAAAGAAGTGAAGAAAAGAGGAACAATGTTACTTCATTTTGTTCCAGGCTGGTCACGTGCAATACAGACAGCATCCGGTAACATGTTCATACTCCATACACCAGTGTGCCCTACCTCTTTTCTACCCCGCCCCCGAACCACCAAAAAACGCACGAAACAAAAACAAAGAAATAAGAAAAGATGAATCGGTGAAGTTTATAGAGAGGATACATCCATGGACACGTTCTACCTCCCCCCCCCCCAAAAAAAAAGGATAAATCCACCAGGATATACTACTTTCTTTCAAAAAAGATAAAAAGACAAATCAAATTACTTTATTTTCCCCCAGGCCTGTGGAGTTCATAGAAGACTACATCACCCAGCACGTGCTACCGTTCTATGCCAATACTCACACCACCACTTCTGTCACTTCACAGCAAACTTCTACTTTCAGGGAGGAGGCCAGGTACCGTAAAGCTTGTAAATGATAATTATAATCTTCTTTTTTGAATAAATGATTGATCATAATTGAAATTTTTAAAAATGGGCATGGTGTATTCTTGGAAAAGCGGACCCTATAGGGCATAAAGTGCACTGCAAAAATAACTGTTAAATGTACCAAGGATTCTCGTAAAACTGAAAAGTGAACCACCGTATTCGTATATTGCAGTGAACCATTGTAGTTTTTACTATAAGCCCCAGGTGGCAGTATGGTGACCTTACAAGGACTCTCTATGAAAATAACGTTGGATCTCGCGCAGCTTTAGTACAATGTCCCCGCCGTTATTTTAATGATATATTTTTATTATTCATCAATTGCCGTTATTTAGATGATATTGCTTTTTTTATTATTCATCAATTGCAGGGAGATGATAAAGCTCTGTACTAATGCTACAGACGAGGACGCTGTCATTTTCACCGGTTCTGGTTCTACCTCCGCCATACACAAACTGATGAGTGTCATTGAACTTACAGGACACAAGGCTAGCAACACTGTAAGCACTAATCTCTCCATGGTTTTATTCTGGTCAACTCCAATGTTACACTGTAAACAATAACTGTGAAATCAATCGGGTACCCTCATACAACTGAACAGTGAATGACAGTGATTATATTGCAGTGAACCAGTGTAGTTTTAACAAGAAGCCCCAGGTGGCAGTACTGTGGTATGAGGTATCTCTGTGAAAATAAGGACATCTCTGTGAAAATAATGACAGATCTCTGGCAACTTTTGGACGAGGATTATTCCGACTACATTTTTTTACAGTGCATTTTATAACAGAGGTGGGCTCTGGGGCTTCATTGTAGAAATTACAGTGCTTCATTTGTTTCCCTAGCCCCTTAAAAGGGTCTATATCCCCTCTTTCCTATCCCCTCGGATGTGTGTGGTGTACATATGCGCGGGCACAAACACATCCATCTGTAAAATCATGTAATGTAGTTCTTGTCACATTGATATGACCTTAGCTGTCGAAATGGCATTAAATATCTACTGTAATCACAGATATTTCTGCTTGTCTGAATTTTCGCTTGAACATAAATTTGCTGACAAACAAAATACTTCCAATGCATAGGCTACTGGTAATAAAATACTTTCTTTAAACTAGAATACACTTTTTACTTTAATGTGCATATTTTTCTAGGTATGAATGATACAAGTAATAGATGATGGCATGTGATTGTGGGATGAACTATAATCAGCTTGTCTCAGACATTGTGTGGCGAGGTCGGGTGGGCCCATGGGGTGAGGTCGGGTGGACATGGGGTCATAAAGTTTGGGTTAATTAAGTGCAAAAATATTTGCTGAATACATAAATTCACTGACTTTTAATTTCCGTGAAATCCGCGAAAATTTGTATACAGTGAATTCAAATGTGATTACAGTGTTACTTACTGCGCACTCGTAGCGTTTCACTGTAATTACAATTATGCTGATTCAGCATGCTGTTCTACAGGGACACCTGGTAGAGTCAACAGATTGAACTGAAATATAATACCTCTGTGTTTACTTTATTCCATTCAGGCAGTCATAATAGGACCCCATGAGCACCACTCCAACATCCTCCCATGGAGGGAGTCTGGGGCTAAGGTAAGACTGGTAGTTATATAAATATATAAACAATCCCCAACCACCCCCCCTAAATTGATCTACAACAAAAGACCATATAGTTGGCGTACTGTTGAAAAGAAATTTCTGACATCCATTCCCCTCAGGGGTGTGGTTAAACTGAACGGCATTCTCTAATGCCCCTTTTCTCCGGCGATGAGGTAGAGGTATGTACATATACATGTTAATAACGTTATGGTCCTTTGGTGCAGTGGGTGAGTCAGCCACCCGGGCTTTGCCCTCCACTTGCCGGATAGGTGGCAGCATCTGTTCGGGAGGTGTGAGAGAGGCACGGTGTGGCGCCACTGTCCTGACCTATAAAAGGAGGACAGGGCTCAGTCGCCGCGTCAGAGTTAACTAGACCACCTCCATATAGAGATCTCTCGAGGCTAACCAGAGAATCCGGTGTCTGTTGAGAACTACCCGAGCTACCTCCGGGTAGCCGTGCTTGTGTCATACGGAACAAAATAAAACCTGTTCGCATACACCTGAATCCTCTTCTTGTTGGCTCGTTTGTAACTAAAGTAGAGAGAAGAACCATTACATAATCAAAAGTAGCCTCAAACTCCTTGTTTTTAAAGGGAATTTTACCAGTATTCTATGACATAAAATGTATACCCATGTGGGGGTGCACGAATGGAATATTCTTTTGCTTGTTAGCCCATTTAGCTGCAGCTCATGGAGCACTGGTATTTTATGAAGAAACACCCAGTTCATAGCAATCCCCGTTAACGTCTGTCTAGGTATATACACAGAACTTTACATCGATTCACCCCAATGAGAGGTATCCCCCCCCAAAGGGCGCAGCCCGAGCGGGAGACACCTCCCCGAGGTGTAGATCAACCACAATCTACACCATGGGTGTTTAGTTCTGAATTTATTTCATGTTTTAGGGATGAAAAGATGCTTAAATTCAATTAAATAAACATGTAAATAAGTCATGTGACCAGCAGTGACGATCAAAACATGCTATGCCACAGGGGTTGTGGTGATCGGGCCTTCAATGCTATCTTTATGGTAAGGTGAAATATGAAATAAAATTGTAAACTAACGCTTTGAAGGTGTGTCGTATAAAGGAGACGACCCATGGACAGCTTGACATGGAGGATCTTAAGGACAAACTTCAGGTTGGTACATCTAGAACTAAAGGATTTAAAGTTAGTATTTCTCATGAGTGGGACTCAAAACTGTGTCAATCAGTTTATAAATTACAACGGCAGATGATGACTTTTTCCTCCCTCGCAAATAATGTTCCTTATACGTGGCTGTAATTGGAAGCCCACGGTGCACATCTTGGTGGCCATGAGGATGAAGACCATCAGCTGTTTCAAACCAATTGTCATTAGAAGCGCCTTGTACCTAGAAATTAAAAGATACTTAGTCTATGAATAAGCCTAAAGATAAAATATACATTATAAGGTAATCGTCATATGCAAGCCTGAACTGTAAAGGGACCTAGCTTAAAAAACTTAATTCAAGGATAGTTAGGAGAGGGCAATTCTTTATTGTAATTTAATGGCCATGGGTTACTTTTGATTTTCAAACGTTCGATTTTATCACAGTATATTGGACAAATGCAAGGATAAATTAGAAATTCAATCATCACTTATTCCAACTTTTCAGGAGAACAAAGAATCAGGTTTGGATCTGATTGTGTCTCTGTCTGCCGCTAGCAATGTGACGGGTATCAAAATTGACTCTGTCCTCGTCACGGAACTTGTACACCAATATGGCGGACTCTGCTTCTGGGACTACGCATGTGCTGGTAAGTTACTGATTTAAGAAGAATAGAGTTTTAGATCAAAGAAATATAAAGAAAATGTTTCAGCTTTCTACACACAAAAACAAAAGATAAATAAATGATAAAAAGATAAATAAACAAAGCAGAAAGACAACAACTGAACAAAGTGAAGCTGTAGCACTTGCTCCAAACTAAGTTCTGAAAAACAATATTGGCTTATTTCAGCATTTCATTATCCTAGTAGCCCTCTATGCCTAGCTCCTACACAAGACCTATTTGACGTACAGCTTTTAGTACTTAAATTGGTTTTAACAGTTTCCTACACAAATGCTTATTGGTCAACAATGCTCATTTGAGAAGCCAGCGAATAAGTGGGCCAGCATGGTTACTGTTTTAAAACAGATTACATCTTACATTATTTGTATTATACCAATGCTCTAGATAACCTAACTTTTCAGGAAAGCATTTCTTAAGATGGCACAACTAGACCCCTTCATGTAGAGTGATCGCTCACTCTAACGCCATCACAGCCCTTCATCTAGTGGTGATTGCACCTCTACTACTGCCCTACACTGTCATACCGCTGCAACCTCTTTGCAGTACATTGCTTCTATTTTTTTTTAAAACAGTGGTAGTTGCTGTCAGTACAAATGACCCAATGTGGATTGTACTGTACCTACTGCAGTGGTCTTTATCGCCCATTTACAATTGGGGCTGAGAGTGAACCAGACTCTAGGTCTGCTACAGTAAGTGATAATACAGGGCAGTAGGACCACATTGCCTATTATCACTCACTCTAATTTTGAGGGTTTCAAATCATAGTGGCTGTGTTCGGTTGTACCATATTGAGAAAAACCTCCCCGTGTTAACATGATCGTGTTTGTATTTTGCAGGCCCCTACCTTGAGATCAACATGAATCCTACAGCAAAAGGGTATGTTATGCAGCAACAACATAGATAATATAATTAGTTTAAAGATATTTTTCAGTTTTTGAACATTTTATTCTTAACATGACATGGTAAGCGTGGTCTCCCTGTGTTTGGGAACTGGGCTTGACTAAGGACCTCACAATAATCCATCTAGGTATATGCGTCATTGCATGTATGATGTTTAATCACAAGTGATCGTAGCAATCATGTGCATACAAATGCAGATAGCATGGGTATAATAGTAGAGCAAAGTAGGATATTAATTAATCCACATGAACCACACTAATTAGTGGCAGCAAAGGTTCCAGCGTTTCATGTGCGTTATCTACATATCACATGGGCGTGGAAAGCAGGGGGGACATGCCCCCCCCCACTTTTGGCCAACTCCTGAAAAGGTCAAATCTAAAAGGTCAAGCAAAGGGAGGTCAAAAATTGCAGAAAACCCCCCTGGTCCCACCCACTCTGAGACTGCTTCCCACGCCCCTGTATAATCATACAAAGTATTCAATTATTTAGCTCTCCGAGTGGTATATATCATCCTTTTATCCTCATGCCATATCACAGTCTTATGTAGTAGTTGGTATCACTAATAGGGAACATGGAGCACTTAAACAAGATATCAAATATCAAGTGAAGTTTTAGAATACTGATATGATTTAGTCTTCCTATGGATGGATTTGAAGGTATATTGTGAAAAGATGCTTTCCATTTTTCAGGTATAAAGATGCAGTTTTTATCTCACCTCACAAATTTCTTGGAGGACCAAGCACTCCAGGTAGGAAGCATGATTAATATTTAGCCTTTGTTCTGGTGGTGTATATACTATTATTTCATTTATATTGATAGCTAAGAAGGTGCTATTCACCAATTCTGTACACTGTTATAAAAGTGTCGTTGGAATAACGATGGAATCCTTGTCCCAAAGTTGGCATCTATCATAACTTTCACAGAGATTCCTTGTACCACCTTACTGCCACCTGGGGCTTCTTGTAAAAACTACACTGGTTCACAGTAATGAAATTACAGTGGTTTACTGTGCAGTTTTACAAGGAGCCCTGGTAGACTCACCAGTTATCTTTTACAGTGTATATTGTTGTTACAGGTATATTGATAGCTAAGAGGGCACTGTTCACCAATAAAGTACCAGGAGGTGTAGGTGGCGGCACCGTGTCGTATGTAAGTCATCCTCTTTTTCTTTTCAAGAAAAAAACTTTATTGGAAAGTTCGGGTGTAGGTTTAGATGTTAGATCATCAGTTAAAACATGATTTTTATAAGAGTACACCATGTGAAATATGGGTCATTGTTTACAAACAAAGATTTTGACTTTGCTACCATGAATAAGTACCACCTAGATTGATAAAAGAAATGTAGTTTATACATTGTAGTTTATGGTATGAATTGAAACCCTCAGTGATCATAGAAAATGTGGTACAACTGCTCTGTACGATTGGCATTTAAAGTTAGTATATTCGATGATTGGGTTTCAGAAATAGATCTTCTCTAAAATGTTACAGGATGTTCATATAGACTATTTTTACTCAACTCTACACTGTAATCATCCTTATTCTCAGCAATTTCGCTAAAATTTAATGTTATTGATATATTGATGCCTAAGGTGCGCATTTTGGAGGGAACAAATTAAGTTGCGCCCTCCAGAGGCTGAATATTATGGTTCCCCAGGCGTGATTCTTTTCTGCCCATGGATCAGATTTTATTACTACTAATCCTTAGGGATGTCATTGACATCCTATTTTTGTCAATTCCGATTATCATATTTTTTTGTCTCGATTTTCCAATATTTTCCCGAAAAATACCGCTGGAAAAGGTCAGCCGATACAACCAGGTCATAGGTTGCAGTAAAATCAGGAGAGCCGTTTTAAGGATGTCACATCTGATACCTTCAATACCTGATGTTTTATTAACATTTATTTCCTTGAACAAAAGCTCAACTAAGTCTTTATCTACCCTCACCATTTCCTCAACTGAATCAGCAGGCTCCTCCAGCAGAATTCTACGAGGATGAATGCCTGGTTTGGTCTCATTTCCATGACAAAAATATTAATCAAGGAAAACAGTGTTGCATAGTGGAATTATAACTTTGTACTCTCATCTGAAAAGAAACATACGTGTAATTGTCATTTTATCCTCGCTTTCTTGAGGACTTCTACTGTCAATTTAATTATCCTCTTGTTTCGCCACCCCCCCCACCCCGCAGCCACACCTTATGGGCATTTTGGGCTTGTTTGTTTGAAAATATAAATTTGTCAGGGCAAAAAAATATTTTAGTTGTTGAGAATCTATTACCCTGAAACCATTGTGAGAATGCTAGGTATCTATGTCAATGCATTAGTGATACCGTAAGCTTTAAAATGATACCAAACGTGACTATACATATCACAAGATATCATGTGTTTCAGTGAAGATTTTTCATATTTTCTGAATGACACACTTTCATATATCGATGTAACAGTAATGCTAATATGATATTCACTATTTCAATAATGACGATACTTCGATATTATGAATATCGATGACATCCCTACCCATCCTTATAAATATGAAATAAATACAGTGTTTAAAATACAGATTTAAGCAGGAATTAGAAAATCCCATTTTTGGATGTACTTTATTTTAGTAATAACATAGGGTTTGGTAGGGCAGTCAGACCAGTGAAATCATTAGTGACCACCAGATGCAGGGCTGTATTGGCATTAGAGTGAGGTATCCCACTGCAATTTGAAGTGGCTTAGTTTTACCCTCTTGAGAAATCCCTTCTAGGTGCATATCTAGGCATGATGCACTCCTGCATTTTTCCTCCCCCATGCAGATGCTCAATAATGCTGCAAAAGGTTTGAGTTTGAAAAGTTTTATTTGGCAATAGATCAATTCAAGTACAAATAGCTGTTCGTCTCTGCCAAAAGTAATAAACAGAGGCAACCATCAAAAGAACAGTAAATGATGAAGACAAGTTGGTATCATAAATACACATACAACAATTTATCAAATCTTGCACTGCAGCAATACAGCTAAGAGTGTCAATCACTTTCGGATGGAGTCTTTTTTAGTTCATTTATATTGAGTCCATGAAGTTTGGCTTACTTGCACTGTGTTGGGTTGCAGCTTCTAGCATGTCCCATTGTCTTGCTCCTCTAAATAGAGGACTTTTCTCATTTAGGGCTCGATTTGCCCTGCTCACTCTCAATCTTCACATTGTTTCGAAGTACACAAATTGGTTCAATTACTTTTTCAGGCATTTTACTGAAGTCATACATTAACCATAATAGCACCTTTTTCCTTCCCTCAGTTAACCTTTTACTTCCAGCTCATTCAAGCAATTCAGCCCTGCTCTCGTTCACCGCTGATCTTATCGATAAGCAACAGCGTAAGCAGTTGTTCTGAATTGTCTCAAGCTTTTTCTCTTTCTTAGCTTTTGCACCGTCAATCACACAACTACCATAATCAAAGACGGGTAGTACCATTGAATTATATGTCCGTAGTGCCAGACACTTAGTCATCCAACGCTTTAATTTCTTAAGTTTGTACAATCGCACTAATGCAGCATCCTTCTTCTTATCACAGAACGCACTGAATAACAGGAAGTTATCTATGTCAACCCCTAGGTAACAGAACACCTCAACTACATCAAGGACTTAACCTTTCATCATAACAGGCGGGGGTACAATAATCTGAGTGCGACCATAATATCTTTGTCTTTTCAGTGTTTACAGTCAGTCGCTGTTTTGTACACCATTGTCTCATGCGTTCCAAATCTTCATTCATTAGCGCACACAAAACATCCATATCTTTACCCGATGTGTATACCACAAGATCATCAGCATAGAGTATGAAATCACAGCTGTGTATTACATTCTTAATGCCATTGATATAGAGGATGAACAAGAGGGGGCCAAGTACGGACCCCTGCAGTACGCCACATTTTATCGGTAATGGACCTGACAGTGTACTGTTTGCCTTTGTTTTTTGACAGCGACCTTCCAGGTAGCACTTAAACCATTTTTGTTTTTTTTTTCCGATCATCTGACTTTTTGTGGCTTACCATGTCAAAAGCCTTCCTCAGATCGAGGAAGGCCACGACTGATAAGTCACCCTATTGTGTGCCTTATATACTGCATCCTCCAAGGTGCAAATGTCTATGGGGTTGATACTCGCCTGTATGTCTAGCTTGAAGTGCTGGCGAGCACACTCACCAGCACTTCATTGGTGCATCATGCAGACCAATGGGCATAATGCACTCCTGCATGTCTCTTTTCCTGTTCCCACACAGGTGTTCAGTAACAGTACAAGGTATCTAAGTGATATAGAGGAGAGGGAGGAAGGAGGTACCCCAGCTATTATAGGCTCCATCAGGGCAGCTCTCGCCTTTCAGCTCAAGCAGGTAATTTCACCCATTTCTACTACAGTAAACAAGACTACACCACAAATTTTCACCTTTTGCAGGTCATTTTGACCTGAATTTTTTTTCTGCAATTCTGGGTTGATTTTGGTAGAAATGATTTAGCTCAAATATATTCAGAGGCAGAGAACAAGAATGAACTTAACGCTTTAAGGGTCGCTGATGCAGGAGTGCCGAGGCATTAATGCAATTAGCCCCCTCCCCCTTCAAGTGTTAAGCATTTATCTCATTTTGACCCTTGATAATGGTCTGATTTGTATTCTTTGATTATGCACATGTTAAGGGTCAATGTTTTTTAAATTGCAGGATGTGGGTTCTGAGACAATAGAGCACATGGAAGATGATTTGTGCAAGTAAGTGGTTTAAATAAATGATTGAGATAAGTGATTTGAAATATAGGCATGGCTCAGATTTGAGGTGGGAAAAGTGATGAATTCGTTTTGTGAGTGTTAAAAAAAATCGTTTTTAGACCTCTCTCTATGACAGAAAGATATTCACCCTTTTTCAAAGAAAGAGGTCATTTGTTACCATAGAGTAAACTCTCAGACCCCTTTATGGAAGGACCAAAGGTTTTTGTTGCAGGCACACGAAAAACAACAAATCCCCACTCCTGTTGAAGAAAAACAACCACTCCCTCAATGGATTACCATATATAGTAGCCTGTTCAAATGCCGGGTCTTTGAATGGGCAGAAGTCTCAAATAAGCGTGGGACATACTGATTCAAAAAATTTACACTATAACTTATGTCTTGAATAAGCGCCTGGTCATGTATATGCACCAGGGATATGGTGGTGTTGAAATCTATGAGTGCCGGGACACTTAAACAGGGCACTACTTTATATAATTAATTATTCATAATCACCCACTAAAGATAAATTTATACTTTTTTCAGGCGAGCGTTTCAGCTGTGGAGGAAGAACGGTAACATCCAGATCCTGGGTAGTCATACTGCGGATAGATTACCTATATTCTCCATCCTGGTCTCCCACCCACAGACCCGTACCTTCTTACACTACAACTATACCTCCATGCTACTTAATGACTTGTATGGTATACAGAGCAGGGGAGGGTGCGCATGTGCAGGACCTTATGTCATAGTAAATATAATCTAACTCTCTTAGCCCCGGTGATGATCAAGTGTATCATACCCATTGATCAGCTTTTTCTTTTAAATCTGTTTATTTATACTGTTGGCCTTTATTTAGAGAATAGACAACAATCTTCATCACATCGAGACTGTCTGTTGTCCTATAATGCACATATGCATCTGATTGAATTATAGGACAACAGGCGGTCAAGATGTGAAGAAGGAGTTGTCTTTATAAAACGTTTTACATTTCATTCCAATCAATCAAGTACCCAATCAAGGTATATCTAAAAGAATTAAGGGTACCTGACTGGTTTACAACTATGGTGACCTTGCTCAGCTGTGCACTGTGTTCCTATAATGCACTCAAGGTCACTTCTATCGTGAAGCAGAGCACTGCCAGCCGTTCTATTATGGTTACCAGTGTATGTAAAGGCGGCCTATGCTGGTCTAAGCATACAGGTAGGACGCAGCTGGCAGGTAAGGTAGCGACTAGGGTGACCCCTATGATCGGTATGTCTAACTATGGGGGATGTGTGTGTACAGTGTACACGTAGCACTATGATATACAATGTATAGCAATAGAAATATGTATAGAGTTAACATGTATATAAAGATGAAAGATTTCCATATATAACAATATATCAAGCCAAAGCACCAATTCTAACACTCTAGATATCAAGTGAGGATTCGGTATGCAATGGCTTCTACTTTGTACTTTGTTCAGGTAAATAAGAAAAACAATGTGGAGAATAGGTGAAAGAAATGGGTTGCATCCACCTCAAAGCAAAAAAAATAGGGTGGCAGCATTACAGGCATTACAGGCGTCACAGGTATTCCTTTGTTTTTTTTTTGTTTTTGTTATATGCCAGTTTCACATAATGCTGCCACCCCATACTACATAGTGGAGCCCTGGCTATAGTCAAGAATAGTATCACACAGTAGATCGTGTCTCGTTCAATACAGGTTAATGACCTGGGGTTAATTACCAGACTATACTTTTAATATCTGTTTGGCTGTTCATCTTTCACTTTCAGTATCTTAACATCTTTCACTTTCAGTATCTTAACATTTATGGGATGATTAGCTATTTTGTATAACCTTCACAAGCTTATAAATACCTTACTGCGAAATAGCGATTGAATTCAGCCCTTCTTTATGAGAGGTATAAAGTGAGTTTGAGTCACTCTATCTTCACCAAGGCTATGTGCCTCGAAAAAAAAAGGGCACATTATTTTATATTCCATCTCAAAGTGAAATGGTGTCCATAGAAGCATATATATGAATGAAATATGAATTTAAAAGGAATAAATTCATTATTTTCCAACTTTTTATCTTTGGTGGGGGTATACAGGGGTTACGCATCTCAAATTCAAAAGCCAATGCCAGATTCTTGTTACTCATGTTGAATAGCATCTTTTTTATTGGTTGTGGGTAGTGTGTGGTCCTTTTGGTTAATTAACCTTTTGCCTGTTCTTGCAATCCCGCTAGCCAACATTTCATTGCTCTGGGAGTGTGTATCAATGAATTATTTTATGTGAATAACTTCTTCCCGTAGAGATAGCATTGCGCGGCCGATCGCCACACCCCCAGTGGCGTAACTTGTGTCGATCCACCACAGCGGCTGATCCACCACTGCAGCCTCGTTCTAGGTGCATGTAAACATTCAAAATGGCGGACCGGCGCTTGTACGGGGAACTACGGTACCGGATTTTGATAGTTTTTCCTTATTTAAACCTCTAAAAACATAACTCCCTCGTGGTGGATCGACCACCTCGTACACCACGGTCGTTTAGTTCTATCTATAAGGGTCACTCGCCATGTATCGCGATGACCAGCGGGCATGATGCACTATCCGCCTTTTAAGGTTTAATACATCATTCCAATTGTACCTTTATCAAATGAATGCAGTTCTAAGATGTGGACTCAGGAGACCTACATTCATGCATCATGATGACCCAATGGCAAAAAGTATTAATGCTTCTCTCTATAAGAGCTGCTCATATATAAATCAGGGCCAGATCAAAAAGAGGTGGTCTAGGGGGGGCACAGCTAAGAAAATTTTGTCATGGGGGGCACAGCCAGGGCCTATTGTTAAGAGTTTAACCAAGGCCCAATTTCAGGGAGTCTAGACCACCCACTAGATCGGCTACTATTCATCCAACATTTCGACCACTGCCCAAACCTTCACGCTTCAGATTTGAGCAGCTTAAAGTTGCTAAAAGGTGCAGAAACGCTGGTGATTTAGCAATTTTTTAAAAGCACCTTTTTGCTGCTTAAATTTGAAGGGTCAAGCAGTGGGACCCTGCATGGTTGTTAAATATACACTGCTGGAAGCTCTGCATGATGCACCAATGAAGCGACGGCAGGCAGTCTCGCAAGCACTTCATAGGTGCATCATGATGACCAAGGACTTGTTGTGTATAACAGAGGAGGTGCTGGACGGACTGGTGGGATATAAAGGGTTAAACAGAGTCTTAATATTACAGACTGGTGGGATATAAAGGGTTAAACAGAGTCTTTATATTACAGACTGGTGGGATATAAAGGGTTAAACAGAGTCTTAATATTACAGACTGGTGGAATATAAAGGATTAAACAGAGTCTTGATACTACAGACTGGTGGGATATAAAGGGTTAAACAGAGTATTTCTATTACAGACTGGTGGGATATAAAGGGTTAAACAGAGTCTTTATATTACAGACTGGTGGGATATAAAGGGTTAAACAGAGTCTTTATATTACAGACTGGTGGGATATAAAGGGTTAAACAGAGTCTTTATATTACAGACTGGTGGGATATAAAGGGTTAAACAGAGTCTTTATATTACAGACTGGTGGGATATAAAGGGTTAAACAGAGTATTTCTATTACAGACTGGTGGGATATAAAGGGTTAAACAGAGTCTTTATATTACAGACTGGTGGGATATAAAGGGTTAAACAGAGTCTTTATATTACAGACTGGTGGGATATAAAGGGTTAAACAGAGTGTTTATATACAGACTGGTGGGATATAAAGGGTTAAACAGAGTCTTTATACTACAGACTGGTGGGATATAAAGGGTTAAACAGAGTATTTCTATTACAGACTGGTGGGATATAAAGGGTTAAACAGAGTCTTTATATTACAGACTGGTGGGATATAAAGGGTTAAACAGAGTCTTTATATTACAGACTGGTGGGATATAAAGGGTTAAACAGAGTCTTTATATTACAGACTGGTGGGATATAAAGGGTTAAACAGAGTCTTTATATTACAGACTGGTGGGATATAAAGGGTTAAACAGAGAATTTCTATTACAGACTGGTGGGATATAAAGGGTTAAACAGAGTCTTTATATTACAGACTGGTGGGATATAAAGGGTTAAACAGAGTCTTTATATTACAGACTGGTGGGATATAAAGGGTTAAACATAGTCGTTATATTACAGACTGGTGGGATATAAAGGGCTAAACAGAGTCTTTGTATTACAGACTGGTGGGATATAAAGGGTTAAACAGAGTCTTTATATTACAGACTGGTGGGATATAAAGGGTTAAACAGAGTATTTATATTAAAGACTGGTGGGATATAAAGGGTTAAACAGAGTCTTTGTATTACAGGACTTGTTGTGTATAACAGAGGAGGTCCAGGACAGACTGACGGGACATCTCCTGGACAGAGAGTAAGAAATATACCATTTAATATGTATCTTATACATCAAGAAATTCAACAAACTCTTAATTATTAATGTATTCAAATAAAAATCACAAACATGTGGAGCAGGAGGGTAATTCATAGAAAAGACAAAAAAACTACAAAATATTCTGTAATCAAAGGATGCATTCAGAAACGATCCCTGTAGAAAGAAATTGTGCACCTAAAACTGCACTTCGTATAAAAGAAAAGACCACCCTTTTTCATGTTCATTTATTTTGATAGTTTTTGTGTTAATAAATATAATATTTTGACATACTTACAAAAATATGCTCTCTATAAGGGAGATCAGCAGCCCTTTTTGCTGTATTGTATGACGTCACAATTGATTACATGCAGCAGGTACTGCATTGAATATGAATGGATGCTGATGTAAAACATGTTCATTAATAGAATATTACAACGCACAACATTATGATATCATCCAGAAGCTCTTTCCTGTGTAATCTAATGCCATTTATCAAAGCAAATTAACAACCATGGTCTAAGGAAAGATATGGAGAGCATTTCACGGTAGACTAGCAGTGCTGGGCAGTCATATCTCTGTTGTATTTAGTCAATTGTGACGTCAGAAAGGCCTGTTGCTCTCCCTTAAAGTAGTGCATATTTTTAGCGCACAAAACCTATCAAAATAAATCAAGATAAAAAAGGGTGGTCTTTTCTTTTAAGTAATAGTGCTTATCCTTTTTCCTAGAGATTTGAATAAAGTATGATATGTTGTTTCAGTGCAAATGGAATGTATAAGGATCCCATCAACGTACTAAAGTAAGCATCATTTCTGAGCCTTGAAGTTCACTGATATAAAAAAAAACTGAATTCCATGGATGCCATTGACGGACGTTATACTACTAAGATTTATAGGAGAATATGAAAACAGGTTTTTGAACAGAAATCAGATGCCTCTGACTGGCACATTATATGTGATTACATTTGGACCTTAACGCTATGGGACGTTTGATCACTGTGCAGACCACAGGCAGGTGATTGTAATCAGGCTGCACCTACAGGCAGGTGATGGCAGCGAGCCTTGTTTTCAGCTCCAACTAGGTCATGAGGTCATGACGTCACACACAGCAATGGCGGCCGCCTGTCGGGATTTGGGAATAATAGTGAACCAAATAATCATACTCCAAGCTCTAATAGAACTAGAAACAATTAAAGGGCTAAGGATACTGTCCCTATGCCGTCCATCAGTGACTGACAGCCGTCAGTTGGCAGTTTTGTGTATACAAAGATGAAATTACCTGCCTCTGGCCTGCATAGTGATCAAAGTCTCATAGCGTTAAGGTCCAAATGTGATCAGTGGTGCGAGCCAGAGCCACATGATTTGAGTTTGTAGGCAATAAAAAAGAAGAAAATGATAACTATAGAATTCGGCTAAGGGTGTGATAATTCATTTCACTGACATGGGGGGGTGTAAGTTTTCATATCATGTCTCAAAAAAGATTTTGCACCCAACTCTTCAGGGTCAATACCCCCACCATGAGGAGCCAATAACTGTGCTAGCATACCCCCTTTAATTGGGCTGGAATATTTTTGTTTTGATGATTCTTTCAGCTTTGTTGTTCACATTATGCATGCATTATTATTCAACTTTCTAGGCCAGGGTTCGCACGGTTGAATTTCCCATTTTTCTTTGAGAAGACAACAGTGGACTTCATTATCAAAGCAGTGGACAGAGTGGCCACAGATGGATGGAAATTGTTACCACTGGTGAGGCTATATATCTATAACACTCTCTTGCCACAGCCATTTAGAAAAAAATGTTAAAAAAGATAATCATTACTTACAAATAGCTCAGGCAATAAGCCCTGGTTTGTGAACACTAGCAGTGAAGGGGAACGGTTTATAATGAGTATGTATAGCTTACGAGTTGGCCAGCTACACGAGTGGTGGTCATCTAGGGACTATTATATTAGGGACGAGTCATTTATTGCCAACTTGGGGCTAGATGGATTTTGGCCAATCGGCAGATTCTTTTTTTACCCTCCCCCCCACCAATATGACAAAAACGATCGCAGCCCCCCCCCCACTAAGAACTGATTTTGCAAAATGACCCCCCAAAAATCAGACAGGCATGTGGAATGACACGTCGCGATTGGTATTAGAAATGCCCATAGTTAGTTTTGTTCCCCCCGGTGTGAAGGTTTATTGGGTTTTGGCCCCCCCACCAACGGGCTCTTTTTCAAACCCCCTTTTTTGACCCCCTATATATCTAACAAGCCCCCCCCCAACCTGGCAATAGATGACTCGTTTCTTATTCCAAAGCATTGATCCTAACTATGGAATCCTTACAGCAGTATATGTTGACGTATACAGTGAGTCGTAGCAGTACTATAGAATCCTTACAGCAGTATATATATGTTGACGTATACAGTGAGTCGTAGCAGTACTATAGAATCCTTACAGCAGTATATGTTGACGTATACAGTGAGTCGTAGCAGTACTATAGAATCCTTACAGCAGTATATATATGTTGACGCATTCAGTGAGTCGTAGCAGTACTATAGAATCCTTACAGCAGTATATGTTGACGTATACAGTGAGTCGTAGCAGTACTATGGAATCCTTACAGCAGTATATATATGTTGACGCAGTCAGTGAGTCGTAGCAGTACTATAGAATCCTTACAGCAGTATATATGTTGACGTATACAGTAATACGTAGCAGTACTATAGAATCCTTACAGCAGTATATATATGTTGACGTATACAGTGAGTCGTAACAGTACTATCAAGTCCTTACAGCAGTATATATATGTTGACATATTCAGTGAGTTGTAGCAGTACTATAGAATCCTTACAGCAGTATATATATGTTGACGTATACAGTGCGTCGTAGCAGTACTATAGAATCCTTACAGTAGTATATATATGTTGACGTATACAGTGAGTCGTAGCAGTACTATAGAATCCTTACAGCTATATGTTGACGTATACAGTGAGTCGTAGCAGTACTATAGAATCCTTACAGCAGTATATATATGTTGACGTATACAGTGAGTCATAGCAGTACTATAGAATCCTTACAGCAGTATATATATGTTGACGTATACAGTGAGTCGTAGCAGTACTATAGAATCCTTACAGCAGTATATATATGTTGACGTATACAGTGAGACGTAGCAGTACTATAGAATCCTGACAGCAGTATATATATGTTGACGTATACAGTGAGTCGTAGCAGTACTATAGAATCCTTACAGCAGTATATATATGTTGACGTATACAGTGAGTCGTAGCAGTACTATAGAATCCTTACAGCAGTATATATATGTTGACGTATACAGTGAGACATAGCAGTACTATAGAATCCTGACAGCAGTATATATATGTTGACGTATACAGTGAGTCGTAGCAGTACTATAGAATCCTGACAGCAGTATATATATGTTGACGTATACAGTGAGTCATAGCAGTACTATAGAATCCTTACAGCAGTATATGTTGATGTATACAGTGTGTCGTAGCAGTACTTTAGAATCCTTACAGCAGTATATATATGTTGACGTATACAGTGTGTCGTAGCAGTACTATAGAATCCTTACAGCAGTATATGTTGACATATACAGTGAGTCGTAGCAGTACTATAGAATCCTTACAGCAGTATATGTTGACGTATACAGTGAGTCGTAGCAGTACTATAGAATCCTTACAGCAGTATATATATGTTGACGTATTCAGTGAGTCGTAGCAGTACTATAGAATCCTTACAGCAGTATATATATGTTGACGTATACAGTGAGTCGTAGCAGTACTATGGAATCCTTACAGCAGTATATATATGTTGACGTATACAGTGATACGTAGCAGTACTATAGAATCCTTACAGCAGTATATATATGTTGATGTATACAGTGAGTCGTAGCAGTACTATAGAATCCTTACAGCAGTATATATATGTTGACGTATACAGTGAGTCGTAGCAGTACTATGGAATCCTTACAGCAGTATATATATGTTGACGTATACAGTGATACGTAGCAGTACTATAGAATCCTTACAGCAGTATATATATGTTGATGTATACAGTGAGTCGTAGCAGTACTATAGAATCCTTACAGCAGTATATATATGTTGACGTATACAGTGAGTCGTAGCAGTACTATGGAATCCTTACAGCAGTATATATATGTTGACGTATACAGTGAGACGTAGCAGTACTATAGAATCCTTACAGCAGTATATATATGTTGACGCAGTCAGTGAGTCATAGCAGTACTATGGAATCCTTACAGCAGTATATATATGTTGACGTATACAGTGAGTCGTAGCAGTACTATAGAATCCTTACAGCAGTATATGTTGACGTATACAGTGAGTCGTAGCAGTACTATAGAATCCTTACAGCAGTATATATATGTTGACACATTCAGTGAGTCGTAGCAGTACTATAGAATCCTTACAGCAGTATATGTTGACGTATACAGTGAGTCGTAGCAGTACTATAGAATCCTTACAGCAGTATATATATGTTGACGTATTCAGTGAGTCGTAGCAGTACTATAGAATCCTTACAGCAGTATATATATGTTGACGCATACAGTGAGTCGTAGCAGTACTATGGAATCCTTACAGCAGTATATGTATGTTGACGTATACAGTGAGTCGTAACAGTACTATAGAATCCTTACAGCAGTATATATATGTTGACGTATACAGTGAGTCGTAGCAGTACTATAGAATCCTTACAGTAGTATATATATGTTGACGTATACAGTGAGTCGTAGCAGTACTATGGAATCCTTACAGCAGTATATATATGTTGACGTATACAGTGAGTCGTAGCAGTACTATAGAATCCTTACAGCAGTATATGTTGACGTATACAGTGAGACGTAGCAGTACTATAGAATCCTTACAGCAGTATATGTTGACGTATACAGTGAGTCGTAGCAGTACTATAGAATCCTTACAGCAGTATATATATGTTGACGTATACAGTGAGTCGTAGCAGTACTATAGAATCCTTACAGCAGTATATATATGTTGACGTATACAGTGAGACGTAGCAGTACTATAGAATCCTTACAGCAGTATATGTTGACGTATACAGTGAGTCGTAGCAGTACTATAGAATCCTTACAGCAGTATATATATATGTTGACGTATTCAGTGATTCGTAGCAGTACAGATTAGGGCCGTATCATTTATTGCCCGGTGGGGATTGGTGGATTGGGGGGAGGCCATTTATGGACGATTCAGGTATTCATTATGATGCATCGTTCCACTTTTTTCTCTAGGGGAGGGGTCATTTTGGAAAATTACACCTTGGGGTCAGGGTGGTAGCTTTAACCATATTGGCAGGAGGGGGGGGGATTGAAAAAGAAAATTTGCAACCCACAGAAATCCACCAACCCTGCAAGACGCAACTTCCAGCAGAGTTGAATAATTACTAGTGTCTGTATCTTTTATCAACTTTAGGCAACTTTAAACAGGAAAATGCCTCAAGTTGCATAAAATTCATTTAAATTTCCAGTATACGTATGACGCGCACAGCGGATCATGGCAGCACAGAACTAAGGGCAGTACCAAGTTAGTGCACCTAACGGATGCTGCCCTTACAGGGGACAGGTTCAAGGTGACAAAGGACACTGGTCTACATCATACTGGGCACATTGACCTACAGGTGAATATAGTTCTCTTCTCTTTTCTTTTCATTAAAATATGAAAATAGGAACATAGAAATGCAAGACAAAGAATCATGATTGGTTTTTATTAGGGTACAATGTTTCAGAGCAAAGTTATTCCTTCATCAGAATTTTTAAAAATAAATTATACCGGGTCTGTCTTTGCTAAAGTTTGCTTTTAATTTTTGAATGTTCTTGATCTCATCATGAATTTGTTAGAAAACATATCAAAGAAGAAAGGTTTTGATAGTGACTTAGGTAGTAAATATCATGCTAAAATCTCCTAATCGAAATCTGTTTGAGGCCAATTATAATAACTAACATTTACCAATAACTGAATAACATGAACAGCAAAGCAATCTTATTTCTCAAAGCGAAATGACTTGTTGACTTTGGAGAGATATGGTTTACTTATTACAGCAAGTGCTAACGGACGCTGACAGGATCTTTGACCAAGCACTGGATATGTGTGAGGTAGGTCTGAGAAAAAGGGATTGGTTATCTAAAACTGATAAAAGAAAACATTGAAAGATTGAAAGAGGGACCAGGAGATGGTATGGTTATGTAGCGTTCTACCCCTCGATGTTATATTGAATCTTTCGATAAACAACGAAGAACAACTATTCAGGTTCCAGTTAAAACTTTATTGTCTAATAACACATAGGCATCAGCCGTTCTCGATCACAGTTACAGGTGGCAGAGTTTGAACTCTATAACAGGTTCGACACTAGGCCTTCTAGTGTCTACAGTTGATATTCCACATACACCTCCTCTGTGCAGCAGCACAGAGGAGTACTAGGATATGGTAGCCGGGCAGCCGCCAACCATCGCTCACGATGGTCAGTCGGGGCTGGACTGACCCTGAGGAAGGCCGTACAACGGCCTTATATACACCGGAGTCGAGGGCCACGTGACCAAGTGGTGACGTGGCGCTGGACTCCAGCGCCCCCAGGCGTCGGGCAATAGAGGTGCTCTCGATGTCGCCCACGAGGACCACGAAGGTACCTCGAAGACGACGCGGGACCACCACAGTTACATAAAATATGTATCTTTGATGCAACAGTTTATATGAAACATGTATCTATGATATAACAGCCATATATTTAAAATATTGATATTTGATATAACAGTTATATATAAAATTTTATCTTTGATATAACTGTTGTATATGAAATATTTATCTTTGATATTACTGTTATATATTAAATATTTATCTTTGATATGACTGTTATATATGAAATATTTATGTTTGATATGACTGTTATATATGAAATATTTATCTTTGATATGACTGTTATATATGAAATATTTATCTTTGATATGACTGTTATATATGAAATATTTATCTTTGATATGACTGTTATATATGAAATATTTATCTTTGATATGACTGTTATATATTAAATATTTATCTTTGATATGACTGTTATATATGAAATATTTATCTTTGATATAACTGTTATATATGAAATATTTATCTTTGATATGACTGTTATATATTAAATATTTATCTTTGATATGACTGTTATATATTAAATATTTATCTTTGATATGACTGTTATATATTAAATATTTATCTTTGATATGACTGTTATATATTAAATATTTATCTTTGATATAACTGTTATATATTAAATATTTATCTTTGATATGACTGTTATATATTAAATATTTATCTTTGATATAACTGTTATATATTAAATATTTATCTTTGATATGACTGTTATATATGAAATATTTATCAGGGGTTGAACCTTGATGATGAGAGAGTGCCTATTGCTGAGGAGGACCAGGAGATGGTTTGGTTCCTCCAGCCCCGGGTCGCCCTTCACTACCTAAGGATCCCTGGTAAGAAGGAGATTGGGCAGAAAAAAACACCATTGAGCATATCCATATGAAGTATTTTTAATGAGTTTAATATGCACCTTAGGATCATGTGAGCTAGTAATAAGTCATATTACGGTACTGCATTTGAAATTCAGTAAAAAAACAAACCCAAACCAAACACATAATGCACATTCTGGTGAAGGGTCCCAATTTTCTGTATCAGCTTTTCTGTCTGTCTGTCTATCTCTCTTTCTCCACCATTACTAGTATGGAGCAGTTGGCCGCCCTCTACTGTAAATGGAAGGCCACGTGTAGTGAAAGAATCAATGACAACGAGTCCAATGTAATTTGACAATAAATTCACTTCAGGTCTCCAGTACCTCCCCCTCCCAGGACAGAGGCAGTTGCCCATTGCAGCACGTAGGAATACCCTGGTCCGGGTCAGGAACCAATTCATCACAGCCCTCAAAAGGCTCGGCCACAACACGGGTAACTAAACACCTCACACACACAACATGTAGAGA
The DNA here is from genome assembly GCA_949317995.1 of Acholoe squamosa. Taxonomy (NCBI): domain Eukaryota; kingdom Metazoa; phylum Annelida; class Polychaeta; order Phyllodocida; family Polynoidae; genus Acholoe; species Acholoe squamosa. The sequence continues at coordinate 4,278,908 of OX439050.1, read as the reverse complement.
CGCCATCTAATTGAACAGCATGAAATAAAGGAGTTAAACTTGTCAAATTTAACTTGACACAGACTCTTCACATTGACAACTTTAGGTGGTCCAGGCACATGGTCCCACCTGGTGACTCTAGAGTGACGCTTATGAATTTGTGATAAACGGAATGTGGTGGCGGGGTGGGGGTCAACTGGATTAGTCCAAGAGGTTCAATCCTTGAGGGGTTATGGTGCACAAACGGTGTATCCATCTTTTCTCCTCTTTGTTTAGTTCCTCAATGCCTTCCATAGATTTGGGAGGGTATCTAATGAAGCTTACACAGAAAAAAATCCAAATTAGTAAATACTAATTTAACTTAGACAAAACCACTGATTAGGCAAAATACCCAACATGTTAGTAATATTTTACTAACGTGTTAGTTGTATTCACTAACCTATTAAGGCAAGCTGGCTTGATTTAGCCAAGAGAGAAAAGCGGTCTTTTTGTCTAAGGGGTTAGTAGTTTTATCTAAGGGTTAGCAGATTTCTTCACACTAGGTGGCAGTGTGGTTTGCATGAGGACTATTATGTGAAGTGTCTATCATGGAAAGGCCTACAAATGTTAAATTAATGGTACTTCTAACGACTATTGACATGATAAAGCCTTCACCATTCAACCTGGCATAGGGCTTAACAGAATACAGCCTATAGGTTTATTATGTTATTGATGGAGCAAGGAAGAAGAATTGAAACACCTTTTCTCTGGAAATTCAAATTTCTCATATATCCACATCTATGGCCCTATGAGTCAAACCCCGAACAACTAAGTTCAGGGGTTTCAAATGAAAATGATATGAGGCATTTAACTTGTTTCTCAAATAGAGAGGCTCTATTCTGGGTGTCTTAATCCATGTGGAGTTTGGATTAAAATAAAAGAATGGGTATTATGGGTATTGAAATAGTCCATGTAGTTAGTGAAAAAGTCTAAGGCAAGTTAGGAAGAATGCCCAACTTGCCTAATTTCTCCTAAGGGTTAGGCGTAAACTCCCAAGAAAACTTCGGTGGTTTGGCGACGTGCAAACTCCCAACTTGCCTTAGCAATTCCAACAAATGTTAGGCGAACAGCCTAAGATATTTAGAATTTTTTTTTCTGTGTAGGATTGTGATGACAGGGCCGTCTTCCCAACATTCTTCGGGTGACCCCACACCTGCAACTATTACCCCAAAATTGACAAAAGCGGCGTGATCACATCTCTCAGAACCGGCCGCAAATTCAGAACCCTAATCAATGTGAATTGTAAGAAGGCTAACCTTATTTATGCCATCATGCAAGTGATGGCATAATATAGGTTGAATTTTTCAACCTATATAGGAACATAAACTGTCAACATGACGAGCCCGTGCACGGTCTGACAAGTTAAATCTGACAGGTTTTGCTTTTATACTACTCACTTTGAATACCGCATTTTGCATCTATACTGATGCTTCTTGGTGTGGAGGCGTCAAAAACTTGTCCCTGTCCCAATAGCGTCAGACACCTTTAGACTGCTAAAGTTACCTCGAGTGGTGCCAAATTTGAACAAGTAGGCCTGGGTGAATAGAACCCCAAAATGTACAGAAAATAGATAGAATAGAAGCATTCATCAAATAACTATGCAAATTTATGTGTCATTGTTATAACATTGTCATTTCAAACACATTAAATGTTTTAATTTTTACCTTTTAGATAACTTCCAAGCTCAGCCTACCTTCTACCGCGCGGACGATGAAGAGGACTAGACTTTGTATATGACATATGAAGAATCTTATGTATAACCTTGCTCACAAGCAATTCATTATTGCATCATGCTAACCTATGGGCATGATGCATTTTTGTATTTACACAGAGGCATTAGGGTCATCCATGAATGACATCATGCAGAATCTGACCATTTCTTGACACCGCCAGACTTTATAGTATTAATAGATGGCATAAACGATCTTATCAGTGATGAAACTGTTCCACCAAAAGCGATATTGCGCAACATACTGCATGAGTGTGCTGTAGGTTTGATGTATACTGCATGAGTGTGCTGCAGGTTTGATGTATACTGCATGAGTGTGCTGTAGGTTTGATGTATACTGCATGAGTGTGCTGTAGGTTTGATGTATACTGCATGAGTGTGCTGTAGGTTTGATGTATACTGCATGAGTGTGCTGTAGGTTTGATGTATACTGCATGAGTGTGCTGTAGGTTTGATGTATACTGCATGAGTGTGCTGTAGGTTTGATGTATACTGCATGAGTGTGCTGTAGGTTTGATGTATACTGCATGAGTGTGCTGTAGGTTTGATGTATACTGCATGAGTGTGCTGTAGGTTTGATGTATACTGCATGAGTGTGCTGTAGGTTTGATGTATACTGCATGAGTGTGCTGCAGGTTTGATGTATACTGCATGAGTGTGCTGTAGGTTTGATGTATACTGCATGAGTGTGCTGTAGGTTTGATGTATACTGCATGAGTGTGGTGTAGGTTTGATGTATACTGCATGAGTGTGGTGCAGGTTTGATGTATACTGCATGAGTGTGCTGTAGGTTTGATGTATACTGCATGAGTGTGCTGTAGGTTTGATGTATACTGCATGAGTGTGCTGTAGGTTTGATGTATACTGCATGAGTGTGGTGCAGGTTTGATGTATACTGCATGAGTGTGCTGTAGGTTTGATGTATACTGCATGAGTGTGCTGTAGGTTTGATGTATACTGCATGAGTGTGGTGCAGGTTTGATGTATACTGCATGAGTGTGCTGTAGGTTTGATGTATACTGCATGAGTGTGCTGTAGGTTTGATGTATACTGCATGAGTGTGGTGTAGGTTTGATGGCAGCCAAATATGAGTCCCTTATCGAGAGTGCTGCAAGAGTAAATAAAGAGACACAAATAGTGATATGTCAACTCTTCGGTGCCTCATTAGGGAGTGGTCATTATTTATCAACAGGGGGGGGGTGGTGGGTTTTCGCGCAGACGCGCGAAAATTTTTTACGCCCCCCCCTCGACGGCAGTAAAAAAATTTTGCGCCCCCCCGCGCCTCCGGCGCGGAGAGTTTTCGCGCCCCCTCTTTGATCTATAGTAGCGCGCGGGCTTTTTTGCTAAAAAGAGGGTAAATTTTTTTAGCCCCCCCTCAAGAGGGGTCAAAATTTTTTTAGCCCCCCCCTCGAGAGGGGTCAGAATTTTTTACGCCCCCCCTCAAACCCACCACCCCCCCCCCTGTTGATAATAAATGACCACTCCCTTATCTTTGGTTGCATCAGGACTAGAGAGAGAAGTGAGCGTCTTCAACCTATGATACATCAACATCTGGCAACAAGGATTTGAAGTAATGAAGAAACAAATATCAGAGGACAGGAGTCCATGATGATATTATTAAAAGCAGACAAACATAAGCTGAGAGGTTCTTGACTTTCCACTACAAGATACTCTAAAAGTTTGGAGATATATCTAGTTAATTAACTTGCACATGTAACGTAGTAAACATAGAGTACCTAAAATATAAGGAGTACCAATTATTGTATATTGAGCACGCATTTATGACTAATTTCTGTTCAATTTAGTGTAATGGCATCTTTGATGAATACAGCGGCGTAGGAAGCATATCTTTGTTAGGGGGGCCCAGTGGGGGCCAACCTCGACTTCCTTAAATTGTCAGCTCAAGTGCAACAGTGCATATACATACTTATATCAAATTTGTATAGAAAAGTAATTTTTGATGAATTTTAGATCTGAATTGAGGCCCAGACCCCCATTTTCCCTATCTCATTACTATATCATTCTAATTTGAGATGCAAAGTTGTAGCTTCTTGTTCAATTTATTATGAATTCTTGACAATTTTTTTTGGGGGGGGCCCAGACATACTCAGGCCCCACCTCCTTAATGATTGGGGGGGCCCGGGCCCCTCTGGCCCCCCCTTTTCCTACGCCCCTGGAATATAGTTATGGTTATTTATGGGTTTGGAATACTGGCTTTGTCCAGGTGGAGATCTACACTCCACAAATTAGGATAGAAACTGGAATGCTCCGACATCTATCCTACTCATTGAGGCTCAAGGTGTCAGAGGCTAGGGGTTTTACCGGTACAAGAAATGTATACATCTATCCTACTCATTGAGGCTCAAGGTGTCAGAGGCTAGGGGTTTTACCGGTACAAGAAATGTATACTGTGATGTAGAACAGCGAATCACCATAATCTTATTGCATAGAACCAGTGTAGTTTTTACAAGAAGCCCCAGGTGGCAGTATGGTGGTACACAAATGTACAAGTAATCACTGTGGGAATAATGACGGATCTCTGGCACAAGGATTCTGCCATTATTTTGACAACATTTTTTTTTTACAGTTTGGGAGACATTGAGATATTGATACAGACATACAACACATAAACAGTACATAATTATCATGAGAACCCCCCGCCAGAAAAATGGATATTTTAGTCTGATCAGTAACCCACCATAAATTTATTTTATTCATAAGAATTGTTTGCGTGGTAACATGACTTCTTTCTCAACCTTCCACCTTCGTCTGTGATGATTTGACCCAGGAGTTCAGATGAACTGACAACCCAGCTCTTAAAGTCATCCTAGATATAAGTCGATAATTTACACTACCTTTTACAATCACTATGAAGTAGTCTGTTGAGACTGTTCTACTATTGTTAGCCTATAGCAATAAAGTTCATCCAGCAAGCCTTGACACTGTGTTGCTTATCAATGGTCATTCGGTATGTAGTCTCGCCCGATAACCAGACATGCCAGGGAATCAGGTAGCTGACCCGACAGTTACAAAATATATGACACAAAGCCTTCAACTTTTCCAACCTTTCTTTTTGAAAACTCGTGTGCCTATGGCGACAAGGCCATGGCCAGTTTTAACAGCTGCGAAATCAGACTATTATTTTAAGGATTTTGTCAACAACATGAAAGTTATTTGGTATATCTTAAATGATTAAAATACTTGGCAGTATTCTTGTTTTTCATCATTTTTCGTTGGGATTCAGGGAACTCCCTCTCTCGTGTTTGGGGATTGTGGGTCCCCATATTCTGGGGAATATTACTACACACTATACTTGCCTACATTTAACCACTACAGCAACCAGTGCCCAGATCTACTTTTACCCAGAAACGCTGGTCGCCAGAGACGACTCACGCTAGTGGTCGAACTTGGGCCAGATTGGGACAGACCTGTTCCTCCTCTCCTCAATGCTTTGATGCATCGTGAGAACCGTATCATATATACCTGAATGGCATGATGCACCAATGATGTTCTAATGAGTCTGCACTTCATTGGTGCATCATGCCGACCCTCTCAGGATCTATCAGCCCTGTAGGGTCAGCATGATACATGAATGCATCAGCAGCATTTCAAGTGTTAAATGGTCGAACTCCTTAGGTACCTTTCCATTAGATAACAGTAGAAATAAATGGTCGATAATGACAACCTACCTGCACCGCCACATATTGTCACCAGGAACATTGATGGGGTAATATTGACCATAAGCATGAGTGATAATTACGGAGTGATCATTTTTTAACAACCGGGGGGGGGGGGGAGGCTGGTGGGTTTGCACGCGGACGCGTGAAAAAAATTTCGACCCCCTCTTGAGGGGGTAAAATTTTTTCGACCCCCCCATAAGGGACAACGCACAGGGTTTTCCACTGAAAACAGGTGAAATTATTTTGACCCCCCCCCCATCAGAGGTGTTGAAAAAAATTCTGACCCCCGGTCAAGGGGTTGAAAAAATTCTGACCACCCCCTCAAACCCACCAGCCCCCCCTGTTGTTAAAAATGATCACTCCCTTAGGCTAACATAAAAGGGTGACCTTGACGACCCTTTTCACACGGCTGTCCACAAATTTAATGGACACCAAAGTAGGACTTACATGTATATCGCATTGCTCTCTCTCTCTCTCTAGTCCATCGGTCGATGCAAAAACAAGCTGGGCACCCTTTGAGGGGCGAGAGCACAACAAATTGTTAGCAAAAACAACCCGCACTACAATAGATCAAAGAGGGGCACGAAAATTCCCCATGCCTCCTTTCGAGGGGGGGGGGGATTTTGACCGCCATTGAGGGTGGGGGCGTGAAAACCCACCAGCCCCTGTTGATAAATAATGACCACTCCCCAAATTTGTCTTCTTCTAAGGGCAGGGGCAGTGGCACCTATTCAAAGTGGGTGGGGGGCAGCACCCAGATATATTGTGGGGGGGGGGGGGTGGGGGCTCTCAATTAATTGCGGGGGGGGGGAGGTCAAATGTACGGCTATCCTATTACTAGATGACTTTAGTAAGATTGTATTGTGTCTAGAAATATATTGAAGGGGGGTCTAAAATTTAGAAATTTTACAAGTGAAATAGTGCATTATGAGCCCGCAATACGCAACATATATCTGATATTGATATTGTGTAAAGATTTGTCCATCAATCTGATGAGTAAAAGAAATGTAGGAGGGGGGGGCAGAACATAGTCTGGCCTCCCTAACTTTCATGTTGGGGGGGGGGAGGGTCGTGGCCCCCTGGCCTCCCCGGTTCCGCCGGCCCTGAAAGGTCCATCCTCATGTTTTTTTTATAGGTGTATTATTCTTTTTTGTGACACAATTTTATAATGTATAGGGTTTACAATCCATATATCACATTAAATTGAGGCAGTAAAAACCAAGTAATACAACACGTACATTGCCAGGGGAGTGATCTTACTTTTTACTTGTATTTTCCCCAATAAGTCACGTTGAAAAGGTGTTTTATGGGGAATGAAAGGAGCGAATCTGAATTCCTTCCCTCAGATGAGTTGTTAATTTACATCTATTATAGAAATCCTGGGTACATCATTTACAGCTATATATAAAGCAACCCTTATGCTGGTTAGGTTTCTAAAACTAAATACAGACGTGTCAGTCCACATACATGGTACTACAGTCTAAGCACAGGCGCAGAACTAGTCTGCTACCAGATTCTTTGTGTTGTTCATGGTATAGGTCCAGGGTCTGCCACTGACCATGTACCCTCTCTCCCCTGTGGGTAAAAGTAAACCTTCTCCTCTGTGTCAACATGACTGCGGTCCTCAAAGCACATGGCTATGGCTATAATTAGCTGCATAGGTCCCAAGCTGCCAGCTCACCACTGAGGTTACACTGGTGCCCTTGATGGGGGGTCCCAATGTCATACATAGGATTTTAAGAAATGCACATGTCCCATACCAAGAGCAATTCCCAGTGTAACCAGCATAGCTAATCCAAAAAGAGTACCAGTATGATGATGTGGATTCCCTTTCTTGTCTAGATCATGGCCCTATCCAGTGAAATACCTATTTTCATCATGAATTCAGTACTCTATATTTTAAGTAAACTTATTCTGACAAAATCTGTAATACATCTGCTACCATAAAGGCAGGCATTCAGCTTATATACCCCAAAAACCTCTTTTGGTGACCTCTCTATGTATAAAAAAAGACACCTCCCCTTTACTCTATACCCCCTAATAAAATAGGTAATATGCCCTACTTTTTGTCACTAAGTCCCATTTCACATGTCAAATTCAAAAAATGACCCTGTCACATGTCACTAGCATAGCCATGTCCCATGCCAATTTTAAGAAATGGCCATGTCAAGATGTCGATTTTAGTGGTGTAGGGCCACAACACTAGCTTGGCAGGCACTGGCAGTAGTCAATTGGACTCAAGGCTGCACCCAGAGAGGGTGCAGTGTTGGAAATTGGATTAAAATAAACGGAAGCTGTAAAATTATGAAAGCCTTACAAATAATTCCCATAAATCAGAATACATGCATATAAAAATTTCTGATATATTTTAGAGACCGGAAGATTTTACTCATGAGACAAGGCAGAAAATAGTTTACTAGAGTTCTGATAGATGGCAGCAATAGGAAAATGACAAGTGTCACACACTGGGCTCTCTACACCGCCTCTCAGCTTGGTGATTGTACTGACTTCCCTGCTAGCACAACTCATCCAAATGATGTCTTTTTTATGTAAATAAGATGAGTTTTCACGTAAGAATGACGTCAATTGCACGAGTTGTGCTAGCTGGGTTAGTTCTTGCACGTGAGTCTAAGTGACAGCTGGTGTTTCTAATCCAGTCAAGGGTTTTAACCTTTAAGAGCAGCTGCTGTAGGAGTTACGAGTGCATCATGTCCATTGGTCGTCATGATGCACCAATGAAGTGCTGGTGAGGCTGCTCACCAGCACTTCATTGGTGCATCATGACGACCCTATGGGACTGTATCAACTCCGCAGGGTCGGCTTGAATGTAGCCCTGGTGAGTCACTCACCAGGGCTACATTCATGCATCATGATGACCAATGGGCATGATGCATGAATGTAGCCCTGGTGAGTGACCCACCAGGGCTACATTCATGCATCATGATGACCAATGGGCATGATGCATGAATGTAGCCCTGGTGAGTGACCCACCAGGGCTACATTCATGCATCATGATGACCAATGGGCATGATGCATGAATGCATTAGCGGTCCTTAGAGGGTTAACATCATGTTATCTGCCCCTATGATACAGTAAGTAGTAACCTATGATTTATACATAGGCCTTCCATACACCTTTTTGTGTAATGTCGTTCTTGCCATGAATATGACCTTAGCTGTCGAAATGGCGTTAAACATCTATTACTCACTCACTCACTCCATACACCTTTGAGGGTTCATTGTAAGTAACGCGCCATAACCACTTGTCGCCTTAATGCATGAATCTAGCCCTGGTGGGGAACACGCCAGGACTGCATTAATGCATCATGACGACCCTACAGGGTTGATACACTCCGGAAGGGTCGGAATGATGCACAAATGAAGTGCTGATACATGCGGACCCACGAGCAATCAACCGGTGCATCATGTTGATCAATCGGTATGATGCACTCCTGTATTAGGGAGTGATCAATTTTTAACAACAGGGGGGGGGGGCTGGTGGGTTTGAGGGGGGGGTCAGAATTTTTTCAACACCTCTGGTGGGGGAGTCAAAATAGTTTCACCTGTTTTCAGAGGAAAACCCCGCGCATTACTATAGGCTAAAAGGGGATGTTCCCGCGCAATTTTTGTCCCTTATGGGGGGGGTGTGTGAAAAATTTTACCCCCTTGAGTGGGGGGGTCATTTTTTTTTTTTGCGCGTCCACACGCAAACCCACCAGCCCCCACTGTTGTTAAAAAATGATCACTCCCTTAGCGCGCCCCTTGAAGGGTTAAAGCATTCCCTGTATTAGGACAATGTTGACATAATGTCATGTAGGACTACTGGTCTAGGCTCTACCCCATCCTGGTATCTGAATGGTGACGCTAAAAAAAAAAACATCATGGTTAAAAAAAGGGCCCTCCCAAAAAAGCACCCACCCACATTATAATTCAATGTCACTTCTAAGCATTATATCTAGCTTTCAAATACAAAAAGAGCCCAGAATTAGAAGCAGGATTACAAGCATGATTATGTGTTCTCATGTGTGCTTTAGGGGATGTCCATAAATTATGTCACACCTTTTTTGGTCATTTTCAACACCCCCCACCCTGTCACACCTAGTCATACATCAGCAAACACCCCAATCGAAAATTATGTCACACTTGGCTGGACCCCCCTCCCATACTATCAACTCTGCTCAGCTTCCAAAGTTGATATCTTATTTGAATTTTTACTAGAATTTTACATGAGTAACTGGGTTTGGGAGTAAAATAAAATCTTACTTAACTATGGGCGGGGTTTAGGGGCACAGCCCCGGAAATTCATCTTTACCATTACATTGCTGACCTTCTGAAGTTGCCTTCTAGCTAAAATATTTAGCTTGTTTCTTTGATATGGGTCTTAAAATTAATTTGTGAAAATGTGACGTCACCCCCATCCCCTGTAACACTTTGTCACAATCAGAAACCCCCACCCCCACACCCTCCTGTGTGACATGATTTATGGACGGCCCCTTATTGTCAATTGTAGTGTTGGATATTGATGAAATCAGTAGAGAGATTCGCAGGATCGTTTCAATGGAACATTCAGATGTGTTTTTTTTTTTCATTATTTATTTTTTTAAATTTTCATTTATTTTTTTTTATAGGGGATGGATATTATATCCTTATAAACTATTTAACAGCAATCTTGTGGGACCGGAACGGCAGTAGGGCCAGCCAATACGCTGATTATAGAGATGTATATATATTTTTTCCTTTTATCAAGTGACTTCTGCGAATACGTGGATGTCATATCCAACTTGAAATAAGGAAAGTTCTAACATGTTTTTGTAAAAGGTCAGGCCGCTACCAGCATTTAAACACTTGCAAAAGCATTTTATCTATAGGGCCTGGTTTGCACAAAAATGACTGAAGTTCTTTTTGATATTATCATGATTGGAGTTCACTGTTAGATTGTAATGTACAGTGGCGGATCGAGCATTTTGAAAAAAGGAGGGCCGCGCCCCTTGTTTAGCCCATATATCTTTGACCAAATTGATGGCCAAAACGAGGCAGATAAACTCAGCTGGTTTCTAACTCGACACGGAGACAATGAAATTTGTCAATGCTGACTAAGCAGAAGACATCCTGGCGCCCAGAAGCCACCCCCCCCCCCCGACACACAAACCCCTATTCCATGATGGCATGACAAGGACCCCATTCCCCCTACACACCCACAATGGTTATCCCTGAGTTCCACCTGGACTACAGACTACTGGAGGTGTCAGCCATCTTAGTCACAGACATCAACACATGGCCACCCCCCCCTCCACGGTATTAATTACCCTTAGGGCCTATTCCATTAAGGGCCACCTCATGCCTCCATGGTTCCTATTTCTTTTGATTGAATTGACTAATAAATATAGTGCTGATGATACTACTCACCAACATTGCACAATGGGCACAAGTATATTAAACCTCCAGGTAAACCCCAAAAAGGCTAGTCATTAAGGGAGTGATCATTTTTTAACAACAGGGGGGGGGGCTGGTGGGTTTGAGGGGTGGTCAGAATTTTTTCAACCCCTTGACTGGGGGGGGGGTGGTCAGAATTTTTTCAACACCTCTGATGGGGGGGGGTCAAATTAATTTCACCTGTTTTCAATGGAAAACCATGCGCGTTACTATAGGCTAAAAGGGGACGTTCGCGCACGATTTTTGTCCCTTATGGGGGGGGTGAAAATATTTACCCCCTCAAGAGGGGGGGGTCGCAATTTTTTTCGCGCGTCCGCACGCAAACCCACCAGCCCCCCTGTTGTTAAAAAATTATCACTCCCTAAAATCAGCATTATACGTGAGTGTAGAAATGGCGAGTTGTTCACCACTGTTTGCATCGTGACAACCAATGGGCATGATGATTTGATGCACTGTGTTGCCCATATATGGTTAACTAAAGCATCAATCTACGTCTGTACAAAGTAAACCCTCATCATGCCGCCACAAGACACCGCTAGATGGCGCCCCTTACATAAGGGGGCTCAGTATGTCACGTGGTTACATCCGGGCATCTCTCTCCTCCTTTCTCCACACACAATCCACCTGCATCCCTCACCCAGACTCTACTCGGAGATCAACCAGCGTCCACGCTGCGTCTGTCATGACGTCATGACGTGTACGGGGGTCACACATGGCGTGACACGGTGTGGGTGTGGTTGTCGTCTGCTGTATAAAAGTCGTGCTGTATGGTGGACAGGGCATCACTTCTCCAGCGTCCACTGACAGCTAAAGTCGTCTGATCCAAAAATCTCTCTCATTGACCTTCAAAATGGCGTCTGTAGCAGGCAAGGTCGTCCTCATCAGTGGTAAGTATTCTACCTTTCTAACCTCAATAGATTTCATCAGAGATTTAGCGTTATAAGGTCTTCTGATGCATGAGTGCATCATGTCCATCCTGATGCACCAATGCAGTGCTGGTGAGTCTGCTCGTTATCACTTCATTGGTGCATCATGATGTAGTATTAACTGAAAAGTATGTGAACGCTTTTCGACCTTCAAAAAAAAAAAAACATTTTAAAAGTGAGTTTCAGTTTTTGAACATTATTTTACATAAAATGTCTTTAACATATTCCCTTTACCCAAACCTTTTTTAAATGTTCCTTTATATTATGACACAAATATTCGTTTTTGCCAATTTGGTTTTCATGCATATGAGGATAGGCTATAGGCCTTCTAAGATCTTATAAAATTGCGAATTCCGAAACCCTTTTGTGAACAGTGAGCTTTCTTTGAAACCCACTCTGTCAAACGGACTAGGCTTTTACCCATGCTAAGGCATTTTTTTTTAAAACACTATAAATCATACATGTGTCATATCTTGAATATATACAACTGTAAAACATGTAGTTGTGTTTCCATCCACGAACTTCTTTTGGCGCCCTTCTTTTAGTTCAACTAAAGGGTGGCTATAAAAGGGGTTAGTAACATGTAGTTATGTTTTTACTCACTAGGTGTCAGCAGTGGTATATGCACTGGGTTGGGGACTAGTTACATGTAGTTATGTTTTTACTCACTAGGTGCCAGCAGTGGTATCGGCGCTGGATTGGGGACTAGTTACATGTAGTTATGTTTTTACTCACTAGGTGCCAGTAGTGGTATAGGCACTGGGTTGGGGACTATTTACATGTAGTTATGTTTTTACTCACTAGGTGCCAGCAGTGGTATCGGCGCTGGGTTGGCTAAGGGTTTTGCGGCGGCAGGAGCTAAGTTAGCTCTGACAGCCAGAAACATGGAGAGACTACAGAAAACAGCTGACGAGTGCCAGGCACTAGGAGTTGCCGAGAACGACGTAAGTCAACTTATTAACCCTTTAAGTTCATTTTATCCGTGGTTCTTCCACCAAAGGGGAAATATTAGCTGGTCAACTTCCTAAAAATATTTCAAAGTAAGAAAATGATTAAAACTTCATTTTGACAAGTTTTGCTGGCCCTCTGAGGCACAGTACGGATCGAGCATTGTCTATGAGCGCACTTTATGCACATTTGTCAATCTATTATTCTATGATTTTCACAATGTACCACACTTCACAATTTCATTTCTCCCATTACCTTTTCAGATGTTCCTGGTGACTGGTGACGTCACAGTGAAGGAGGATGTAGACAGAATTATGGACAAGACGGTAGAATACTTCGGACGCCTGGACGTACTGGTGAGTTTGGTATTTTATTATTATGCTATTCTATTTTTTTCTTTTAAATTAAATAATTACTAGTTTGGGCGATTTCTAAGCATTCTTTTGGTTTAGTGGCCTTTGCCGTAGGACACTGCATAGGTTTTTGAATATATTGAATTAAATTTCAGGAGTAAAGTGAAATTTGTAAACTTCAATATCTTCTTAAAAACCTTGAATCAAGGTACAAAAGACAAAAACCTTTGTAGAAAATTTGGTACAGGTTCATAGCAAGAATTACAGTAGGTGAAATGATTATGATTGTAAACTTCAATACACCTTGAAAGCTTTGCATCAAATTACAAGCAAATAGTGAAAAATTGCAAAATTTGATAAGTCATAAAAATTGTTGAATTCCATTACAGTGTAACGTGGCGGGTGCTACCCGGGCAAGGCACCTTGACACATGTGAGGCGGAAGACCTAGACTGGTGTTATAATGTCCTAGTACGGTCTGTGTTCATGATGACTAAGGCCGCCATTCCACATCTGGAGAAAACCAAGGGTAACATTGTCAACATGAGCAGTCTGTCAGGTCTCAGACCAGTAAGTTATATTTAATATTCATTCATATATATGTGGATCAACACGGTAAAAGGTATGCCCATGCACCCCTCGCGGGCATACCTCTTACCGTGTTGATCCACATATACTCTAGGAAATAACTGTTCAATCCACCAGGGGTCCTTTCAAAATCGAACCCTAAACCGTGAACCCTTTCGGGGAGAAACGGTATGATCGGAAGTGTGTCCCTGGTTCCGGTGGTGAATATGCGAAAGTCTTTACAAGCGAAAATGGCGCCCCGTTAGCGCTTCTCCCCAAAAGACGTAACCACACTAAACCACCATAGATCTGATTGTGATGCAGTGAAGCAGTGTAGTTTCTACAATGAAGCCCCAGATGGCAGTGCAGTGAACGCACTGTGTTAAAGGAAACTCACTAAAAATAACAATGAAAACTTTTTCACAAAGTTGCAAGAGAACCGTCTTTGTTTTAACGACATTCTTTTACAATTATGGTTACCAATTTATCACTACAGGTAACCATAAAACCCTAGTCATAATTTAACAGTTTGGACCAAAATTAGATTATACCCTTCTGATTAAATCATCCCTGGCATATGGGCAGAACTTTACTATAGTTAGTTATTATTGAATCACTAAAAGATTTCTAATAATGTTCTCTTGTTGTGCTTCCAGCTTCACTTTGCTGTGCCTTACTCCATGTGTAAAGGAATGGTGGACAGGTTTACTGAGATCTGCTCTGTCAGTAAGTACATTATCATTACATATACCAAAGCTGCTTTATCTAATTAAACCCAAATGACCCATTTCATATACTGTATTACCAACCTTTTAATTTTATCAAAGATTTATATTCTACTACTGAAACACTAAGTCTGATATATGATGTGGATGCAGATATTCAACGTGACATAACTTGCGTTGTGTTGATTTTATTTTCATGTACCCATTCTGTGAGTTCCTAATCTCTGATCAATTGCAAAAGGTTAATTGGTAAACTGTAAAGAATGAAAGAACTCTAGATAATTGCAACATCCTCTCACAATTACTCTATTATTAACAATATATATATATTATTTTTGTTTATTCCACCAGGTCTTGCACCAAAAGGCGTCAGGATTAACAACATTAAGTAAGTAATGAATTATTTATAAAAAGAAAGGTCAATAATCAATAATCCAATTAAACCTGAATACCTTCTATCTGAAAAGATCTGAACACATTGTTATAACCATAGCCACTTTGGGATATTACAAGGACTGAGTATTCATTCTCATTTTGAATACAGTGTATTTTGAAATTCACTCTGTGCAATAAGACATTATAGATTAGAAAGAATAAAACCTTTCTGAAACTTCAAGGTTATATCTTACAATAGTTGTAACCCTCATGCTATAGTCACTAAGACACTGAGTGTTGGTAGTTTTAATACTAGTATTCATGAATTTCCTCTCTGCATTTTAGCCCAGCCACTGTGATGACCGATATGTTCAACAAGCCCGATGGCCCCGGAGGCACGGCCGCCAAGGCTCAGGCTGTAAGTATTCAATCTAATATTCTAAAATAAATCCACAAAATCCTAATTTCAACAGAAATTCAAAATCTCACATTTCAAGTTATATCTTAATCTAAATCTCAAGAGAAATTCTAGCTCAGAAGAAACAATCAACTTGATCCTTAACCCTCTTAGTGGTTTTAAGGCATTGATGACCTTGTTTATAACTTTGAAATGCAAAGTTCTGATGACAAATCATCCTCCTATCCCTAAAAGTAAAGTTTTGGCTGGAGCAGCTCTGCAATGCTCATTGGCTCTACTGATCAGACTGATACCATATTTTCTTCCCTTTTCCCTACAGTACCTAGACTGGAGCTGCAAGGCTATCCCCATGGGTCGTATCGGGCAAATCGAGGAGGCCGCCAATATTGCTTTGTTCCTCGCCTCCGACTCAGCATCCTTCATCTCAGGATCTATGTTCCCCATGGATGGTGGATATTCACTCACCAGTGCCATGCCCAAGGCAAAGAAGTAACCATGCCTGATACAGAATGAAACAGATGATCTATTTATCTATTTATTTGTGGACAAGGAGAATTGGAGTTGACTAAGAGTGGAGATTTGTCAAAAATCTTGTTGTTAATAAAACTGTTATTGAAAATATATTTCTATTGTTTATCTTGATATTTTTACATATGATTTTGCTTAGATACAATTAATCCTCGGCAGTATAGTATATGACATGGCTACTTGGCTATTTATTATCATTATAAATGGAATAACATATGCCATGGCTAAGATGGCATGCAACATAATATGGTATCAAACTAAAATATCAATGCCCAGGTGCACCTTATGTGCAAGGTGCACCTTATTACTGCTGTACTATATTGACCACGGGCATAGGTTGACTTGTCCCCATCAACCCCCGCCCCCCCCCAGCATGCTTCCCATACACATACTCCAGCGAATTGTCGTGAGTCCTCGTCAACCTGTGTGAAGTGGCTCACACATGTCGCTAGATGGAACACAACATTGTTATAGCACAAGATCACCAGGAATAGCAATTGCTATGCCACGTGAGTCTAACACACAGTGGGGAAAGATGACGGAATGAGTTATCACTCAAAAAGGAGTCACCATTGATGACCAATCATGGCGACAGATGACGACAATTTGCTGGGTGTACATTAATACATCCTCTGGAATCTTCAGCAGTACCTCCAAACCAAAGGACAGTTTTCTTAGTTCATCTACACAATTATTTACAGAAACATATCCAGCATGTTGCAAAAATACCTTCCAATACACAAGGGTTCCATGCTTGCTATGAAATTGCTACTGGTGGCCAGACTTTGGGATGCATAGATCTGTCTATTTGCCCTGATAACTTTGTTTGCACATATTGGGAGAAAGCTGATCAGTGTGACAGCTATACTACATTAATGCATCAGTAGCACTTAAAGGGTTAATGCAGGAGTGCATCATGCCCATTTGTTATAATGAGACAACAATAAAGATTTGGGGGACCCAGGCCCCCTCCATCCCCCATTTTCCTATGCCCCTGAGTCGCCAATCCGAATATTCGGCTGGTTCATCATCCAAATCAATAACCATACTGAAGCGAGGGGGGGGGGGGGACTGGCTCTTCAATAGTAGGTACGAACTGCGATACTTCACCCCACTCCCTTGACTTCACACCCCTGTGGACAGACATCACATGCCTTAAGCACGGAAACATTGACGAAATTCGGGCCTTAACACGATGGGAAATTTCGTCACTGTTTGAGCTACAGCCAGCTGATGATGGCTAGCCTTGTTTTGAGTGCAATTAGGTTATGAGGTCATGACGTCACATGCAGTGATTGTGGTTGCCTGTCGGCCGCCTGTCTGCAGCCAGTGTACAGTGATAATGGAATTTAAAAGATTTAGGATGAATTGTGAACCAATCTCTAATAGAACTAGAAAGCTGGGGACCCTAAGTGATACTCTCCCTACACCGTCCATCAGTGACTGATGGTCATCAGTCAGCCATTTGTTTTATATACAAAAATTCCATTAGCTACCTGTAACTCAAACAATGACAACATTCCCCATAGTATTAAGGCCCAGATTTTGTCAGTGCTGCCGTGCTAGAGGCGCATTACAAAGTCTACATAGGGGACTACTGGCGTATGTATACATAATAGTAGATATCAATAGATCCCTGATTCTATACTTTTAATAATTGAATTGACAGCACCCTGGTTAATTATTCCCTTTTCGATGCATCTTGAACCAGAGCTTCGCAAGGCCGATACTGCGGTTGATACCTAAGTTACTGCTGAGTGCCCCCCTCATCACTTCGAGGCTGATACTGCAGTTGATACCAAAGTTACCAAGAGTGCCCCCCAACCTATCAACCTAAGGCTGGTACTGCAGTTGACACCCACGTTACTGCTGAGTGACCCCCCCCCATTCCTCCTAAACCTATCGTATATACCTGTTATACAATCCTGTCACTTCATTGAGCGACATGTCAAGGTGCAGACTTTCTGCTTCTCTCAATAATTTCCATCCGCTTAGGTAAGTGGCAATTTCAAGGAACGTCTGGCAGTAGACAACAGTAGACTATTGTAAGATGTTTGATCTCAATGTACTGCATAAGAACAGGGACTATCACATATCAGCCGACAGACTGTTTGTAGATGACAAGAACCTTGTGCACCACATGCTGCTATACGCCTGTACTGATAATGGTAATGGGATTCAAACCTGCTCCTATGGAAAAGAAGTAGTTTTGCCTAAAAAGTGCCTTACCTGCAGCAGTCTCTTTCTTTGCAGTTCTACCTGGTAGAAGGTAAAACCAAATATTCTGCTTTGGCCATTCGCAAGAAAAAAGCCTGCGGTAGGCTTAATGTAAAAATTCGGTATATGAAACTGTAGGCTTCGCCTTTTGCTTTAACACATGACATTGCCTTTTGGCCCTATTTCATAGATACATTGTTAAAAATATGTCAAAATAGCGATGGAATCCTCGTCCCAAAGTTGCCAGAGACCCATTGTTATTTTCAGAGATGTCGTTATTATCACAGAGATTCCTTGTACCACAATACTGCCACCTTTTTCTTGTAAAAACTACACTGGCTCCCTGCTATATGACTATTATGTTTCACTGTTCAGTTTTAGAAGGATCTCTGGTAGATTCAAAAGTTAATTTTTAAAGTGTACCTAAAATAATGAAGAAATGCTACTTATTTATACAGTTGATGTTAATGAGATGGAGAAGCGATTTGGCAGCAAACCGGCACAATGTGGCATGATGGTACAGGAAAAGTGTAGTCAGATTATTGGTGGTTGGGCGGCGGGGGGAAGCGGGTCGCGTTTCGAAGATGTTGAAGCTGCCACCAGAATAGGTAAAACAGGCTTCAAAAAGGCTGTACTGGAGGTAGGTGAATTACCGCAGTGTCCTGTTTCAAGAGCCCCCAGGTGCTGTACCCCCAGCTCTTATTTCAGACCAGTGCTCAATTGAATACTGCTGTCAATGCTCAAGTTTGATTTCAATAACTCTGTACCTGTGTCACTTATTCAGGTCCGGTGCTTATTTGAGACCCTGGCGCTTAAACGGGCCATCTCTGTGTAAGGAGGACAAACTTTGGTCAGGCTAGGAACCACATTTTCATTGAAGTGACTTCTAAGGGACCACCATATATTTATATAGGCTTTTGTAGGGGACCATTTCATTCTTTAGGGGCCAAGTCACTGCTATCCCCCCCTTTGATTTTATTACACTAGGCTCAAAGGAGGAGAGGCAAGACTCAAGCTAATGTAGGGCCTAAAAAGAAAAAAAGACCAACCCAAGCAAAACAGGGCCAAATAATTTTGATTTTGAGGAATTTTGTCTCATTTTTTCATATTTTAAAGAACTTTTTCATTTCTTCTTGATGATTTTTCCATTTTTTTCCCATCCATTTCCTGTATCCTTCTCATATTCTTCACCTCTCTCACAGTTGTCATTATTTTACAATGAGATCAAAGAATTTGATATATGCATTGATATGTGGCCTCACATTCCCTATAATTATAAATGTAAGAAAAAAAAAACGACCTACCGACCCTACCTTTTCAAGTCATGTTACTAGAAACAAACCTTTATTTTTTTGGCCTAATATTTGTAAACGAATCAGGCATTTCAGTGAATCAAATTTTGTATGCCAACTGTATTTTACTGTCAATTCCCATGTATAAGCTGCACCCATGTATAAGCACAACACCGACTTTAGCAGAAGGTTATAAGCCACATCCGGAGCTTGAAAATGGATGGTTTAGTACTGTTCGCTAGTGCTTAGTACTACTGTAAAAAACCTGGTCATAAGCCGATCTTTTCTTTTCCAATTCAGGTAAAAAAAAAGGCTTCTAAATTGTTGCCAAAGTCCCACCCCGGCTTATGAAAGGGGTTTATTATTATAGTGTAGTGGTTCGTCTTTCTAGTTAGATTAAATCATAATGAGAAGAGAAGATGTTACGGTTAGGCAACTGAGCTTTTATTAACCTTAGTTCTGTAGTGGTTCTTCCTTTTGGTTAGATGTCAAATCGTAACGAAAAGAGAAGAAGTTTCCGGGTAGGCAACGGAGTGTTTCATTCTGACCTTAGTTACATACGATCACAGCCTATAGAGACTACATGCCGGATGGCATTCGGTTACCCGTAGGTAACAGTAGAAGGGTGCTGAGCAGTGGTAGGACCACTACTGAGGAACTGCCCTTATATAGGGGAAAAGCCCACGGAACTCAGACCCGTCACGTGATGTGTGACAGATGAGTGAAAGGCCCCCTGGTGTAACGGATACGAACCCGGAGGCAGGTGCTGCCACCTGCCATCTGGACTCCCCCATCACACCCGAAGACCTGGGTCTGAGTCCCACGGGTACATGAACGTTACAAGTGTAATATTATAACACAAATACCATACCCCTACACTTACTTACCATCACAGCCTATAGACTACATGCCGCTGATGGCATTCAGTTACCCTAAGGTAACAACCAAGTGTAGTGAGCAGTGGTAGGACACTACTGGTGCACAAACCTTGGGAACTGCCCTTATATAGGGGAAAAGCCTGTGAAACTCAGACCTGGGTCTGAGTCCCACGGGTGCATGAACGTAACAAGCGTAATATATAATAGAAATATCATGCCCCTACACTGCCCCCCTTAGACAATAACTTTGGGGTAATTTAACCACAGTGTATAAATAACCTAATAAGTAATTAGGTAATATCATATCCCTACAATAGATTATAGAGAAATTTTCAATCTAAAATCGGCTTCCCAAACTCTACCCAGCCTTATGACAGGGGTCGGCTTATGAGCGGGTCTTACTGCAGTCTACAAGCCGCATCTGGCCTCCGGCTTTAGTATACAGAGGAATATTTGGATGATTTTAAATTTTGATGACATCCTGACACATTTTATTGACCAACAGATCCATTACAACAATCCACTCAAGCTAAAGGGCAGGAATGATACCTCAGGTTTTGACCTCTTCTACGACATTAACCTGAGGCTGTACGACCTGGGCATTCTAACTGTCAGAATGGAATTATCGTTCCTCCTAAAACCACAGATTGGGCAGAGGCACAGTGCTCCCCACAATGCATTAGGGAAGAACTGACAGCCAATGGGGAGAGCCATCTGAACATTGTTAGCATTGGTCTACACATGACCAATAGTCACGGATCATCGTCAAATGGCTGGTCAGAGGGGTCCAAAAAAAATTTTGCAGTATGGTAAATTCCTTTAGTGTACATAATGTATATATGTTGGGCTACAATGCCCATATATGAGGGAAGGTTAAATATATTTCATAGGATGCCCACAGTACAATGCCTTATTACATGGTCGTAGATGTGTCCATGCACTATATGGGGCATTCCACTGAAAGTGGGCACTTGTCCATGGTAGAGGGTGATTTTTGAAAACTCAGAATTAGATCATGAAACTTAATTTTATTGATAGCCCTATATCTTGGCTCTTTAGAAAGGTTCATTCAAGTCACTAACTCCCAAGCAGTCAGTTTTTATTGCAAATATTCAAAATTATGAAAATGTAATGGGCGTGAGCAAAATGAATTCTTCTCTAAATCACAGAAATATTTGTCAGAACTACATAATTTTCAGTTAGGATATTTGACAAAAGGTCCCATAGAAACACAATGAAGAAAAAAAGGAAATAATATTGATATTGACATTACATAAGGAAATAATGTGAATGTAATGGGCATGAGCGTAATGGGCGTGAGCGAAACAACTTTTCCAGGCTTCAGACAGCCACTCAGTAATATAACCTCAACCAGCACTGATCTAGGCAATAGAAATAATCTAAGAATACATATAGGATGCATTTGGAATGCATCCAGCCTGCCAACATGCTTGCACTGCATTTTACTCACGCCCATTACACTCACGCCCATTACACTCACGCCCATTACATCTGTCAGTTGACCCTTCTGTTTGGCATAACCAAGGCATGTAGAGACTCCAGTCTTTTTTTTAAATGACTTATTAACAATAGATCTTCACATGAGGCTGGTTGAAAGAAAGAAAACTTTGATAGTATTTGTCCTGGATGCAGAAATATTAATGTAATGGGCGTGAGCAAAATGGACTTGAAAATACTTGAATATGTAGTGCAAAGTCATGCCTGTAAGTAGACCCTAAGCACATGTACCAGAAAAACCCCTATGACGACCCTAATCTTGGTGGGAAGTAAGAAGATTGAGGATAGTGTTTTAGTAGGCCTACCAGTGTACCTTTATTTTGCTCACGCCCATTACATCAACTGTATTTTGTTACAAAAATGAACAGGGGAAAAAGAATGCCAGCCAGAGCACCTCCAAACCACATGAAAATGTTAGAGAGGACCCCCCGCTAAGGAATAAATAAAATTATATCAGTTTGTTGCTGCTTGGCTTGATGGTATAGAGCCTGGAATGAGGTGCAAATTGAAAAAAAGGCAATTTTTGGCCATTTTTCAACTTTGGGCCACCATATCTCCAAGAATAGCAGGCTGACATACATAAATTTGCCCTTCTGTTGAAGCCCAATGTTTTTTCTTTTAAATGAAACCAGAAATAAGAAGAATGGTTGATTACATTTTATTCTACAGCCCCCTGTATCCAAAAAGGCCCAAAAAAGACCCAAGTGCCCACTTTCGGTGGACTGACCCATATATTCAATGCCATAGCTCAGAGTTGCAATCAGGCAGAATATCCTCACTAACATGCAAAGTTCCTCTCATATCAAGGAACAACTAACATATAATGGTTTTACTTAAATACAAAATCAGCTTGCTGTATGACTACATGTATGGTCGTAGACGTGTCCCTGGTCGTAGACGTGTCCTTGTTTTTGTATTCAGTGTCATAGCTCAGAGTTGCTTTAAGACAGAATAATCTCATTAACACTCAATGTTGCTTTCATATCAAGGTATAATTCACACATAACAAGGACAGTCAAGTATCAAGCATCTTGCAATATAACTGTAGACATGTCCATGGTCGTAGACGTGTCCTCGGTCGTAGATGTGTCCTCGTCAGTACTTTTGTTATGATATCTCTGGTTCTATGTGGAATCTATTAACCAAACTTACAGGGCTTTTTGCTGTCATATGAAGGTATAAGGCCCACATAATAAGGATAGTTAAATATCAAACCTCTAGCAGCTATGAGTACATGTAAGGTCGTAGACGTGTCCGTGCGTAAACTACCCCAAAACCATATCATAGCCTGTGGAACATACAGTTGTACAGGCAAGTTCATTTTTTTTTGTGGCCTACATAGGTACATGTAAGGTCTCTACCTGGTATATTTCATTAGTCCATCCACTATGTCTTTCATGGTGCAAAACAACCTGAAAAAGGTCGTAGACGTGTCCTCACGACGATTACACCAAAGGTTTTATGTACCCAGTCACCACAAAAGATAATGCATGGATCCCCAACTGTTACAAAAAGATTCTCTACCCTAGGGGGGTATCCCAAATGAAGTAGATAAGGATTTGCCTCTTTATTTTTTTTTTGGTAGCTAAAGAAAAAAAATTAGTTCCTTGTTTTTACCCTAAAAAAACACCCTTTCTGGTTGTTCTGACCCCTGTGGCTCACTTAATATGCTTCACAGATAGGTAAAACCATGGTTCCCCTTCAAGCTCTAAGCCTTGGGGACCAGAATGCATGAAAAACACAACTACATCTCTTATTTTGAAGAATTTATTGACAGGGAGGCAAAGGCAACCTATTTGACGACGATCTGTGACTATTGGTCACATGCATTTGGCAGGTAAGAATCAGCCACAATCTTTCGGGTCGCAATTCCGCCACAAGGGTTGCAGTGAGACCGCTCCATTCCTTACGAAATCACTATAACAATGATCTAGGATCCTGCATCATTTTTCAATGCAGCACAGCCTACCAGGCCCTATAATAGGGCACAATTCAGTAAGAGTATTATATGCAACAAGCTATAGTCAGCTTGTATGGCAGGACCCCCTCACTGCCTAACAATAATATTCCTGCAAATGCATTTGCTCTATCCCAGAATGTAATTCAATCTCGGTCAGTCGCAGACTGGTACAAAGAAGCCTGGGGCTTGTTTCAATATTGCTTATGATTTGATAATTCACAGACAATTGGTGTTTGTTGCTGGAGAAGCCGGCTCTTTCAAACATTCCTTCCTAAAACTTCCTATGGAGTCATGCCTATTTTATTCTATGCTGCTCATTTTGAAGATCCTATTATTTCTGTGTTAATTTTGTCACTTACATTTGTCATTTGTTCACCACAGAGGAATCTGGATATGTGGACCTAATCCGTAAAAATAGTCCAGCTGAGTCACTGATCGCTGTCGACAAATTTGACTACAATGCACCAGAAGATGAAAAGTAAGTATGAATCAAGAGTGCATCCTGCCCTTTGGTGAACATGATGTACAAAAGAAGTGCTGGTGAGCAGACTCTCCAGCACTTCTTTGTTACATCATCCCCTGAGTCATAAAAGAAGTGCTAGAGATTCTGCTCACCAGCACCTAACCCTAACCTTGATTGCAATCAACAAAAAATGATTACTTAGAAATTGTTCCTAACAGCAGCAACTTAATTAGATATCCTGATTTGCCTGTTGATCACTGTCTGAATTTGCAATTAAAAAATAACTTTGTATTTCTCTTTAGCCATTATCCCCCTGTCCATCTAGGACCAGACGATACGATTCGCCTGGAGTGTGAGTATGATACTAGCAGGAGGGACACGCATACCTACTACAGCCCGGCTACCAGAGACGAGATGTGTTACATCTACATCACCTACTACCCAGCTATTTAAGACTTCACCCTATGTCTGCAATATGGAAATACCCACCACTGCAATGGATCCAGGAGTCTTAGCAAAGTCGGAAACTGTGAAACTTGTATGAAACTTGCATGAAACTTGTTTTGGATTGGGTTTAAACTGAATTTATTCACTGCATAAAATGCCAATTATGCAGGTGTGTGTACATTTATGGCCAGCATTCCAGATTTCTGTGATCAATGCACTGGTTGCCTTTAAGGATATACATGGGATATTTTGCTCAATACCTCCTGGGCACCCTAGTTATGGCATGCCATGCTACATTTAAATATAGTGAAAAAGTATTTCCATGGCTGAGACCTATTTATAACCTCTATACTTCTTCAACAGGTGCCTTACTAAGGGGGCATCCATTAATTATGTGCATTTTTGCCCAAACCCCCCTCATGTTGCACTGTTTATCCATTTGGACTGACTGCCCCTCTCCCTATCCATATATATATATATATATATATATATATATATATATATATATATATATTTATATATATACTCAAATCATATGGACCCCCCTTCCAAGCTGTGCAGGGGAAAAAAACTAAATATAAAATGGTATGCGTATGATGCCCACACTTTATTTGATGTGGCTTCTGCTGTCGGCCGCAATGGGCTAACCGATGGGCTGCTGACAGTTTCTGTGCTCAGTGAGGTGCGTGGGCCACACTGGGCTAACCAATATGGGCACAGATCAGTCTCAGAGTGGGTTTGGGTTCAACATGGGTTTTTGGTGTGGCTGAAAGTGGGCTGACCACTTTGATCACATGCCACCATCTGGTCAAAATTTATCATTTTGGGGTCAACATGGGTTTTTGGTGTGGCTGAAAGTGGGCTGACCACTTTGATCACATGCCACCATCTGGTCAAAATTTATCATTTTGGGGTCAACATGGGTTTTTGGTGTGGCTGAAAGTGGGCTGACCACTTTGATCAGGTGGCACCATCTGGGATAGATATTATAGAAAATCTATTTTTTCCTAATTTTCTAAAGTTTTGAACCCTGAAAATGCTCTGCTAGCCTCCAAGTGCTAGCCCCTCCCCTTGGCCTCTGTAGTTGGAGGGAGACTAAACATCGTATTACTCTCCCCATCATCATAATACAGTAAAACCATCAATTCAAACTTAGTTGGCCAAGGCATGTCAACCAGACCTAGTCCAGTAACATGCTAGCCTTCAAGTTCATAGTGCCTCCCAATGGGTAGCATACTTCAATATAAAATGATTACCACAGGAATGGTGTAGTCACATTAAAAACTGCTGACATCACCTAACTTAAAAATTTCAAATGTATTTTGCCAGTAGATCCAAACTCTGAGAAAATTTGTGTACTGTTATGATTTAAATGATTCATTAGTCTATTTCTGTTATATCATACTAAAGAAAATCAATACTGACATGGGGGGAAAGCCATAGATCAGACATAGTGGGGTCATCTAGTGTCAAAGTTCAGAACTCCCAGCTCAGTATGCCTTGTGCAAACCCATCCTCAACCCTGTCTGGGGAATTATCTTTGGAACTGATCTATGCCTGATTCGGGGTGCCCACCTTGAAACCAATCTGTGCCCAAAGTGTTTGCCCATTTTGAAGCTGCTCTGTGCCCAAATCAGTTAGCCTTATGTGGCCCACACAACTTGCTGAGGACAAAAACTGTCGGGAGCCAAACAGTCTTAGTTCAGTTTGCCCTATTAGGGCAACCCAATGTGGCCCTGACTGGAAACCCACCATTTGCCCTACCTAAAACCATGAATAGTATTCTGCCCGCTTTGAACCAGCTTATCTGAGCTAAAACTGAATTGGCCCTAAGCGGGCTTGCTACATGGGATTGATCTTTAGAACATGATTTAATTCTCAATATCCTGGTTTTGATTAACGATTTGAAGAGGCGAACAGGTATCTCTTGAAAATATTTATGCAGCTCACCATGTTCACCTTATACCTGAGATCCATGGCTTTGTAAATGTATAAGGATGATTTGATTATAATTATGTTTTTTACTAGAACAAGAAATTACTAAGAAATTTAGAACTTATTACCTCAAAAACTATTCAGAATAGTTGCCACCTTTCTTCTCTAAAATGATGTACATGTGTATATAATAGACCTCATAGAATGGAACCTTGAGGTGTGCGTAGGGCTTCTTATAATACACACTCATACTGGACCAGTTTGTACTTGCACACTCACCCTCACACTGCATGTAAATTAGTATTTATTCTCCCACAAAGGGTAAAGGATTCTAAATGGCTGTCAACTGCTCTCTTTAAGCGATGTATAATCACTGTTGCCATAAATCTATATTCAGGAGTTTTGAATGACATTTCACCAACCTATACAAGAACAATTAGTGTTCATCATGATTATCTCATCAAAATTCAAAATGGCTGCCACCTGCCTTGGCAGCCATTTTCTTCCATGATTATATTGTAGTGCCCTGACTTCATAAATATATATTTGGTGCCTTTTATAGAACTTTAGCCATTATCAAATCAATGAGCGAAGTAAGAGTGATAATTTATGTTGAAATAGCTGTAATCTCATTAAATATTCAAAATGGCTGCCACCTAGCTTATTGATCATGGGAAATATGAATTCCTTGGCTCCAAAAATGTATACTTTGAACTTGGAATTATGTTTCTATGTTAATTAGAAGCAGAAATAGATCATTTTAAAGAAACTTCAACATATTGGCGGTCATCTTGAATAATTCAAATTGCTCAAGGGTGACATCACCACACCCACCTGGGAATGATTATAGAGACCCTATAGATGAATAATCAAGAGAGAAAAAAACTTTAACCGACGAGTCCTGGTCCAGCTACAATTCTGCCAGACTATATGGAACTATCTACATTTACAGTATATAGCCACTGCTGAGCTTTGCCATAGCTTCGACTCGAGATGTAGAGCAGACACTCGTTTTACCGTGAGAGCAAACCATTGAGTGCTGTCCAGATCGGGAGAGACTTGTTGAGCTGTTCAGCCACCACAACAAGAAAGTACGGTTAGAAATCCGATGGTGGACGGCTGACTTCCAACCGCTGCATGATTCATGATGTCATTTTCCCATATATGGGCAGAAACTGATCATGCGACCGCCATAGTTGATGGTCAGCAGCCTGAGGCACTAAGTAACAGTTCATAGAGTGGGATTCTGGTATCCTCTACATTTCATCAAATAAACGAGAATAATTGAGAGACTTAAGTTTCTTGGTAGTTCAGCCCTGGGTGTGAGGCCACCTTTGTGCCTGTGGTTGTAGTACCATACTACCTCTTGTATATGACGAGTCTTAAGGTGACCGCAGATGGGCCCAACTTGATCGGTAGTTCGGGAGTAGGGATGTCATCGATATTCACAATATCGAAGCATCATCATTATCAAAATAGTTAATATCCTATCGACATTACTGTAATATCGATACATGGTACTGTCTCCTTGGAAAAATACATATAATTTTCACCGAATACCCTGAAATCTGATGACAAGTATTGGCATGTTTGGTATCAAATTAAACCTTATGGCGCAACAAATACAATGAGTAACATCTAATTTGCATTTTCACAATAGGCCCATCGTACCAGACAGAAATGTCATAAAGTAGTCATATTTGGCTTCAAAATAAGGGTACTGATATCCAATAATGTACCTTTCATTTCTCCCCCCCCCCTCCCCTTTTATAATTGTTTTTGACCTCCATAGTTCAACCTTTAGATAAAAAAAGTATTGTTGATCTGCCCCACCCCCTCTGTATATTGTACAGCCGATTATTTTGGGAGGTCTTGGATCCAATTTAATGAAAGTTCTACTGCACCATAAAATCGCGAAAAAATATCAAGACCATAAATCATTATAATCGGAATCGACAAAAATGAGATGTCAATGACATCCCTATTAGGGAGAGTGACGCCGATCTGATCGGGGGCATCAAACTTGTTTGATACTGTTAGACCCGATCGGATATCCATGCAGACACTCCTGGAAGTCATTTCTCAGACACTAACTTTCAACCCCTCCCAAATCATACCAACCTGGCCTGGATTGGAAGGGAATTCTAGGTTACACTGGGTCAATCACTACGAGTGGGGCAGATATAGAGGGGAAAAGCATGTACCTGAATAGGCAATCGTAGGTAATACATAATCACCCTGGGTCAATCACTACGATTAAACTGGATCCTAGGGGTGGTTGAAATCAGAGGGAGGGGGGTAGGATCGTAGCGTTTGAGAAATGGCTAGCTGATCATCAAGATTAACTGATCGAGTCGCGCCTGAAGTTATGTCAATTTTTATTTTCCCTCTCATGTCCATAAAAGCTGAGTGTCTTATACTGGAGGTGTGCCTAAGAGCCGCCAGGTCATAGCCGTGCTTGTGTTGAAATGTATATGCCAATCACTGTTCCCAGCCAAAGCGGTGCCAAAGTCCTGGCGTAGATCACGGGTATCGCTAGTTCCAGAAATGTACAACACTGACACTGCCTCAGGCTGGCAACTTTCTACAAGAATGGTGCCGTCATGGCGATTCCCTGCTATACATGGGGTTTGACAGTACTACTAATACTACTAGTAGGGAGTCTTTTACATCTCATGTCACTGACATAGGAGTCCACAGCTGTAACAGCCACCATCCTGTCTCTGATGTCCTTTATGTGGATGTAACACCTGGAGCTCAACCTCCCAAAGTCAAAGCCATAACAAGGCAGGTGTACAGCAATGTCAAATCCACGACACCGGTCTGAGCACCTGGATGAGGAGAGGAAAAATTGTATATAAAATTATTGACATCATATGGTTGGACTGGAACATAAGTTATTACACAAAGAAGTCTCCTGTCTATTTCATCAAACAATTATCAATGTTGGATTTTTGAGTGTGCGCTAAAAGACTTTCTGCCTCCCCCTTGGAGTGATCTGAAATTTTATGTCCCCTCTTTTGTTTTAAAGTAACCCTCTTTTTTGCCTTTTGCCATTGATTTAAAATTACTATTCCCCTAGCAGATTGCAAATTCATTATATATATATATGGTTTGATACATACATCAACAATCCTTCGAATTCAATTAGATCTCGAAGAATAATGACTTTATTTAGATAACACTCCCACAGCAAGTACTGCCAATGGACTAGACCCAAATTTGCAGGATAGTTTTGCCCCAGCCCCCCCATTGTTTCTGTCGATTGCCTTCCTGGACACAGTCAATTGCCTTCCTGGACACAGGCAATTGCCATCCTGGACACAGTCAATTGCCATCCTGGACACAGTCAATTGCCTTCCTGGACACAGTCATTTGCCTTCCTGGACACAGTCAATTGCCTTCCTGGACACAGTCAATTGCCTTCCTGGACACAGTCAATTGCCTTCCTGGACACAGGCAATTGCCATCCTGGACACAGTCAATTGCCTTCCTGGACACAGTCAATTGCCTTCCTGGACACAGTCAATTGCCTTCCTGGACACAGTCAATTGCCTTCCTGGACACAGTCAATTGCCTTCCTGGACACAGTCAATTGCCTTCCTGGACACAGTATTAATGTCAGCGAGCTGCAGGATGCCTCATTAAGCTTACCTGGACACAGTGTTAATATCGGCGGGCTGCAGGATTCCTAGTTTTGCTGACATATCGGTCACCTTGGTGTACGTCTCCTGACACACACTCGGGTGGTCTGAAACATATTCACAAACACAATTCATGTTAAAATTCTACATACACAGATACAGCCACTTGTATTTATAAACATGGCTCTCATTCATTTGAAACTAGTAGAGTGGATGGCAAAAATGATGTTTGGACTTTCCGGGACTTGAACCCGGGACCCACAGACCTCAAGGCCCATGCTCTACCACTGAGCTACAAGCCCTCACCTGCCATCTTCAAGCGACCACCCTCTCCTGAATGGGTATGCTACACAATAGGGGGCAGTGATCACAAGGCAACCCGCCAACATTGGGAATTACTGCCCCTACACTCGTAAAAAGATCCTGACTAGGCATTATAAACCCATAGTTTTGACAAACAAATAATATAGATGCCTCAAGAATTAGAAAAGAAGCACCATTTAACTAAAATAACCTTTTTTTATTTTACTTGAAATTGGAAGCATACTGATCATTATAT
Organism: Acholoe squamosa; assembly: GCA_949317995.1. Classification (NCBI taxonomy): domain Eukaryota; kingdom Metazoa; phylum Annelida; class Polychaeta; order Phyllodocida; family Polynoidae; genus Acholoe; species Acholoe squamosa. The sequence goes on along the minus strand of OX439050.1, from coordinate 4,248,297 downwards.
GAGAATTTCTACCGTGGCCAAATAAAATAATTTAGAAATTGGGTTTATTCTAATACAACAAAACAATTGAAACCAGAAAAAATAGATAATTGATACTCACCACATAGATAACTGCGGCGGTAGAGGTCAATCCCATCACTTTTACCCAGTGCGCTGATCTCCTGCCAATAGTCCCCCGTTAGTACACACTCCTTGGTGGTATGGTCATATGTAAAGCCCTGAGGTAGGAAAATATATATAAATGTTATATAAGGGAGCAGTCATTTTAACTAGGGGAGACGTTTGGTGAATTTGGGAGACAAAAAGATTTCAGACCCCTAGAAAAAAATTTAAAAAACATAAAATTCCCTGAAAACACTGATTTATTACAAAATAAAAAGGGGACAGAAACAATTTCAGATCCTTCTGGGGAAATGTTGCCAGCTCACATGCAAAAATGCACGATGCCTTGTTAAAAGTTGGCCACTCCCCTATATTTGTATAATCAAATTTATATAAACTTTGACCTATTAGAATTTATTAGTCAGTTAGATTTAGTTTACCTGACAGGTGGAGGCATTAAGTTGAGCCCCTGGTGCAGAATTCCTGCAGTGTCTCTCACAGTCTACCAGGTACGGCGTATAGAGCGTGCGCAGACTGGGGGACCAGGGAAGGGCTGTGTCCATGGTACTCATATAACTCACTCCATGAGGACAGTCTGAAAACAAAACAACAGACATTAGAAAAAGAATGGCACAATGTGAGAACACATAAAAATGCCTTGTATTTAGTCAATACATATATTGTCATATTGCCCCCTGTTTGGTGCATTTGAATGAAACACACATAATTCCCTTGTACATACAAGAATTTAGAAAGAACATTTTAAACAAACCTCAGGGAGTGTTCAGGAGAAAAAAGCAATAAACTACATTCACTCTCATAAATTGTTCTGACAACATACTAAGGGACATTGATAACCACAAAGTGGCAACAGCCAGTTTTGTTGACTTTACAAAGGCATTCGAAACAGTTAATCATAGAATATTTATCTACAAACTTATGAACATTGGGGGCCAACTTAGATGTTATCACCTGGTTAGGATCATACTTAGCCAATAGGAAACAATCCAAACAACCACAGATCAATGCATCAGGATATCACCACCTGGGGTTCCTCAGGGCTCTGTACTAGGTCCCTTATTATTCTTAGATTTCGTTAATGGTGTTGATAATGGGCTTGATTATAGAGTCAGGCTATATGCAGATGATGCTGTTATGTATGTATTGGAGAGCACCCCAGAATTTGCAGCAGAGAGACTGCAGACCAACATACAAAAACTTGTAACTTAGACTCGGTGTAATCACCTCAAAATCAAAACAAATGAAACAAATAGTCCAGAAGATCAGGGGTTATGTGCATTACTGAAGGAGTCCCTATTTGACCCAGAAACAATGCCAATTTCAAAAATCTTTACCTTGCTAGTCACGGCCCGTCCCAAAACTTCCTAAATAAGATAGAGCAATAATATGAAAAGTGTAACAAGAAATGCGGTTGTGACCGCGTAAAAAAATGCCTCCCGCCGTTAATGTCGGTATTCAGTAATTTTGTATTGTGAGACCTCATCACATGGGGCAAATGCAGTCATCATAGCGCACTCCCGTACCGCTTCGCGGTACCGCCGCTACGCGGCGTGGGAGGCGCTAAAAAAATATCAACCTACCGTTGCATCTGACATGCCTCCTAAAATTAGAAGTGTTCGTCCTTGGTTGTAGCTCATAGTCTCTGTCTGTTATTATACTACACACATTATCCATGGCACTGTAGTCAAACCCATAACACATGGCAGGGTTCACTGTGTGATAGGTCTCACAACGGTCTCTACATTTATACACAGATGGGGTTAGACCGGTGGATGAAGGGTTGGTAGATGCTGCATGATGAGGGGTAACCATAGGAAAAGCGTCATGACACTCCATGTCTGAAAATCAAACGAATCAAGAATTACAATGATGCACTAATATTTTATAAGCAAATGGGGCAGAAGCAGTTTTTGGTATCTACCATCTTGAGCCATTGGAGTGTCAGGATCTCAAATAAGCAAAGGTCCTGAATAAGCACCAGCCGAAGGAGTCCAAATCAGCCTGATGCAGTAAAACTGTAAATAAGTGCTGGTCTCACGTGACGCCAGGCGCTCGAGTGCTTAAACTGGCAACTTAGGGTTTTATACCGGATCATTTTTCATTTTGTCAAGAATTCATCCTGGCATATTAACAGCTAATAATTATGCAAATTTGTAACACAAGAGAGGGATACCCTTAAAGGGCCACTGCCATTAGCCATTTTTATCAAAGAGCCAAATCCACACCCACCACATTCACTCCTTATGTTGTAGCTGTAGAACTCAGTTCCATTTTGTTCCTCCAGGTGGCGTCCTGGGTATGATGTGACATAGGTACAAGACATGTTGTGTGTGTCATAAGTAAAGCCATAGCACCTCGGTGCTGCTCCCTGGTGTCGGTACATGAGATTACAGCCTTGGATACAATCGGCCAGGGTAGCATTCCCCGATATTCCCTCAGAGTAGATAAATGGGTATGGGCGCCTGTTGATCCACTTGATACCACGAGAGTTACAACCTGTAATAGGTCATGGTAAAACCACCTATGTAAGCCACACTCGTCTCCAAACAGCGAGAAAGAGGGAGGGTAGATAATGCAACAATCTCTCATCAGATCTCATCAATACATGTTACCAGAACGAGCTCCAGTCATGCGTGTAGCATTTAGATCTGGACTGAACTCAGTCGAGGCGTTCGGGCAGCGGTTTTCTAACCATATGCAGTGCATTGTGGGTGGGGGTGACCTCGAACGCTAACTACACAACCTTAGCGTGTTCCCTCCACCCCCTTTCACCCCAGCCAGGTCTGGTTAGGTACCAGTCCCTTACTATGCTTGGGAGGGTAGTAAGTTGACTCAGGGATCAACATTGACCCACATGGGGCAGACCAATAGGGGGTGGCCTTGCAAATCAGCATTGATCCCTCAACCGTACTCCGAACGCCTTGTATGTATCTTACGTATACACTCTCAGCCACAATTGTAAATGGCTATAAAGACCACTGTAGTTGGTACAGTGCAACCCACATTGGATTATTGGATTTGTACTGATAGCAACTACCACTGTTTAACAGAAACAATCTACTGCAGAACGCTTGCCGCGGTCTGACAGTGTATGCAAGGTACATTTTATACAATGATAAACACAGTAATCCCACTAACCTGGTGCTGTGGTAGAGTAACAAATAAGTGTATTGTAGAAACTGACAAACTCCACTGGTCCCCCACTGGTACTGTCATTTCCCGCTAGGTGGCTCTGTGCATGTTCATACAGGCTGCCATAACTTGTCAGTAAGCACCTGTTGGAAAATGTGTGTCCAACACTTATTAAGTTAAAGTTCTATTACTGTTATGTGCCCAGTATATGAATAGGTGTTCTTCGGGATCGCTTTCCTACATCTATAAGTGAGATGGCGGCATCGAACCTATGGAGCCAAGAGGGTGCTCTGAGCAGAACTTATGGACCATGTCCAAGGTGTATATCAGCCGCCATTTCTATACTCTACTTCACTGGTAGACAATACACAAAGAAAGTGAAGGTGATGTGGGGTATTGACCATTGTGTCAGTGGGAAAATGCACTTTTGTAAATAAAGTCCAAATAAAATAATCTTCTGAAACTTTAAATCAAGCCATATACATATATTGACATATCCATACATACTCACCTCCTGGTAGCATTATAGAATATACCGCCATGACACGTGGTGCCCCCTGGTCCCAGCACACCTGAACTACCGACAGGGTCCAGGCACGCCTCCTGACACCTAGTGGGAAAAGAGAGAAGCATATATATGACAATGTAGAGGTCGATGAAAACTTTTGGAGACACAAGGATTCGAACCCAGGAATCTCAACTTGCAAGTCGAGTGCTTTACCACTGAGCTACAGCCCCTGGCCTGACATCTCCTGTCACCAACATGGCCTCACTGACATTACCCCAACTACGGAGCAATGGCTTTTGGCTTTTTAGGGGGCTGTGAAATGACCAAAGAAAAGGGGGGCTGCTGTTTCACAGGGTCAGTATCCCCCGGGATCCTGAAGCAAGGCTGGCAATACAGATGTCAAGCAACAAGATTTTGATTCTACAGATATGTAGTGTGGTACAATGTTATACAAAAAATCACTGCTAGATTTGTTCTGTAAGATTTGCACTCAAAACCTTATTTGTCTCCAGACGTTGCCTCATGACTTAGGGTAGAGTCACCCTGAGTTGGACAGACACCGAAAGTCGCACACCTTTTGCATTGGATTACATAATAGATATTAAGAATTCAGCTATCATTTGAATAAGACATGAAAATTCAAGTATCATACTCTCTAACAAATGAGGAATAAAATATAAAACTCCAGTCGCACATGGTTTTAGGCTGTGCAAACCCAGGGTGTTTTTGCTATATTTTGAGGATGAAGAAAGGTGAGTGAATGGAGATCCTGGTTTGATTTCTCAATTTGTCATGTCTTAACATTCATATTTATAGGATCGCTAAACATGTTAATGGCAATGTACATACTTTTGCTAGTAATTTGACTTGACAAACCTGAATACATTTCTCATGTTACAATATGGGAGTTATTCTTATATGACCTTCAGATTACACCTACAGTCAGACACCAATTACACCCCACCCTGGACACAATTATATCATGATTTAAATACTATTACAATGGATATTTCATCACAAATAGAATCTTCTATAATATACATGTACTCCCAGATAGGGATATTTAATCTGTGTTTGGTTTACCTGCTCTCTAATACCTAAATCTAATTACTACTCCAACTGTCCATAGAAGTCATGTCATCTGAACCTGTTGACTGACTTGTTACAGGTATGCAGAATCAAACATCTGAGAGTATCCTGGAGATGAGTATTGTATTAGCTTGGATTCCTTAGTGTTATATGCTATACTGTATAGGATATTTCAGATACAGTGACCCATTGTGTCGGTATCATGTAGATAACATAGCGTCTGACTCTAGGGTCAACTCTGGCATGAACTGTCCAACCTGAGGTGCAATTTGATGTTTTGGAGACTAAATATGTACAGCTCATTTATTCATATGTATTGGAAAGTATCATCAAAACCTCTTTGGCAGTAACGTATCATATATCACCTGGTCAAAAGTAGAATTTACCACCAGTGGTGGATTTAGAGGGGCGCCCCCCCTTTTTCCCAGTAATTAGAAGTTTAACTATATATATTTGGACCCCAAAAATTTGCCCAAACATAGCGGGTGTGCCCCCTCCTTTTCCAAATCCTGGATCTGCCACTGACCACATTTAAAGGTGCAAGATTTGAGCACCAAATACAGCGACCTCCTGTGTGGCCAGGAGCAACCAAGGTGGGTGCCTCTACCCTATACGGACTTAGCAGGATTATTTATTAGCCAATGAGATAACCCCAACGATTCACTGCGGTCCTCTTGGGGCCGACTGGTACCCATCTGAAATGTCTTATCAGTAGAACTCGCTGGTAACAAGCTCCAGTAATGGCGGCACCCATGCGGCGACCTGCTAACTCTGAATACCTATATATAAATGCCTACCTGTATAGTGAGTCTACACTGGGGTCCTGTACAACAGTGACCGCCTGTGGTGGCAGCTCCAAGTTAGCATTAACCACTGTGGACACATCACAACGAGCTGTAAGTAGATAAAAGTAATAAGTTATTAATGTACATTGCATTAATGCGTTTAACGCACTTATTCATCCATTATGTATTAATTTCTTACTTGATAACCCCAGAATTAATCCAGGAGAAGACATTTTGTAAGTGCATGCGATCCGCACGGTTTGCCAAGCCAGCATAGCCATTGTTTTTACTCCACCTGTCATACCCTCATCTTTCCAATGACTTTTCGGGTATAATCCAAGCATGTCAAGTCCTGTATTTCTAGCATTGCCAAATATACGATCTCTAGTTGGTGTTCCCCAACATTTTGTATCCATTTTCTTCTGAATAAATAAGAATCCATTAATTTTCCATAGTGATCAAACGCACACGGCCCGGTACACAGCAATTGCGGGTAGGTGCCCGGATGTACCTGACCTACTTTTGGCTGAAGAACTGGGTCAGCAAGCCCAAACGCTGGTGCCGACACGTATCGCTATAGAAAATCAATGGATTTTTATTTATTTCACACAAAATGGCGAAATTAGGCATGGCATGTTCATCTAGGATATCTAAGGATGTTTCCCTGTTAATAACTCCACCAGGCTCCATGGATTCTATGCTAACGAGTATGTCAGACAACTTTTTCAAATCCTTGATGTACATTGCTTTGTATCACCGGTCGGCTTGGTATAGTGGAGAGCAAGCTCGTCTCCTGCCCCAGCAGCCGGTGATCGATTCCTCATTGAACCCTAAATGGTTTTACCAGGAAATTAATGGCGTAGTTGACTTTGTATACATCATCAATTTATTAACATGTCCAGGTTCAAACCAGGACTGTCTTATGAAAAAAAAAAGAACTCTGAGAGTGCGGTTAAACCCCGATAACGGCACGGGGTTATGACCAAAAAGGCACTGTAGAGGCCAGAATCGTGAGATAAATATAAATAATCCCTCTGAATTGATGTGCTGTGGCGGCCACTAGACATGATGCATTCATTCTCTGTGTTGTCCTTTAAGGGTTAATGCACCATTATCAAGATTATCATGCTGTGACGACATGACCTCCTGAGGTTTTCTAATGCCTTTCAGCTAATGACTCAGGAATGGGGGTAAAGGGTGGAAGGAGAACTGAAGAGAGAAAGAGAGAGTTAGAGAGAGAGAGAGTAGAAGAGAGAGGAAGAAGAGAGAGGAAGGGAGAAAGAAGCGCGAGGTAGCTAAGATAGCGGAGTAGAAAGAGAAGGGGAGAGAAAGGGAGAGGGAGAGAGAGAGAGAGAAAGATACAGGAAAGGAACGGGGGAGATAGGGAAAGGGAGAGAGAGACAAGAGGAAAAAAGAGATAGAGATTGATAGAGAAAGAAAGAAATGGAGAGTGAGGGAGAATCTATATCTCTGCAAAGCTTTTAGGGACCTGACACCCCCCAAACCTCTAACTATTCAACTGCTTTAAATTGCTGGAGTGTTAATTTAATAAGTAGAAACCACCACAACTTACACTCAGGTATCGTTTTGGCCATGATGCTAGACAGCCACCTGGTCAATTTCTCTATATGTGATTCAGACAGTTCCTCCACTATAGATGTTGACCTGTCCTGTGCTGCTGTAGTCCCCATAGACATCACAGTGTTAACTGGTGCGTCGGTGACATGTGTAGGGATGACTGGGAAGGTGGGTGAAGTTGTGGGGGCCCTGATGGTAGATGGGTCTCTGAAAGGCTGTTAATAAAGTTTGGTGAGAATTGATATAAACTGTACCATGCTTGCAGTGTCGCAGCTTATACACGAGACCATGCGAGGTAGGACCACTCGTGCGCCTTATAGAAGTCATTAAATTTAGGGTGGTGAGGATATTTTACACCACAGTGTTATTATAAACTGGTGTCTGTGTGTTGTGTGAAGGGGTGACAGGAGAGGTGGTGGTAGGGACACTAATGGTGTTATTATAAACTGGTGTCTCTGTGTTGTGTGAAGGGGGACAGGAGAGGTGGTGGTAGGGACACTAATGGTGTTATTATAAACTGGTGTCTCTGTGTTGTGTGAAGGGGTGACAGGAGAGGTGGTGGTAGGGCCACTGTGTGAAGGGGTGACAGTAGAGGTGGTGGTAGGGACACTACTGGTGTTATTATAAACTGGTGTCTGTGTGTTGTGTGAAGGGGTGACAGGAGAGGTGGTGGTAGGGCCACTGTGTGAAGGGGTGACAGTAGAGGTGGTGGTAGGGACACTACTGGTGTTATTATAAACTGGTGTCTCTGTGTTGTGTGAAGGGGTGACAGGAGAGGTGGTGGTAGGGCCACTGTGTGAAGGGGTGACAGTAGAGGTGGTGGTAGGGACACTACTGGTGTTATTATAAACTGGTGTCTCTGTGTTGTGTGAAGGGGTGACAGGAGAGGTGGTGGTAGGGACACTAATGGTGTTATTATTAACTGGTGACTCTGTGTTGTGTGAAGGGGTGAGAGGAGAGGTGGTGGTAGGGACACTAATGGTGTTATTATAAACTGGTGTCTGTGTGTTGTGTGAAGGGGTGACAGTAGAGGTGGTGGTAGGGCCACTAATGGTGTTATTATAAACTGGTGTCTGTGTGTTGTGTGAAGGGGTGACAGTAGAGGTGGTGGTAGGGACACTAATGGTGTTATTATAAACTGGTGTCTCTGTGTTGTGTGAAGGGGTGACAGGAGAGGTGGTGGTAGGGACACTGTGTGAAGGGGTGACAGTAGAGGTGGTGGTAGGGACACTACTGGTGTTATTATAAACTGGTGTCTCTGTGTTGTGTGAAGGGGTGACAGGAGAGGTGGTGGTAGGGACACTAATGGTGTTATTATAAACTGGTGTCTCTGTGTTGTGTGAAGGGGTGACAGGAGAGGTGGTGGTAGGGACACTACTGGTGTTATTATAAACTGGTGTCTGTGTGTTGTGTGAAGGGGTGACAGTAGAGGTGGTGGTAGGGCCACTAATGGTGTTATTATAAACTGGTGTCTGTGTGTTGTGTGAAGGGGTGAGAGGAGAGGTGGTGGTAGGGACACTAATGGTGTTATTATAAACTGGCGTCTGTGTGTTGTGTGAAGGGGTGACAGTAGAGGTGGTGGTAGGGCCACTAATGGTGTTATTATAAACTGGTGTCTGTGTGTTGTGTGAAGGGGTGACAGTAGAGGTGGTGGTAGGGACACTAATGGTGTTATTATAAACTGGTGTCTCTGTGTTGTGTGAAGGGGTGACAGGAGAGGTGGTGGTAGGGACACTAATGGTGTTATTATAAACTGGTGTCTCTGTGTTGTGTGAAGGGGTGACAGGTCGTGGTAGGGCCACTAATGGTAGACGGTTGTCTAAAAGGCTAATCACAAAGTTTGGTGAACAGTTTTGATAAACCGTGTATAAGGTACTGTATATAAGACAGACGAGGAAAACTTTTTTTGAGATCATGTGAGGATGGTGCGCCCTATAGAGGATAGGGGAAGCCAAATGTGCTTTATACGCAGAGTGCAGCTTAGACGCAAGGTATTTTTAATTTCCATATAAAGTGAGTGATTTCTTAGACAAGTTTACTGGGTGTATGAATGGGGCCTATTTCTACAAGAATAAAGGAAAGAAGAACTGCAGTACCTCAAATATAAAGCACACCTTGGCAACAGTTCATGCCAGACTCGCGAGGTGCACCCGGGACAGAATCTTGGTCATTTCAATACCGGGTAAGTTCATTACTATGGAGTCTCCACCAAATAAGGTGTACCCTGGGTTTACTGAGAGTAAGAATGCCATGTAATTTAAAAAGAAAAAATCTCAGATTGAGAATCTGGCTTTAACACTTTGCTTGGCAGGTTTTCTGCAGAATATAAGAAAATGGTAATTTTGAAATTCTAGGAAACCTGCAGGATAAAGTGTGTTTTAGGAATCATAAAGTGAGAACATTAAAGTGTTAGTACTCTGAATCATGCATGTCTTGTTATGTAGTTAGTGATCAAATGTTGGTTACAATAATAAACTTCACATTCTTCCTGAATTTCTACTCACTTTGACCTTGTGAAAAGGTTTCCTGTTATATTCCACTGTAGTAATCCCATGTTGTAAACCTCCTCCTGGTCTTGGTATGGAGTGTAGGCGATGTCCATGTGGAGCCACGGTAGGCCTGGTTGTTGCCCTTCTGGAAGAAGCCAATTGCAATTTAGAAGGATCAGGTATTATTCTTAATTGTAGGCAAAGTGAGAGATTTTCAGGCTGGTTTGGTGTCATTGCTGCCCTGGCGAATTATTCACAAGGCTTGCACTACTCATTATGAGAACACTGTTAAAAAATCCCTAAATTTACCATAGAAACTCCGTAAAATTTTGCTGTGATTTCTCCTTTATTTAAAAGAACGGTGATTTCGCAGTTTTCAACGAGAATTGACCATATTTTTACGGTGATTCACTGGCAATGCGGGTGCCTGTGAATCACTGTTTTTCTAGGGAATTTTTTTTACTGTGTAACCAAAGGAATTATGTAGACCTGAATTCCCAATAATTCTGTTTAATAAGCTCCTATTCAGATATATTTATTTCTATTTGATCTATTATAATACATTCTGAGCTATTAGAGATATTGAATCCCACAAGCAGAATCCATTTTACGTTTGTAGGTGATGATTTTAGGGATCTACAACAACCCATATTATGAGAGGTATTATTATTGTAGAAGCAAACCTTGTTGTATATGGCACAGTGAAGTGCAGTGCTGGTTTGGATGTGAAAGCCTTGGTAGCGGCTGGAGCATGGCGATTTTGGACATCACTAACGCCATCTTGAATTGATCTTTTACTGGTGGAAGGAGACACTTCTGTAATAAAGAAATAAGATATACCAGTAGGGCCCTTTAACGGCCGCTGATGCATTGATGCATCATGCCCATTGGTCGTCATGATGCACCAATGAAGTGCTGGCAAGACTGCTCACCAGCACTTCATTGGAGCATCATGCCGACCATACGGAGTTGATACATATATATATATATATATATATATATATATATATATATATATATATATATATATATACATGTACTATCCGTCACTGCAGGAGTGCATCATGCCCATTGGTCGTCATGATGCACCAATGAAGTGCTGGAGACTCTTAAAGGGTAAACCCTCTAATGACGCCAGATGCATTAATGCATCATAGTAGTATCTAAGACGGTCTCCTATAAATCACACCTTTTGAATTGAAGATTTCAATTTAAAGTTTGATTTCAAAAGGTGTGATTTATAGGAGACCGCCTTAGAAATAGAACTTATACTAAGCTACTTTAGGTTTTAAATAAAAGAGGTCAAGTGGTACCCATGTCACGAGTCTTGTTCTTTTTCCGCTGAGCTTTTGGTGCAGAGGAATCAACTGATTAGTGAATGTGCTTTGGAGTGAGGAGGAGAGAGGATTATACTCGTCAGTAATGATCGACGGTTTTTAAGGTTTTTAGTTAGTCAGTAATGATCGACGTTTTATTAAGGTTTTAGTAATTCTTCCGGGTTAAGCCGGGCATCCGGGTTAAGCCGGGTATAGCAACATTCATTTTCAGCACAGATCTGGAAGCACTCACTGGGGCTCGGCAATCTAGGTGGCGTTACCTGAGCACGAGGACCATTACGTATGGCTCAAGGGCCACCAGTGGAAGCAGAGGAGAGATTTTGACAGTCTCTGAAGGCTTCAGCTGGATAACCGCGGCATAGGCGGTATGGACATATCTCATGGTAGAGATTTTGTGCGCAGCGAAGCCAGACGCAGACGCACCAGTGGCGTGAGCGGAAGTGAGGTGGCTCGTGACATGGGGGCCGGACCTCTCTATTTACTGTTTGACATCGGCTTTCTTATAAACCCCCTCACGTTGGTGAAACCACAGATGTGGTGTTTACTGTTAAAGCACACGAGCAAATACATTTTTAGTGATCAGGATATAGATTCTTTTAAATTCGGAATACTTCTCGTGTATAGCGCTCTTTCTCTTCTGTTTTTTGATATGTTTCATTCGTCTTAATGAAGAATATCTATTACGTTATTAAAGGATTTTACATTGGTAGCTTACAATTGAGACGATAGATTTCGAACGCGTTCCGAACGCAGGACGCATTTTGTTGTCTCCCTCTTGCGATAAAAGCAAGAACTGTCAGGCGCATTTCGCCAATCTGCGTCGATCGCCAATTTCATCTTGCGCCAGGTACTAATAGTGTGAGATTTCAATAAAGTTAACCAAGATTTTCTTACAGCGCTAGCTTACAATTGAGATGACAGATTTTCATTGCGTTCCTGAACGCAGGGCGCATTTTGTTGTCTCCCTCTAGTGGGAAGAACTAGCATTGATATATATGTTGTATTTTTTATCCGCTAGATGTCACCAGTGCATTGCTCTGGGTCTGTGTTTGGTTTTAGCTGCTGTTTGGCAGACGCGCATGGTTTTTTAACTTTGAAAAATCACAGAGGTGTTTTACACCATGTTATGAAGTTAATATTTTAAGATAAACGAAGTTTTACTATTTTTTAAACGAATTTTGTTAATAAAAGTAACATTGAGTAAGTATCTTTTGTTTTTTCGTTAGTTTTGTATAAGGAAAATTTGCTGGTATTTAAGGTGCTTTAGATCGAGGAGTTACACCCGCTGACTCTAGCACAGTGGTGGACGCTACCAATTTAGAGCTCCATTAAAGATAATTAAGCTGTCTTGTGAAATCTTTATTTTGTTATATGTAATAGGATCATTGGTAAATTAACATAGAATGTTTTGCTGTAATAAGATACGGCTATTTCTATGTGAATTCTTCACTGCCGCCGCGAGAAGGCTATCCTATAGAGCAGCATCTAAATTTTGATCTTAATGGTCTAAAACTTCCCTGTTTTAAAATGTAGTTTATGTATGGGAACTTAGATACTTTATGATATAAACCCCTGATTTATGTAGATTTTGTGTAATATATCATACACGTTGGGGTATTCAGTAGGAGCACATCCAGTGTGACATTTTTCTATTTTTTTTAAACACAATTTGAACAGATCGGAAGAATATACGAAACAACAGCCTTTGATAACATAAAGTTTTTTCTTGTTAAAAAATCTGCTATAATGCCAAAAGGTTCCTACCAGTGCTTCTTTTATGGAATTTTTGTTAAGTGATTCATTTTTTATCCAGCTTTGGATGATTGAACTTTTTACCCCATTGCGATGAGCACTGGTGTTAACCTTTAAGATATCTAATATATCTTTAACTGAAATGCGATGACATAAGATGTGAACAAGCCAATAAACATGAGCATCGTCCATTATCCCATGGAACATGGTGGCTCTTATTAGCATTCTCAATGGTATACCATGGGCACAATCTGTGGCTGTATATGAGCTGTCTTTTTCTTCAATATTTTTTTGAAATTTTTCAACAAGAAATTTCAGATGGTTGTGAAAAGGACACAGGTTTTTTTTAGCTGGTTTCTGACATTCTGTTGCAGTACCATTAAGTGCTGAACACTTACCACGGTGTGTCACTGGATCTGCTCTCTTGTCTCTTAGCTCCCATAGGAATTTAGTATTGATGTTGTATTGAAAAACCTTCATAAAAGGTATAGTAGCCTCAAGTAAACCAAAGGATTCCATCTTGTCTCGCCAAGCAGTTATAGCAGAGTGAGTTATTATTAAAAACTTGACCCTAATGAAAATTGGGGGTTGACCTGCATCTTTCTTTGTTGTAGCGTTAAGTAAGGTTAAACAATATTAAAGTATTTGTTTCACAACATTTTGTTGTTTTTTTTTTACTTCTTTCTCTTTATAAACTTTTATGATGATAAAAATATTGGTTTTAGCTTTAAAATTTACACCTGTTTAAGTATAAAGCTTTAAAAAAATCATTTTCAATGTTTTTTTAAACTAAGTTTACAATAAATTTGGTTGGCCTTCTGTAAGGCGTCATGTGTGTTTCGAAATCATGTAGGGAGCGCCTTTAGCAAATTGCTGACCAGTGGTCATCTCATTATCACTCATGTCCTTAGTAAGGTCAGCATAGCTTAGGGCTAAAGCTGACCGCTGTTGACCATTTTTATGAGGGACACTACAACGATATAGCTCCAGGTAGTTGTCATTTCGAAGTAATTACATGCAACTTTTTTATGGTCAGCTTCTTGCTTTGATTCATGTTCACATTTTAGATGTTGACTTTAATTTACATCATTTGGACATTGCATAATGGTATAATATTTCGTTATAATTAAACATTAATAAAACACTATCTTGTTTGCTTGATAGCATTTATTTTACCTAAAAGATTCATACCATATATGAGTGCTATCTTAGCAATATAACACAGATATAAAATCTAAGTAAGTTAAGGATAACTAGAGACTATGGTATATATCCTGATTACTGGTTTTTAATATGCATTGATGAAGAGATAGTGAGATTGCTTTATAGCACTTCATTGGAGCATCATGAAGACCAATGGGTATAATATATAAGCAGACTGATGGACACCACCACTAAACTAAAGATAAAAGATCGTAAGCAGCTCTGCATGGTTTATAGGATGCTCCAATGAATTATTGTTGAGCAGATTTATCCATATTTCATTGGAGCATCATGATGACCTATATGTACAATATATAAGCAGACTGATAAACACCAGCACTAAAGTATAGATAAATGATTGTTAGCATAAGTGTTAACCTAGGATTCCTTTGAACCTTTTTTGTACTGGCTGAAATCTAACACTACAATAGCTTGCATATGTAGCACATATATAGGTAATTTAAGAGTTAACATGGAGTTTCCATGAAATCTTATACAATTTTAATAGCGCTTTATTTTTATATCATATAAAAAAGTTATGATATAGTTCTATTTAAGATACTTTTTGAGCTTAATATGATGAGTAAATAATTGCTTTTACATATTGCTATTTAAGGGTGAGATACTTTAAGATATCTTAAATAAGTGACCCATAGGATGGCGACTATGATCAGATCTAAATCATGATACAGAAATGATGTTATCATGATTTTTAGTGCTTAACTGTTTATAACTTATTGCTTTTTAAGTGATCCTTCTGTTTGGGTTTTATCTCAAACAAAAATATGGTGGCTTTTACCATATAATATAGCAGGATAATTTATAATTCCTGCATTTCCACTGATTCCCCACCAGACAGTGGTTCTGCACATTCGCTCCATAGTGATTCCCCTCTTTCCATGTATGCCATTCTTTTGGTTTTATTTTCTTTAGTTTTTTCCCTCTTCATTAATTTGATGCCAAAAGTTATAGCCAGAATGAGACAAATCATGAAACCCAAAGCAGTGATCACATTGGTATATACCAAGGTGTTAGAGAGCTGTTGACTTATACCTTGAGGCAAATTAGTTACTAAGGTTCCATCCTGCGTTGTGGCATATGTTGGAGACATAAAGCTTCCAGATATGGCATTTATGAGAGTAGTCCTATGGCGAAATGGAAGGTTAGTTTTTTCCTCAGGCATTGGACTTGTTTCAAAATTAGCTGACACAGCGCTTATTTCCATTGTTTCACCTGCAGATGTGAAATTTAAATATGAGGTGACAGCTGCTTTCAAAGGCGAGGAGGGGAAAGATGTTGCAACATTTGCCACAGTGGTGACATCACTTCCCCTGTCTATATAAATGGAGGAGCTCTGATCAGCATCATCATTCACACGGGTGGACGTCAACACGCTGTCTGCACGAGGAGAATTTTTCTCCAGAGTTTCTGAGCCATTGTCTATATAAGCTGAGGTGCTGTCTGATTTTGTAGTTAAGCTAGCACTTTCAGCGGTCACTTCTATATGATAATTTGCTGCTTTAGTAGTTGCTGATGACTTCTTTATGAAGAGAACGGTCTCAGTTGATGCTATCTCACTTTTGGGATAGATGCTAGCGCTGCTAGTTGACGCTCTCACACCTTCAGGATAGGTAAGTTGAATTTTCCTGTGGGAAATAATTATTTTCTATATTTTTTTATACGAGAAATTTTTTATCATCTAAGCTGGGGGGTCAAACTCATGTTTAGGATAGTTTACCTTCAGTTAGGTCTGAAACACATTACGGTTATACATTGTAGTTTTTCCCAGGTGAGAAAAATCGAAGCCACGTGTGTTGAAGACTGGGGGGAGATATTTTTTTTAAGCTAGCAGGGTTTTTGTTAGAGAGGATAACACTTAGTCGCCCTTTTTTTTCCCCATTGAAACAAGAAATAAACTACAAAGGAAAAAGTCAGCTTTTTTTAGTTTAAGTTAGATAAATTCCGAGAATTTTTTTATTATCTAAGCCGGGGGGTCAAACTCATGTTTAGGATAGTTTACCTTTAGTTAGGTCTGA
This sequence comes from Acholoe squamosa, assembly GCA_949317995.1. Taxonomy (NCBI): domain Eukaryota; kingdom Metazoa; phylum Annelida; class Polychaeta; order Phyllodocida; family Polynoidae; genus Acholoe; species Acholoe squamosa. The sequence continues at coordinate 4,232,265 of OX439050.1, read as the reverse complement.
AACACATTATGGTTATACATTGTAGTTTTTCCCAGGTGAGAAAAATCGAAGCCACGTGTGTTGAAGACTGGGGGAGATATTTTTTTTGAAGCTAGCAGGGTTTTTGTTAGAGAGGATAACACTCAGTCGCCCTTTTTTCCCATTTAAACAAGAAATAAACTACAAAGGAAAAAGTGAGCTTCTTTAGTTTAAGTTAAATAAATTGCTGCTTTTAAAATATACCATAGCATGCTTCATTGCAAACTTTTGTGAGGAGCTTAAAACTAGCTTTAAATTTAGTTTATAGATCTATTGGTTTAGTACATGTATATTTCACAGGAGGTCGCCAGCAGCATGTAAGTTTACCTGTTACCTGACTGAAATCACTGGTGCATGACCTTACCTGCTACCTTGCTGACCTATTCTCAGGGCTATAACTTGCACATGCGCAGAGGACTTGACTTTGGCTACACAAAGGACATTGATCGTCATATTATTAAGTATCAACTTTTCACAAACTTACCTACATGTTCCATAGGAGCAATAGAAAATAGGTATTCCTTGTATCTCAATTCTTCTTAAGAAGGGGAAAGTATTGGTGCTGTAATTTATGTGGTTTATATCAACGAAATCTTCCCATTCTACAAAGGAGCTTTTCACTGTGTCCACCGTGGCACGTGTTGGTAGACAGTTGTCACATTTTAAATGCTGTTTTTTTTCACAAAAACACGATTTTGCCTCTATGATAGAAACAGCAGAGAGCAGAACAAATATAACCGTGCAGTACATGGTGCTTGCTTAGAATGAAGAAAGAATAGCTCGCTAAGGGAATTGAGGGAACAACAGACTCGACCCTATTCTTTATCTATGATTTAAGTAGAACGCATGGTGTTAACTTACATTTTACATTCCGCTCTGTCGATACTCTCCATTTAAGTTAGGTGTAAACAGCTTTATACACCAGCCATTAAGACCAGGAACATGACCCAGCTGTTCTGATACTCTAACCAAAGAATGGACCTGTTTACCGTATTTCCCCATGTATAAAACTGAGCTAATACAAGCAAAACTGTCAAATTAACTGGGTCTATATGTTATGCACCAAGTAGGAATGGACACAATTCCGGAATTGCCCATTACTGATTTTGCCCAATTCTGGAATTGTCCTCTCTTAGGCTGCGCAGTTCAGGAAAATTTAACCCTTTAGACCTTAAAACGGCCAAAAACGGTCGGGTCTAGTCTCCTCAAAACGACCATTGACGGTCGATTTTTGAACAATTTTCACTGATTTTTCATGGCAAGACAAAAGCAAATATCACCGATGAGAAATTAACAGAAGTTGCTGTTCCTGTTTGATACTGTTCAGCCGAACTTAAAAGTTGAATTCTTATCACCATATGAGCATTAGAAAATTTACAAAGGTTTAAAGTGAGGTGAAGGGCCAAAAAAATGCCCATTTTTAGCTAAAATCGGTGAAATCTTGAGGAAATAAAGCATTGTTTCCTGCAATTGGTTGAGGTCTAAAGAGTTAAATGAAATAAACATTCTAACATTGCACAAAGGTTTGCAAAATGTCCATCCTTGAAAATTCCTTGATACCTTTGGTTTAAAGAGTGATGGGTAACTCATAATTGCACCAGAGTTTGTTGTTTGACAGTCCCAATGTGTCATTCTCACAGCTTAATTCACACCTAAAGTTAGATGTAAGATGCTTCAAACATACCCTATACAACACCCATTACAGCTTGTGGGCGAGGTGAAAAATAAAATGTCACATAAATTTTAGAGATCTGATTTTAAATCAAATTGTTCCAACAGAATTATCTATTAGGCTTTATTATTCCTAAACTGTGCAAATTCCCATATTGTGCATAACATATACACAGGGTAGGGATATACATGGGCTAAGGACTACAGTGTTTTTTTCACATATTTTGAATATAACTTAGTTAATACACGAGGTAGACCAATACACTTGACTAAGCCAATACACGGGGAAATACGCTACATAGAGCTTTAACTGAAAGGTGATGGAATATATTTATAGCAGAGATTTAGAGCTGTTAATTTTTTTATAAAAATGGCCTGTATCTCAAGGGAATTTGCAAGCCAGAGTTAACACATGATAGCTCATATTGTATGTGAGATTCTTTTATGCTTAGGGGATTTTGGTTCATACAATTAGTTTTGAGAGCATGGATTGCTATAGCAAAGACCAGTTTTACTAATTGGCTTTCCCATTTAGTGGGCTAAGGTTTCATATTGTGAGAAATTAAGTTACATTTATGTTGCAAGTTTACTTATTATGCTTTGGGCAAACTGGGTTTAGTAGTTTGGCTTGCTTAGGGTCTCAAATTGCTAAAACCCACATTGGCAAGATCTTTTTAAGATAAAAAATAGTTATAGAGCTGAGTGACAAGGGACAAAAGCACTTTATAAAATTAACAATTTGACAACAGCACTCAGATAATTGAATTAAACTGTCAGCGTGAATTTCTCCATGAAATTGTTATATGATTTTAAATATCAAACTGTCAGCGTGTATTTTTCCTTCATATTGTTAGTGTGAATGCTTTATAGCTGTATGAATTCCATTATTCAATGAACTTTTAGACATGTAGTAACTTATAAAAAATCTTTAAATGTGCAATGAAGCTCATACACACAAATGCATTACGGTATTGTTAATAACACTGAGAATTGTTGCTTTTTCTTAATTTAATAGCAGTTTAAAAACATTGAGTTATAAAGACAAAGAGCAAGAAACTGAACTTTTTGTAATAGCCATATAATATTTGATATGCTAAATCTACATTATTTGACTTACAGAAGAAAGCTGCGGTTCCATTCCTTAATGCTCGTTTGCTGAGAGTCACCTAGACGTTCCACAAATGGGCTACAGATGGTCTACCTTTAGACATCCATGAAAAGGATCGCTCGATTTAAGTGAAGCTGTTTGGACTCTGATCTTTTTCAGAAAGCGCTGAAAACTCGTAAAGCTTCACCTAGGATAAAAGCTGAGTCCACTTTTAAAGGTAGACACTGTAAACTTTTATCAAACTAATGCAAGTGTCCATTGAACAAGTGTTTATTCAAATTGTTCTTGAAAAGCGCTGAAAACTTTTAAAGCCTTATTGCTGTAAATGGATTTGGCTAAACTAGAAGAGGATAAACCAATTGATATTTATTATCTTTTAATCAATTTTACAACAAACGGTCAAGGATTTTGTGAATGTTTTTATTGTAATTTTCTTGGAACAACACATTTTCATGCATCTTTTAAACCATATGAACATATTTGCCCTCCTTATGAGGTAATAACTCACGACTTAGTTGAAAAAGTGTCAGAAATAGCAGAACAGATTAATCATCAGTTTCATCCAATTACTACTTTAAAAAATCTTTGTTTAAGTTTATCTAAAGTTTACCTTAAAGACACTAGGAGAGAAAAGCTCCTTTCAATTTTACCTTTGAGCTTAGTAGATGATATTTTATCTGAAGAAGATTTCATTAAAAAAACTAGGCGACTAAGCATAAACCATCTTCCTATTTTATTGAAACATCACATAGGAGAGCAAATTGTTTACTGTCTCTATGACTAGGTTTTATCTCGCATTTAAAGATAGTCAAACTGAAGAACTTTGCTCTTGTCATAATTGTACATATATGCTACATACTTTAGACATAGCAGATTTTTCTGCCAAATATATTACATTTAATCAGATTATAACAGAAACATGTGTATACAATGCGAATTTAGCTCTTAATGATTACACCAAAGTAAATCCTCGAGATATAGTAAATACACCTTCTTATTATCAGGCTCCTTTTTTTGATTTTCACTTTACAACTAGCATTTTTTTATTTTCCATAGTTCAGCATGAGGGCTATATTCCTATGAAAAAGTTGCGTAGTGAAGCTGAATTTTTTCCTTCATTGGGAGAAATATCAAAGTTATAGATTTTAGGCTTGCTTTCAATGCCTATAGATTATTCTACCCATCTAGTTGTGTTAGGATTAACAGCATTACCTAAGTCATCTTTTGACATACTTTCATTTCAAAGAGAGGTGGTGAATTCTTCTTCTTATAGAGGTTCTATAGTGTACTCTGAAAAAGATTACACTTTAAAATTTACTAAAAATAATTATTGTTATATATTTATAAAAAATAGTATCCCTCGTATTTTATCTAAGATAGAAGACTTTATTTATTCCTCATGCATTAATTTTTTTGAAAAATACAGCAAAGATAATATAATTCAATACAGTTTAGACATTGTAAATATTCAAATATCTTTTACTATAATTAAAGAAGGAATTAAATTTCATGATTTTTGCTTTAAAATAGTGTCAAGTTTAGAAAAGGGCTATAGCATAGAAGTTAAAGAATCGAATTCATATGAGTCAATATGGTTGGAAATAAACCATAACTTATTAAACTCAAAGCAATCTTTTGATGCTATTAGGTTTTCTTCTCTTAGAATAAAAAATAAAGGAACAACTTTTTCTTTTACTCACACTTTTACTGGAAGTTGTATAACTAAAGATATAAATCAATTTCTGTTTTTATGCAATCTTGTTGAGAAAGTTATATGAAGCTAAGGTTCTCTGTAAACTATATTTTAATAATAAATTAATTCATGGCTTCTGTCATAGATAATTTATTAAGGGTGATACTGGTTTATTTATTAGAGGATACTCCTAGCAATACAGAATATTGGGACAGGGTTCATTTATGTGAAGAACATAACTTAAATTTTGCTTTGCATCACCTATATAAAAAGTATCATCACAACAAAGAATCTTACATAGATCCTTTAATTCAGGAAACTAAATCGTCTCTTCATTCTTACATTAAAAAAAATAAAAAAATTAGACAATTTTATGAGGTTTTATGCGGAGAAAATAATGGTATAATAAAAGATATAACTTCTTCAGAAAGTATTTTGATAAAATGTTTGGTTGAAATTCTCCAAATAAATATCATTTTTTATTACAGCCACGATAAATCTTCAGAATACAGAAGCTCAAAACAGAGTTTAAAACCAGGGAAAGGACTTTCATTGTATTTCAACTTTTTTACTTCATTAGTAGAAAAAGTAAATGATGAATTGTATCATATGCCTTCTTTAGAAAAATTGTCAGATTCAGCTTTAAGTTCTTTTAATTCTTGTAAAAAAGAGAGCATCACGTCCACTTCTCAATTAAAATTAAAAGACAAAAATAAAAGCCGGTCTAACATTAAACAGCGACCATCCTCTTCAGAGCAAAACAGTTCTACAGAAAGTGAGAGTGACAATGACCCAGTAAAAAAAAAAGATCACCCTGCTTTCATTCAATCACAGCAAAAATTACTAGGTATTTTACATAAAGATTTAGAAGAAAGTGACAGTAATGAAGAAGATATAAAAGGAACACATTCTCTTCCAAAAAGAAAGAAAGTTAGCAAAACTTTATCAGACAGCAATGATGATTTAAGTGAGGAAGAAATTACTGATTTTAAAAATAAAGTTCAAAATAAAAAGATAAAAATTCCTTTATCAGTAAGCCATCAGGTAAAAGAACTATCTGAATTTAATCCAACATCTACTTTATTTGAACCACAAACAGATACTTGCAGAGCAAATTTGGAAAGGACTATAGCTATATGCGATAGAATAAAGAGTCACGCAGAAGTATTTTTAAGGAATATTTTACCAGATAATATAAACAGATGTGCATGTTGTTTTTTACATTGCACACCTCCTTTAATTAAAGGTACTAAAGGACGAAGAGGACCTAAAAGTAAAATCAAGTAGCAGTTAAAAAACTTTTCATCTTTAAAATCTTATGGATATTGATGATATTTTACGTTTCATTGATAAAAAAAAACTTAATGAAAAAATATTTCAATGTAATTTAAACACAAAAAAATATTTAAAAAAAAAAGAGAAAGTAACTTGTAAAGTGTTCCCCAATAACCATCTCCCGAATTGTATAGAAGAAAGCATCATTTTATGCGATAAAATAAAAGACTAACCATGGATAGTTTTATAGAAATAGATTTAGATAGTTCTTTGTTGTATGAAAGATGTCACTATTTTAAAAGCTATCAATCTTTTTATGGTAAACAAAGGAAAGAGCTTAGCTTAGAAATACCTGCTATAAAATATATGAATATTTCTGAATGCTCCTATTTAATGATGACCTTATCAGAAGAAGATGAATTATGTCACATTCTTTTAAATGATATTAGAGATATCAAAAGTATTGTTTTTTTTGCAATTTTTTTTCAAAGTGATTTCTTGTATGAATATATAAAAAGTCGGTGTATAAATAACGTGGAAGAAGTTCCTTGCGTTATAAAAATGGCTATTTTCTTTATGGGAGAATTTCACAAGTTTTCTTTAGAAATGATTTGGTTTGCGGCTGATTTTTTAAGAGTACCTCGAGTATATGAAATCCTTGAATGTATGAAAGACTCTGAGGATAATTATAGCGAAACTACTGCATTAACTATGACTATTAGGAAAAGGAAATTTACTCAATATAAACATGTGAAAAAACTTAAAAAAAAGATAAAAATAGCCCATATGATATATAACAATTGCCTGAGATTTTTAACTTATTGTTGTGCATCTTGTGGAAGATTTCACAAAGCAGACAGGACAAACAGAAAAAGAGCATTATCTAAAATAACATATATGCAATGTTGTGGGAGCCCAAGTAAAACAAGATGTCTCGAATTTTTACAATATTTTTCCTCTTATGTTGAAAACCAAAGGGTTGCAAGATGTAAAAACTGTTTTATTCCTTGGTTTGATGGAAAACCTACTTGCACCCCTCTTTATGCTAAGTGTAGAGGTCGGTGAAAATGTTCTTGGAGAAACCGGGACTCGAACCCGGGGCCCTCCAACTTCGAAGCGGCTGCTCTTCCTCTGAGCTACTTCCCCTGGCCTGACATTTCCACCTTCCATCCACACCTGGATCGATATGATACACACTAGGGGGCAGTGATTACCCGGAGACCCGCCCCTGGGGGTCTGCCACCGAGTACAGGGAATTACTGCCCCTACACTCCTCCCCATCAGCTTCAACCACCATCCACCAGCACCAGGCATTCCCCCTCAAACCAGTTACCTGGAAATTGAGGCTTTATCAAGCAGTGTTAGGGCACTCCTGACTTCCCAGTGGATGTACCAGTACAATTACCGGATTGGTCGAAGCGTCATCTGTATCATATCGGCCCAGTTCCCGAGTCCTCAATCCATGATTGTGTTAAGACATGAGCAGGCACACATATCTTCAATCTGATTGTATTAGGATGCTCGGTTTCTCCACCACTGTAGAGGTCGGTGAAAATGTTCTTGGAGAAACCGGGACTCGAACCCGGGGCCCTCCAACTTCGAAGCGGCTGCTCTTCCTCTGAGCTACTTCCCCTGGCCTGACATTTCCACCTTCCATCCACACCTGGATCGATATGATACACACTAGGGGGCAGTGATTACCCGGAGACCCGCCCCTGGGGGTCTGCCACCGAGTACAGGGAATTACTGCCCCTACACTAAGTTTCAAAACAAAAAATATACTGAAATACGTAGAAATCTGATATTAGATAGGATAGATTTCTTTTGTAAACCACTTAATGAAATAAGATAAAAGATTTTTTCTTCTTATCTTTGTTGTAAAGTTGGTTTAATTTTAGTTGATATTTGTAAAGTATAACAAGTACATGTAAAATTAAAGGTTTTTTAGTTATTATAGAGGTATAGATAAATTAGAATTTAGTTTGTACAGCTCCATTAAAACAGCTTTGATAAACAATATAAAAATAAATAAGTTAGGATACAAGTTCTCATGGTAGAAAGGGTTAAGGTAATATAATCATTTGTTAAGCATTTTATCATATTTAAACTTGTATTTATCTATGTAACTATGTTGCTTGATGTGAACATAGAGCTGCTTAAAGAAAGAGTAGAGTACATTTCATGTTTGTCCTCTTTTAACAATGTTACTTCAAATATGCAGAAATTTAAAATTTGCTTAAATGTGAGCATACCAAATCAAACGTTTATGAGTGCCAAAGAATGTTCTAACATATTTTCTGTTTTATCTGACGAATTCATTGACATATCAAACATTAAAACAGAAGCTCTTGTATATTTTTCTCATTATTTCCAATGTTATTTTATGTTCTCAGAAATCAAAAATATGATAATACAAGAGGAAATTAAAGCTGCTAGAGTTTTAATCACATCCAGTATCTTATTAGGAGAGAATCATTCTTTTACTAAAGAAATATGTAAATTTATAAGTGATCTTGTTGGTTACAATGAAGAAGCAATATTTCATCTCATAAAAAATAAAAATAAACGTAAAGGCACAAGACAGTATGCCTCTTCAAGGCTTCAAAGTAAAATAAAAGAAAAAGTGAGAGAAAAACGTTTATTTTACAGTAATGTGTATTTGGGATGTGCTTTATGTAGAAGGCTAGTTCTTGTAAGCAAAAAACATGAAAGTAATATAGAATACACAATATGTTGTGGCAAACCTATTCATAAGCATTGCTACGCAAGTGTGGTTCATTGTCATTTAAAATATACCAAAAATGATGGTGAAGTAGTTGTGATTAATTTAGAAATCAATTGTCCATTTTGTCACATGAAATGGTTTAATGGGAATCCTGTTTGTGATGCTATGTTTCTGAAATGGAACCAAAGAGAAAATTTTACTTACCTGGTGAAATACACCACAGATCATTTAGCTCTATGTTTAAATGAGTATGAAACTAGCATAAATCGTCACATAAAAAACAAGTTAATGTAAACCAAAATGAGATTAAAAATAAATGAAGCTTATGGGTAAACAAAAAATGGCTCACTCAGATGATTTTTATGTTACTCTACCTTCTAATACTATTCATTCATCTCGGATTAATAAAACAAGTCATTTTTTTGTAGAAATTCCTGGAAAATTTCATTTAGAAGGTCATTGGGAGGTGGCCATAGTAGAAATAAACCTTCCTGTATCCTGGTACAATATTCCACAGGATCCTCCACAAGATCGAACTTTTGCTATTTACAGAAAAGAAATGGGGGTCAATGATGAATTACATGTATTAGAAGAAGGAGAAATAGACACTGTTAGAACAGACATGAGCTTTCACACTAAAATGATGCCATATGGAAATTATGGTAATATAGAGAATTATATAGATGTAATGAATAAGTTAATGAAATCAATAGAGTTAGCTGAAAAAAATTTAGATTTTTTTCATTTGGCTAGAGAGCCTTACATTAGTATAGAAAAAGAAAATTTAAAGCCTGTTTTACATGTAGCAAGGGGAGATACTGTGTGGATGCCTTCCTCTTTGTCTGATATTCTTTGCTTAACAAATGCAGAAGGAGGTATTAAAGATGAAACTGATTCAAAAGTAACAGGTTACTATGGTCTTCCTTTAGAATCCATAGATGATTATAATAATTTATTATTTCAAAAAAAAATACATAAACATTATGCTTCTTATAAAGCAACAGGAGTACCTTCTTTAAGTTCTCGTTCTTCAAATATTTATTTATATACCAATATAGTTTCTAATGAAGTTGTTGGAAATGTTCAAGTTCCTCTTTTAAGAGTTATAAGATGTAATGGCTTGTTTGGAGAAGATTTTAAAATGATATTTACTTCTCCCTATTATAAAAAAGTTAAAATGTCTGAGATACACGAAATAGAAATAGAAATAGTTGATGACCAAGGAAAACTTATAAAATTTTAGTATGGCAAAGTATTTGTAGTACTTCACTTTCGCCGTTGTAAACTCAGATAATGAATCGAAGAAATGGTTTCAGGAATATTGCAATAGAATATAATTTGGTCCCTAAAATATATAATCATGACTTAGAATTTTTTTTAAGATATATATCAAACAGAGTTACATCTAAAATAAAAAAGTGGATGTTAAAGCATGGTGGAGTTAAGTTCCAATTAGGTCTTAATACATTTTTAGCCAAATATAAAATAGAAACTAACCAACATTTTGAAATAAAACCTTGGTTTCAAAGTCCAGTAGCTGTAATTCTAAATGTAAAATCTATAGAAGAAAAAGTTTATGAAGCCATCAGAATCATTTCTGCTTTTTTTGATTCTTTTATTCAACTAGGATCTGGATGGTTTTTAAAAGAAATTATATGTTTGCGAATTTCTATTTATAGATATAATCCTTTGGGAGGCTATAAGCCTTCTGATATAGACAGTATTTTGTTTAAGAAAAGATCATTGCTTAATATTAAAGGAGCAGGAAATAAATGTTTTCTTTTTAGCATATTAGCTGCCTTGTTTAAAAGTAAAACAAATGCAAACAGAGCAAGCACTTATTTACCTTACTTGCAAAGTTTAAATATATCTTGTCTTTCTTTTCCTGTAAAACTTGGTCAAATAGCTAAATTTGAAGAAAAAAACCACATAACTGTAAATGTTTTTGGTATATTTAAAAATAAAAATGAAAATTATCATCCATATCCTATGTATATTTCTACTAATTTTAATGAAGAAAAACATTTAAATCATGTTAACCTTTTACTATATCGGGAACATTATTGGCTTATAAGAGACATGAGTAAGTTTGTTAGACCCTTTTTTTATAAGAAAACAAGATATTATTGTCATAAATGTTTAACTTCTTTTTTAAAAAAAAATGATCTCCTTTTTCATACCCAAAAAACCTGTGACAATAATAGCTTCTTTGGTCAATCATATATAATGCCCATAAAAGGAAGCAAAGTTGAATACAAAGATTATTCTAAACAAATTAAAAACCCTTTTATCATATATGCAGACTTTGAAACATTTAATCAAAAATTAAAAGTGCCCGTTAAAAGGGGAAATACCACAATAAAAACTAGACAAAAATTAAATGCTATAGGTGCAGTTTTAATTTCAAAGTATGAGAAATATTCACAGACACCATTTTTATATATAGGACGTTATGTTTTAAAAAAATTTGTGAATTACTTATATCAAAAAAGAGCAGAGATATCTCATATTTTAGATAAAAATAGGAAGCCGATTTTTTTAACAATGGAAGACATAGGCAGAATTCATGAACAAACAGAATGTTATTTGTGTCATGTTTCATTTAAAAATAAAAAAATTAAAAAAGTATTGGACCATGCCCATATAGGTCGAGAAGGAAAGGGGCGAGATGTTAACTATGCTTGCAATAGATGTAATTTAAGCCATTCTTCTCTTAGAATGGACACATTGAAAATACCAATTGTTATGCATAATGCTATGAATTTTGATTTACATTTTATAGTAAAAAAGCTCTATAAATATATTCAAAATGATGATATAAGAGTTCTTCCTAGATCTTCTGAAAAATTTTTAACTTTACAATTTGAAAATTTTTACTTTTTAGATTCATTCCAATTTTTATCTGCCTCTTTGTCACACTTGGCAGATCTTTTAGCTGCTAATAATGTAGATAATTTCATAGAAACCAAAAAAAACTTAACCAAAAAGGAATTATTACCTTATGTAATAAAAAAGGGAATTATGTGTTATGATTACATAGATTCATGGGAAAAATTAAAAGAAAAAAATCTACCTGTTAGATCCCATTTCTATAATAAGCTAACTAAAGAAAATATATCTAAAGAAGCTTACACTCATGCTAAAACAATGTTTAATTTGTTGAATTGTAAATCTTTAGGAAGCTATTTAAAAGAATACCTTAAAATTGATGTTTTACTATTATGCGATGTATTTGAATCTTTTAGAGAAAGAAGTTTAGAAAATTATGGTTTAGATCCTGCGAAATTCCTTACTGCTCCATCTCTTAGTTATCAGGCTATGTTAAAACACACAAAGATACAGCTTGATCTTTTAGATGATATAGATAAACATAACTTTATTGAAAAAGGTATACGCGGAGGTATTACAAACGTTGTACAACGATATGTTAAAGTAAAAAACGATTCCCAACATTTGGTTTATTATGATTGTAATAATCTTTATGGCCATGCTATGTGTCAAGAACTTCCCACTCATGATTTTGTTTGGTTACCGTCTTCTAGTTATTCTAAGTTTAATGTATTAGAAGTAGCTAACAACAGTGATGAAGGCTATATATTAGAAGTTACTTTATTGTATCCAAAGCATTTACATTTTTTGCATGATGATTTTCCACTGGCTCCAGAAAAAAAAGAGATATTTCATGATGAGTTATCTCCATATGCTAAAGATTTATTACATAAATTAAATATTAAATACAAAAAAAGTGGGAATAAGCTAATATGTGATTTAAGAGAGAAAAAAAATTATGTTGTTCACTATAAGAATTTAAAACTATACCTTAAATTAGGGATGAAAATAGTTAAAATACATAAAATTCTATCTTTTAAACAATCTGCTTGGATGAAAAAATATATTGACTTTAATAACACTAAACGGAGAGAATCAACTTCTTCTTTCGATAAAGCATTTTTTAAGTTAATGACTAATTCATGTTTTGGAAAATGCATGGAAAATGTTAAAAAAAGGAAAAATTTAACCCTTACTTCATGTAAAATTAAATGTAAAAAACTTATTCGAAAACCTACTTTTCATTCCTTGTATTTTTTAGACAAAGATTATGTAGGAATACAAAATGTTAAAGAACAAGTATATTTGGACAAGCCGATATATCTTGGATTTACTATATTAGAATTATCTAAAATGCACATGTTTTGGTTCCATTATAAGGTAATGTTACCTACTTTTTCTTTATCTGTTATTAACTTGTTATATTCAGACACAGATTCATTCATATATTTTATAGAAGATGAACATTTTATTGAAAAGCTGAAAAGTATAAAAGAATATTTTGATTTTTCAAATCTTAAACTAGATCACCCCTTGCACTGTACTGAGAATTGTAGAGTATTAGGAAAATTTAAGGATGAAAGTGAGGGGAAAAAAATAAAAGAATTCATTGGTTTACGTCCTAAGATGTATTCTATTTTATTTGAATCAAATAAAGAAACAAAAAGAGTAAAAGGTGTTAAAAAAAGTAATATAAGAGATATGAGACATGACCAGTTTAAAAAAGTATTGTTTAAAAAGAAATTTCATCGAGAATCATATCATGCTATGAGAAGTTACAATCATAAAGTACATGTAATAAAAGAAAATAAACTGGCTCTTTCACCTTTTGAAGATAAACGTTGGCTACAAAAAGATGGAATCAAATCTTTTGCTTATGGGAATCATATGATCAATGTGCGTAAAAGACATAAATATTTTGATTCATCTGTAAATTTAAAAAAAAAAAAATTTTAAATTAAACTAAAAAGGCATAACATTGTGTATGGAACAGTGAAAATATACTTGAGATTACTTGTGTTGTACTGTTTTAAAACAAATGAAATTCACCTTTTGGATCTAAACAGCAGGGTATTTTATATCAACATAAAGAAATCATTTCTAAGCACTTAAAAGTTAATATTTTAAAAATCTATTTTCAAAGAAATCACAAATTAATTTAAAAGAAATTACTTCTGATGGCTTCTAAATTTCACACCATTCCTTTTGGAAAAAAAAAGAGAATAGATATAACTAGATTTAGAGGAAAAGAATATATTCATTTGCATGATATGACTAAAGATAAAAATATGAGCTTGCAAAAATCTGAATATGATGAACTTATAAAATTAAAGGTTAAAATAGAAAAAAGAATAAAAAAGATTAAAAGTCCTAAAGAAACAGAAACAAAAAATGAAGGTAAAAAGAAAAGTAAATCATCAGTTAAAAGAGACAGTGATGAAAGTGATAGCGATAATTCCTATGTAGACAGTAATTCTGACAGTGATTAAAAATAATTTTAAGAAAAAGTCTGTGGGATAGACATCTTTAGGTGAACATAATTAGCTAAAAAACAATCAACTTTTAATGTTTGTTTTCCAAATATTTTTATATATTTAAAATGGGCGAATTATGTATATATTGTGGTATTTGTGATGACTTAAAAACTGGAAAAAAATATTGTATTCCTTGTTATGAAAATATGTACAAAGAATGTATCCGCTGTCATAGACCCTTACATTCCGCTCATTTTTTTAGTCGACACCCATCTAGATGTAATTCATGTCATGAAAAATATGAATTGGAGAAATTAAAATCAAAGAGCAAAGATTCTTTTAAAAAAAAGGACGAAAAAGAAAAAAAAATAATTACTAAAAATCTGAAAAAAAGAAGTAATCTCCTTTCTAACAAAATTATCGATTTAACTGAAAAAAAAAGTAAAAAAATTACATTAAGCAACAGCCAAAATGAAAAGGAAACAGGTAAAAACACATCTGCTTGTAAAGATAACAATACAGTTTTAAATTTAACAAAAAAGACAAATGAGCCACTACAGCTTACTCTTAAAATAAGTTGCAAAAAGGGAAATATTTATCCAAAAAAATCTAAAACTGTTGATGTCATTCTTTAAAATATTTCTTGTTTGCTTTTAAATGTTTTTTCATGTGCCTGTATTGAAAATATTATTTTGTATTATTATAACAAGTTGTGTATATAGTAAAAGAGAATTCATATTTAGTAAGTATTAGCTGCTTATATATTAGTTTAAACCTAAAAAGTTTATTTTTTGTGTTTCTTTTTTTCAGTGAAATGATATTTTGTACTTTTAAATGATGTTTATTGATGTCATATATCTACATTGAAATGCTTAGTGAACAAATCAAATAATACGCTATCATGATACTTTGTTGTTGTTGTTAGGAATCTGGTATTTGTCCTTAAGGATATTAACTTATTATTGGGTGTGTAAATACTAAGATCCTAACATTGTTTTTTTATGTAATTTTACTTTTAATTCATCAGGATACGTGCATTTGTTCCAAACATAGTTTATAAATGTTTTCATTTCATGTACTAAATGTGACAAATCATATTTACCATCGCACACTAGTTAAAAGTAAAACATAACTTAAGAATTGTAATGAGATGGTTAGTAAACAAGAGGGTTAAATGCATGCTTTATTGTTTTAAGGACTGCACCTGTTTCAAACATAACATGTTTACATCTTTATATGTTTATTCTTAAGAAGTGTTTAATTTTAATATGGCAAAAAAAGAAGAAATAAAAAGAAACCAAGAAATAAAAAGGTTGTTTGAAAGTATTTACTTTAACCCAAGTCATCCTTCATCTTTTAGTTCTGTGAAAAAGTTATATAAATCTGCTAAAAAAAAAGACAAAAAAATAACTTTAAAAGACGCTGAAATATTTTTACAAAATACTAGAACTTATACTTCACACAAACCTATACAATATAACTTTTTAAGACGAAAAACTATTGTAAAAGGATTAAATGATCAATGGCAGTTAGATTTAATAAGTACTTTCCAAATTAGACGATATAATAACAACATTTCATATTTATTAGCTGCTATAGATTGCTTTTCCAGATATGCTTACATAGAACCTCTTAAAGACAAAAAAGCAGAAACAACATTAATAGGCTTTAAAGCTATATTATTTAGGGCAAAACACAAGCCTAGGCTTATTCAAGTAGATGAAGGTAGTGAATTTAAGGGTGTTTTTAAGAAATATCTCATTAACCAAAATATTCACTCTTTTAGCACATCACAAGACACAAAGGCTGCAATAGTTGAACGTTTTATAAGAACTATACAAAATAAAATACATCGATTTTTAACCTTTAAAAAAAGCTTGAGATATATCGATGATTTGCAAGACATTGTACTTAGCTACAATAAAAGTCCACATCGTACTCTAGGAATTAGCCCCTCTGAAGTTGATGAAAAAAACCAAAAGATAATTTGGGACAAACAATACAAACCATATTTACATTCTAGAAGAATACAACTTCCTTTCTCAGTAGGAGATAAAGTAAAAATCACAACTAAAAGAAAAACATTTACTAAAGGATATAAGCCAAATTGGCAAAAAGAAATATTTCAAGTAGCTTTTGTGCTTAGAACATGGCCACCTACTTATATATTATTAGATGAAAACAATGAAATACTTACTGGTAGTTTTTATGCACAAGAATTAAATAAGATACAAGATGGTAGAAAAAACTAAAACTAAAGACATAGAATTAATTGATGCGAGATTAAAAACTCCATTTTCTATGATAATAGCAGGCCCTAGTAATTCAGGAAAAACCAGTTTTCTTCTTAATCTTTTAAAAAATATGGATCGCATTATAGACAATGAATTTAAAAAAATAAACTGGTTTTATGGACAAAGTCCCCCTTCTGATGTAATTGATTTAAACTTAAAAAACATTAATTTTATTCAAGGGTTGCCTCATACTTTTGATGATTATATATCACCTAATAATCACGAGCTTATAGTGTTAGATGATCTAATGATGGAATGTTCTAAGGATCCATTAGTTACAGATTTATTTACTAAGCGTTCTCATCATGATGGTTTAAGTGTGGTATTTATTACGCAGAATTTTTTTTGTGAAGGAAAAGAAAGAAAAACATTGGCAAAAAATGCAACTTACTTAGTAATATTTAATTCTCCTTTGGATCAAACAATATCCCATTCTTTAGGAAGAAAACTTATGCCTGATCGAGTAAAAACTTTTCATGATATATTTTCAGCTGCAACAAATTCTCCTCATGGATATTTATTTATAGATGGTCATCAAAAAAGAAACAAAGATCTCATGTTTAGAACAGATATTTTTTCTGATTCACAGCGAATATTTATACCAAATAAAAAGTAAAAACTTACATGAGATAAGTGAAGTTAAGAAGCTTGCACAATAAAAAAAAATCAGATTTTTTATATTGGATAAATAAAATACTTTAAAAAATGGCTAAAACACAGGTAAAGAAAAGGAAAGTTGGAGTTAAAAAAAAGAAATGTTGCAATATAATAAAACATCAGCATTTTCTTTCATTGCTAGCCTCAGCCAAAAATGCCAAAAAAAGAAATATATTAATTGATTTTGCATCAAAAAAAGACTTAGATGCAATATACCAATGCATATTTAATGTGTTAGCTGGTAATGTGCCTATAGATAAAAAAACACATTCAAAGCTAAAACGTCATAAAAATACTTTGAGGTTGCTAGTTAGCAAAAAAGGAGTTAGTGAAGCAAGAAGGAAATCAACTTTAAAACAAAAAGGAGGATTTTTACAATTTTTACTCCCATTGTTGTCTGGTATTATACCTGCAATAGCCGGTGCTATAACAGGAAGGTGAAAAAATAAAATAAAATATGAGTCACAGTTTTAAAGAAAGTGTAATTATACCCTTATCTTTATATAAAAAATATGAAAAAATGTTAAATATGAATAAAAATGAAGATAATATATCAAATACTTTAAAAACCAAAAATATACAAAGCGAAATAAATGAAAATTCAAAACAGGAAAATCCTGTTTTAAAAAGACAGGAAGAATTAATAAATCAGCGAGTGTTTAAAATAAATCCCTACTCTATATATTCTACTGAAAACACTGATCAACTTCCTGTAGAAGTAAACAACCTAGAATCTAAACCTAAGGAAACATCACAAATAGGTATAACCATAAACTACATTCTTGACAAAGTACCCTTGGCACAAAGACCAAACATTAAAATGATCTTAGAAAAAATGTTAGAAAATAAGTACCAATGGGACACAGCTGGAGAAATAAGTTATGATTCAAAGAAAATAGCGAATTCAAATATCATTGATATAATGAAATATTTTTCAAAATCTGGTTTTAAAAATGAGCCTACAGGTACGCAAACATTATATTCACATCTCATTACTATCTTACCCCCTTCTTGGATAAAAAATAAACCAAGTATGGTGCAAAAAAAAAGATCGAGCTCTTATATTCCTGGACCATATCCAAGTGAAGACATAATGACAGATATAATATATCATACTAAAAAACTGAAAAAAAAAGAAGATGAATTAAAACAAGGAACTCATGACCTGAAAGAGGGGGCAACTAACATATTAGATATAACTCCTCCTACTTTCACAAATGTGTCTATGGATGATGATGATGATGATGATAATGATGAATATCCTTCAGATGATGAATATGAATCTAAGAATTTATTTTCTCCCAAAGATTTACCACCTTTTTCCAAAAGTAAAATGCATACCTCAACTCCAAAAAGCATATCACTTGGAAAAATTTTAGAAACCAAAACTCCTGTTTTTTCACCTTTAACCAAAACATCACCTATACCTACTGTAAGTAAATCCCCTGTTTTACAGCAAAAAACATTATTGAAAAAAGACATTTTTACTAGAGAAGAAGATGAGGACACAGAAGCATCTGTACAACTACATCCTAGACAAAAAATATATGAGCAAGAGTCTTTACTTTTAAGCAAACGAAAGCCTAAACCAAATAAATTGTTTTTAGGAAAAGAGTGGGTAACAAACTGGAGAAAAAAATAAGAGAAAATAAAGTTGAGATAAGATGAGATATACTTTATTTTAATAAATCTTTTCTTTTAATTTATATATATATATATTATACGATTTTCCTTCATTTAAATTTTATTTAAAAAATGGTTATGCACCAACATTACAGTTCAAACCAAAGGAAAAACGATAGAGCATTATATCACAACTTATTTGAAAAAAAAAATGCCTATCCTCTTCAATACATTCAACATGGTCAAGGGCTCCCAGTTTTCATGGGGACTAAATATCAAAAAGGATATGGTTTAGGTAATATTTTTGCTGGCTTATTTAAAAAAGTTGTTCCACTTATAGCACCAGTGCTTAAGTCAGCTGCTAAAGGAGTAGGCAAAAGAATGTTAAAAGGAGGGATAAATGTTGCAGAAAATGTTTTATCTGGAGGGAACATAAAAGAGGCATTAAAAGATGAGGCTCAATCCGGCTTAAATGATTTAAGTTCAAGCGCTTTAAATTATGTAGGAAACAGAATAAATAAACCTAAAACCAAAAAAAGAATTAACTCTAGCACCAAAAGATCCAAAATTAAAAAAAACAAAAAAACATACTCAAGAGATATTTTTGATTAGCCAAACTTAAAATATACTGCTGGGATAGACACCTATAGAAAGTTAAAAAAGTAAAAACAATTTAAAATGTCACTCATAGATGAGAGTCCTTGTCACTGTATAAGTTCAGATTTAGATTTTGACAGTGTGCCTTTAGCAAATACTTCTGTTGAAAAAAACTATTATGAAAAAGTTGAGCCTACGGCATCTGCAAACAGTGGTACTGTTCAATTTTCTCTTAAGTCAAACAACAAGGATTTCATTTCTTTACATGACAGCTTTATCCAAATAAAAGCAAAAATATTAAAAGAAGACAAAACAGCTCCAAGTGCTCCTGATGCAAACACTCCAAATGTAATTAAAGACGAAGCAAGGGTGTTTCCAGTAAACTTTTTTGGAGCAAGCATATTTAAAAATGTAAAAGCATTCATCAATGGTATAAGGATATCAGAAAGTAATGACTTATATGCATACAAAGCTATGTTTGAAATGCTGCTTAGCTATGATCCATTAGTTGCTAGCCGACTGGGTATACTATCTTTATTTTACAAAGACACCAAAGATTTTAATGAAATAGAAAACGTAAATAGTAATACACACAATGCAGGTGTCAAGCAGCGCTATAATTTAACTAAAAACGGAACAGAAATAGAAATGTTGTGTCGAGTTCACAATGACTTGTTCGCACAAACTAAGATGTTTCCAGGGGATTTACCTCTTATCATAGAATTCGATAGATCAGATGAAAAGTTTTGTTTAATGGCAAAAGAAGCTGACAAAAAATATATAATTCAAATAGAAGATATGAATATGTTCATAAAAAGATATCGCCTAACAGATAGTTTTTACAATGAATTAATGAGAGCACGATTAGATCAGAATTTCACTTTAAAATATAATATGAGGAAAACATTAATGAAATATGTTACTTTTGGTCCTAATAAATCAATATTACAAGGATCACATATTGTAAATAACACAGAATTACCAAAAAGAGTCATTATCTCTTTAGTAAGACTCGATGGCTTCGCGGGTCATTATAATCATAATCCATTTAAATTTGATAACTTCAATGTAACAGAAGTAGAATTAAAAGTTAACGATGGAGGTACACCTTTTTATCAATATAATATAGATTTTCCCAACAATAAATATTTCATGGCATATTTAGCTATGCTAAAAGGTACAGGAAATATATTCAGAAATGAACCTGTGAATATAACCCCTGAAGAATTTAAAAATGGATATGCGCTTTACTGTTTTGATTTATCAAGAAATGGAATTAATTCAGAAACGTTTGAACTATCAGAAAACGGATCTTTAAGCTTCACTTTTAAATTGGGAACAGTCCCCACCCATGGAATAGCAGCTGTTATTTATTTAGAATACGATTCTCTTTTAATATTGGGACCTAACAATGCCACTTCATTAAAATAATAAAATGAACGGTGAGGAATTAATAAGCATTTTAGAAAAAGATAAAAATATAACCAAAGGAAATTATGGTATTTATGCAGCAGATAAAATCCCCATTATAAAATCTTATCCTACAGCTTTCATAGCAAATACAGATGTAAGCTATCTTCCTGGAGAACACTGGGTAGCATTTTATTTTAAATCTAAAAATAATATTCCTGAATATTTTGATTCATATGGATTACCTCCAATAAGATATTCTTTTTTAAAAAAATTATCCAAAAAATACAAATATTCTTCACATACTATACAAGCACTAACATCTTTAAGATGTGGAGAATACTGCTTATATTTTTTAAAAAAAAGAGCCTCTAATATAAGCATGCAAAAAATTATATCTAGTTTTTCTTCTGACACTTTGTGGAATGAAAAAAAGATTCAACTCTACATAAATAAACAAATAAACACTCCTGTGAATAAAAAAAGAAAAGGATCCAACTATGGACAATATAGCATTAAACATTGTGATTTCATAAACAACTTAAAAAAATGAAAAGCTTTATATAAAAACAAAAATTTAAATGTTTTTTTTTCACAATTTCCACACATTTATTGTTAAAAAATTAAATAACTATTAAAAACACTATGAAAGGATTATCATCAATTAATAAAATAAAAAAAAAAAAAATTGGAACAGCTGGAGCACTACTTATTTTTTTCCTTACAACCATAGGCATTTTAATAGAAATTAAATATGGTATATTAAATGAAGAAATATATCTCACATGTTCTGAATCGGGGTATCAATTTAAAAATAATATAAAAATAAAATCATTTTTTAGCTGCTCAGTTCAAAAAAATGATACATCCAATGATATATTTGTTCCTTACATTGAAATGAACTTAAAAAAAACAGAATCATCAGATATTAATTTTAACAATGAACACAAAAATGACTCCTATGAAACTTTTTAAAAGAGAAGTAATATCATATGAGAAACTAGGATGAGATTAAAAGCAAAAGCCTTCTTCATTCAAAAGTAATACAAAGTTTATTGAAATGGACAACCACAAAATTATTCAAGATGAGGATGAATTACATATTTTAGAAAAGATCACAAATGCTCAACATAATTACATTTTCAAGCTCATACAAATTAAAAATAATTTGCAAAATCAACTAAAAGAAGAAAAAGGTATAAATAACATATTAAAAGAACAACTCCAAGATTCTCAAAAAAAAGTAATGGAGGGCTTTGCACAAAAACGAGCTGCCACTTTGGCTCGATATAACATGGAATACGAGCGAAAAAACAGAAATTTTAACTACATGAAAAATTATGGAAAAATAGTATGTGATGGAGAAAACGATGAAAGTGAAAATAATAAAACACAGGCTTGTGCTTCCATTGCTAGTGATAGTTATATATCCAATGAAGATGAAATAGATTAAAAATAAAAATAAGCATTTTTAAAAAATCCACCAACAGTATTATAAAAAGTTTAGGTTTTTCTTCAATTTCATTGTAAAAATACATTTGGGATAAAGAAAAAGCGGGTGGAAATAAGGAAAGATAACTATTTTTACACAATTTGATTGTGGTTTCATCTTAAATATACATATAAGTAAAACCAAAAAACATTTTCATAAAATAAACAAATATGGATAGCTATATAGTTACTCCTATCATCAAATCTTATCCTTCTGATAACACTCTTAAAGAGATAAGCTCCATGTTTTATCATGACTGGAAAAAAATGGGGATATATCTAAACGTCTCAAAAGTAGATTTGATGTCACTAGAGGATCAAAAATCTTTGTATGATATGTCATTAGATATGTTAAATTTATGGTGGGAAAATAATCATAGCCTTAATGACCTTAAAAATGCTTTAGAATTAAGCAAACGAAAAGATCTAATTGAATTGGCTAACATATTTTGTATAGAAAATAATATATATCCCTTTAATATGAATGAAAAAAAAATTCAAATATTATTGTCAAAAATAGCAGAAAATATAGGAAAAGAATGGATAATTATAGGAATTCAACTTGATATACCATATGAAACACTCAACATGATAAGAAGTCAAGCATCTTGTAGTAATCCTTGTAATCGAGCATTAGAAGTATTAAAACTGTGGAAAAAGAAGCAGACTTTACCTGCCTCAGAATTCATAAATGTCCTTAAACATGATATGCGTAGAAATGATATTGCACATTTTTTACAAACTAAAATTATAAATTCCTGTTACTAAAGAATTTTATTTAGTAAAAATATTACTTGTAGTATGGTTATAAATGTTAACATTAATTATAAATATATGTCTATTTTTTGTTAAAATGTAATTGTATTTTATTTTAAATTTAAGTAAAGTGTCTTGAATGTAGTTTATTAAAAATATATAGTATGTCTTATGTAATTGATTATATCTGGTTACCTTCTTTGTAATGTATACCTTATATGTAATTTTTATATCATCAAAAGTAGTTATTAAATGGTTGCCTTCTTTGTAAATATATACTTTATATTTAATTTTTACAATAAGATTAAAAATATGTTTTATTTTTAAAATAATAAACGATAAAAAATGTATATGGTATTTCTCGTGTTTTTTTGTTTTTTTAAATCAATTTTTTACACAAAAAACTTTAAAAAAACCACAACATATGTAGCTGAGACTAAAATGAAACTATGCAAAGCATAAAAATCAGCAATGGTTAAACACATATGTAAATACTATGAAAAAGTGGAAAATTCTTTTGATGAATGTATACTTCCTTTTAGGACATGGTCAGTTATGTGTTCATATACATGTAAGCAATGGATAATGCTTCAACCACAGTGGAAGCTTAGATTAAAACTTGAAATAATTTTATACTTATTTTACAATTTTCACCATAAAAAGTATTCAGAATATCATGATATATGCACTTTTTTAAAAGAAAAAAGTGTAAAAAATATGATGTATGAGGCATATGATCATATTTTTAAAAAAACTGGGTTTGATATTAAAAATGAGAAATTGGTGGAAAATATAGCTAAAAACATATCACAAAAATATAAACTCAAAGAATATCATTTATGTTTAATGATACAATGCAAACTTGCTATATTGTATAGCTTAAACATTGCGATTTTTAATAGATTAAAATATAAAAATAAAAAAAGAAAAGTTTATATTCCAAAAAACCTATATTTACCACAAATGCATAAACATCTTAAACATAGCATACTCAACCTTCCAATACCATCTTCACTTAAAACCTTTCTTATGTCAGTAAAAAATGAAAAATATAATGGTGTCTTTCCTAATCATATGTACTTAATGATAGAATGGTTTGCATCAAAGCAAAAAACTAGTTGGAATACTTTTACATCAAAAATGTCAATCAAAGCTGAACCACTAAAACAGTTTTCATATCAATGAAATAAAATCATTTATAATAACAGTTTTTGCAAAAGTGCTTTTAATCATTATTATCTTTTAAAGGAACCAACCCAAAAACAAGACAAAATCCATACCCTGGAAACAATTTCTCCTAAATTTATGTGATTTTACCAAAAAATTTAATGCATTTCACAATATTGATCATAGGAATTCATGTGAATTTGTGAGCAGCAATTCACGTGAAATTCAACAGACACATGAAGGTCATGTGATTTCACGTGAATTTCACGTGTACATCTAGCAATAAAAAGAGAAAAACTTGTGAAATCCACAAGAATTCACATATCAAAAATCTCAATGAAAGCTGAGCCCTTAAAAGAATTTGTACATGAATAAAATCAAATTATTTTCTATTCCGGTCTCTACAATGCTGCTTTAAATCATCTATAATCATCTCAGTTCATAGGATTCAGTACAAATCCACCTTTTTGAATTTCATCGGTTCAGGTGAAACCTGCTGATAAGAAATATAGGAGTTTCAGCATAACTCACAAGCGTCTGTCAAAACTCCTGTTGTAAGAATGCAAGCATCACGCTATTCTACATAAGCGCGCTCCATATAGATATCGCATAATGAATGCGATGTACTTTACTGCCCTAAGGAGATAGGTGGACATAACATATTGCATCTACCACACTCGCTCTCTATTTGCAAACTCGCATGCGTCCTTAGAAAGGAAAATAGCAGTGAACCAATTTTTATAAGAAGACATTTGAAAAACATTTTAACAAAGAGCAATCCCAAGGCAAAGGATGAGTATAAATAGGCTTCTTATTTGTTACTGCACTTGTAACATGTGTTTTCATAATGATATCATGGTTAAACAGAGAAGAGTTATCGGCTTCGCTATTAATTATAGATCACGTGACGACGCCGATGAGCAGTCCACCATATTGCTTTATCTTGAAACCTGCTTTAAACCTTGGAAGCCTGAACCTAAAAAGACGCTCAACTTTCACGTTAAAATGAGGTAAGAAACTTTCCACACATGGCTTAGGCATAGCAGAACATAGAGCGGTGGTATGGAAGCCTTTACCTCACCATAAAACTAAGCAAAACGAACCAATGACGTAAACTAATGCGTGCACAAATGATCATCCTTTCCCGCCTTCTCGCAGCCTCTCTCACCCAGGGCCATATAGGATCTAACCCGGTGTTTACTTAAAACTGACAATTGAAAATGGGCGACCTAAGATATTCATTTTCACCAATGACATTTGATTGACCAAAGGTAGCAACAGTAGGGACATGGTAGTTAGAAATACAGGGTTGACCCGGGGTGCTATATTCCAATACTGTCTGGGGGTTAAAGGGTAACTTGCTCGCTGTCCTACACTCTTGCTGGGACATTTTAGAATTAATTGACCTTTACTTCATAAGGAGCCAAGCCAACTTGACATGTGTGCGTTCCTTTTCCCATAAAACCTGATATCATTCGTGGCTTCATCCCTTGTTACAGTTTCACCGTAAAATGGGGTACTATAGCTGACATAGTCATTGTCAGCTGGAGACCTTCATTAGCCCCCCGAGGGCACTATGACTAACACCTTCAGTCTCCGTCTCCGCAGTAAATACCGGGGATGCCTCCCATTGGTTAATAACACAATAGCCATTTGTCATATAGTATTATGATATGGATACCCATATGCATCTCTTAACTTGCTGCTCACAGTTCAGTATGGAAAATAAAATAATGTTTAAGGTACCTGTTGATCGAGCGTATGAATTACAAATAGGAATTAAAATATTGTATATGCTATCTTTCACAGTTCTCCTCAAGATAGCAACATGAATAAGTCCCAGCCAAAGGAACCTCAAGACAGCAGCATCATGTATGAGTCCCAGCCAAAGGAGCCTCAAGATAGCATGTATGAGTCCCAGCCAAAGGAGCCTCAAGGCAGCAAGATATATAAGCCCCAGCCAGACGAGCCTCAAGATAGCAAGATGGATGAGCCCCAGCCAGAGGAGCCTCAGGATAGCAAGATGGATGAGCCCCAGCCAGAGGAGCCTCAGGATAGCAAGATGTATGAGCCCCAACCAGAGGAGTCTCAATACCCTTTGCCTCCTCTCATTACTGAATCGCTGTGGGACATCATGCCTGAAGAAGAAAAGGAGGTATGTGGAAAAATTTTGAGCCATTTTTAACATGGATACCATTGATCAGATATCTTTGCTGATGTGGCAGTAGGAGCATGAGATTTTTATGAAAGAAAAAAATTCCCCCAAAAAACTTTCTCTTTATTTGGAAAAAGCCATAACAGAAAGTACATCTGATTTTGTTGTTGTAGGATTGGCGTCACCAACAAGTAGAGGAATATCTAAAAGAGAAAGAAGACTATTTAGCCGTGAGTAAATAAATGTTATTTCTTATAAGTAGTTTTAAACAGTGCTCCTAATATTTTTTAGTTAGGGGCTTCTCAAGTCATTGTATTGCTATATCAGTAAATACCCCCCAAAACAATTAAGCTAACCAAGAATAAAATCATGTGTCATGAGCCAAAAGAAGTGACATATCGTAAAGTCTCTCATATAAGCCTAGGCTTATACGAGAATTCGAATGAAATTGAATCTTATAGAATAGTCCTACAGAGGGGGTAGACTTATACGATGGTGTTCAAAACTAAGGAATAGTGCTAAAACATCCATTTTCAGGCCACAGATTAGACCTATGTGGTCTTCCCAAAGAGGGAGTCGGCTTATACGAGGGTTTGGCATATAGAAGAGGTTTTACGGTAGTCATAATTTGTTTTTCCAGCGGCTTGTGGGATTCCATCACGCAAAGCTACATTGGGCCAAAGAAAAAGGCGATCCACAGGGAATTCTCATCAACCAGGTAATTTTTAATTTTTATTACAACACAGTGTATTATTTTTATCTTGGACATAGGGTTAAACTTGAGGCTTTGTAGCCAAATTGCAAAATTGTATTTAACCTTAAAATCAAACTTTGGAACCTCACAAAAAATGTACAAGCAAATTCAAGATTGGTTTTCAAATTAATATTTTTCTAAGTTGTTGTCTCCGCTGGTCAGCCATTAAAATAATGTTTATTCACCATATCTGAATCCATGTAGCCTTTAAATTTTCATCATTTAAAAGTTGCTTTTCTATTTTAATTTCATAGGCTGCCCTGGAGGAGGCTACTCACGGTTTGGAAAATGCAGAAAAATGCCACCACGACTGGAGAAAGATGAGAGAAAACGCGAACAAGTAGATATCATCAGATTTTTTTAATAAGTTTATTAATCCAAGCTGATGTAAACGTGATACATTCCACCGCACCCGTCATAACGTGGAAAAAATAGTAATGTATGAGAGTGGGACATGTACATATATTGATTATAACAAGTCAATATACGGAAAATATTGTCATTTAACTAACATCTTTGACTCTATATAGTTTGCGAGAGTCTTTGTATGTCCTGTAAGGTGAGTTGTTATCAACCTTTGCATCACTTTGTAGTGTCTAACTGTTTATATATTCATGTATACTTAGCAGAAATCCTATAATACTATCTGGATTTTACATGAAAGGAATATAAATAGAGTCATAGCAACACAGCCTCAGGGGTGGTATTTTACTTTGTGTATTCTTCTATTAACCATATATAGGGAGTGATTTTAGTGGGTATGCACTTTCACTTTACATAGTTGACTAATTTAGTCTTAAACTAATGAATAGTTTCTAGGTGATGCAGCTCAAAGCTTAGGTCGTTCCAAGCCATTAAGTTTAAACACTGCTCTTGTATATCTTTCCAACCGGGATATAACTCATATGATTCATAAGGGGCTTTAACTGTGGTCTTCCATGAGCGCTCTGCTTACTGTAAGTTTTAAAAAGATTTGATATATAGCAGTATATTTGTAAAGATTTTCTCTTTTGTATATCAGCATAATTGTAGTAGATATCATGAGATTGGACAGTGCTTCTGTATATCTTTCCAACCAAGATATAACTTATATGATTCATAAGGAGCTTTACCTGTAGCCTACCATAAAGGCTCTGCTTACTGTAAGTTTTAAAAAGATTTGATCAGTATATTTGTTAAGATTTTCTGTAATATATAGCAGTATATTTGTAAAGATTTTCTCTTTTGTATATCAGCATAATTGGACAGTGCTTCTGTATATCTTTCCAACCAAGATATAACTTATATGATTCATAAGGAGCTTTAAAGATTTTCTCTTTTGTATATCAGCATAATTGTAGTAGATATCATGAGATTGGACACTGCTTCTGTATATCTTTCCAACCAAGATATAACTTATATGATTCATAAGGAGCTTTAACTGTAGCCTACCATAAAGGCTCTGCTTACTGTAAGTTTTAAAAAGATTTGATCAGTATATTTGTTAAGATTTTCTTAATCTGAATTAAACATATAATTTGAAATTTGATATCTTTGTCTTTCTTCATAGTATTCAAGTATAGGATAATTACAACATTCACCTAAATGCAAAGTCAAATTTCAATCTAAGACGGTCTCCTATAAATCACACCTTTTGAATTCAACATTTCAATTCAAAGTTTGAATTCAAAAGGTGTGATTTATAGGAGACCGTCTTAGATACTACTCATCATGCCGATTAAATGCCATGAAGCATCAATGCAACCCTGGTCATGACTGGTGAGCAGTCTCGCCAGCACTTTATTGGTGCATCATGACGACCAATGGTGGTGGATATGCACAGAATAAATTTTGCCATCCCCTTTGAAGGACCACTCCCCCCCCCCCGGTACAAGTACATGGCCTTTTAGCCAATATTAACAGATGCTCTTTTTTGATCTTTTTGCTGAAAACAGGTAAAACCATCCCCCCTCCCTCAAAGGGGTAAATACATTTGCACCAACCCCCGGTCAATGGTTTCCCCTTCCCATTAAATCACCCCCGCATTAAATAGAATTGAAATAAAACTTACTGGATACGATACCAGCAGATGTGACTGGGAGTCCATAGACGACACCAAACCCTACAATCACACAAATCCACGTCCAAACAGACACACCCCTACACCTCCTCCTAGTACTGGGTGTAGGAGGTCCTAAGGCACCACTCACGGATCTCCCATTCTCCTGGCCTGAGGGGTCCATCACCTGTCCATACTGGCCTCCTCCTGGTGAGTCCACCCCATGGGACGGGCCTAGAAGGTTATTCAGAATGTTGAATAGAGTTAGAATCCACCAATAATGTCAAAATTGTAATTCTCATCAACTTTAATTACTCCCTACAGAACTAATACCGCAACACCTTCGATGTATATACAAGACCCGCCTTGCGTATAAGGCACACCCCACATTTATATAAGGTGCACCCAGTGTATAAGGTACATGCCCAGCTTGAGGGAATCCTATAGGGAGCTCTGAGGTTCACTGTAAAAAAACATCTTGTCCCAAAGTTTTCAGAGATCCGTCGTTATTTTCACAGACATTCCTTGGACTGCCACCTGGGACATCTTGTAAAAACTACACTGGTCCACTGCAATACACATGCAGTGGTCCATTGTTCCGTTTTACGATTCAATAGTTATTTTTTACATTGAATTGATTTAGACCAGTCTAGTTCTAATCTAATGTTGAATGTCCTCGTAGCGCACTCCCATCCTTTACTCATCCTATAAGGTGCACTAGGGGCCTATCCTCGTATGTAGTACAAAGTGTACTCCTAACCTTTACTCATCCTATAAGGTGCACTAGGGGCCTATCCTTGTATATACAAAGTGTACTCCCAACCTTTACTCATCCTATAAGGTGCACTAGGGGCCGATCCTCGTATGTAGTACAAAGTGTACTCCTAACCTTTACTCATCCTATAAGGTGCACTAGGGGCCTATCCTTGTATATACAAAGTGTACTCCTAACCTTTACTCATCCTATAAGGTGCACTAGGGCCCTATCCTCGTATATACAAAGTGTACTCCTAACCTTTACTCATCCTATAAGGTGCACTAGGGGCCTATCCTTGTATGTAGTACAAAGTGTACTCCTAACCTTTACTCATCCTATAAGGTGCACTAGGGCCTATCCTCGTATATACAAAGTGTACTCCTAACCTTTACTCATCCTATAAGGTGCACTAGGGGCCTATCCTCGTATATAGTACAAAGTGTACTCCTAACCTTTACTCATCCTATAAGGTGCACTAGGGGCCTATCCTTGTATGTAGTACAAAGTGTACTCCTAACCTTTACTCATCCTATAAGGTGCACTAGGGGCCTATCCTTGTATGTAGTACAAAGTGTACTCCTAACCTGTACTCATCCTATAAGGTGCACTAGGAGCCTATCCTTGTATGTAGTACAAAGTGTACTCCTAACCTTTACTCATCCTATAAGGTGCACTAGGGGCCTATCCTTGTATGTAGTACAAAGTGTACTCCTAACCTTTACTCATCCTATAAGGTGCACTAGGGGCCTTTCCTTGTATATACAAAGTGTACTCCTAACCTTTACTCATCCTATAAGGTGCACTAGGGGCCTATCCTCATATATACAAAGTGTACTCCTAACCTGTACTCATCCTATAAGGTGCACTAGGGGCCTTTCCTTGTATATAGTACAAAGTGTACTCCTAACCTTTACTCATCCTATAAGGTGCACTAGGGGCCGATCCTTGTATATACAAAGTGTACTCCTAACCTTTACTCATCCTATAAGGTGCACTAGGAGCCTATCCTTGTATATACAAAGTGTACTCCTAACCTTTACTCATCCTATAACGTGCACTAGGGGCCTATCCTTGTATATACAAAGTGTACTCCCAACCTTTACTCATCCTATAAGGTGCACTAGGGGCCGATCCTCGTATGTAGTACAAAGTGTACTCCTAACCTTTACTCATCCTATAAGGTGCACTAGGGGCCTATCCTTGTATGTAGTACAAAGTGTACTTCTAACCTTTACTCATCCTATAAGGTGCACTAGGGGCCTATACTTGTATATACAAAGTGTACTCCTAACCTTTACTCATCCTATAAGATGCACTAGGGGCCTATCCTTGTATATACAAAGTGTACTCCTAACCTTTACTCATCCTATAAGGTGCACTAGGAGCCTATCCTTGTATGTAGTACAAAGTGCACTCCTAACCTTTACTCATCCTATAAGCTGCACTAGGGGCCTATCCTCGTATATACAAAGTGTACTCCCAACCTTTACTCATCCTATAAGGTGCACTAGGGGCCTATCCTTGTATATACAAAGTGTACTCCTAACCTTTACTCATCCTATAAGGTGCACTAGGGGCCTATCCTCGTATGTAGTACAAAGTGTACTCCTAACCTTTACTCATCCTATAAGGTGCACTAGGAGCCTATCCTTGTATGTAGTACAAAGTGTACTCCTAACCTTAATCATCCTATAAGGTGCACTAGGGGCCTATCCTCGTATATACAAAGTGTACTCCCAACCTGTACTCATCCTATAAGGTGCACTAGGGGCCTATCCTTGTATGTAGTACAAAGTGTACTCCTAACCTTTACTCATCCTATAAGGTGCACTAGGGGCCTATCCTTGTATATAGTACAAAGTGTACTTCTAACCTTTACTCATCCTATAAGGTGCACTAGGAGCCTATCCTCGTATGTAGTACAAAGTGTAGTCCTAACCTTTACTCATCCTATAAGATGCACTAGGGGCCTATCCTTGTATGTAGTACAAAGTGTACTCCTAACCTTTACTCATCCTATAAGGTGCACTACGATCCCCAGTGGTCACAGAACGTTGCATCAACGTTGACAACCCGCTGATACTGTGTTGATGATGTTGATCAACCTGTCTTCAACACCTTTTCAATGATTCTATTTCAATGTTGTCAACCAACACCATTTCAACATCCAATCAACAGTCGACATATCAATGTTGAAATATTGTTCTCAATTCAATGTTGACTCAACATTGATTTGTCAATGTTGAATCAACAATATTGATTTCAATGTTGATTCAACATTGACATGTCAACAAAGAATGCCCTAACAAATATCAACGTTGTTTCAACATCATATCAATGTTGTGTCAAAGTTGAATCAACACATAAATACAAACGTTGAATCAGCGCTGATGGTTAGATGTTGAATCACAGTTGATTTTGATTATGTTGTGTCAACTTTCAAATTCAACTATATTTCAACCCTATATCAACCGTTGATATGCAAACATTGCAAACTTTGTTTCAACGCTGAATCAATGTTGATGTGCCCAGTGGGGAGCCTATCCTTGTATGTAGTATAAAGTGTACTCTAAACCTTTACTCATCCTATAAGGTGCACTAGGGCCCTTTCCTCCTATATAGTATAAAGTGTACTCCAAACCTTTACTCATCCTATAAGATGCGCCGAAGAATTTATCCTCAAATAGTGCTGTAGATATAACTATAAATGCGAGGCAGGTTTCCTCACTGATTGCAGTTATGTGATTTGAGATGTGAAGGTGCTGTCAGTAAGAGAGAATGTCTGTACAGTCTGTTAATTGTATTTAGTGTGTTCCTTAGGGTGTATCTTGTTAGGGAGGGGCCATTCTTTACCAACAGGGTTGGGTGGTGACATTTTATATCTCTGTGAAAGCATCCAATATTCTTTGTACCCCCGTTTACTTCGGTGGTGGGAATTTATATTAGTAAAATATTGGCAAGGATTAATTTTTCATGCCTCCCACAAAAGGGGTCAAAATCTTTAACCCCCTGCCCCATAACACTCATTTGAAAGAGTACATTTTGTTTTAACCCCCTCCTAAATCCAGCTCCCTCCTCGTCAAAATGACCCCTCCTTCACAGTGTCTCAAAGAGTGCAGACATGCATGTTGGGGAAAACACAAGGGGCATCTTAACTCTTTTAGTGCATTTATGCAACACGCACATTGGTCGTCATGGTGCATGAATGCAGCCCTGAGTAGACTCATACATTTGGGTAGTTTCACTCCTACATGGGTCGTCAAAATGCACCAATACAGTGCTGGTGGGTGGAGCAATCAGTGCTGTATAGGCACATCATTACAGCATGAACCCAGGGTCATCATACGGGACCTTATAGCAGGGATGGTGCAGTATCTAAGCTCCTTACAGGGTTAAAGTGAACACATCTCCATTGGTTAATACGTGTCAACCACAAGGGTAGGTTACTTAACCCTTTACCTCCCATGATGCATCATGCTCTACAACTCTTTACGGGTTGCTAATACAGCCCCAGGGGAGGTACTCCCTATATGATGCTATCTCCCCACTGCCAAGCTATCGACCCCCTGAATCTAGGCAAAATGACCGCTCCCCGACTCATGTAGTAATCCACCGCCCCCTAATTTAAGGGCATTTGAAGGGACTGTACCTGAAATTTTTAGAAATATTTGCAGCAAGGCCCTTATTTGTAAAGTAATAGGAAGATATTTACCCCCCCTATTTTTGAGGGGGCACACAGAGATATTGCCCTCCTTTTTTTGAAGTGCATACAGAGTTACCACCCCCTACTTTTTAGGTGCACACAGTTACCGCTCCCTGAGTTTGCGTCTCACCGCCTCCGCTTCTGGGGTCTGTTTGGCAGTTGGTAGCCTATTCCGACCTGAGTCCCCCCCCCCGGAATACAGCAGTGCATCATGACCACTATTCGGCATGATGCATGGATCCGCATAAATGCATCATGCCAGGGTTGATACACTCCCAGGAGGCTGTTTTTCCACATTTTACATGTCAATCTGGAGGGTTAAATGCGGGACCTATGTGGGATTATTTTTTAATATTAGTAAAATCGTTTTACAATGACCTCCGTGTAGTGTCCGTATATAAAAGCTTAATATACGGAAATTAATTGACATACGGAATTTTTTTAGGTGGACTCAAGGCTTAAGAATAAAAATAGTTTACATTCCAGGAAACCCCCTATAGAAATTCCCTAAAATGACGTCACACATACGGAAATTATATAGGTAGGCTGGGAGATGATATTACACACATACGGGTACATAGATAGATTATTTGATAAATCCTGCTGAGAAAAGCTCAATATTGGATCCATGCATTCAGAATTTCTGCCCTTGAATGGTTAAAGTCCTCTTGAAAGGGGTAAGGGTGTAGCGTGGGAAAGTAGCTGTCAGCCAGAGCCTTAAGCCTTAAGGACTTTAACCACTCAAGGGCAGAAATTCTGAATGCATGGATCAAATATTGAGCTTTTCTCAGCAGGATTTATCAATTAATTTATTCAGTTACATTGCATGTAAGGTGCACACTCATCTCAAACTATCCCATAAACCATATACCGACCTATAAAATGACATGTGGAGGCAAAAGGGCCACATGTAGGATACCACCTGTCTTTAATAGAGCAGGGTGTATTCAGAGCCCCATATGCGAACATGATGCGGAATTTTCACTTTCAGTATCTTGAACAAAAATGCATTTTTGTCCGCATTTGGATGCAGAAGGCCATATCCACTGAGGCAGGATGCGGAAATCTGAGCAAAAATATCATGCCCATCAGTCCTCGTCATGCTTGAATGCATCCCAGGTGGGTAACTCGCCAGGACTGCATTGATGCATCATGATGACCATACAGGGTTGATACACTCCCAGAAGGTCGTCATGATGCACCAATGAAGTGCTGGTGACCAGTTTCACCAGCACTTCATTGGTGCATCATGCAGACCAATGGGCATGATGCACTCCTGCATCAGTAACCCTGAAAGGGTTAATAGTGTATATGTGAGAAAATTAATATAATCAGAGTGCACCCCATCATCCATACACCTTAACGTTACTGTATATTGCATGTGTAGCACAGAAATATGTATTCTAAACCACAGGAATAAACCCCTTAAGGTTTGCATACTGTCATCAGGTATGAATTTTATTTTATTTTTTTTTATAATTTTTTGATATTTTATCATTTTTGATATTTGCTCAATATATAAGCTCATTGAGTCAACCTTTAACTATATATGTTCGTATATCTGACATTTCTAATATCAATCTAGTATTTTCAGGTAACGATGGTATGATATAAATGCAAGAATGAAAGTAAGAGAATATGGCTAGCAGTTCATCCCCTACTCAGTGGCACTAAATAAAAATGAACTATTACACTGACACTTGCTGCCAGCATATGAATAATGGAATATTATGGACTAGTTCAAGTGATAACACAAAATGACTAAGGCTAAAAACCTAGTGACTAGTGACTAGTGACTCAGGGAGACTTGTCTCAAATCACAAAGGCAAAAAACACACCAACTGCTTGACTCTCATACAGAATAATGTGTCCCACCAGCACAACGAGGCTGGAACCGCATCTGGGTCATAAAGGCAAAAGGAACCACAGAGATATGGGCCACACTGCCGACCCAGATGCACATCCCCACGGCACCAATGCAACAAACTATTCAATAACACTTGTGTCACTCTCAACGAGCAGACTGCCATCACTATAAGAGTGATCACCCTTATCTTCTCCATACAGATTCTCAATACGACCAATCCTTGTTTTAAACTTAGATTTACTTTCAGACTCTTGAACCTGAGAACTAAGGTTATCCTACAATTTACTACCCCTGTATAGGGGGGAATGCTTCACAAACTCACTTTTCAACCTTGGTTTATACTTGAAACGAGTAGGTTTGCTTCTCCTAGTGGCTCTACCAGGTGGGTCCCTATCAACATATTGACCAGTTCTGGAATACTTGTACATCGAGCTTAGCAACAATTCATCTCAGCGCCTATCCAATTTTGGCACACTGCATATGACAGACGTACAAAAGCAGATTCTTAGACCCGTATTTTATAGTCTCTGCAGTTTATCTGTATAGCATTGGTAAACTGCAGAGACTACAAAATAGGGAATGCTCGCCAGCACTTCATTTGAGCATCATGCCGACCATACAGGGTTGATACATAAATTCCCGGAGGGTCAGCATGATACACCAATGAAGGTACACTTCATTGGTGTATCATGGCGACCAATGGGCATGATGCATCAGCAGCCTCTAAAGAGTTAAAGATGTCTAGGTGCATATATAGCTGCTACACGCCATCCCTGTTGTGTTTCAGTGACCTGGACAGACAAACTGTGCTAAGTAGGTGGGTGTGGTTCTTATACGCAACCAAATAACCAATTATCTTCCCTAAACCATATCATATGGTGATTTTTCCCCTCTATATTTACTAATGCAGGATATGCCTTATCTAGACAAGGAGTTTATGCTATAAAAGATTACTAGATTGATCAAAGTTAAGTGCGCCTTACAGTCAAGGTACAGGCTGGGCCTTAGATGGGGATTTAGGCTTAAGTGTGGGATAGACACTGGGGCACCATCGTCCCCTCTACGTTTAGCCAGATCTATAGACTAACGGCTATAGCCATCCATTCTATTTTAAATTAAGGGAAAACATACAATCACAAAGTAAAACAGGTAAAAGGGGTGGAGGAAGAAAGTATAAAATAAAAGATGAACAAACAAACAAACGAAAAGGCAATTATCCCGAAGTTCAAAGTTCAAGGCACTGGGTATCAAGAAACCAATTTCCCTGTATGAGGCAAAAAAGAGGAGAAGTTCTAGATTTATGAGAAAATTTTAAATCAAATGATAAAAGACAAGACTCAGGATACGTCTTCTCCCTAGGCACACTTTTAAACCAGGAAAGAGTCTAGTTTTTGCTTGGTGCATGGTACACAAAGTACAGTTTCCCCTTATTGCTGATGTCACGAGACACCATGGTCCATGACTCTCCCAGGCACAGGTGGAAAACTAGTCTCAACCACATGCTCAGTGTTGTCCTCTCTAGTAGTATAGACAGGGTCTGACAGTCAGTAAAGTCCTCGGTCTCCGCTGTGTTTACACAACCCACCCCATCCACATGGCTACTTTGAATATGCATTATTCGTAGGTATCCAACATCTGACCATAGCACTCTTACACTGAGCTAGGTGATCGGGCACACTTAATGATTGCTTCTGTATGGGCCACTTCAGGCAAACAATCCAATCAACTACATATTCAAAGTAGCCATGTGGATTGACCAATGGGCATGATGCATTAATGCATCAAGGCGACCAATGGGCATGATGCATTAATGCATCAAGGCGACCAATGGGCATGATGCATTAATGCATCAAGGCGACCAATGGGCATGATGCATTAATGCATCATGACGACCAATGGGCATGATGCATTAATCCATCACGACGACCAATGGGCATGATGCATTAATGCATCACGACGCCCAATGGGCATGATGCAGTAATACATCATGACGACCAATGGGCATGATGCAGTCATGCATCATCCGACCTTAAAGCTTAAAACGTTAAGGGCTATATGACACATCAGTGCCTTTGTTAACCCTGTAAGGGTTATATATGATACATCAGTGTCTTTGTTAACCCTGTAAGGGTTATATATGATACATCAGTGCCTTTGTTAACCCTGTAAGGGTTATATGTGATACATCAGTGTCTTTGTTAACCCTGTAAGGGTTATATATGATACATCAGTGCCTTTGTTAACCCTGTAAGGGTTATATGATACATCAGTGCCTTTGTTAACCCTGTAAGGGTTATATATGATACATCAGTGTCTTTGTTAACCCTGTAAGGGTTATATGTGATACATCAGTGCCTTTGTTAACCCTGTAAGGGTTATATATGATACATCAGTGCCTTTGTTAACCCTGTAAGGGTTATATATGATACATCAGTGTCTTTGTTAACCCTGTAAGGGTCATATATGATACATCAGTGCCTTTGTTAACCCTGTAAGGGTTATATATGATACATCAGTGTCTTTGTTAACCCTGTAAGGGTTGTATATGATACATCAGTGCCTTGTTAACCCTGTAAGGGTTATATGATACATCAGTGCCTTTGTTAACCCTGTAAGGGTTGTATATGACACATCAGTGTCTTTGTTAACCCTGTAAGGGTTGTATATGATACATCAGTGTCTTTGTTCACCCTGTAAGGGTTGTATATGATACATCAGTGTCTTTGTTAACCCTGAAAGGGTTATATGATACATCAGTGTCTTTGTTAACCCTGTAAGGGTTATATATGACACATCAGTGTCTTTGTTAACCCTGTAAGGGTTGTATATGATACATCAGTGTCTTTGTTAACCCTGTAAGGGTTGTATATGATACATTAGTGCCTTTGTTAACCCTGTAAGGGTTGTATGATACATCAGTGTCTTTGTTAACCCTGTAAGGGTTATATGATACATCAGTGCCTTTGTTAACCCTGTAAGGGTTGTATATGACACATCAGTGCCTTTGTTAACCCTGTAAGGGTTATATATGACATATCAGTGCCTTTGTTAACCCTGTAAGGGTTATATGATACATCAGTGCCTTTGTTAACCCTGTAAGGGTTGTATATGATACATCAGTGCCTTTGTTAACCCTGTAAGGGTTGTATATGATACATCAGTGCCTTTGTTAACCTTGTAAGGGTTATATATGATACATTAGTGCCTTTTGTTAACCCTGTAAGGGTTATATGACACATCAGTGCCTTTGTTAACCCTGTAAGGGTTATATGATACATCAGTGCCTTTGTTAAACCTGTAAGGGTTGTATATGACACATCAGTGCCTTTGTTAACCCTGTAAGGGTTATATGACACATCAGTGCCTTTGTTAACCCTGTAAGGGTTATATATGACACATCAGTGTCTTTGTTAACCCTGTAAGGGTTATATGACACATCAGTGTCTTTGTTAACCCTGTAAGGGTTATATGACACATCAGTGCCTTTGTTAACCCTGTAAGGGTTATATATGATACATCAGTGCCTTTGTTAACCCTGTAAGGGTTATATATGATACATCAGTGTCTTTGTTAACCCTGTAAGGGTCATATATGATACATCAGTGCCTTTGTTAACCCTGTAAGGGTTATATGTGATACATCAGTGTCTTTGTTAACCCTGTAAGGGTTATATATGATACATCAGTGCCTTTGTTAACCCTGTAAGGGTTATATGATACATCAGTGCCTTTGTTAACCCTGTAAGGGTTATATATGATACATCAGTGTCTTTGTTAACCCTGTAAGGGTTGTATATGATACATCAGTGCCTTGTTAACCCTGTAAGGGTTGTATATGATACATCAGTGTCTTTGTTAACCCTGTAAGGGTTATATGATACATCAGTGCCTTTATTAACCCTGTAAGGGTTGTATATGATACATCAGTGCCTTTGTTAACCCTGTAAGGGTTATATGACACATCAGTGCCTTTGTTAACCCTGTAAGGGTTATATGACACATCAGTGCCTTTGTTAACCCTGTAAGGGTTGTATATGATACATCAGTGCCTTTGTTAACCCTGTAAGGGTTATATGACACATCAGTGCCTTTGTTAACCCTGTAAGGGTTATATGACATATCAGTGCCTTTGTTAACCCTGTAAGGGTTGTATATGATACATCAGTGCCTTTGTTAACCCTGTAAGGGTTATATATGATACATCAGTGTCTTTGTTAACCCTGTAAGGGTTGTATATGACACATCAGTGCCTTTGTTAACCCTGTAAGGGTTATATGTGATACATCAGTGCCTTTGTTAACCCTGTAAGGGTTATATGATACATCGGTGCCTTTGTTAACCCTGTAAGGGTTGTATATGATACATCAGTGCCTTTGTTAACCCTGTAAGGGTTATATGACACATCAGTGTCTTTGTTAACCCTGTAAGGGTTATATGATACATCAGTGCCTTTGTTAACCCTGTAAGGGTTATATGTGATACATCAGTGCCTTTGTTAACCCTGTAAGGGTTATATGATACATCAGTGCCTTTGTTAACCCTGTAAGGGTTATATGACACATCAGTGCCTTTGTTAACCGTGTAAGGGTTATATGACACATCAGTGCCTTTGTTAACCCTGTAAGGGTTATATATGATACATCAGTGCCTTTGTTAACCATGTAAGGGTTATATATGATACATCAGTGTCTTTGTTAACCCTGTAAGGGTTATATGATACATCAGTGCCTTTGTTAACCCTGTAAGGGTTATATATGACACATCAGTGCCTTTGTTAACCCTGTAAGGGTTATATGACACATCAGTGTCTTTGTTAACCCTGTAAGGGTTATATGATACATCAGTGCCTTTGTTAACCCTGTAAGGGTTATATATGATACATCAGTGCCTTTGTTAACCCTGTAAGGGTTGTATGATACATCAGTGCCTTTGTTAACCCTGTAAGGGTTTTATGATACATCAGTGCCTTTGTTAACCCTGTAAGGGTTGTATGATACATCAGTGCCTTTGTTAACCCTGTAAGGGTTGTATGATACATCAGTGCCTTTGTTAACCCTGTAAGGGTTATATGATACATCAGTGCCTTTGTTAACCCTGTAAGGGTTATATATGATACATCAGTGCCTTTGTTAACCCTGTAAGGGTTGTATATGATACATTAGTGTCTTTGTTAACCCTGTAAGGGTTATATGATACATCAGTGCCTTTGTTAACCCTGTAAGGGTTATATGATACATCAGTGCCTTTGTTAACCCTGTAAGGGTTGTATATGATACATTAGTGCCTTTGTTAACCCTGTAAGGGTTATGTGATACCCCCATGAGATAACCCAAGAAAATATCACACGCCGAGGTCAGGTGACCATTTAGTGATGTCATAGCTCCTAGATGCCGATGTAAACAATGCTTACGGCGAGTTATTCACCAGCATTATCTCACTTACAGGTTGTCTGCCACATTGCACTCTGCCCTGCGGGTGTTGTGCGATACGGCAGACAACCTGCGCATGAGATAACCCTCTGAAATTCCTCCAACGAGTGAACCTTTGCCTATATATTTCTACATCACACTAATGTCATGTGGAAGTTACTGCTGCAGAGTTGATGCACCAATGCAATTCTGGTGAATTACCCTCCAGTTCTGCATTGGTGCATCGTGATAGCAAAGATGGGCACAGGCCTGGGGTACAGATACAAACAATTACTTTCCGTGAATCTACTCAACTACAATCAGCTTCAATCCCTCTCCAATCAATAAATAAAATATAATGTATGTATACAGGAACATATAAGTATACCCCTTACGGGGATAAAAACTACTGGGTCAATTGACCTCAGTCACTGAAGCTTGAAGAATGTACTCAACTGCCGACCCCAGTGGGGTGTTTCAGAAGCAGGTAATGTTTACAACCGGTCATAAGGAGATATGATAGTAGTTTTAATAGTGATTGTAGGCTTAACACTGCATGTGTTTCTAAAGCATTACCATTATCTTACTGTGTCTATAACTATATGACTGGCGAGAGATGATAATGGTTGCAGTTGTAAGTTTAGAATCTAACAGTTTTAGAAACAGGTATTTAATGTTCATTATCATGTCCGGCTTCTGAAACACCCCACAGACCTGCGGATATGGGAAAACATTGGGGAAGGAAGGTGGCAGGCCTGATCCATGAAGAGGGGGTTGGGGGGGGGGGGGGCTGATAGCTTAAAAACTTAATAAGGTCATCATACTTTGTCTTAAGTGTCATGTTCCCTTGTGCTGGGTTCAAAAATCAAAGTTATTTTATGAGT
The DNA here is from genome assembly GCA_949317995.1 of Acholoe squamosa. Classification (NCBI taxonomy): domain Eukaryota; kingdom Metazoa; phylum Annelida; class Polychaeta; order Phyllodocida; family Polynoidae; genus Acholoe; species Acholoe squamosa. Next base: position 4,190,912 of record OX439050.1, on the reverse strand, counting down.
CTCAGTATAAGTAAAATTCTGCAGTGTTGTTTAAATCACAAAATAGATATTATAGATATGGCAAAGGAGCAAATGGATTGCGCCACAGGGACTGACGAGAATAGCTGCAGTAGAATTTGGTTAGGAGAACACTATAGTGGCCAGAGTCGCGCTACAAACCCCAGGTACAGGTGTTCGCGTCCTGGCCTGGTTCACCTTTTTGGCTTCATAGAAGATATGGAGCAGTTAGTAGGTGAGGCTCCACTATGCGATTTTTTGGTACAGTCTCACCTAATTTTATCCCTATAGTGCCTAAGGTATAGGGTGTTGACATTCCTATATTGTAAACATGAGAATCACAATTGCAAACATGAGATTTCAGGCATTATTTTATGGGTGATCTCCGGGGTGATCTCTCTCCTTGTGTGCCATGTTTACCAACTAACCTGCACCTGCTTAGACTCTGTGATTGGGTGGGAGTTCAATATATAAACATCAACACAGCAAAATATAAATAACAACACAGCAGTCACACAGATCGCAGTGTCTTGTACTGTAAAAATCAAACCTGTCTGATATTGAGTTGCAGAGAGTCATCAGTGTGAAAGTCTGCAATATGTACATTAGGTCAACTTGATTTAGTAAACAAAAACATCTTTTGGCAACAAAAATGTGCCTGAGATTGTACACAAAGCCTTTCCCACATAAACAGAAAGCTCTCTCAATCTTCTATTTACACCTTGAAATAATAACAAATACCACTCTATAATCTGTGTTTGTGTCTGCTTTTGTGAGAATAGCTCCGATTTTCAGCAAAAATCGCGTAGTGGAGCCTCACCTATTAGCATGTCGAGTCCCGGTCCTGCCATGGAGGTAAACGATTTTGTTTTTATTAATATTATATTGATATTCTATTGATTATTTATTGATTAATCGTGTATTAAAAACAGTAAGGTATGGGCTAACGGTAGAATATCAAAACGAGTGGGTAGTTGACCATGCTTCGTTTGACATCTACTCTATAGGACTCAGTATGGAGGCCTAGGGGAGTCACCATTTTGAATTTCGCTGGTTGAGGTAAAATCCACTGATAAGACATAATATGATGGGTACCTTGTCCCTGGTTAACACCCACTTCCAGGGACATGCTGGTCACCAGAACCAGCTCCAGACCAGCTAGTGGCCAATGTATCATAAATTTATATACTCTAATTCATCCTACAGTAGAAGGAACCCTCCATTTTATACCCAATTTCCTTAAATGAACACGATGGAAATACACTATTATGTCACTTTATGTATCCACATTTTAGATACATAGTAAAATGCTCCACTGCATGACTGATGTTTGGCATTATTGGGCTAATGAATATCAATACCCCTTTGAGGGCCGCTGATGCAGGAGTGCATCATGCCCATTGGTTGTCATGATGCACCAATGAAGTGCTGGTAAGTCTGCTCACCAGCACTTCATTGGAGCATCATGCTGACCCTGTGGGACTGTATCAACCCTATAGTAGTCACCATGATGCATGATGCATGAATGCATCAGCGGCCTGGACCTTAAAGGATTTTAGTGTTACAAGGTTAAGGCTATATCACAGACGCACTTGTGGTCAATATTATTAGCAGCTATGAAGTAAACATCTGCAATTTTGACTTGGAACTTAAGGCCTCTTAGTTAACAAGTAACCAATGGATAACTCATGACGAGTGGGTGTTATCAACGGATAATGACACGAGGCCGTAGGCCGAGTGTTATTATCGTTGATAACACCCACGAGTCATGAGTTATCCATTGTCTACTTATTTTATACCACGAAACCAATAAATAATCAATATTATACCAATAAATTCAAGTTGAAAACAAAAATTATTCCCCCTCCCCGGGACTCGATGCCAGCCATTGTGTGTACACGATCGGTACATACACCTCCTCGCCTGGCAGCGGACGGCGACAGCGCCCGTCTCGGCTAGCCTTGGCAGCGGCACACGCCGAAAAATAGTGTTTGTACACAATCGGTACACACACCTTGTCGCCCAGCAGTAGACAACTACAGTGCACACGGCGAAAAAAAGATTTCAATGCGTCTCGCTGTTATGTTTGTGTATAATACACCTCGTCACCCGGCAGCGGACAGCGACAGCGCACACGGCGAAAAAAGATGCGCCCGGGCCGGAATTCGATCCGCGGACCCCTCACGGCTGAGCGCAAAGCGCTAACCGCTAGACCACTGCGCCTTCTCCGTTCCCTGCGTCTCGCTGTTATGTTTGTGTAGAATACACCTCGTCGCCCGGCAGTGGACAGCGACAGCGCACACAGCTTTGTATCATATCGAGACGTGGTTTGAACCAAGCATTTCTCGTCAGTCCCTGTGGCGCATTGCATAGGGAGTTGGATTTGGGATGTGAGACTGCAGGTTCGATCCCTACCCTGGCCTGGAAAATTTCGTGGGTTTTAATGTGACATGTGACATGGGAGAGGCATGCTGTTATCCTGGATAACAGCACGCCTTACATGGATAACAGCACGCCTTACATGGATAACAGCACGCCTTACAAAAATGATGTTTCAGCCTATAGGGTGTGCAATATCGACATATATGTGGATGGGAATAGCCACCAAAAAGCACTGTGTAACCCAGAAATCGTGGTATAAACGTGAATAAACCCTCACATAATACCCTAAGTTCATACTACATGTAGGACCATACAGTATAAGGTGAACCTGCGGCCAATGTTTGGTCATTTTAGGACTTTTCTCAAGGATAGTAGCCACAATAAATAAAGACCAGAAGGTCAATTCAAAACAGTACTAATCTACCACTGTGTTGAATTAACCTCCAGCTATCTTTTTTAAATTATATCTAATGATATTACTTTATTTTAATATTTTCTTGGTGTATATTGAATTATAAAACTTATTTCTCTACTTACTAGGTTCCCAGGGTAATGTTCTAGTAGAAGCAGACAGTGATGTGTATGCCCCACAGTGATCTAAGTCTGTACATAACAGATCCAGTCAGGACGTGTCACGAGTTGGTCTTGGTTTGTGACTGTGCGTGTGGTTTTTCAGCTTGAGTGAACTTAGGGAGTGAGCATTTTTTTAATGACAGGGGGAGATGGTGGCTTTAAAGACGTGGGAAAAATCTTTTCCACCCTTTGACCGGAAGTGGGAATTTTTTTCAACCCCTTGACTAGGGGTGGGCATTATTACTATAAGTTCAGGGGGCGCATTTGCACTTGATCTTCGGTTCCTCGCTGGGGGGAAAGGGGGGGGGGCAAACACAATTTTAACCCTCAAGAGTGGGTGGGCAAAACCTTGTCGTGCTTCTGGGATCAAACCTACCACCCCCCCTCTGTTGTTAAGGATTACTCCCTTAGAATATTACAACTGGTGGTTCAGATACAGGGAAGTAATCCCTTGTCTCCACCAGGGATGTCAGAGGCAATTTTATGAGTAAATGCCTAGGGTTCTAGAATATATTTTTTTTTCACCCCACATGATGACGACCAAAGGGCATGATGCACCAATCCATAAGCGGTCATTAAAGGGTTAAAAGGCGGCTGATAATTTATTTTACCATGTTATCTGCGAGGAGTATTTGTAGAAATCTATTACCACAAGTCAACACTGTAAAAAATGTCATAAAAACCCCGATGGAATCCTTGTCCAAATGTTGCCCGAGACCCGTCGTTACATTCACAGAGATTCCTCGTACCACTGCACTGCTACCTGGGGCTTCTTGTAAACACTGGTTTACTGCTGTATAATAACTCTGGTTCACTGTTCAGTTTTACGAGGATCCCTGGATTCAATGGGTATTTCTTACAGTAAACCATAGTGGTTGACTCCATGTCGGGTTACCCTATACTAAAGGGTACACGGTCATATGTCCTATATCTATCGTATGGCCTGCCATAGGATAGCACTGCAGAGGGAGGGTACACGGTCATATGTCCTATATCTATCGTATGGCCTGCCATAGGATAGCACTGCAGAGGGAGGGTACACGGTCATATGTCCTATATCTATAGTATGGCCTGCCATAGGATAGCACTGCAGAGGGAGGGTACACGGCCATATGTCCTATATCTATAGTATGGCCTGCCATAGGATAGCACTGCAGAAGGAGGGTACACGGTCATATGTCCTATATCTATAGTATGGCCTGCCATAGGATAGCACTGCAAAGGAGGGTACACGGTCATATGTCCTATATCTATAGTATGGCCTGCCATAGGATAGCACTGCAGAAGGAGGGTACACGGTCATATGTCCTATATCTATAGTATGGCCTGCCATAGGATAGCACTGCAGAGGAAGGGTACACAGTCATATGTCCTATATCTATAGTATGGCCTGCCATAGGTTAGCACTGCAGAGGGAGGGTACACGGTCATATATGTCCTATATCTATAGTATGGCCTGCCATAGGATAGCACTGCAGAGGAAGGGTACACGGCCATATGTCCTATATCTATAGTAATGCCTGCCATAGGATAGCACTGCAGAGGGAGGGTACATGGCCATATGTCCTATATCTATAGTATGGCCTGCCATAGGATAGCACTGCAGAGGGAGGGTACATGATCATATGTCATATATCTATAGTATGGCCTGCCATAGGATAGCACTGCAGAGGAAGGGTACACGGTCATATGTCCTATATCTATAGTATGGCCTGCCATAGGGTAGCACTGCAGAGGGAGGGTACACAGTCATATGTCCTATATCTATAGTATGGCCTGCCATAGGATAGCACTGCAGAGGGAGGGTACACAGTCATATGTCCTATATCTATAGTATGGCCTGCCATAGGATAGCACTGCAGAGGGAGGGTACACAGTCATATGTCCTATATCTATAGTATGGCCTGCCATAGGATAGCACTGCAGAGGAAGGGTACACGGTCATATGACCTATATCTATAGTATGGCCTGCCATAGGATAGCACTGCAGAGGGAGGGTACACGGTCATATGTCATATATCTATAGTATGGCCTGTTGTAGGATAGCACTGCAGAGGGAGGGTACACGGTCATATGTCCTATATCTATAGTATGGCCTGCCATAGGATAGCACTGCAGAGGGAGGGTACACGGCCATATGTCCTATATCTATAGTATGGCCTGCCATAGGATAGCACTGCAGAGGGAGGGTACACGGCCATATGTCCTATATCTATAGTATGGCCTGCCATAGGATAGCACTGCAGAGGAAGGGTACATGGTCATATGACCTATATCTATAGTATGGCCTGCCATAGGATAGCACTGCAGAGGGAGGGTACACGGTCATATGTCCCATATCTAGAGTATGCCCTGCAATAGGATAGCACTGCAGAGGGAGGGTACATGGTCATATGTCCCATATCTATGATATGGTGTGCTGTAGGATAGCACTGAAGGAAAATGTATTATACCAACAAAAGAGGGATAAAATAATAAAATGAAGTAAAACCAAAATGCATCATGCCAACAGTTGCTGCATTTATGCATCATGCCAACAAATGCTGCATTCATGCATCATGCCAACAAATGCTGCATTCATGCATCATGCCAACAAATGCTGCATTTATGCATCATGCCAACAAATGCTGCATTCATGCATCATGCCAACAAATGCTGCATTTATGCATCATGCCAACAAATGCTGCATTCATGCATCATGCCAACAAATGCTGCATTCATGCATCATGCTGACCGTGCTGCATTCATGCATCATGCCGACCAGTGCTGCATTAATGTATCATGACAACCCACGCTGCATTCATGCATCATACCACCCAGTGCTGCATTCATGCATCATGCCTCCCTGTGCTGCATTCATGCATCATACCACCCAGTGCTGCATTCTTGCATCATGCCACCCTGTGCTGCATTCTTGCATCATGCCAACCATGGATTTGAGGTATACTAGCCATGGATCAGCTATGTGTGAATTGACAGATATATATTATTTTGAAAAGATTAGGATCCACTTATGCTCAGCTTGGTTTAACTACAATAAGTTATCGTGACTTCATATTCTTAAAATCTCTTTGATTGATAGTCACGACGTAAAGTGAGCAATGATGTTATTGTATGAAGGCTGAGTCAGTCCTGTAGTCCACACAGCTTCAATCACAGCAGAATATGCGGTAATAGTTAAACCTGAGTGTAAGTAACTCTTATCTCAAGTTAAATACGCCAGATACATAGGTTTAACCAAGGACCTCTGTATCACCCCCCCCTCCGTGTTATAACCCTTCCCTGTATTACACTGGTAAAACATCCCAAATGGTCACATAACTAATGATTTACTAACGCCAAATAAATTGAACTTTTGAATATTTCTGTCAAAAATGACTTGAAATAAATTTTACAATACCACAACTATATGGACTTAGCAGTTTTGATTATTAAATCCCAACTATTCACTGCGGCCCTCTCGGGGGCCAACTGGTACCCATCTGATAGGCCTTATCAGTAGAACTTGCTGGTAACAAGCTCCACCAATGGCGGCGACCATGGGACAACCTGCTACCTCGGAATACGGTACGTCCTGACAGTGCCTTTGGATGTGGATGTATGACTAATACTGGTACAGTGTGCACACAAAAACCCTTAGGCCTAAAAAAATTGTGTTCAGGTAATGCTACCTACCCTACATTTTTGGCCCTACCCTAACTTTTTTTGGGGCATTTTTGGGGAAAATCTGATATTTTGGCACTTATCGAGACATTAAAGTTTTTTTTCCACAATCTCGTGCATCAAATTCGCTTTGCGGAGGCGTGAAAATTTACAGCTGGCTGTTGCCCTGAGGACATGCCACTGAAAGGGTTCAATGTGTGGGTCACGTTAACAGATCCAGGAAGTTTTAACATCAAGGTCACCTATAGGGAAAGGATGGCCATTTAACCCTTTAAGGGTAGCTGATGCACTATACATTCAAGCACCATGCCCACTGGTTGTCATGATGTACCAAGTCTAGGTGCGCCAACACTTCATTGATGCATCATGCTGACACGGGGGGTTGGCATGATGCATGAATGCTGCCCTGGTGACCAACTCACCAGGGCTACAATGAAGCATGGGCATGATGCATTAATGCATCTGGACTCCTTGGAAGGTAAACCCTTTCAGAACTGCTGAAGCATTTCATGAGTGCACCAATGGGCATGATGCACTCCTGCAGCGACAGCCCATAAAGGGTTAACCCTCATTGAAGGATCTCCCCGCCCCCGGGTCAGTAGGCCACAGCAGTTACACGTTAACAAAAAGTAAGCATACGAGGGGGAAACTTAATATAGCAGCAACCGCGAGAGATAGCTAGGTAAAAAAAAAAGAGATAAAAAGGAAGATCCACAAAGGGGGTCAATTCACCTCTGTGTGCCAGGCAGTACCATGCTGTCATTTTACATTGCCACAATACTCTGTGGAGTAAAGGGCACCATACAGTTCAGGAATATATGCTATAAGTCACCTGGAGGGGTCTGAATCTTTTTTTATCCCCACCCCCCAAACCACAACCCTCTGTTGTTAACAAATGACAACTCCATTATTTTCTCTGGAGAATATCTACATTTATTCTCCCCCGTACCCCCAGTGTTTGGACTCACGCTAACTCGCTCACACTCTATCATGACACCCAGATCGATAAATGAATAGATAAAACAGGGGGGGGGGAAGAAATAAATAACCTGTTTAGCAAAGTCTACTGAGGGACCATTTGTTATAACGAGTAGACCACACAGGTGATCATATGCTAACAAAGGGATGGAAAATTAAATATCAACTACAAAGATTGGAAATACTGTGTGAAAACAACATTATTATAAATCAATACAGCATGAAAGAATGCTTTTATAGATTTTGAAGGATCTGATAATCTTTTAAAAACTTTTTGATTGTTATGATGCACCCATGCAGAGCTGATGAGCGTACGTGCAATTCTAATAGCCAACGCTGGGATGGTGCACAGAGTAGTCAGGAATCAGGTTCAGGTATGATCAGAAACGGTTCTGGTCAAGCATTAATGAATTGTGGAAGGGACCCAGGGTTCATACAACCATAAAACTCAGGGATGAGGTTAACAATGTTGTACCAGACAATGAGACAGCAACCTTTATTCAATGACTATTATGTTGAGATTGGTCCCAAATTGGCTTGTGTCTTTGAAGACTACCAAGACCCTCTCGACATAAAGACACTGATAGAGGGGGGTAGATACTGTTTTTAACTTCACCAGGATAATTGACCAGGTATGCATAAAACTCATTGGCACAATTAAGATAAATAAATCGTCTGGTATTAATGATGTGCGTCCAGTGGTAGTTCTAGTGAAACCTAGTCTATTGAAGGGTTTTATAAATAAATCCCTTCAGCAAGGTTTTGTTCCTGAAGTTCTAAAGCAGGCTGCTGTTGTCAATTGTCTGTCCAAAGTTTTTGAGAGGTTAGTACATAGGCAACTAATGGAATATATCCTTGAAAATAAATTGCTCTCAGAAAGGCAGTTTGGTTTTATTATGGGGCGATCGACAATGGATGCTGTTTTGGGAGTTGTGCAGGGCCTTTTCGAGTCGAGGAATGCGGCCATGTTTTCGCTGGTTGTATTCCTCGATCTCAGAAAGGCTTTCTACATGGTCGATCACATGATACTGACTCAAGTCTTGAAGCGTATTAGATTTGTAATATGCATTAACAGCATTACCATGGTAGTACAAAATGCAGACTATTACATGTATGCAGACGATTTGGCCTTGGTGGTAACTGGTCGTAATCCAGAATGTATGTGTAAGCAAATACAGGAGGACTTGGATAGGGTCTGTCAATGGTACAGTACGTTTATACTTACCATGAACGCTGAGAAAATGAAAGTGTTATGGTCGTATGGTGAAAAACAAACTCTGAATTGATATGGCCTAGATCTATTTCTTGGTGGTGACATGCTACAAACTGTCGAGTCCTTCTGTTACCTAGGTGTAATAATTGACCAGCATTTGAAACTTGATAGACACTGCGAGAAAATCCGGTCGTCTGCCCACCAAAGGTTAATTTAAGAAACCTAAGGCGTTACATGAACAAAGACCTAGCATTGACCATATATAAGCAGATGGTTCTCCCCATATTCGTTTATGGGGACTGTCTAGTAGATGGGGCTCCTGTTGCTAACATACTGCCACTACAGTCCAAAACCACTGCTTGCGCGGTTGCATGAAAATTCGCGACCCCACAACAATCACAAGAATAACGCTTCATAAGTGCTGTGGTGTCTCAAAACTATTGGAGCGGTGCCGTGAGCATCTGCTTGCCTTCTCATTCAAAATCTCGAAAGATCTAAACAATGTTGTTGCCCCAGTGAGACTGTTGCATGGCAACAGCAAGATAAAGCTCCGATTATCCAGACCAACCTGTGCATTATACAGAGATAGCCCACTCTACAGGGCTGTTGTTCTGTGGGATGGTCTATCTGCCGAGACCCAGCATGTACTGAGTCTGTCGGAATTCAAAAGCAGGGGTGGGCAGCTGTCGCAATGTCGCAAAAAAATGTGCGACAGAGAGCTTGGAAAATGCAACAGTGACACTGGGGATGATGTGAGCTTTGAGGTAGAATCTAAAAGATTTCTTGGAGTAATATGGATATTTGTCTCTTAATCAGTTAGAACACACCAATTTTGATCTACATCAACCTATAGATGGAATCTGTAATATGCCCCCCCCCCAAAAAAAAATGCTGCAAACCCATTTATTTTAAATGTAAATTTTGAAAATTTTCTGATTCCAATTTGCCAACCTGTTCCTCTAAAGCACCAATGTTTTATGTTAAAATCTGGAAATTTTCCTGGTGTATATTCCGCTAGAGTAGAGCGTAAAATGTTTTGGTGCAGTGCCTCCTCCCCATCCCCTACAATACCTCTATTTAGAATCTGAAAGATTTCCTAGAGCAATTTGTCCCTAAATCTCCCATAACACACCTATTTCAAAAATTAAATTTGAAAATCTTCTTGCAGCAATTTGCCACATAAACCCCCAAAACCGCACTATTGCTTTGAGGTTGAATCTGAAAATTTCCTCAAAGTAACTTGCCCCTCCCTTAAATCCTATAGAACATAACCTTTAGAGGTAAAACACAAAACTTTTTTTGGGGGTTGGGGTGCTGGGGAATTTGCCTCCCCAAACCCCCAAAATACACCAATTTTGACAAGTAGATGCTGCAAATTTGAGCGATTTGCCCACCAATCCCATTGAAAATGCATTGCTACAACGATTTGTATGTTTGCTCCAGCAGTTTGCGATATGCCCATCCCTGAAAAGGTTGATAAAAACGTGAGAGGAATATTTCCCAGTCAGGAGGTAATTTACCATATGATTGACTTGTATCTGTGTTGGTATTGTATCAGAAGACCCGCGTTTACTCGTCAAATCAACATTGATTTTATGCATGTGCCGATCCATAATAATGGTATTTAGATGATTGAATTGTTTGTTGGTATATATGTATACACCCATGAAACTGTATTGTCCTGTCTTTGATATAGACCATCGTTTACTGTCTATTGTCCTTAAGTTGTATTGTCAGTATTGTCAATTGTCTAGGTCTATGTACACCAACAGGTGTCCAGGTCTATGTACACCAACATGTGTCCAGGTCCATGTACACCAAGATGTGTCCAGGTCCATGTACACCAACAGGTGTCGAGGTCTATGTGCACCAACAGGTGTCCAGGTCTATGTACACCAACAGGTGTCCAGGTCTATGTTAACCAACAGGTGTCGAGGTCTATGTACACCAACAGGTGTCGAGGTCTATGTACACCAACAGGTGTCGAGGTCTATGTAAACCAACAGGTGTCCAGGTCTATTTACACCAACAGGTGTCCCGGTCTATGTACACCAACAGGTGTCCAGGTCTATGAACACCAACAGGTGTCCAGGTCTATGTACACCAACAGGTGTCGAGGTCTATGTAAACCAACAGGTGTCCAGGTCTATGTACACCAACAGGTGTCCAGGTCTATGTACACCAACAGGTGTCCAGGTCTATGTTAACCAACAGGTGTCCAGGACTACGTACACCAACAGGTGTCCAGGTCTATGTACACCAACAGGTGTCGAGGTCTATGTAAACCAACAGGTGTCCAGGTCTACGTACACCAACAGGTGTCGAGGTCTATGTAAACCAACAGGTGTCCAGGTCTATGTACACCAACAGGTGTCCAGGTCTATGTACACCAAGAGGTGTCCAGGTCTATGTACACCAACAGGTGTCCAGGTCTATGTACACCAACAGGTGTCCAGGTCTATGTAAACCAACAGGTGTCGAGGTCTATGTACACCAACAGATGTCAAGGTCTATGTACACCAACAGGTGTCCACGTCTATGTAAACCAACAGGTGTCCAGGTCTATGTAAACCAACAGGTGTCCAGATCTATGTACACCAACAGGTGTCCAGGTCTGTGTACACCAACAGGTGTCCAGGTCTATGTACACCAACAGGTGTCCAGGTCTATGTTAACCAACAGGTGTCCAGGTCTGTGTACACCAACAGGTGTCCAGGTCTATTTACACCAACAGGTGTCCAGGTCTATTTACACCAACAAGTGTCCAGGTCTATGTACACCAACAGGTGTCCAGGTCTATGTACACCAACAGGTGTCCAGGTCTATGTTAACCAACAGGTGTCCAGGACTACGTACACCAACAGGTGTCCAGGTCTATGTACACCAACAGGTGTCAAGGTCTATGTAAACCAACAGGTGTCCAGGTCTACGTACACCAACAGGTGTCGAGGTCTATGTAAACCAACAGGTGTCCAGGTCTATGTACACCAACAGGTGTGCAGGTCTATGTACACCAACAGGTGTCCACGTCTATGTAAACCAACAGGTGTCCAGGTCTATGTACACCAACAGGTGTCCAGGTCTATGTTAACCAACAGGTGTCCAGGTCTATGTACACCAACAGGTGTCCAGGTCTATGTACACCAACAGGTGTCCAGGTCTATGTACACCAACAGGTGTCCATGTCTATGTACACCAACAGGTGTCCAAGTCTATGTACACCAACAGGTGTCGAGGTCTATGTACACCAACAGGTGTCCAGGTCTATGTACACCAACAGGTGTCCAAGTCTATGTACACCAACAGGTGTCGAGGTCTATGTACACCAACAGGTGTCCAGGTCTATGTACACCAACAGGTGTCCAGGTCTATGTACACCAACAGGTGTCGAGGTCTATGTACACCAACAGGTGTCGAGGTCTATGTACACCAACAGGTGTCTAGGTCTATGTACACCAACAGGTGTCCAGGTCTATGTAAACCAACAGGTGTCGAGGTCTATGTACACCAACAGGTGTCCAGGTCTATGTACACCAACAGGTGTCCAGGTCAATGTACACCAACAGGTGTCCAGGTCTATGTACACCAACAGGTGTCCAGGTCTATGTACACCAACAGGTGTCGAGGTCTATGTACACCAACAGGTGTCCAGGTCTATGTACACCAACAGGTGTCCAGGTCTATGTACACCAACAGGTGTCCAGGTCTATGTACACCAACAGGTGTCCAGGTCTATGTACACCAACAGGTGTCCAGGTCTATGTACACCAACAGGTGTCCAGGTCTATGTATACCAACAGGTGTCCAGGTCTATGTTAACCAACAGGTGTCCAGGTCTATGTACACCAACAGGTGTGGAGGTCTATGTACACCAACAGGTGTCCAGGTCTATGTACACCAACAGGTGTCCAGGTCTATGTACACCAACAGGTGTCCACGTCTATGTAAACCAACAGGTGTCCAGGTCTATGTACACCAACAGGTGTCCAAGTCTATGTACACCAACAGGTGTCCAGGTCTATATTAACCAACAGGTGTCCAGGTCTATGTAAACCAACAGGTGTCCAGGTCTGTGTTAACCAACAGGTGTCCAGGTCTATGTACACCAACAGGTGTCGAGGTCTATGTACACCAACAGGTGTCCAGGTCTGTGTTAACCAACAGGTGTCCAGGTCTATGTACACCAACCTGGACACCTGTTGGTGTACATAGACCTCGACACCTGTTGGTGTACATAGACCTGGACACCTGTTGGTGTACATAGACCTCGACACCTGTTGGTGTACATAGACTTGGACACCTGTTGGTGTACATAGACCTGGACACCTGTTGGTGTACATAGACCTGGACACCTGTTGGTGTACATAGACCTGGACAACTGTTGGTGTACATAGACCTAGACACCTGTTGGTGTACATAGACCTGGACACCTGTTGGTGTACATAGACCTCGACACCTGTTGGTGTACATAGACCTGGACACCTGTTGGTGTACATAGACCTGGACACCTGTTGGTGTACATAGACCTGGACACCTGTTGGTGTACATAGACCTGGACACGTGTTGGTTACATAGACATGGACACCTGTTGGTGTACATAGACCTGGACACCTGTTTGTGTACATAGACCTCGACACCTGTTGGTGTACATAGACCTCGACACCTGTTGGTGTACATAGACCTGGACATCTGTTGGTTTACATAGACCTGGACACCTGTTGGTGTACATAGACCTGGACACCTGTTGGTGTACATAGACCTGGACACCTGTTGGTTTACATAGACCTGGACACCTGTTGGTGTACATAGACCTGGACACGTATTGGTTACATAGACCTGGACACCTTTTGGTTTACATAGAGCTAGACACCTGTTGGTGTACATAGACCTGGACACCTGTTGGTGTACATAGACCTGGACACCTGTTGGTGTACATAGACCTGGACAACTGTTGGTGTACATAGACCTGGACGCGTGTTGGTTACATAGACCTGGACACCTGTTGGTTTACATAGACTTGGTCACCTATTGGTGTATATAGACCTCGACACCTGTTGGTGTACATAGACCTGGACACCTGTTGGTGTACATAGACCTCGACACCTGTTGGTTTACATAGACCTGGACACCTGTTGGTTTACATAGACCTGGACACCTGTTGGTGTACATAGACCTCGACACCTGTTGGTGTACATAGACCTGGACACCTGTTGGTGTACATAGACCTCGACACCTGTTGGTTTACATAGACCTGGACACCTGTTGGTTTACATAGACCTCCACACCTGTTGGTGTACATAGACCTGGACACCTGTTGGTGTACATAGACCTGGACACCTGTTGGTGTACATAGACCTGGACACCTGTTGGTTAACATAGACCTGGACACCTGTTGGTGTACATAGACCTGGACACCTGTTGGTGTACATAGACCTGGACACCTGTTGGTTTACATAGACCTCGACACCTGTTGGTGTACATAGACCTGGACACCTGTTGGTGTTCATAGACCTGGACACCTGTTGGTGTACATAGACCGGGACACCTGTTGGTGTAAATAGACCTGGACACCTGTTGGTTTACATAGACCTCGACACCTGTTGGTGTACATAGACCTGGACACCTGTTGGTGTCCAGGTCTATGTACACCAACAGGTGTCCAGGTCTATGTACACCAACAGGTGTCCAGGTCTGTGTACACCAACAGGTGTCCAGGTCTATGTACACCAACAGGTGTCGAGGTCTATGTAGACCTAGACACCAACAGGTGTCTAGGTCTATGTACACCAACAGGTGTCCAGGTCTATGTACACCAACAGGTGTCCAGGTCTATGTATAACAACAGGTGTCCAGGTCTATGTACACCAACAGGTGTCCAGGTCTATGTTAACCAACAGGTGTCCAGGTCTATGTACACCAACAGGTGTCCAGGTCTATGTACACCAACAGGTGTCCAGGTCTATGTTAACCAACAGGTGTCGAGGTCTATGTACACCAACAGGTGTCGAGGTCTATGTACACCAACAGGTGTCGAGGTCTATGTAAACCAACAGGTGTCCAGGTCTATTTACACCAACAGGTGTCCCGGTCTATGTACACCAACAGGTGTCCAGGTCTATGAACACCAACAGGTGTCCAGGTCTATGTACACCAACAGGTGTCGAGGTCTATGTAAACCAACAGGTGTCCAGGTCTATGTACACCAACAGGTGTCCAGGTCTATGTACACCAACAGGTGTCCAGGTCTATGTTAACCAACAGGTGTCCAGGACTACGTACACCAACAGGTGTCCAGGTCTATGTACACCAACAGGTGTCGAGGTCTATGTAAACCAACAGGTGTCCAGGTCTACGTACACCAACAGGTGTCGAGGTCTATGTAAACCAACAGGTGTCCAGGTCTATGTACACCAACAGGTGTCCAGGTCTATGTACACCAAGAGGTGTCCAGGTCTATGTACACCAACAGGTGTCCAGGTCTATGTACACCAACAGGTGTCCAGGTCTATGTAAACCAACAGGTGTCGAGGTCTATGTACACCAACAGGTGTCAAGGTCTATGTACACCAACAGGTGTCCACGTCTATGTAAACCAACAGGTGTCCAGGTCTATGTAAACCAACAGGTGTCCAGATCTATGTACACCAACAGGTGTCCAGGTCTGTGTACACCAACAGGTGTCCAGGTCTATGTACACCAACAGGTGTCCAGGTCTATGTTAACCAACAGGTGTCCAGGTCTGTGTACACCAACAGGTGTCCAGGTCTATTTACACCAACAGGTGTCCAGGTCTATTTACACCAACAGGTGTCCAGGTCTATGTACACCAACAGGTGTCCAGGTCTATGTACACCAACAGGTGTCCAGGTCTATGTTAACCAACAGGTGTCCAGGACTACGTACACCAACAGGTGTCCAGGTCTATGTACACCAACAGGTGTCAAGGTCTATGTAAACCAACAGGTGTCCAGGTCTACGTACACCAACAGGTGTCGAGGTCTATGTAAACCAACAGGTGTCCAGGTCTATGTACACCAACAGGTGTGCAGGTCTATGTACACCAACAGGTGTCCACGTCTATGTAAACCAACAGGTGTCCAGGTCTATGTACACCAACAGGTGTCCAGGTCTATGTTAACCAACAGGTGTCCAGGTCTATGTACACCAACAGGTGTCCAGGTCTATGTACACCAACAGGTGTCCAGGTCTATGTACACCAACAGGTGTCCATGTCTATGTACACCAACAGGTGTCCAAGTCTATGTACACCAACAGGTGTCCAGGTCTATGTACACCAACAGGTGTCCAGGTCTATGTACACCAACAGGTGTCCAAGTCTATGTACACCAACAGGTGTCGAGGTCTATGTACACCAACAGGTGTCCAGGTCTATGTACACCAACAGGTGTCCAGGTCTATGTACACCAACAGGTGTCGAGGTCTATGTACACCAACAGGTGTCGAGGTCTATGTACACCAACAGGTGTCTAGGTCTATGTACACCAACAGGTGTCCAGGTCTATGTAAACCAACAGGTGTCGAGGTCTATGTACACCAACAGGTGTCCAGGTCTATGTACACCAACAGGTGTCCAGGTCAATGTACACCAACAGGTGTCCAGGTCTATGTACACCAACAGGTGTCCAGGTCTATGTACACCAACAGGTGTCGAGGTCTATGTACACCAACAGGTGTCCAGGTCTATGTACACCAACAGGTGTCCAGGTCTATGTACACCAACAGGTGTCCAGGTCTATGTACACCAACAGGTGTCCAGGTCTATGTACACCAACAGGTGTCCAGGTCTATGTACACCAACAGGTGTCCAGGTCTATGTATACCAACAGGTGTCCAGGTCTATGTTAACCAACAGGTGTCCAGGTCTATGTACACCAACAGGTGTGGAGGTCTATGTACACCAACAGGTGTCCAGGTCTATGTACACCAACAGGTGTCCAGGTCTATGTACACCAACAGGTGTCCACGTCTATGTAAACCAACAGGTGTCCAGGTCTATGTACACCAACAGGTGTCCAGGTCTATGTACACCAACAGGTGTCCAGGTCTATATTAACCAACAGGTGTCCAGGTCTATGTAAACCAACAGGTGTCCAGGTCTGTGTTAACCAACAGGTGTCCAGGTCTATGTACACCAACAGGTGTCGAGGTCTATGTACACCAACAGGTGTCCAGGTCTGTGTTAACCAACAGGTGTCCAGGTCTATGTACACCAACCTGGACACCTGTTGGTGTACATAGACCTCGACACCTGTTGGTGTACATAGACCTGGACACCTGTTGGTGTACATAGACCTCGACACCTGTTGGTGTACATAGACTTGGACACCTGTTGGTGTACATAGACCTGGACACCTGTTGGTGTACATAGACCTGGACACCTGTTGGTGTACATAGACCTGGACAACTGTTGGTGTACATAGACCTAGACACCTGTTGGTGTACATAGACCTGGACACCTGTTGGTGTACATAGACCTCGACACCTGTTGGTGTACATAGACCTGGACACCTGTTGGTGTACATAGACCTGGACACCTGTTGGTGTACATAGACCTGGACACCTGTTGGTGTACATAGACCTGGACACGTGTTGGTTACATAGACATGGACACCTGTTGGTGTACATAGACCTGGACAACTGTTTGTGTACATAGACCTCGACACCTGTTGGTGTACATAGACCTCGACACCTGTTGGTGTACATAGACCTGGACATCTGTTGGTTTACATAGACCTGGACACCTGTTGGTGTACATAGACCTGGACACCTGTTGGTGTACATAGACCTGGACACCTGTTGGTTTACATAGACCTGGACACCTGTTGGTGTACATAGACCTGGACACGTATTGGTTACATAGACCTGGACACCTTTTGGTTTACATAGACCTAGACACCTGTTGGTGTACATAGACCTGGACACCTGTTGGTGTACATAGACCTGGACACCTGTTGGTGTACATAGACCTGGACAACTGTTGGTGTACATAGACCTGGACGCGTGTTGGTTACATAGACCTGGACACCTGTTGGTTTACATAGACTTGGTCACCTATTGGTGTATATAGACCTCGACACCTGTTGGTGTACATAGACCTGGACACCTCTTGGTGTACATAGACCTGGACACCTGTTGGTTTACATAGACCTGGACACCTGTTGGTTTACATAGACCTGGACACCTGTTGGTGTACATAGACCTCGACACCTGTTGGTGTACATAGACCTGGACACCTGTTGGTGTACATAGACCTCGACACCTGTTGGTTTACATAGACCTGGACACCTGTTGGTTTACATAGACCTCCACACCTGTTGGTGTACATAGACCTGGACACCTGTTGGTGTACATAGACCTGGACACCTGTTGGTGTACATAGACCTGGACACCTGTTGGTTAACATAGACCTGGACACCTGTTGGTGTACATAGACCTGGACACCTGTTGGTGTACATAGACCTGGACACCTGTTGGTTTACATAGACCTCGACACCTGTTGGTGTACATAGACCTGGACACCTGTTGGTGTTCATAGACCTGGACACCTGTTGGTGTACATAGACCGGGACACCTGTTGGTGTAAATAGACCTGGACACCTGTTGGTTTACATAGACCTCGACACCTGTTGGTGTACATAGACCTGGACACCTGTTGGTGTACATAGACCTCGACACCTGTTGGTGTACATAGACCTGGACACCTGTTGGTGTACATAGACCTGGACACCTGTTGGTGTACATAGACTTGGACACCTGTTGGTGTACATAGACCTGGACACCTGTTGGTGTACATAGACCTGGACACCTGTTGGTGTACATAGACCTGGACAACTGTTGGTGTACATAGACCTAGACACCTGTTGGTGTACATAGACCTGGACACCTGTTGGTGTACATAGACCTCGACACCTGTTGGTGTACATAGACCTGGACACCTGTTGGTGTACATAGACCTGGACACCTGTTGGTGTACATAGACCTGGACACCTGTTGGTGTACATAGACCTGGACACGTGTTGGTTACATAGACATGGACACCTGTTGGTGTACATAGACCTGGACACCTGTTTGTGTACATAGACCTCGACACCTGTTGGTGTACATAGACCTCGACACCTGTTGGTGTACATAGACCTGGACATCTGTTGGTTTACATAGACCTGGACACCTGTTGGTGTACATAGACCTGGACACCTGTTGGTGTACATAGACCTGGACACCTGTTGGTTTACATAGACCTGGACACCTGTTGGTGTACATAGACCTGGACACGTATTGGTTACATAGACCTGGACACCTTTTGGTTTACATAGACCTAGACACCTGTTGGTGTACATAGACCTGGACACCTGTTGGTGTACACAGACCTGGACACCTGTTGGTGTACATAGACCTGGACAACTGTTGGTGTACATAGACCTGGACGCGTGTTGGTTACATAGACCTGGACACCTGTTGGTTTACATAGACTTGGTCACCTATTGGTGTATATAGACCTCGACACCTGTTGGTGTACATAGACCTGGACACCTGTTGGTGTACATAGACCTCGACACCTGTTGGTTTACATAGACCTGGACACCTGTTGGTTTACATAGACCTGGACACCTGTTGGTGTACATAGACCTCGACACCTGTTGGTGTACATAGACCTGGACACCTGTTGGTGTACATAGACCTCGACACCTGTTGGTTTACATAGACCTGGACACCTGTTGGTTTACATAGACCTCCACACCTGTTGGTGTACATAGACCTGGACACCTGTTGGTGTACATAGACCTGGACACCTGTTGGTGTACATAGACCTGGACACCTGTTGGTTAACATAGACCTGGACACCTGTTGGTGTACATAGACCTGGACACCTGTTGGTGTACATAGACCTGGACACCTGTTGGTTTACATAGACCTCGACACCTGTTGGTGTACATAGACCTGGACACCTGTTGGTGTTCATAGACCTGGACACCTGTTGGTGTACATAGACCGGGACACCTGTTGGTGTAAATAGACCTGGACACCTGTTGGTTTACATAGACCTCGACACCTGTTGGTGTACATAGACCTGGACACCTGTTGGTGTCCAGGTCTATGTACACCAACAGGTGTCCAGGTCTATGTACACCAACAGGTGTCCAGGTCTGTGTACACCAACAGGTGTCCAGGTCTATGTACACCAACAGGTGTCGAGGTCTATGTAGACCTAGACACCAACAGGTGTCTAGGTCTATGTACACCAACAGGTGTCCAGGTCTATGTACACCAACAGGTGTCCAGGTCTATGTATAACAACAGGTGTCCAGGTCTATGTACACCAACAGGTGTCCAGGTCTATGTTAACCAACAGGTGTCCAGGTCTATGTACACCAACAGGTGTCCAGGTCTATGTACACCAACAGGTGTCCAGGTCTATGTTAACCAACAGGTGTCGATGTCTATGTACACCAACAGGTGTCCAGGTCTATGTTAACCAACAGGTGTCCAGGTCTATGTACACCAACAATTGTCCAGGTCTATGTACACCAACAGGTGTCCAGGTCTATGTACACCAACAGGTGTCCAGGTCTATGTATAACAACAGGTGTCCAGGTCTATGTACACCAACAGGTGTCCAGGTCTATGTATAACAACAGGTGTCCAGGTCTATGTACACCAACAGGTGTCCAGGTCTATGTTAACCAACAGGTGTCGAGGTCTATGTACACCAACAGGTGTCGAGGTCTATGTAAACCAACAGGTGTCCAGGTCTATTTACACCAACAGGTGTCCCGGTCTATGTACACCAACAGGTGTCCAGGTCTATGAACACCAACAGGTGTCCAGGTCTATGTACACCAACAGGTGTCGAGGTCTATGTAAACCAACAGGTGTCCAGGTCTATGTACACCAACAGGTGTCCAGGTCTATGTACACCAACAGGTGTCCAGGTCTATGTTAACCAACAGGTGTCCAGGACTACGTACACCAACAGGTGTCCAGGTCTATGTACACCAACAGGTGTCGAGGTCTATGTAAACCAACAGGTGTCCAGGTCTACGTACACCAACAGGTGTCGAGGTCTATGTAAACCAACAGGTGTCCAGGTCTATGTACACCAAGAGGTGTCCAGGTCTATGTACACCAAGAGGTGTCCAGGTCTATGTACACCAACAGGTGTCCAGGTCTATGTACACCAACAGGTGTCCAGGTCTATGTAAACCAACAGGTGTCGAGGTCTATGTACACCAACAGGTGTCAAGGTCTATGTACACCAACAGGTGTCCACGTCTATGTAAACCAACAGGTGTCCAGGTCTATGTAAACCAACAGGTGTCCAGATCTATGTACACCAACAGGTGTCCAGGTATGTGTACACCAACAGGTGTCCAGGTCTATGTACACCAACAGGTGTCCAGGTCTATGTTAACCAACAGGTGTCCAGGTCTGTGTACACCAACAGGTGTCCAGGTCTATTTACACCAACAGGTGTCCAGGTCTATTTACACCAACAGGTGTCCAGGTCTATGTACACCAACAGGTGTCCAGGTCTATGTACACCAACAGGTGTCCAGGTCTATGTTAACCAACAGGTGTCCAGGACTACGTACACCAACAGATGTCCAGGTCTATGTACACCAACAGGTGTCAAGGTCTATGTAAACCAACAGGTGTCCAGGTCTACGTACACCAACAGGTGTCGAGGTCTATGTAAACCAACAGGTGTCCAGGTCTATGTACACCAACAGGTGTGCAGGTCTATGTACACCAACAGGTGTCCACGTCTATGTAAACCAACAGGTGTCCAGGTCTATGTACACCAACAGGTGTCCAGGTCTATGTTAACCAACAGGTGTCCAGGTCTATGTACACCAACAGGTGTCCAGGTCTATGTACACCAACAGGTGTCCAGGTCTATGTACACCAACAGGTGTCCATGTCTATGTACACCAACAGGTGTCCAAGTCTATGTACACCAACAGGTGTCGAGGTCTATGTACACCAACAGGTGTCCAGGTCTATGTACACCAACAGGTGTCCAAGTCTATGTACACCAACAGGTGTCGAGGTCTATGTACACCAACAGGTGTCCAGGTCTATGTACACCAACAGGTGTCCAGGTCTATGTACACCAACAGGTGTCGAGGTCTATGTACACCAACAGGTGTCGAGGTCTATGTACACCAACAGGTGTCCAGGTCTATGTACACCAACAGGTGTCCAGGTCTATGTAAACCAACAGGTGTCGAGGTCTATGTACACCAACAGGTGTCCAGGTCTATGTACACCAACAGGTGTCCAGGTCAATGTACACCAACAGGTGTCCAGGTCTATGTACACCAACAGGTGTCCAGGTCTATGTACACCAACAGGTGTCGAGGTCTATGTACACCAACAGGTGTCCAGGTCTATGTACACCAACAGGTGTCCAGGTCTATGTACACCAACAGGTGTCCAGGTCTATGTACACCAACAGGTGTCCAGGTCTATGTACACCAACAGGTGTCCAGGTCTATGTACACCAACAGGTGTCCAGGTCTATGTATACCAACAGGTGTCCAGGTCTATGTTAACCAACAGGTGTCCAGGTCTATGTACACCAACAGGTGTGGAGGTCTATGTACACCAACAGGTGTCCAGGTCTATGTACACCAACAGGTGTCCAGGTCTATGTACACCAACAGGTGTCCACGTCTATGTAAACCAACAGGTGTCCAGGTCTATGTACACCAACAGGTGTCCAGGTCTATGTACACCAACAGGTGTCCAGGTCTATATTAACCAACAGGTGTCCAGGTCTATGTAAACCAACAGGTGTCCAGGTCTGTGTTAACCAACAGGTGTCCAGGTCTATGTACACCAACAGGTGTCGAGGTCTATGTACACCAACAGGTGTCCAGGTCTGTGTTAACCAACAGGTGTCCAGGTCTATGTACACCAACAGGTGTCGAGGTCTATGTACACCAACAGGTGTGCAGGTCTATGTACACCAACAGGTGTCCAGGTCTATGTACACCAACAGGTGTCCAGGTCTATGTAAACCAACAGGTGTCGAGGTCTATGTACACCAACAGGTGTCGAGGTCTATGTACACCAACAGGTGTCCAGGTCTGTGTACACCAACAGGTGTCCAGGTCTATGTACACCAACAGGTGTCGAGGTCTATGTACACCAACAGGTGTCCAGGTCTATGTACACCAACAGGTGTCCAGGTCTGTGTACACCAACAGGTGTCCAGGTCTATGTACACCAACAGGTGTCGAGGTCTATGTACACCAACAGGTGTCGAGGTCTATGTACACCAACAGGTGTCCAGGTCTATGTACACCAACAGGTGTCCAGGTCTATGTACACCAACAGGTGTCCAGGTCTATGTACACCAACAGGTGTCGAGGTCTATGTACACCAACAGGTGTCCAGGTCTATGTACACCAACAGGTGTCTAGGTCTATGTACACCAACAGTTGTCCAGGTCTATGTACACCAACAGGTGTCCAGGTCTATGTACACCAACAGGTGTCTAGGTCTATGTAAACCAACAGGTGTCCAGGTCTATGTACACCAACAGGTGTCCAGGTCTATGTACACCAACAGGTGTCCAGGTCTATGTATAACAACAGGTGTCGAGGTCTATGTACACCAACAGGTGTCCAGGTCTATGTACACCAACAGGTGTCCAGGTCTATGTACACCAACAGGTGTCCAGGTCTATGTACACCAACAGGTGTCCAGGTCTATGTAACCAACAGGTGTCCAGGTCTATGTACACCAACAGGTGTCCAGGTCTATGTACACCAACAGGGGTCCAGGTCTATGTACACCAACAGGTGTCCAGGTCTATGTACACCAACAGGTGTCCAGGTCTATGTACACCAACAGGTGTCCAGGTCTATGTACACCAACAGGTGTCCGGGTCTATGTATAACAACAGGTGTCGAAGTCTATGTACACCAACAGGTGTCTAGGTCTATGTACACCAACAGGTGTCCAGGTCTATGTACACCAACAGGTGTCCAGGTCTATGTACACCAACAGGTGTCGAGGTCTATGTAAACCAACAGGTGTCCAGGTCTATGTAAACCAACAGGTGTCCAGGTCTATGTACACCAACAGGTGTCCAGGTCTATGTACACCAACAGGTGTCCAGGTCTATGTAAACCAACAGGTGTCCAGGTCTATGTACACCAACAGGTGTCCAGGTCTATGTACACCAACAGGTGTCCAGGTCTATGTACACGAACAGGTGTCCAGGTCTATGTAAACCAACAGGTGTCCAGGTCTATGTACACCAACAGGTGTCCAGGTCTATGTACACCAACAGGTGTCCAGGTCTATGTACACCAACAGGTGTGGAGGTCTATGTAAACCAACAGGTGTCCAGGTCTATGTAAACCAACAGGTGTCGAGGTCTATGTACACCAACAGGTGTCCAGGTCTATGTACACCAACAGGTGTCGAGGTCTATGTACACCAACAGGTGTCCAGGTCTATGTAAACCAACAGGTGTCCAGGTCTATGTAAACCAACAGGTGTCGAGGTCTATGTACACCAACAGGTGTCCAGGTCTATGTACACCAACAGGTGTCGAGGTCTATATACACCAATAGGTGACCAAGTCTATGTAAACCAACAG
Organism: Acholoe squamosa; assembly: GCA_949317995.1. Classification (NCBI taxonomy): domain Eukaryota; kingdom Metazoa; phylum Annelida; class Polychaeta; order Phyllodocida; family Polynoidae; genus Acholoe; species Acholoe squamosa. Next base: position 4,166,472 of record OX439050.1, on the reverse strand, counting down.
GTGTCCAGGTCTATGTAACCAACACGCGTCCAGGTCTATGTACACCAACAGTTGTCCAGGTCTATGTACACCAACAGGTGTCCAGGTCTATGTACACCAACAGGTGTCCAGGTCTATGTACACCAACAGGTGTCTAGGTCTATGTAAACCAAAAGGTGTCCAGGTCTATGTAACCAATACGTGTCCAGGTCTATGTACACCAACAGGTGTCCAGGTCTATGTAAACCAACAGGTGTCCAGGTCTATGTACACCAACAGGTGTCCAGGTCTATGTACACCAACAGGTGTCCAGGTCTATGTAAACCAACAGATGTCCAGGTCTATGTACACCAACAGGTGTCGAGGTCTATGTACACCAACAGGTGTCGAGGTCTATGTACACAAACAGGTGTCCAGGTCTATGTACACCAACAGGTGTCCATGTCTATGTAACCAACACGTGTCCAGGTCTATGTACACCAACAGGTGTCCAGGTCTATGTACACCAACAGGTGTCGAGGTCTATGTACACCAACAGGTGTCCAGGTCTATGTACACCAACAGGTGTCCAGGTCTATGTACACCAACAGGTGTCCAAGTCTATGTACACCAACAGGTGTCCAGGTCTATGTACACCAACAGGTGTCTAGGTCTATGTACACCAACAGGTGTCCAGGTCTATGTACAGCAACAGGTGTCCAGGTCTATGTATAACAACAGGTGTCCAGGTCTATGTACACCAACAGGTGTCCAGGTCTATGTTAACCAACAGGTGTCCAGGTCTATGTACACCAACAGGTGTCCAGGTCTATGTACACCAACAGGTGTCCAGGTCTATGTTAACCAACAGGTGTCGATGTCTATGTACACCAACAGGTGTCCAGGTCTATGTTAACCAACAGGTGTCCAGGTCTATGTACACCAACAGGTGTCCAGGTCTATGTACACCAACAGGTGTCCAGGTCTATGTACACCAACAGGTGTCCAGGTCTATGTATAACAACAGGTGTCCAGGTCTATGTACACCAACAGGTGTCCAGGTCTATGTATAACAACAGGTGTCCAGGTCTATGTACACCAACAGGTGTCCAGGTCTATGTTAACCAACAGGTGTCCAGGTCTATGTACACCAACAGGTGTCCAGGTCTATGTACACCAACAGGTGTCCAGGTCTATGTTAACCAACAGGTGTCGAGGTCTGTGTACACCAACAGGTGTCGAGGTCTATGTACACCAACAGGTGTCCAGGTCTATGTAAACCAACAGGTGTCCAGGTCTATGTACACCAACAGGTGTCCAGGTCTATGTACACCAACAGGTGTCCAGGTCTATGTAAACCAACAGGTGTCGAGGTCTATGTACACCAACAGGTGTCCAGGTCTGTGTTAACCAACAGGTGTCCAGGTCTATGTACACCAACAGGTGTCCAGGTCTATGTACACCAACAGGTGTCGAGGTCTATGTACACCAACAGGTGTCGAGGTCTATGTACACCAACAGGTGTCCAGGTCTGTGCTAACCAACAGGTGTCCAGGTCTATGTACACCAACAGGTGTCCAGGTCTACGTTAACCAACAGGTGTCCAGGTCTATGTACACCAACAGGTGTCCAGGTCTATGTACACCAACAGGTGTCGAGGTCTATGTACACAAACAGGTGTCCAGGTCTATGTGCACCAACAGGTGTCCAGGTCTATGTACACCAACAGGTGTCCAGGTCTACGTACACCAACAGGTGTCCAGGTCTATGTAACCAACAGGTGTCCAGGTCTATGTAAACCAACAGGTGTCCAGGTCTATGTACACCAACAGATGTCCAGGTCTATGTACACCAACAGGTGTCCAGGTCTATGTACACCAACAGGTGTCCAGGTCTATGTACACCAACACGTGTCGAGGTCTATGTACACAAACAGGTGTCCAGGTCTATGTAAACCAACAGGTGTCCAGGTCTATGTAAACCAACAGGTGTCCAGGTCTATGTACACCAACAGATGTCCAGGTCTATGTACACCAACAGGTGTCCAGGTCTATGTACACCAACAGGTGTCCAGGTCTATGTACACCAACAGGTGTCCAGGTCTATGTACACCAACAGGTGTCCAGGTCTATGTAAACCAACAGGTGTCCGGGTCTATGTACACCAACAGGTATCCAGGTCTATGTACACCAACAGGTGTCCAGGTCTATGTAAACCAACAGGTGTCCAGGTCTATGTAAACCAACAGGTGTCCAGGTCTATGTACACCAACAGGTGTCGAGGTCTATGTACACCAACAGGTGTCGAGGTCTATATACACCAATAGGTGTCCAGGTCTATATACACCAACAGGTGTCCAGGTCTATGTAAACCAACAGGTGTCCGGGTCTATGTAAACCAACAGGTGTCAAGGTCTATGTACACCAACAGGTGTCCAGGTCTATGTACACCAACAGGTGTCGAGGTCTATGTACACCAACAGGTGTCAAGGTCTATGTACACCAATAGGCAGGTATGAAAATGCTAAAATCAGACAAAATTCTGAAAACTTAATTCTCTGATAATATGCAGGGGTTTAAGGCATGAAAAGTCATAATGAGCCCTTCTTTTTACATTATTTCCACCTTTATCTGTCGTAAACTTCCTGTTTTTTTATTACATATTTTCCCCCTCAAACTCACATTCTGCCTTTACACCAAGTTTATATATTCAAAACTTGTTAACTATAAGTATGACTACCATGATCTCCTGTGTATAAGGTGCATGTTAAATGGAATCTTAGGCTCCCTGCACCTTATTAAAGCCGCCCAAAGTCTAGGTGCACCTTAAAGGTGGGGTATTTTACTATAGATGTGAGTCCTCAAAAATCAAGTCTAAACATTCTGTTCAACTCAGGGTGCGCCTTATACATGGGAGTTTGCGTTACCTGATTTTCATCAGTTCAGAGATATATGTAAAGATATTTACCTTGGATATTAATCATTGCAATATCCCGTGTATAAGGCGCTTCCCGCTTATAAGACGCACCTAGAGTTTCAGAATATGGCCAAAGAGATGAGGTTACGTGAGATTACGGTTCAAAATATAACACATGCAAAGACAAAGTCCTATAATTTCCGTTTGTACTCTGCAGCGTTTATTGGTGTCAAACATATATCACACTTGATCACAACACATTTTAGAACAACCTGTGACATTATTGACAAATTTTTAAATATAAATTTTTTTTCTTCATTTTTTTTTTTAGTATGAATGTTATCACCACGGTAACTAGGCACTCAAGCAATGACATGTGAGCTATTTTATGTTAGGATATTTAAAAAGGAAAAAAAGACTGATGCAGACAAGAAGTGAAAATTATTTTCGATCATTCCAACAAGCACTTGGTTGCATAGGCCCTTTACCGTTAGAATAGGAGTACTTGGTACAGGTAATATATAACAGGTAATATAATATAGGCAATATATTACGGGTAATATAATAGGTAATATATTACCTGTAATATAATACAGGTAATATATTACCTGTAATATAATACAGGTAATATATTACCTGTAATATAATACAGGTAATATATTACCTGTAATATAAGGTAATATATTACAGGTAATATAATATGGTAATATATTACCTGTAATATAATACAGGTAATATATTACCTGTAATATAATAGAGGTAATATATTAAAGGTATAAATGCAGCAAATAAGGGTAAGTTTACTGAGCATTGCCCATATTATTCATGTTTTCACGTTATATGCACAAAGTGTTTCATTCTCTCAGAATACTGAGCTCTGGAGAAGTTTAGTGTTGGTTTCATTTTTATTTGAATCACCCCAAATGGATTGGCATGATGCATGACATTACAATTACAATAAAACCAGTTAGTCATCCATTGAATCATTATCAAAACTGAAAAAAATACAAGCTTGGTAAATGTGAGCGATTCTGTGCGAATATCATTTATAATGTGCATTAACACTGAGACGAACTCCTTGTTAATTATAAAACGTTAAACCGTTTAAGGGCCCCTGATGTAGGAGTGTATTATGCGCATTGGCCATCATGATGCATTCATATTTCATACCGACCCTGCGGGTTTGATACACAAACTCCCAGAGGGTCGGCATGATGCTTCAATGAAGTGCTGGTGAGCGATGGGCGTGATGCAGTAGCGGCCCATAAATGTTTAGGTATTGCCGCATATTGTTTTATGTCCATTTTGTCGCATTAGTGCAAGAAGGTTGTATCTGACATTTTAGCCAAATTGAATTTTAACATCTATTAACCACTATCTAAAAACAGTGAAGGTACTGAAGCTCTGTCTATGATAGGTGTCTACAGGCCCCAGTGCAATATGGTTGTATCCCCTTTGACCGATAGTAATTGAAACACTTCTTTTGCCTCTCCTGCAAAACGTGTGAAATGCAGATACAACCTTCTTGCACTAATAGTACTGGTAAGTAACTTGGGTTGTGCTTTTTTTGTCATTAATACCTTTAATAGGAAATTTCAATATCTATATGAAAAACTTCTTTGGCAAAGTCACGTTTCTTGTTGTATCAATATAGAACCCAAACAGTCAGAAATAGCAAACATTATTTTTTGAATCAGCACCAACAATATATTTCTAACTACTATATTTTGCACAAGAAAATGAGAAGAAAACTCCCTGGTGCTGGCTTGGCATTTCACGACCACATACAAACATGAAAATTGGAGACATCATCTGAAAGCGTGTTCTTGTGCATCATGCACGTTTGCATAATGGCGGAAGTGGCGAGTAACCCACAAGGGCTGTATTCACACTACAGTTTTGGTACACTCCTGGCATGATGCACCAATGAAGTGCTCATTTAAACTTCATAAGCGCATCATGACTTACAATTGGCATGGTGCATTAGGGAGTGGTAATTTTTTAACAACGGGGGGGGGGGGGGCAGGTTGGTGAAATTCTGCGCATGCGCGACGAAAATTTTTCTGTCCCCCCCCCTCTGAGGGGTCTGAATTTTTTTTAGTCCCCCCCCATACCCACCAACCCCCCCTGTTGTTAAAAAATGACCACTCCCTTAGCAGCCCTCAAACCTTTCACTAATTCAAAATGCTACTTTCCTGAAAGGTCGCCATGAAGATAACACAAAATCATGTTTTTGAACACATTGTTATTTTTCTCTCTACAACTACATATATATCCTCATGGACCTGAAACACTTTCAGGTCCGTGATATCCTTAAAGCTGATTATAGAAGATATCTACAACTTACTATCCTTAGCACTAACCAGTTGGTGTAAATGAAATCACTACATCATCAGAAACTCTTCATATTTACACAGAAAATGTACAAGAACCGAGAGATTTATCACAGAGTGAAACATGTCCACAGAAAAGTAGAAGACTTATACGCATTCACTTTAAAACCGTTTAAAATCCACCGATGCATTAATGCATCATGTCCATAGATAGCCCTGGTGCGTTACTTTTCAGGGCTACATTCTTGCATCATGCTGACACTGCGGGATCGCTACACCCTGGATGGCCGGCATGATGCACCAATGAAGTGCTGGCGAGCCGTCTTGCCAACACTTCATCGGTGCATCATGACGACCAATGGGCATGATGCATTAATGCATCAGCGCTCTCAAGGGGATAATAGCATTAACGTAAAACCCCGCGTATTAGCCATGGCTTACATGCTGGGGGTTTACGTTAATATGTAAGTAAGTTATGTATGCATAAAGTTAAGGGTAAGATTGCACAATGGGAACTCTTTTCGAAATAACCATGACTAGGAAACTTTCAAATATTAACACGTGAACACAAATTATCGTAGCAATCACCATAATCGGAGAAAAAAAAGATGGAATAATTCAAGGGTCGATTCAGATTAAATCCATTCTTAAATTCCATCATTGTGTACCTTGTTAAGAATACATATGTCAAACAACTTATTCTGCCAGTATAAAATGTTTTTGTGATATGCCTATATTTGTACGTTAATAGCATTCTCCTTAAAAAAAGATATAAACTGCCCGCGAAAGAAAGAGATGGCGCAGACATTATTGAGTTACCTTAGAATCTTCATTGCACGTCCCAAATAAAGAGTTTAACCACATAAAATATGTTGAATAGAGTAGTTTAAACTGAGAACTAATATTAGAAATACAAAATCCTAGATTGCCAGATATCTGATAGGTCAATATATATAATCATGTCTTAAAACTGCAATTATTTTATATAAAAATGTATTTATACATAATAAAAATCGTACTTTAAATATTAAGTAGATTTCGGTTCATATATAAAACCATAAATTGCAGGTAAATGCTGTCTTTAAATGTATAGATATAAATTAAAAGAAATGTACATTTAAAAAAAGGGGAAATTGCACAAGATATGAGAAAACAGAAATACACAAGAACGTACAGAGGAAATAAACATCATGGATTTTTCTTTTCAAAATATTTACAAAGGATCCCAGCGACCTAAGATGCTTGTTCCTTCTATTTCCATAAGATTGTAAACCAAAGCTAAAAAATATAGTTAATATACTAAACTAAAAACTCTTTTTTATATAACAACTAGTGGCTTTGTCACTAGATAGTGGGGGACAAAGGCTTTGATAATGGGGATAGCACCCGTCCATCCCCTCCAGCAGCCAAAATGTACCCCTGGGACTTCAATGCTGCCCCCTGGTGTCTTACCCTAGAAGTGCTTATTTTAGCGGCGCTTATCGTAGCAACAGCGCTTCTCTTAGCAACATCAAACAATTTTGCACTCTCCAAGCAGATCCTCTCGGATGCCTGCTTTTTTGTACTTTTCTCTGGAATACTCATCAGATCTTAACAAATAACCTATCAAATTAAAGATCTTGGAGAGTACAATCCAGATATTCGAGCAGCTAACCCCATAAATAAAATCGGGCCAGGCTCCGATTTCTTTGAACTGATATCCAAGATGGCCGAAAATCCAGAAAAATAGCTCTGACAATCTTGAGGCTAGAGGCAAATAATGAAAATTTGAAGAAGAATCGAGTTAATTTTGAAAAAAATACACACTTCTATTTAGCCTCTTTTGGTTTATCTGTTCCTGGCAAGCAGTCAAGCTTATTTCAATGGGGTGGGGACCAGCGATGAACTGATGCCTTTTTATATATAGGGTAATAAGAAATATTTGTGTTGTGCAATATAGATATAAAACATCAGTCAAACTGTGTAGGGTAAAGGGGAACATTCAACAAAAATGTCACTGACTTTTGGGCCTTTGTCAGTAGCCCCAACTCCCATATCATTGGTTTTCTATGGCATACTTTGTCAACGATACCTCAGCGGAGACGTCAGTGTTGAACATTCAATATCGGGACAACGGTTTACACTTTTAGGTCCGCTTGGTGCTTTAATGCATCCTGCCCATTGATCGTCACGAAGCACTTAGGGCCGGTGAGTCTACTCGCCAGCATTTCATTGGTGCATCATGGCGACTTTCCACCAGCATATCAACCCTGTTCCGGCTTGTCGGTCACGTACCGGCTTCAAAAATTCACCATCATGACGACCAATGTTCATGATGCATTAATGCATTATGTGGCCGTTAAATGTTGTAACATTAGCACTATATGTAACAGATAATGACATATATACCAGTTACCGGTAGGTACTGACCACATTAACTGTGTACAATGACACAATAAATATTATAATCTCTGCACCAACACTCAAACACACACCCGGGTGTTACCGTAAATTCCCTCGTATAATGAACTTTGAAGACATATTCATTAGAAAAAAAAATTTATGCCATGTTAATTTTTTTTAAGATTTTCCGAGTGCAGCTTTTACAAATTCTGGGAGCAGCTATTACGAGGGTGCGGTTTATACGAGGGAATATCCGGTAGTACTTAAATATCGTAATAATTTTAAAGTAGCAATATTTTGCTACACATGAAAGTTACAACCCTTTAACAACGATACATACACATGGAATAATGATAACATCATCATGGGTACATTTTCATGTATATACATATTCTATGTATTGTGAAAACTTGCAAATTATTATAGAAAAATCACCAATTGCATGATTGCGAACCCAACCATTGATAAAAATGAAATCACATAATAATTGGAATTGTTGACGGATTTCAAGCGTAAAAAATGAGCTTGGAGAAATGATGGGAAGAATGCAGAGATGTTGTTCGACCTTGGATTGACCTTAGATTGAGCCTCGTTGGAGCCGTATTTGACCTTCACGACAATGTTTCATCATGGCGATATCGACGAGCTCCGACACCGGTAATGCCACCTGGTAGATGTAAGCAGAATTATGCCGAGTCATCAAATACCCCAACACTAGAAGATAAATAATTCATAGATTTATCTAAATCAAACAGTAAACTGTCTTCAAAACATGAGCACTTTTTGATCCTTATAAAATAAGTGGAAACTTTTATGAAAATAAGTGGAAACACATATATACAACATAAATCAACAATTTCAGTTTGTAGTTCCTCTCAATAAAAGCCATCTCAAATTTAATTGACTGTGTCTGGTTTCATGTGTATCTAACAAGGGTCCGCATGATGCATGAATGCCGTTAAAATGCTCAAAAAGGTTTACCTTAAATTGTTTTGTCCAGGCTTGACCGAGACTTTCTAGGAAGCGCTCCCGTTCTCCTTTGGCGTTGAAGTATAGCGTCCAGTACTCACTGGTAACTGACGCTTCCCGCGTCTCAAAGGCCTGTCACAAAGATAGATAAATTTATTCAAAAACCAACATGAAACCCTAAGTACCTGGTACAATTAATTAGAAACAGACCTAGAATATTATCACATGCCCTAGTTCTCTGCTTACCGGGCCATTATTTCATCATATTACATTACAACACCATACTGTGGAACACGACAATTAACGTAATCTCCCGCGTAGAAGACGCGCTGCGCATATAAGACGCACCCCAAACTCAGCACATGCATTTTCGTGTATAAGACGCACCTCTAAGGTACCCATTTTGTAAATCCAGTACTGTTCTATAGTAAAATCACCCCTTGTATAAGACGCACACCCAACTTGAGAGTATGCTATAAGACGTGCCAGCATTTTGTTTGGCGTAGAGGGCGCGTCTTATACGCGAGAGATTACGGTACATAGGGAGGCGAAGTCACGTCACATGTGGGCGGATTCTGAGCTCAGCATATTATCGCCCGCAGGCTTGAAGGATAGGGAAATATTTTATGCCTAGCATAACTTTTTTAAGAATGAGAGTTGAGCCTTAAAATTTCATATATATGGTGGGCCTTCAGTCAATTCAAATATTGGTCATTTTAGTTCCAAATCAGAAATTTTTTTACGACGAGTTTATCGCGAGACTTAGGCTTCCTATTCTCACCAAGGATATATTTTGCCATGTTTCCTAAGTTTAAAAGCAAAGAAAATATTAATCACTCAGTCAATTTTAACATTTTGTAATAAAAACTTTCTTAAAAAACGTTCCATTAAGATAGGTCCCTACCTACCCACTTGGCAAAAAAAAAACAACAGTTTTTCAACGTTAAACGTTCTTTGTAGGTTTGTAAGTTTGTCAAACGTTTGTTTTAAGCATCAAACGTTTTTATTTAGCTAAAAAACAAAACATTGATGAAACTAACATGTTAAGAATACGTTTAAAACATTTTTGAAAGTACCGTAAAACCTCAGTCATACGCTCATAAGCCGGGGGTAGACTTTGGGAAAAGGTTATAAGCCAATTTTAGAGTGAAATTTTAAGACATTCCACTATAATCCATAGTACTGTAATCTCCCGTGTATAAGGTGCACCTCGCGTATAAGACACACCTAGAGTTTGGGAAAATGATCAAAAAAATAAAAAATTCATAACTTTTGTTCTACTGAATGAATTTGGAAATTAAAAAAACATGTATAGCTAAGGCACCCAGGAACCTCCCAAACCACCCTATGTCACACTATGACTTAGTGGGAGTGTAACATATCACATGAAAGGTCTTGATGTCCCCCTTGTGGATTCAGGGAGAACTAAAACTCAGCGTAAAAGGCGCGTCTTATACGCGAGAGATTACGGTAACAAAACCATGCACATAAGCCGGGAGTAGACTTTGCTAAAAAGTTATAAGCCTATTTTGGTCAAAAATAGCAAAAAGAAGATCGGCTTATGACCAGGGTTTTACGGTAATACAATTTTGACAAACATTTTTTTACACAAACCCATTCCAAACGTTGAAGTATGCTTTTTGTCCAGTTTTGAACACATAATGGTAAAGTACTCACAATTACTAGATATGTATAGACCACAGGGTCGGTGAGCACGGCTGTCACATCGGTGACGTTACCAGAGCCGAGCGTGCGGAAGAAGTGAGTCTGGACGTCTTCATGACAGATAAGTAACTTGTTCTGTGTGACCACGCAGCACCCCGCCAGACACTCCCCTCCGGCATTCTGTGTCTGTAACACAGAAGGGAGTCATATTAACATAATACAGTAACAGAATGACAGATCTGTAGTTTATTCTGTGTAACCACGCAGCACCCCGCCAGGCACTCCCCTCCAGCATTCTGTGTCTGTAACACAGAAGGGAGTCATATTAACATAATACAGTAACAGAATGACAGATCTGTAGTTTATTCTGTGTCACCACGCAGCACCCCGCCAGGCACTCCCCTCCAGCATTCTGTGTCTGTAACACAGAGGGAGTCATATTAACATAATACAGTAACAGAATGACAGATCTGTAGTTTATTCTGTGTAACCACGCAGCACCCCGCCAGGCACTCCCCTCCGGCATTCTGTGTCTGTAACACAGAAGGGAGTCATATTAACATAATACAGTAACAGAATGACAGATCTGTAGTTTATTCTGTGTCACCACGCAGCACCCCGCCAGGCACTCCCCTCCAGCATTCTGTGTCTGTAACACAGAGGGAGTCATATTAACATAATACAGTAACAGAATGACAGATCTGTAGTTTATTCTGTGTCACCACGCAGCACCCCGCCAGGCACTCCCCTCCGGCATTCTGTGTCTGTAACACAGAAGGGAGTCATATTAACATAATACAGTAACAGAATGACAGATCTGTAGTTTATTCTGTGTCACCACACAGCACCCCGCCAGGCACTCCCCTCCGGCATTCTGTGTCTGTAACACAGAAGGGAGTCATATTAACATAATACAGTAACAGAATGACAGATCTGTAGTTTATTCTGTGTAACCACGCAACACCCCGCCAGACACTCCCCTCCAGCATTCTGTGTCTGTAACACAGAAGGGAGTCATATTAACATAATACAGTAACAGAATGACAGATCTGTAGTTTATTCTGTGTCACCACACAGCACCCCGCCAGGCACTCCCCTCCGGCATTCTGTGTCTGTAACACAGAAGGGAGTCATATTAACATAATACAGTAACAGAATGACAGATCTGTAGTTTATTCTGTGTAACCACGCAGCACCCCGCCAGGCACTCCCCTCCGGCATTCTGTGTCTGTAACACAGAAGGGAGTCATATTAACATAATACAGTAACAGAATGACAGATCTGTAGTTTATTCTGTGTCACCACGCAGCACCCCGCCAGGCACTCCCCTCCGGCATTCTGTGTCTGTAACACAGAAGGGAGTCATATTAACATAATACAGTAACAGAATGACAGATCTGTAGTTTATTCTGTGTCACCACGCAGCACCCCGCCAGGCACTCCCCTCCGGCATTCTGTGTCTGTAACACAGAAGGGAGTCATATTAACATAATACAGTAACAGAATGACAGATCTGTAGTTTATTCTGTGTAACCACGCAGCACCCCGCCAGGCACTCCCCTCCGGCATTCTGTGTTTGTAACACAGAGGGAGTCATATTAACATAATACAGTAACAGAATGACAGATCTGTAGTTTATTCTGTGTCACCACGCAGCACCCCGCCAGGCACTCCCCTCCGGCATTCTGTGTCTACAATTCAGAAATGTAAAAATTATCAAAACAAGTAGCATATTAGCGCAGTTGGCATTTGTAAACAAATGTGAAGATCATTCCGTCAATAGAGGCAGGAATACCTGCTATGAGTGAAACATACACTTTTACTTGTGTACAAGAGCATAAACTTACAGCAAAACCTCCCATAGAGGATGCACCTTTAACACACCCTCGTTTGTGAATGTTGCCCATGTCATAGTATCAGTGATGAAATCATTTGTGAACATTCTGCTTCCTTTGTGCCAATAGTGTATCATCTGTGAACATTCCCCATGTCCTAGTACCAAAATGTGTTATTTGTGAAGGTTCCCCCATGTCCTAATATCAATAATGTTTTATTTGTGAATGTCACTGAGTGATACCGTAATCTCCCGCGTATAAGACGCGTCCTTTACGCCAAACAAAATGCTGGGGCGTCTTATAGGATTTTTTCAAGTTGGGGGTGCGTCTTATACGAGGGGTAATTTTACTATAGAACAGTACTGGATTGACAAAAATCACCCCTAAGAGGTGCGTCTTATACGCGAAAATGCTTCTGCTGAGTTTGGGGTGCGTCCTATATGCGCACCGCATCTTCTACGCGGGAGATTACGGGTAGTTGTCTATCATTTGTGAATGTTCCCCATGCCCTCGTACCAATTATGTCATTTGGGAACATTCCAACAAGGGGGCAGGGAGTTACAAAAATGATCACTCCCTTAAAAGGCTACTCCAATCTCACCAATACAATACTCCTAGTGTTGTGCTGCCATCTGGTGTTAAGTCCTGTATGTCCTTAAGTGGTTTCTTGAATAACACCAGATGGCAGCATTTCAACTGCTGGCCAGGGGGTTATGGAACTGCAAATCTACCATGACTCGATGTAAACTAGCTTAGAAATCTAAACTCTCATCTCTGTGCCGCCGTGAGAGTTTAGAGAATCGTTCACTCTGGCCTGGGTGACAGCCAGCATATCTGCTCAAAGACCGCAGATTTTCGGCAATTTATACTTAAGATTTCTCAAAATGTTGAAGGTCCCTACAAAGGGTAATATGTTAGCTCTGCACTCAGCAATATTAGGAATCAGATGGTTTATAATGAATATTTTAGAGCAGATTTCCCGAAGACATTACACATCAAGCTCCAGTCCCGCGGTCAGCGCGGGAAGAACTGGAGGTACAAAAATAGACTGAAAGTAGGTCAGAAATCTATGCTTTCTCCCCTCCACACTAGAGAGTTCTTCACCCACTGACAAACACCCGGTTGCCTAAACTCTCACGTAGGTACAGAAATGAGAGTTTTGATTGCTAAGCTAATGTAAACAGACTATAAACATCTTCTGTCACATAATGACACTAACTGCTTGATTCAAACCCACCTAAATATTGATATAACTCACAATAATCTTTACGTAAAGCATTGGAAATGCCTAATTTATCCAATCTCATTAGTCTCTTTGTACATCTCACACAGATCTGACAACCTTTCAAAGACTGGGGTGTCACAAAACTGCTATCTCTCTTGCACACTGTGATAGCCTGCTGGCTGTGGGGTCCATGACACTGCTGTCTTTTGAACACTTATACCATTACACTTTCTGGTATGGCATGCTTTCTGGTATGCCATTGCTCCAACGCATATTTCTTCCTACTGCACAGCACATTGCATAATTTTGGCCACATACCTCGAGGAATAGCAATGTTATTACTTGGACAGGTCATCAATAAGAAGAGGAAGATCATTCATTCTGGCTTAATCAATTGATCAAATACTTACACGAATAAATGATCTTCCTAAAAATTATTACCGGTAGAAATTATTTTACAGTTGTGGTGAAAACCAGGCATATGATATCCAGCAAGAAAGCTACAGAGCGAGTAGGATTTGTCAGCATTACGGAGCAAATAACTGATCACCAGACCACAAGTTTTTAACTGTTTTTAAATGGGATAACTATTAATAATTTTACAGTATTCAAACATTCTATCACACAAAAACAACACTGAGATATGTAGTACCTTTACCTGGCTACCCTCGGCGACAGCCTGACACAGGTTGAGGAGCCAGTCCTGTGTGTCCTGTCCGTCCTTAGCTGACATCTGTAACACTGACTCGTCAGACAGGATGAGCTCAAAGCTGTGCGGCCGGTCACTCTGTGGACTGCGGCGGCACCCGGCACACTCCTCTCCACTGTAATGGAAAATAGTATTTTTATTTTTTTTTTCATAAAAAGATTTTACTCAAATAAAGGTCGTTTTGTTCACGATGAACAAAAAGTGGAATACAGGGTTCCAGGGACGTATGTGACTGAACATCCTTGAACGCTGAATTAGACCTCTTTGGTAAATACATGTGTACCAAACATACATACAGATAGAGTGGTAGGGCCTCTCTCCAGGCACGGCTCCTTCTATATAGAAAATACCATTGTCATCGACAATAACCAAGTCGTGTAGATATATTTTCAATCTATTTTTTCCTTAGTCCTTTAGGATTGTTAATGCATAGCATTATCGGAACACGTGCACCTACCGGACCCCCTTCACACTGGAGGTGTTGTTTAGTGTGTGGGATGGTTAAAAATATCGGGGCCCCCGGACCCCTTTTTCTTTTCCTTTCGCTTATAAATCTTCTTTGGAAAAGTATATCCCATTGCACAACTAAGCCGTTTGCCTTTACTATCGGTAGATATGTGTTTAAAGTTAGGGGGTCCGATTTCTGCAAACTACCCGGCGTTTTTATGTTTCACCGATGAGTGGGCAATTTTCAATTATTAAGTGAATAAAAGGGGCAAATACTCAGTTTTATACTCTATTTCATGTGGAAAGTATGCCTTCTCATGCAGTTCGGCAGAGGAAGGAGGCAAAACTTTTCACTCAATTCCACCACCACCCCCATCCCCCCACCAACATTACAAAATGATCACTCGCTAAGCGTCGCCCAATATCAGCCCAAGTGGCAGTTTGGTTGCACACTATAGTTATTGTGATTGATTATTGTCCATTTAGCCGCAATCATCTGTTACACAAATGTTCTACCAGGAAAAGTACTCGCCCTGGCCTCGTACTTTCAGTATTCGATATAATCCTTTTAAGGCTGTTAATGCATTAATGCGCAGTGGCGGATCCACCCCCCCCTCAAAAAAAAAAATAAATAAATAAATAAATAAAAAAGGAGAAAGAGGGGAAAAGAGGGACAAGAAAGGTGTACAGGGGGCACCAAACAGGGGGCTTGCGGTGCTCGGGGCCACATATAGTACCTCTTCAGCTTTCACCAAGTCTTGGCCCCCCCCCTTGTAGACGATCCTGGATCCTCCAGTCCTGGGGGGTGTCATAATACATGAAGGTAGACGAGTTCATCACCAGGCCTACATTCATACATCACCAACACCATGGGGTGGATACACTTAGCATGCAATAAAGCACTCCATTGGTGCATCATGACGACCAATGGTCATGATGCACTCCCTTTACCATTTAAAGGCTGCTGATGCAAGAGTGCATCATGCCCATTGGTCGTCATGATGCACTAATGAATTGCGGGCGAGACTGCTCACCAGCACTTCATTGGAGCATCATGCTGACCCCATGGGGTCGATACATAAACCCCCGGAGGGTTGTCATGATGCATGATGCATTAATGCATCAGCGGTTGTTAAAGGGTTAAGGGGAAAATGTATGTTGTGGTGATAATAGGGTTAACGTGAGGTCAGTTCTGGGTCACGGTGAGGCCGAGTGTTCATATCAACCCACTACACATCAAATAAACTACCGTAATCTCCCGCGTATAAGATGCAGTGCGTATATAAGACACACCCCTGACTTGCCAATGGCTGTTTTGCGTATAAGGCGCACCTCTTAGGGGTGATATTTGTCATTTCAATACTGTTCTATAGTAAATATACCCCTCGTATAAGACACACCCCCAACTTGAGGAAATCCTATAAGACGCAGTAGGCATTTGTCTGGCGTAGAGGACGCGTCTTATACACGAGAGATTACGGTACTTATATAATCAGGGTTAGCGCTTGTCCCCTTGTCTTCTTTAGACACAGTGCATGGTATAAAACTAAGTACCAATTCAGATCGGGATGTGCTGGTGTTCCAAAGTCACCAAATGGTTGCCTTTCTACCAGATCTTGTACCAATCATATTTCAAGGTAGCTAATGAAAATATATTGCATCTACTGATCATTAGATTCTCCATAAAAGTCTCTTTCCAATGATATATTGTATGCCGGCCTGTATGCCTACCGTAATCTCTCGCATAGAAGGCGCATCTTCTACGCCAAACAAAATGTTGCTGGGTCTTATGTTATACATGGGAGGGACATTGCCTTGAGTTTGGGGTGCGCCTTATAGGGGGGTATTTTTATTATAGAACAGTACTAAATTAACAAAAAATCTGCCCTTAGGGGTGTGCCTTATACGTGGAACAGGCCTCCCTGAGTTGGGGGTGCGCCGTGATTGGAACTTAACTAGCCCATGCACAATGAGCCTTCACAATTAGCCAATTTGACGAATTTCCATCTAAAATGCACTTGAATTTGCCACTGGCGATTTGGCGAATGGCTAGCGCGAACCCTGATATAGTGTATTTATACTTGTCATTGCACATATATACACAGGAGGATCTCACGAGTTGGACCAAAATCCAAATTGTTTCGCACTATGACTAGACTCTGTGGCTACATTTAAGCACCATGCCAGCCCTACAGGGTCATAATGATGCTCCTATGAAGTGCTTGTGACAGCCACTGCGTCGTGGATTGGGTACCACAGTTGGTACCCAATCCGAAGCTCGGTGGCCCCCTACTCGCCAGCACTTCATTGGTGCATCATGACGACCAAAGGGCATGATGCACTCCTGCATAAGCAGCCCTTAAAGGTTGTAAATGTTGCTCCATTCTTACCTTAGTTGGACACAGGCGGTGGGTGGAGACCCGCTGTGTTTGTCTGTGTACTGGTACAGCATTCCGTCTCTGTGAAAAAAGGAGAAATTAATATTTTAGAATAACTACAAATTTGAAACTAGAAATGTAAGACATTTTTCTTGCCTCTCTTTGAGAACTTTTATCCCCGGGATAGTTCAATAATTCCCCAAAACACACCCACTAATCATTGATGACCACTCTATATATCAAATACAAAACACCTACTTAAGTACAAAACATATACTAGAGTACAAAACATCTCCTTAAGCCCAAAACACCTGCTTTAAGTACACCTCCTTTAGCACAAAATGCCTGCTAAAGCACAAAATGCCTACTTAGGTACAAAAACCTACTTAAGTATAAAATACATACTAAAGTACAAAACACCTACTTAAGTACAAACACCTACTGTAATCTCCCGCGTATAAGGCGCACCCTGCCTATAAGGCGCACCTAGAGTTTAGAGATTTGACCAGAATAATAAAAAATTCATAACTTTTGTTCTACTGAATGGATTTTAAAAAATTCAAAAACCTTTGTGTTGCATGGACCCCCCCAGACCCCCCTGGACCCCATATTCAGCTGATAAGGTTATATAGGAGTGTAAGATATCAAAATGAAAGTCTTGGTGTCCCCCTTGCGGATCCAGGAAGAACTAAAACATCTCGTATAAGATGCACCTTATACGCGGGAGATTACGGTACTTAAGTACAAAACACCTCCCTAAAGGAGGGCTAAGACGTACCCGCGTAAGTCACATGACTACCCCTCAACCAATCAGATCAATGCTAAATTTCCGCTGGGTCCTGCGGATTTGTGCACAATCTTTTGAACCGGTAACCATGTTGAAGTTTCTATGCTAGCCCCCCTTTAAGTACAAAATGCCTACTAAAGCACAAAACACCTACTTAAGTTCAAAACTCCTACATGCAGGGATGTAAGTCAGGCATAGGCAAAAATCAGGAAGCCATACATTTACTTGATATAAAAGCCCTCTATTTTTCCAAACAGCCCTCCTTACCACTTATATAAGGAAAGTACATGGCATTCAAAATTTTCAGAAATCAGGAAATCCTGATAAATCCTGAAGACTTACATCCCTGCACATGTATTTAAGTACAAAACACCTACTTAAGTACAAACCACCTACTTAAGTACAAACCACCTACTTAAGTACAAAGGCCTATTAAAGTACAAAACACCTACTGAAGTACAAAACACCTACTTAAGTACAAAACACCTACTTAAGTACAAAGGCCTACTTAAAGTACAAAACACTTCTTAAGTACAAGACAATACCTACTTGAGTACAAAGTAGTAGGGCCTCCAGCTGGGGGTGGAGAGGAGAGAGGTGTTGGTGCGTACCAGCAGCATGCCCTCTTTACGCGGAGTACAGCTCCGTGACACATGCTCCATGGAGGGTACCTCACACCAGTGCACTAACACGTAGGTGTAGATGATCGTCTCAGACACCTGGTACAAATGCATAAAGGGCTAATTCAGTGGTTTCTAACAGATATTTCTGTGCATTATGAAAAATAATCATAGATAACTCCCGCTTATAAGTCATGGCTAATACAAATACCTCTGATGGCTTAAAAGATCACCCTGGGTAATATGCAGCTTTTTCAAGCCTCATGTTTGGCCTACAGCTTCCCCCTAGATTTAGGATGTGGATTACCGTAATCTCTCGTGTATACTGTGCATCTCGCATATAAGGCGCACCTACAGTTGAAGAATATTGTCAAAAAAAATAAAAATTCATAACTTTGGTTCTACTAAATGAATTTTCAAAATTCAAAAAGCTATGTGTAGCTAGGGCCCCCACACCCCGTTGACCCCCCCCCCCCACCATGTTATTTTTTGAGTTAGTGGGAGTGTAACATATCAAAATAAGGCTCTTAGTGTCCCCCTTGCGGATCCAGGAAAAACTAAAACCGCTCGTATAAGACGTGCCTTATAGGCGGGAGATTACGTTATATGAGAGATTTTATGTTATAATTGAAAAATTCCTGATTCAGTACTAGCGTAAATTCCCTTTTATAAGCTGCACCTGCCTATAAGCCGCACCCTGAGTTTAATAGAAAATTATAAGCCGCACCTGGGGCTTGAAAATGGACACTTAAGTACTGTTTTACAGTGTCAAAAACCCTTGTACCCTATGATATACCATTTTATTATTCCATATATTGTAACATATTTTGTATTAATCAAAGGATATCTATGAAATTAATACATGGGTTGGTTCTAAGAGCTATAAGAGCGCTCAAACTTTGTATAAGAGCGTTCATGCCCCACTGCACACCAGCCAGGTCAGTTACAAACACTCTCCCTGACATCAAAGGCTCCGACCTAATGGTTGACTGCACAATATAATAAAAATGAGGGTCTCAGTGTGCGACCTCATGGTTCAATGCACAAATTAATAACTTGTAAGTGAATGCAACCGGCCGTCACGGGTGCCCGAGCACCGCTGACGCCGTCATGAGTGTCTGAGCACTCTAAGGACTGAACAATGGGTTACATAAGCACGACGCCATAACCTTCCGGTCGCTCTAGCGTCGCTCCTGAGCGAGCTAGGTCAAATATCAAAGCATTTATGGAAAGCCCATAATTAGACGGTCAAAATGAGCCCAAGATCAAGGCGGAACTCCCATTATTAAGGAAGTTATGCCATGGAGACTGAAAGGAGCTCCGAGTGCACTACAGACAAACCGGCGCGAATTACGCGCCTATCCAGCGGGCATTATAAACTTGGCATATTCAACTCCGCGCATGCCCAAAATGGCGGTTATAAACGCATAAACGACCGAGATATGAGGGTCTGAAGATGCAGAACCGACCAAGACAATGGGGGGCATAGCGGCGTCCATGGGGGTCCTTTGTCCCCCTGTGACACTTGAAAGAGTCCCCTCAAACAATTGTAGAGTTAGGCAGATGCTGCTGGCTCCAGTCAGTCTGGAGGTGCTTTTCCAAGATTTGCTACAAATAGCCTGTCTGCACCTCCAGGAAGACAGATCACCAAGAACCGCTCTAGAGGTAACATCTCCAGTCATCTCCTGCTACCTGCTATACCACTGCACTATGGTGATACTATGCTAGACAGGCATTGGTTTTCTACCATTAGTGGCCAGGGGCTATCTTCTTCAAGACTTCCACCAGAGGGTAAAGTTATTCATTATTACATTATTCCTCTAAGCAGCAGGTCAGGAGCTAGGTGTGGGAACCCACCTAGAACTATGCTGGACACTGTATTATTATTACCTCACAGGTGGAGTGGAACTGAACATTGTACTTTATAAATTACTGTATGTTTACTGTATGTACAAATTACCTACATACTAACTACTGTATGATTGATATTTTCTTACATGTTGCCTAAAGCTGAATAAACCAGTGACAACTGGAAATAACACTATTTATTATGAGCCTGATGTATTTACACTATATACCACTAGTCTTATGATATTTCTCATATGACAACTTGATCATGCCAATCACTAGTATGACAACCCACACCCTGAGTACAGGTGTACCACACCCTGAGTACAGGTGTACCACACCCTGAGTACAGGTGTACCACACCATGGGTACAGGTGTACCACACCCTGGGTACAGGTGTACCACACCCTGAGTACAGGTGTACCACACCATGGGTACAGGTGTACCACACCCTGGGTACAGGTGTACCACACCATGGGTACAGGTGTACCACACCCTGAGTACAGGTGTACCACACCCTAAGTACAGGTGTACCACACCATGGGTACAGGTGTACCACACCATGGGTTCATCCTCCATTATAAAGGCACACCTTACGTGCGGGGTATTAGTGAAAATCTTGATTTTGGTCAATTTAGTGCTGCTCTATATACATTGTCTATAAGACACCATCCTCATGTATGAGATACAACTATAATTCTGATTCCATGCTGCACACACTCCTCACCTCCAGTTTGGACTCCGTAGCGGCGTACTTGCGGAGTGCGATGCGTTGTTGTGTGGGTTCCGTCAGTAAACTAAGGTGAGGCAGGTCACGGGGACTCTGACGTATAGCGCGGTCTATAAGACCTACGATGTGCCTCGTTAATGTCTCGTCACCCGTCGTTATCCAGAACTGGCGTCTCCGGTTGGTGCACACGATGGTGATGATCTGATCTCCTACACCAAGCTATGAGGAAATGAGGTTAAATTCAATCATCAGGCCACATAAACTGAGAAACCTTCTATGCACAAATATTTCTTGTAAAAGAAAAAAGCAGAGCAAAACTTTTTCATTTCTTTCTCCGAAAATCTTTTGCTAAACAGGCAGAGCAAAATCCCCCCCCCCCCCTTAAAATATCATGTTTCTGAAAGAATGTTGCAGGATTTATTTTGGGGGAGTTACACTGACTAGGTTCTATGGGAAATAATAAAATTCACTTTTTTTTCTGTTTTTAAAATTGATGATTTAATTATCGGTACTGGTATTTATTGATATCAGTTATAGAATATAAAACTTTTCAAAATATTCATTAGTAATATATCTATACATCTTACCAGAAGGTAGTCTATTTCAGTGTAAGGTAGTTGTGTGATGACTTTGAGGTTGTCTTCGCTGGTAGTTGGTGTCAGGATGTATAATGCTAAGGAGCTGATTAACACGTATACCGTCTGTACCTCACCCTCCGCGTGGCCTAAACTTGTACGGTAAATCTACAACACATGAATAACATGAAAATACTTGAATACACTAGATATAGTGACTGCAGAACGCTTTTAACAAAATCATTTATCCCACACTCATTCCATTCTGATATATCGGTAACTGTTTTATTCATCTTGTAATCAAGGTTGTCCACATGATTTGGATTTTTATTATGTGGGTTATGGTTTCATGCGAGAACAAAATAAGCACAAATCTGTTTCACAGTGAAATTACGTGTGTCGGTGAGAAGACATTTTTTTTTGTTTCTTTTTCAGTAAGATATAGTCCTCACCTTTAGAAGTTGTTCTTCATCGTCTTGCAGTACGTTAAGTTTCAGCAGCAGTAGATAGTTAATGTCCACTCTATAGTAATGAAACAAAGATTTATGTTTGTTCTTTTGTACAATCGGGAAGAAATTTATAAATACCGTTATATATATATATATATATATATATATATATATATATATATATATATATATATATATATATATATATATATAAATAAAAGGCCTTGCTTATATGTGAGGATGGGCCCCTCATTAGGGGTGTGCCTTGGAGGCGAGAATATACTTTAGAACAGTACATGTACTACTTTGGCCCAAACAAAAGGAAGTCCGTGGTCTTTACAAAAAAATAGTTAAGACCAAAATAATACAAACGTTATAATGACTGAATCTACAAAGACTCAAAATTCATGCCAAAATGATATTAGGATTCTTACTTGACTTCACTCGGGTGTTTATCTTCACCCTCGGTATCTGATGGTGTTGATACGTCTTCATTCCCCGTCAGTTCTACACCAGCTGCCACCTCCTGTGTACCGTCCTTCTCAGACGGAGATTCGTGCTCCTTGGACAGTTCTTCCCGATATACCTCTTTAACTATAGTCTGATCGCTGAGTCCATTCTCCACCGGCCGATCATCTACAATCCGGTTATCTTTTTGGTCAGGTTCAGACTGACTGTGGGATAGATCTGGTTGGGCATCTTCTGGGTTCCCCCCGAGGACCACCCTGGTACTGATATCCTCGGTGACCAAGTTCTTGTCTGAGGTTTTATAGATGGACAAATCAGTTTCATCGTTCGGATCATCAATTTGATCTTTAACAATGTCTGTTTCTTCCTTTGTGAGTGAGTCAGTTTTTAATGTCTTATCATTCACTATTAATTCAGTTTTCTTACTCTCCTCTGATGTCACTCCAGACTTTAAAGCACCTTCAGTTTCCATTGGGTCCTTGATATTGAGTGCATCTTGCACGAGGTGCTCGATTTTGGCAGATAACGTAGCGACATTCTCTCCATTTTGACACAATGTGCTTTCGTTTAGAGTATTCAGATGATGATTTGGTTTCTCTTCATTTTCCGCCCCGTCCCCTTCAGTTCTACCCAATGGCTGCTCGTCAGAGTGCGGTGGGTGTGACGGAGAGCCTCCTGACCTCTTCTTTAACGAGCCCGATTCTGATGAGACAGAGGTCAGAGAGGTCAAGGACAAACGATCAGAGTCAAGGTCACTATCTGACCTCTTTTTCATCCTCCTGGGCTTTTTGGGTCGGTGTGATTTGCTTGTTTTGACATGGATAACTTCTAATGTTGGAGCGCTGGTTTCGATGTTATCATGGAAGGAGGTACTTGTAGGCATGTTATTTACGCGCTCCATTCTCGACGATCCATCCCATTGTGAGAGAACGGGCATGGACGTGGAGGTCGTCATGTGGGGAGATTTCTGAGGGTCTTGGTTTTCCTCGTCTTGATGGAGGAATCCGTTCTGACAGCGCGGGGAGCGGCGGTCTTCTGTCAAACCGTGACTAGTGTAGTAATCTAGTTCAGCTACACTGGAACTCTGTAAGGCAAGTCAGAGGGGGATTCTCTAATACAGTCCTCATTGGTCTTTGTGCATTTGATCAGGGTAAGAAAATAATCACTCCCCATCTATCGTAATCTCCTGCAGAAATAACTTGTGTGTTATACACTGACACCGACTGTCTCTATATTCTGATTTTCCACTAAATAACATTTAATTGAAGATTAGCCAATTTCTAAAATTAATATATTTTAGGAATAAAATTGTGACAATATTCACAAGCCTTGTTCGCCATTTAAGAGCCTGAGGAGATCCAAAGATCGAAACCTTGGAGTCACACCCCACAGCAATGCTGGGGGATTTCCCAATCAAGGATTAGGAGAGGTCACAGGTCATGCAAGATGACCCCTGACCTGGAAGTGATGAACACAATCAATTTCCTGTGTGACTTAGCAACCGAGTAAACTTTTACAATGGTTGCCATGAGACACAACTACGGCGGTTTGATACGGCCATGGTTGCCACAATAACAAGGTAGCTCTGGCTGTGGGCAGAAGGTCCTCACTTCGTGCTGCTAAAGTTGTGTGTTATACACGTCTGACATGCTATGGCTTATACGTGGATGTTTACGCCAATGAAACAGTAAAATAAAATGATAAATTTTCACTGATACACGCCGGGAGGTCGTTTGCTCCAATAAAGCGCTGGCGAGCAGAATGACCAGCACTTTATTGGAGCATTGTGACGACCAATGGACATGATGCACTCCAGTTGCCATTAGATAGTTAAGCAGTATACAGTACTTGTGAAATGGAGCTATCCATACTGCACAGAGAGATTCTGTCCAAAGAGTCGTCCTGAGAAGGTAGCCTTGGCCGCATGTGACTCGACAGGTCCAGATACGGAACATCCTGAAGTAACACATGTCAATAGTTAGCACCTTTCACCTAGCATTAAGCATATAGATTAGCATGATGGCAATTGCCGTAAAACCAGTATCAATAGTTAGTCACTTTACACACATAAATAAATATGATTATTGATGTAATGCCAATAAAATCTTTCTTTGAAGCGATGAATACTTTTTTCAAGGTTGTCAGGGATGCATTTCTTTGCAAAATTTCAAAATATTTAGAAATATGTATTAAGAAAAGCAAACTCATGTAAACAAAATAAGGTTTTCCATCAGGGAAACAAAATACTGCAGTATGAGGTACAGCGAATATGTGAGGAAGGATCCCTCCCTTAATGCACCGTAATATGTGAGGAAGGATCCCTCCCTTAGTGCACCGTAATGAGAGGAAG
The DNA here is from genome assembly GCA_949317995.1 of Acholoe squamosa. Taxonomy (NCBI): domain Eukaryota; kingdom Metazoa; phylum Annelida; class Polychaeta; order Phyllodocida; family Polynoidae; genus Acholoe; species Acholoe squamosa. The sequence goes on along the minus strand of OX439050.1, from coordinate 4,141,828 downwards.
GATCCCTCCCTTAGTGCACTGTAATATGTGAGGAAGGATCCCTCCCTTAGTGCACCGTAATATGTGAGGAAGGATCCCTTAGTGCACTGTAATATGTGAGGAAGGATCCCTCCCTTAGTCCACTGTAATATGTGAGGAAGGATCCCTCCCTTAGTGCACCGTAATATGTGAGGAAGGATCCCTCCCTTAGTGCACCGTAATGAGAGGAAGGATCCCTCCCTTAGTGCACTGTAATATGTGAGGAAGGATCCCTCCCTTAGTGCACCGTAATATGTGAGGAAGGATCCCTCCCTTAGTGCACCGTAATATGTGAGGAAGGATCCCTCCCTTAGTGCACCGTAATATGTGAGGAAGGAGCCCTCCCTTAGTGCACTGTAATATGTGAGGAAGGACCCCTCCCTTAGTGCACTGTAATATGTGAGGAAGGACCCCTCCCTTAGTGCACTGTAATATGTGAGGAAGGACCCCTCCCTTAGTGCACTGTAATATGTGAGGAAGGACCCCTCCCTTAGTGCACTTAGTAATATGTGAGGAAGGACCCCTCCCTTAGTGCACTGTAATATATGAGGAAGGATCCCTTAGTGCACCGTAATATGTGAGGAAGGATCCCTCCCTTAGTGCACCGTAATATCTGAGGAAGGATCCCTCCCTTAGTGCACCGTAATATGTGAGGAAGGATCCCTCCCTTAGTGCACTGTAATATGTGAGGAAGGATCCCTCCCTTAGTGCACCGTAATATGTGAGGAAGGACCCCTCCCTTAGTGCACCGTAATATGTGAGGAAGGACCCCTCCCTTAGTGCACCGTAATATGTGAGGAAGGACCCCTCCCTTAGTGCACCGTAATATGTGAGGAAGGATCCCTCCCTTAGTGCACCGTAATATGTGAGGAAGGATCCCTCCCTTAGTGCACCGTAATATGTGAGGAAGGATCCCTCCCTTAGTGCACCGTAATATGTGAGGAAGGATCCCTCCCTTAGTGCACCGTAATATGTGAGGAAGGACTCCTCCCTTAATGCACCGTAATATGTGAGGAAGGATCCCTCCCTTAGTGCACCGTAATATGTGAGGAAGGATCCCTCCCTTAGTGCACCATATCCAATTAACAAAAGGGGGGGGGGGGTGTCTTATGGCCAGATTTTGGCCCTCATGAGTCAGGTGTAAACTAAGGGTCACCTTTTACATGAGATGCGCCTTATAAACAAGGGAATTAATTATCGATAGTAGTGCAGTGGATAGCGAAAATGAACTTCCTGAGACTTGCGCTACCACTGAGCTACAAGCCCTCGCCTGCCATCTTCAACTGACCGAGTACAGCTAGATTGCTATGATACACATTAGGGGCAGTATCTATCCGGCAATCCACCCCTAGGGGTCGGTTTACCACCCCAACAATAGTAATGGCCTACACATGAAAACAATTCCCAGAAATCCTAATACCGTAAATTCTCTCGTCCACAATCCAAATCAGAATTAGGCTAATAGGATTGGACCAAATTCTGGGCGCGGCTTATACCAGGGTATTTAGCATTATGGAACAGTACTAAACCACCAAATTTCAGGCCCCAGGTGCAAATTCTACTAAAGTCAGGGTGCTGCTTATACTAGGGTGCTGCCGGGGGTGCTGCTTATATGAGAGAATTTACGGTACTAACCACATCAAGTTGGAAGGTGATGAACTCGAGGCCGGCGGCGAGGGTGAGTAGAATCTCCATGCGTTGTTGGTCGAGAATGAGAGCCTCCTTGGCGTAGAATCGTCTGACAGTGGAGAGGTTGTTGATGAAGCAGTGAAGGTAGCTCTCCAGTAGGTGGTCCATTAGTGCTACATACAGCCATGCACGACCTGGATATAGAAAATGTTAAGTTTTCTTTTTATAAACATGTAAGTAAGGTATTAAGAAAATCCTTGAACTACCGTAATAGCCCGTGTATAAGGCGCACCTTATACTCAAGAATAAGTCCCCAGTGCACCTTATAGGATGAAAAAAGAAGAAGGAAAATTTTCTCAACATTGGGGGACACAGGGTTCCCACCATTTATGGGCCATGGTTTTAACTGACTTTTACCTGACATTTATCGGCTTTAACCTGACCAAATATTGAATAATTTACAAGGTTGACGAAAAAATTCATCCGATCGCGAGCGCGGATAATACAGAAATTTTGCAAATTCATGTGAAATCTTGACAATCAGCACCATAAATTAGACAAAATACCATTTTAAACTGACTTTTTCCCCAAATATCTTCTTAACTGACTTTTAACTGACCTTTAAGGAAAAGTGTTGAAACTGACTTTTTACTAACCAGTGGGAACCCTGGGGACATCTTAGCTGCCCATAGGTTTTTGAATTTTGAAAATCCATTATCAGAACAAAACTTTTTTTTCATTTTGAATTTTCCTAGCAGATCCTTTTATAAACGTGTGTTTTATACGTGGGGTGCGCCTTTTTGAGAAAAAAAAACTTTTTATTTAGCCATAATAATCAACAGTTACATTCGTTTCAGAAATAGTATAGTGATGTCGTCAATCTTCGATCTATTGTAAATATTAGCAGCATAGAACATTTGTCACTAGCCCACAGTCCAAATTACAATATATCATTTCAAAGATTTATAATGACGATAATCTAATCAACATAGATCATGTGACACTAGTCACAGTTCAATAATAATATATCGAGGACATTATGTAACATCATAATCAATGTAATACGTCAGATGATTCTTTTATAATTGGCTAATAAAGTGAATCGTCAGAAAATTCTGTTTGTTTGATGCAAGGTATTACAGTAGATAAATTCCTAGTGTTTTTGGGGAGGACACAGAAATCCCTGATTTCAGGGAAATCCTGAACTCTTACATCTCTGCCCCAAAGTGCTTGAACAGATCCTATCTTCTCTTACATCTCTGCCCCAAAGTGCTTGAACAGATCCTATCTTCTCGTCTTCACATCTCTACTCACCAGCACCAGAGATGCCACTCACTGGCAGACAAAAAACAGGAAAACTGGACTTTGGACACATTTCCAAAGGAATTTAACATACTTTAATACAGAAAGCTTGGGATCAAAACCAGCAATTGCTGGTAAACCAGGAAAAGTGGCATCTCTGATGACGACCCTATGGATGGACTGATACATTAGATTATAGTTTTAGACAAAAAAAATTGTTTGTTTCAGGTAATCCAACACGACCAAGCAAATCAGGACCGACCCTAACTTTTTTCTCCATTTTCTTTAAGAGAATATATATATAGGTTTTGGTCAAATTTTCAGTAAATTTAGTTATCCATGAGTTACCATGACTCACCTCCAAGTCACCGCGACTCGTCAAGAGTCTTTGAAGCAGTTAAAGAGATTTTACAAAAAGATCCACAGTGTGTTACAAACAATATGCATCATCATTGTACATACCCCGCCCCAGGTTGGTGGTCACGTTGGTCATCCGTTTGATTTCCTTGGTTGTCGCCTTGTGAGTAAAGTCCTGTACCACCGCCCAGTAGCCGTTAGTGATGTGCCGCAAGCTGCCAACGGGGAAAATAAGGTTCATTTATCTAGAAAAGAAATTCTAAGTCAAACAAGTACTTATGGAGCAGAAGAATGACCTTTTGATATTCAGAAATATTGTGGTACACTCCCGGTGGGTTGGCACAATGCACCAGTGAGGTGCTGGCGAGCACTCAGCAGCACTTCATTGGTGCATCATGCTGACCAATGGTCATGATGCACTCCTGAATCAGCGGCACTTATAAAGTTACATAGTTAAGTTTTCGTAGACTTTACTTACCCATGTAGAAATGCATGGTCGAGGTGTTCGACAAGTTTACACAGCTGCCAATCATGGTTTGTTAGCACCACGTCCGTCAGCCCCGAGTTAAACTGGTACTCCTGAATCTGTAATAAACAAGAAGTACGTAAGTAACATGGGGTATTTGTAAACAAATGTTAGCAGCACGTCAGTAAGTCCTAAATTAAACTGGTACTCCTGAATCTGTAATAAACAAGAAGTATGTAAGTAACATGGGGTATTTGTAAACAAATGTTAGCAGCACGTCAGTAAGTCCTAAATTAAACTGGTACTCCTGAATCTATAATAAACAAGAAGTACGTAAGTAACATGGGGTATTTGTAAACAAATGTTAGCAACACGTCACTAAGTCCTAAATTAAACTGGTACTCCTGAATCTGTAATAAACAAGAAGTACGTCAGTAACATGGGGTATTTGTAAACAAATGTTAGCAACACATGTCAGTTAGTCCTAAATTAAACTGGTACTCCTGAATCTGTAATAAACAAGAAGTACGTCAGTAACATGGGGTATTTGTAAACAAATGTTAGCAACACATGTCAGTTAGTCCTAAATTAAACTGGTACTCCTGAATCTGTAATAAACAAGAAGTACGTCAGTAACATGGGGTATTTGTAAACAAATGTTAGCAGCACATCAGTTAGTCCTGAGTTAAACTGGTACTCCTGAATCTGTAATAAACAAGAAGTACCGTAAACTCCCGCGTATAAGACGCGCTGCGCGTATAAGACGCACCCTAAACTTAGCACATGCATTTTCGCATATAAGACGCACATTTTAATGCTGATATTTGTAAGATTAGTACATTTCTATAGAAAAAATACCCCTCGTATAAGACGCACCCCCAACTTGAGAGAAAGCTATAAGACTCCCCAGCATTTTGTTTGGCATAGAGGACACGTCTTATACGCGGGAGTTTACGGTACGTCAGTAACATGGGGTATTTGTAAACAAATGTTAGCAGCACATGTCAGTTAGTCCTGGGTTAAACTGAAACTTCTGTATCTGTAATAAACAAGCCGATAAACAAGAAGCAGTAACATATGTCATTTTAAATAAACAAAAAATTACTGGCACCACATCATTATGCTGACACGCTGGCCAACACGCTCATAGGCGTAGTGGATTAAGTGGCATGACTTGGTCCGGGGACCAAGCGCACAATGCTCTTTTATGACGTGCTCTTAGTTACCACCTAGAGCAGCCAATGAGCATACGTCTGGTGGAGTTTGCTTGTCATGTTGAAAGTCATGGTCTTTCAATGGGTTTCTACCTATTTCTATATATTTTCTGTCTATTTTCGAGTTATTCTTGTCAGTTATTGTTTTTGTCAGAACAGCGTTAACCATGTCTCCCTTAAGAGAAGGCTTCAGACCAAGTTACTCCGTCACGGTATCCAGCCTGGCGCATCTTCAGTGCGCCAGGCTCGATCCCTCGACGTCATGACTTGGTCTGAAGCCCTCTCTGCGTGAGCCGTGGTTATGTGTGTAGATCAATATACTATGACGGGGAGGCATAATGCATTAGACTTTAAGCTGCTACTGCAGCCCGTTAGGGGTTAACTGTTATCTCCTAACATAAGGTGTGACGAGGTAATCTATTGTGATAAGGATTTCACATCTTTAGACAGATTACCTTTAGGTGGATCACCTCTCTATCTGCTCCTTATTTGATCTGCTATCTGGAGTAGGCATGTGTTAATCTTAATTAAGATAGTGGTTGTGAAAACGTACTGTTATCAACTCCTTTAGCTTGCTCTTATTATTTCCTGTATCAAAGCAACAGGTCCCGTAAAACCCCAGTCATAAGCCGACCCTTTTTTTCTTTTTAACTATTTTTGGTCAAATCTGCTTCTAACCTTTTGCAAAAGTCTACCCCCGGCTTATGACCGGACTTTTATAACTATAGATTATAGAGAAAAGTGCTAAAGTATTGCCTTAAAATTGGCTTGTAACATTTTCCCAAACTCTACCTCGGCTTATGACTGAGCTTGGCTTATGGATGGGGTTTTACAGAACTTGGAATTTATAAGCGCAGGAGCTCTTTACCAGGCAATTACGGTAAACACAATATGGCTGGAATGATAGAGGGACGCCGTCTAGATGTGCTCAAGTACATAATATAATACACCATTGGTCGGACATTTAGAGCGTTTGTTTACATTGATTGATACCACTTAATACGCGTAGAGCTGCATTTACAGAGAGTGTGTTCACGGCTATTCCGACTTAGTGGGATACATTATTGACCAATGAGAAAATTCCTTTCATTCACTGCCGACTTTTCAGGGTGCATTACGTAATACCTGGTACCCATCAGCTTGCTGTTATCAGTACTTATCTCGCAAGGTATCAGCTTCAGCTGGGGTCGGCCCACTAAAGAACAAGCTAAGAGCCTTATCTATAACCAATAGCTCCACATAGATAAGGCTCATTAGTGATATGGATGTGCAACTTTTTTTAACAAGACAAATGTAGTACCGTGGGGGGGGGGGTTCGGAAAAAAAATCTACCGATCCGCCAAAATCCATCTAGCCCCCCCAGCTGGTATTAATAAATAGTCACAGTTTGATACCCTAATCAGGCTATTAATCATTAAGCCGATCGGGGACGTCTGCGCGTAGGTCCGATCGTGTCTGACAATATCAAACATGTTTGATGTCCCCGATCGCATCGGGACCCCTCTGAAAATGCCTCTCCCTAACTGCCGATCGAATCTGGCCCATCTGCGGTCACCTTTAGCCCAACTCACGCCCAATCGTAGCGAAGTCAGCCAAACCACCGGACCTGGGAATCATATCTGCCGCTATGCTAAACATGCATTACTAAAACGGGAATTTCTCAGCCCCTAATTATCAAAATATTACATGGGCGGTACCTCTGAAAAGATGAAAATCTCATCTATGTAATGGTACATGAAATTTCCTGAAATGACTTGATTTCGTTGTCTTTAGAGCTCTGGAAATGAGGGTGAAATTTAAGATTCTGTCAGACCACCCTGCAGTACTAACTTGAATGGCCATGCACTTATTGCAGAAATACAAGGATATTGCTTGTTTGGAACAAAGTTGGATATGATACAGTCTTGTCTCCTTATGACCAACATGTAAACCTACATTTTGAGGGGTTTTGCTGAAATATTGACCAAGAATTAAGAGCAGGGTGTTCTTGCAAATATATGCAACTTTGAGGCCATTTTGTCATGAAAATATTGGTTAAGGAAGCTAACTGAACAGACAGGGCTATTCTACAGCATTTTTTTAACCAAGATATGGTCAGTCCATATGGATACATAGCTGCGATTTTCTGCGATTTTTAATCTGCTGAATGCATTATACCAAAATCACTCAAGAAAATTTATCAAAAACTTTGATTTCAGCTTCGAATTTAAAATACTTTCACATCTAGAAATCTAATGCCACTCACATCTGCCGAAATTTAGCTTTAAGTGGGTGTAATTAGTTGGTAGATTGACTTGTTCAATCAGAAGTTATCAGCAATTATCATTATGGAAAACAATATCCAAATGCTTCACATGCAGTGCATGTTTAATGGTCGGTCTTATCTCTATATTTTAGCAAATACCGTAATCTCCCGCGTATAAGGCGCAGCCCGCGTATAAGGCGCACCCCCAACTAAGGGAAGCCTGTCCCACGTATAAGGCGCACCCCTAAGAGCAGATTTTTGTTAATGTAGTACTGTTCTATAGTAAAAATACCCCCCCTATAAGGCGCACCCCAAACTCAAGGCAATTTTCCTCCCACGTATAAGACCCAGCAGCCTTTTGTTTGGCGTATAAGACGCGCCTTATACTCGGGAGATTACGGTATGCAGAGCAGGGAATGACAGAACAATTTTTACATTACTGATTTATAAAGAGTCATAAAAAGGCTTCTAGTAGGACGAGGAGTATCAACCTGATTCAAAAAGTCATGAATTGCAAATTTCAAGCTCTTTCATTTGATATATCACTCACGCATTTCTGTTGAAGTCCAGATTTTGGACTGTCTTCTCACTATCTCACAGATATAGATTTTCACTTTTCTCATGTGATTTTCTGTTGATTAGAACAGCATATAGATGGTCAAGTTTGTAAATCCTGTCAGCTGACCTGTATGAGTTACCTAAACACCCCTGCACTTATTGCAGAAATATATAGGTATTGCCAGGGTCGCGCCCTGCGCCATAGGTGCATTTATATCCAGAATGGCACATTAAATTGACCCTAAGGTGCGCCCATTGGCGCATCTGCATAGTGCAGATATAGGGCTTTGAGAAGCTGAAAGAATTGTGTGAATATTCCTTTTGGAACCAGAGTTATTGAATAATTAGCCCAACGGTATGTTTATTATAATTATATCAATGTTAAAATTTTAAGTAATATTGAAAAGTTGTTTTCAAATTGTCTAACTTAAACTGTCCACCTGAGAGCTGAAATATACAAGTGGCTCTAAATGTTCTTTAAATTGGGGCTTTAGAAAATTCTCTAACAGTTTGAAGGCCCAGATCAAAGGCATGTTGATCTGGATCACAATATCAAGACAAAATGGCAAAATTACAAGCTGACCTGAACCAAGTGTACCCGAATCCAAGACTAAAGGCATGGCCGATTTAATTTCTTCAAAGCTTCCAGTGACATCTCCATGATCATGATGGATACAAATATATGATGTTTTCCAGTTGTTTTTTTTCTTGTTTTTTCCCCTCTCTAATCACTATTGAAACCACACCTGCATTTTATTCTAAGAAAATTCAGCCTCTCTGCATTGTATCTATTCACGAAAAGAGTAGTTGTCTCCTCACAATTTCTGTTATGATTTTGAACTCAAATTGTTGTGAATTAATTGGGCCCAAATAATCGTAACAATTTTGGTTTTTAGTACAGTACAATTTGGCACGTCTCTACTATGGTATATTAACCCATTGAGGTCTAGCATCGACTATGGTCGACACCATGATAGACCTAGCGTCAACCATAGTCAATGGACATTACCGTAATCTCCCGCGTATAAGACGCGTCCTCTACGCCAAACAAATGCCTGGTGCGTCTTATAGGATTTTTTCAAGTTGGGTGTGCGTCTTATACGAGGGGTACTTTTACTATAGAAATGTACTAATCTTGCAAATTTCAGCCTTAAAATGTGCGTCTTATACGCAAAAATGCCTCTGCTGAGTTTGGGGTGCGTCCTATACGTGCAGCGCGTCTTCTACGTGGGAGAATACGGTATATAGGATTTGTATAGGAATTGAAAATAGGCTAGTCCTTTAGGAACTATACTTTTTTTAGAGGCTGTCCCCATGGCCAGCGCAACCATTTTTGTTCTGCCCTTAAAGGGTTAAACACTATGCTTACAATTGAAAATGGGATCCTTCATGGCCCATTATCTCCATAAATAGCGCATTAACCTCCCCAGAAGTGCGCCATTGGCTCATTGCAAAAAATCCTGGCAATATCTCTGGGTATTGTCTTTTCTAAACATAGCTAGACATAATCCACTATTGTGACCTTATGACCAACATATATACCTACATTTTGAGGTGATTTTGAATGATTTTGAATGATTATTAAGAGCAGGGCAGTCTTACAAACTTATTCAACTTTGGACCTATTTTTCTAAATAAATATTTGTTACTGAAGCTAACAGAACCAACAGGGTTATTCTTCAACATCTTTTTATTCAGAATATAATCAGTTTATACAGCAATAGTGCTGCGATTTTGAAATTGCTGGATGCATATTACCAAAATATTCATTAATAAATTATACAAATCTCTGAATTCATCTTGATATTTAAAATACTTATCCCTCTCATAATTAGATACAATTTGGATATGTTAATCTGCTATTTTTTACCTTTAAGAAGGTGTCCTTGGTAAGTAGATCAGCCTCTCTAGTCAGAAGATATTAGTATTTATGTGCAATGATGCCCAAATACCCCATGCACAGTGCATGTTTAATGGTTGGTCTTATCAAGATTCAAGATTCAAGATGGCTTTATTGACTAATGTACAGGTACACTTATGTCAGCACCAGGTTTTCATTTACAATGTTGTAGACAGATTTTATATATGAGTATATGTATACAGTTCACAGCCCCTGGCCTTTTAGATGATTTGCAATATGGGGCCACTGCTAGTATTTGAGAAAGTTTCCTAGTGTCATCGTGTCTTTTATAGTAATCAACGAACTTGAGGTATTTTGTTTCAAACACTGACCGTGCGTTTCTCATCTCGGGCATGTTACAATGTAAGAAGACATGATTGACATCTTGCACAGCATTACAGAATGTGCACTTAGAATTGACAGGTTTCTTTCCTCTATATCTTCTTGATAGGCTGTCAAGTGTACAGTTATTGTCAGTCCGGAGTTTAGCAATAATGGTTCTAATTTTTGGTGATTCTGTATGCGTTAGGTATTCACGCTCTTCATAAATGTCATTGAGATCATCTTTACACATCTTGATAATTCTACACTTGCTAGTATTATCTGGGTTATCAATGTACTGGTTGTATTTCTGAATATGTGCATCATTTAACCTTCTCTTTATATTGTTTTTGAGTGAGGACTTTGACCAAACATAAGGATCGAGCCAGACATTCGTACAACCGATTTTAAACAAGAGGTATTGGATATCTTTAAGCCATTGGTGGTTTTCACTCTTCATGGTAGAGAAGGCCTCATTTAGAATAGGGTTTTTCGATCCATGCTCAAGCCTCAGCCAATATAGAATGTTCAGTACGATTATTTTGGATTCAATAGGAAATCTCCCTAACTCGCCTAGTGCGAGAGTAGTACTTGCTACATATTTTGCTGAGAGTGTGGGGCAGAGGAATGGCAGAATATTTTTTATATTTCCAATATATACATTGGTGTAGAATCACTTCTAATATGCATATCAACTTGATTTAAAAAGCTATGAATTGCAAATTGTAATCCCTTTCATATGCTGTATCAGTGTATGACTTGTCACATTCTGTTGAAGTCCAGACTTTTGGCTGACTTCGCTAAGTCAACAAGTATCATTACGACATTACGTCATTAGTATGTGAATTTGGTGCCGATCCAACTAGTAATAAATGACTCGTCCCTATTAAAATACAAGACTGTTCGTTCAGTCTACTATCACCTAGTATATATACTATAGGCGGCTGTGTTTTCCTATGACTCAACATCGAATGACCAGCGGGAGCAGCAGCCCTGTTTGAATATTTATGTTTTGATATCCCCTTCCCGGGCCTTTGCTGGGCTTGGCCCCAGTCCAGACCCAGACTCCAGTTCATTAACCCATCCCTTCCCAGTAACGAGTTCTAGTTCATTTGGGTGAATAAAATTTATTTATAAATTTTATGAGTATTTAAAATGGAATATCACATGAGATTTTAAATCACATCACAGAACATCGCACAATGGTAAAACTGATGAAACATAGCAGTAAAAGAATAAATATGTAGGCACCTATGTGGTTGCTTACTGAGTCCAGATAAAAGCACTGTCCTGTGTGGTCAGACCAACTATGACGATATACTCACAATATACTAGGTGTGGGTGGGTGGGAAGAAAGTTCTGTTCTCCTCAGGTCGTCTGGAAGTAAACTGACCGGTGTTATGAATATTTTGAATCACCCGGGGAAGGTAGTTCCGGTATCTTCCGGTTGGGTGGTCAATGACTGCGCCTGGGCCGAATACCGACCAATGCGCACACCATTAACCCATCCCTTCCCAGTAACGAGTTCTAGTTCATTTGGGTGAATAAAATTTATTTATAAATTTTATGAGTATTTAAAATGGAATATCACATGAGATTTTAAATCACATCACAGAACATCGCACAATGGTAAAACTGATGAAACATAGCCAGGGTATATTTTGGGTTTTAATGTTGTGTGTTTGCCAGTGCATTGGTAATGGCTGAGTTTACAGAACTGTGGTTCTGTGATCTAATATAGTCCCTGTGGGTATTTGACAACCATGCCCCATATCTCTGGACGTCCAACTCATTACATCCAGCGTCATACGCTTGAGTCGCCGCGGCGGCTCTCAGCGAATGTAGAGAGAATTTTCGGGGGGGTTGACCCAGTTCTTTCAGAATTTTTCTCCATTCCGCCTCTACTAGTGTTACCGGGATGGGGGAGGCGTCTGTGTTCATAAGGAATGGTTGTGCTGGGTCTGTCGTGGGCATTACTGTTAGTACAAGGCTTACTGCATGCACTGGGCATACTGCAGAGTCCTCTGAGCTCTGCAATAGGACTGTTTTTTCCTGGTCGTACAGTTGCATGTTCTTTGCTGCTTTGACTCTGACTGTCACGTGATCGTCGTATAGGACCACATCCCCTCTGGTCAGATGCCACCATGGCTTGAAGCCCCCTTTTGATGGCGGGAGGACCTCTGATTTGCGGAGAGCTGCCAGATATATAATTAAAATTGCTGTTCTTATCATTAGACCCATGAATGTATGTGGGGTGTGCATGATGACGGCCTTTAGCATAGTCATGGGTATTGCTGGTTTCTGGTTCTTTTTGATTTTCTTGTTTCGACGCAGCGCCTGCTTTGCACGAGAGACTCGTGGGTGTTGGAAAGCAGCTACGTCTGCTCCGGCCAGGATCAGGTGCTGCGTCACGTGGGACAAGTTGTTGGCAATTGTCCGCGGGTGTTGTGTAGACATTGTCATGAACTCTATGAAAGCGCATATTGACTGGTAGGTAGGTGACATGGGGTCCAGGCCCATTTCTCTTGTGAATAGGTGGTACAGGCCGGCTGCTGAATGTCTGTTCCGGTCGGTACCCTCTGCTCGCGCCTGTAGCTGCCTTGCAGCCGCTCTGGCCTGAAAGTAATTGAATGCCTCCCCTAGAGGTGAGGCCAGGTGTTAGGACATCAAAGAAATACAAACAGGAGTCTATCAGGTACAACTTGTTAATAGCTAACTGGTGGATGGCCGCCTTTCTATCAGCACTACTTATATGGGCGCGACTAAGTGCATCTGCAACTGTGTTAGATTTTCCGGGCACATGGTCAAAGATAATGGATATGTCGAATGCGGCCTGCATCATCCAGATTGCCCGGGCACAGTCAGTGAGTATGCGGTCCTTGCCTCTTCCAGTTCTGAACACCGTGACGGCAGCCTGATTATCACATTTTATATTTATCACAGAGCCACGGTCTGAGGAGCCAATAAATGTGTGTAATGCAATCACAATATTTGCAGCCTCCAAATGTGTGATATTTTCCACCTTGTCCTCCAGTGGGGTGACCTGGGTGGCGTATGCCAGTTTTCCATCGGAGGCCCCAATGCCAGATCCCGAGGCATCCACATATATAGTTCTGGTCGGGGGGGATGGGTCTGTGATCATGCCTACCCCGTTCCATGAGGAGCTGAACTCCTCGAACCATCTTAGATCTGCCCTCATTTCCGCTGACACATTAAGATACTTTCCCCTCATCGACCTGAGGCTGTCTAGGAGTCTAGCCACGAAGACTCTAGCTGACTGGATACACTTCGCGACATGTAACAAGACACCTAGGAGGGACTGCAGCTGTTTCTTACTCATTGATCGTCTCTTGGCGTAATAGCGCACTTTTCCCTGTACCTCCTGTAGCTTGTCACGTGGTACTGACACTGTCATAGATGCTGCATCAATGACCACCCCAAGCCACTGGACCGACTTGGCTGGTGGCTGCAACTTGTCTATAGCTTCTGGGAGGCCGAGTTGTTGTAGAAGCGCTCTTGCGGTGTTGTAGTCTGAGTGTGCTCTGAAATAATCAACAGAGATTATGAGCAAGTCATCTAAGTACATTCGTGAGAATATGCCTTTTGTGGCCAATATCTCCACAATTGAGTCAGCTACTGCCTGCATGTGCGAAGCACTTGCCCTGGACCCGAATGGGACACTCAAGTCCAGGTAGAACTTGTCTCTCCATACTGAGCACAGGAGTGGATAGTCTAATGGGCAGGACATAAGATTTTTATATGCACGGCTGATATCTATTGTGCTGAGGTAAGCTCCATTTCCAACCTTAGCAATGTAATCTACGGCCTCTTTAACAGTAGGGAGGCTGTGATTGCGTGTAACCCCGTTAACTGTATTCTTAAGTATATATGCATTTACAGAGGAGTCAGGTGGGTAAGTCATGTCAGAAATAATCCTGCGAGCTTCCGTGTCCCTCTTAGGTCTAGTCATAAGGGGGGACACATGGACCCATGGGTCAAATGGATTGTTATGGAATGGGCCCTTTAATGCCCCTATACCAAGTTCTTTTTCCACGAATTTATCCACCTCAGCCTTGTATGCCTCTGCACTAGGGTGATTGTGGACAGCCTGTGTATCAGATATTGGGCCCATGTAGCCGATTGGGAACCCGTATTTCATGAAATCTAGGAGGACCCTTTTTTCAGGTATGTGGCCCAGGTATGCTTCCCAAGCATCCAATTTTAACTCACTTTTTACTGGGACACGAGCCGCCAAAGCGTTTGGAAGACCGGTCTGCCGTACAATATCATATAATTTGGCTAGCTCTGGGTGAGTATCAGAGAATGCGAAGTTCGGCCAGTAGTCCAGTCTATATTGTTGGAAAGCATATGGGGAAATATCAACAGTACCATCGATCACATTTGTTTCGCACATTTTTCTGATAGTGTCAAAGTTGGGGGCCGTACCTGTTTTGCTTTGGTCCTGTTGTTGGCGTTGTATGTTTGGTGGAAGTTCCGATGTGGGGTGCACATAGTCGTTCTTGTGTGCCCCTGTGTGCGGTGGTTGGTGTAGGTTGTACAAGTCATCATGAATATGAACTGCAGACCGACCATTTCCGACAATGTCCACCGCTAATTCTGTACTTTGTTGTTGTGGCGGCGAGTGATGGAGGCCGCCATGTTTGTTGTCGGTGTGCATGCTGGGAGCAACTAGACATGTTGCGGTGACGTCACCAATTCCGTGGTTCTGCAGGCGCGCGTCCTTGTATTGGTCAGCGTCTGTCTTGACGTCATGGTTCTGTGTGTGGGCGGGGCCTCGTGAGGGCGCACGTGCGTTCTTGTTTACAGACACAGAGTGGGCGGAGTTACTGTAGTACGTTATACTGTCGTGTGTATGTATGTTGCGTTCTGGCGCCTCGAGCTGGGCTGTATTTACTGAGGCGCCTGAGTACCGTTTTTTGAATGATATATTTGTTGCTGATTGTGAGCGTAGCCCTGTGATTGTTGCTGTGTGTTCGGGCGGGGGTTCTGCTGCTGGCTCCAGTGGGGCTGCTGTTGGAATCCATTATTGTACCACGTGTTATGGTGTGGTGCGTGCCGCCACGTGGCATTGTTTTCGCCTTGTGGAGGGGCATCTCTGAACTTTTGATTACAGGCCAGGACGGAATGGTTGGATTGTTTTCCTTTTCCGTAGCAGTAGAGGCAGAAATGTACCCTTCTGGCTCTGTTCTCGCCGTGGTGAGCGTTGAATGCACATCCGCGGGTTGAGTTGAAGTCCAGGCAAATCTGTTCTGATGATGTTTGGTTATTATTACCATTACCATTGCTGTGATGCACGCTACGGTTTTGCTGGTTACCCTGTTGTGTACGGCGGCCACCACCAGTGAATGAGATTTCAACACGTGAATTTTGAATAGCCTGCAAATCTGACCATTTATACGTGCCCTTCTCAACGTCATCAAAGACACTGTCCGACCACCTGCGCACGTCGGGCCAATGGCGGGACATGGAATCCCTAGAGACGTTATTTACGTGCTTAAGGATCCACTGGCGCTCCTGTGCCGTCCAGGCACTGTCAGGGTCGTGGACAAGGCGTAACGCCGCATCCAAGTATTCCATGGGAGATAATTCATTTCTTACGTCAAGCTTTTGCTTCAGAGTATAACACGATTCACGGTCCATATACATGTATGGTTTTGGCTTGGTTTTTGCTGGTATGATGGATGTAATGAAATTGAGCTTACCATCGGCCTCCTGAACCTGGTACCTCTCCTTTGCAAGTTGCTCCAGTATATAATCCCTTGCTCCCGGTTCCCTCCTGAGATCCGTGGGAGTGGGGATATGTGACGGATGGTTGTTGTTGTCAAGCTCTATTATCTGTTCCGGGGGCGGGGCTACCCGACTGTTGTGAAGTGCGGCCTGTCCGGGGGCAGGGCCGGGTGCTTGTCGTTGGGCCGCGGGTGGCGCCTGTGTCGCCGCGGGTGGCATGACGCTGACCGCGGGCTGTTGTGTGGCCGCGGGTGGCGTGTTGTCTGTGTGAAGTGGAGCAATCCCGGCGGGGGCTGCGGCCTCGGCGGCGGCTGCAGCGTCCTTCTTCTCCTGGCGGCGCTGGCGCTTCCTTTCCTTTCGCTGCTTCCTTGCCTGCTCTGCTAGGCACTGCTGCTCCTCGAGGCGGGCACGCTGTTCGTCAGCCATCTTGCGCTGTTCCTCCAGGTTTCTCTTCTGCTGCTCTACAAGCTCGAGGCGTTCCTTCTCAAGCTGGGCGGCATGTTGTGCCTTCTCCTTCTCTAGTCGCTCTGTATCTGCCTTGAGGCGGAGTGCCTGCTGGCGAAGGTCATGTTCATCGTGCTTTTCCTGTACCCGTTGCTGTCGCGTCTCTTTTGCCTGGTCTACAAGAAATTTAATGTTCGCGGACATTCCGGTCATGTCAGACTGCACTCTATGTAGCTTACTCTCCAGGTCTGCGACGCGCTGCTCCAGGATGTCAGCCCTGGAGCGTGGAGAATTGTACACGGCTCCGGACTGTGACGCGCGGCTGGTATGACTGACAGCTGACCTGTTTGACACTGCCGAGTCATGGCGACTACGGGGCCTCACAGCGTGTGGCGTGTTGGGAGCAATGTGCTGTTCCCGTCGGGTGTTGGGGTATGAAATACCATTGGTGGAGTCACTACAATCGCTTGCTTCCACCTCGAGGGAGGCCTCGAGGGCAGCTACCTCTTGGCGTATCCTATCCAATTGGCTGTTCTGGTCGGGGGGGATGTACTCCATTTTTTGGTTGTCGGCATCCACGCGGGCTCTATGCCTCGTGTTATGTGGTGACACACGAGACGCTGTTGGCATGTTTACCGGACCGGAGTGGAGGTAAATGTTTATGCGGGCGATATGTATTATAATATTGCACAAACTTACTTGAAGTGTAAAATGTTCGTGTGAGGGATGGATGTGCAACAAAGGATGGATGTACCGGCTATGGTATTTACCCCAGGGGCCGAGAAGAAAGTTCTGTTCTCCACACAATCTGAATGTCTCTAGAAGCAGACAGTAAAATGAACAGTGTGCTTCTCTAAACCATACAGCACAACATCATAGACACTGACCCAGCTGTCACTTCACTCTATCCAGCTGTCAATGTTCAATGTACCATCAAACAAGAGTAAGTTTTATCCAGATTTCAAGCCAGCTTGGTAGGTAATCCACTGTGACTGTCACTGACTGTCAGAAAGGAATCTAAATCCTTGTGTTTTCAAGGAAAGCAGGTAACTTCCAGGAAGAAAGTTCTGTTCTCCTCAGGTCGTCTGGAAGTAAACTGACCGGTGTTATGAATATTTTGAATCACCCGGGGAAGGTAGTTCCGGTATCTTCCGGTTGGGTGGTCAATGACTGCGCCTGGGCCGAATACCGACCAATGCGCACACAATTACCACCCACCTGTTTCACAGCCTTGGACACGCTCTCCACGATTCTGTCCTTCAGTCTGCGCCGGTCTAATAGACTCGGCATACTTTGCATGCCTTCACCTCTCCAACTGGACGCCTTAATCGCATCCGTTTTGTTAAATTATGTCTTTTCTTCCCTTTGTTTTTAAACAGTCTGACTCTCCTCGTCAGCTGCTGCCATCTTGGATAGACGTTTCCGGTCGCGTGACTGGGTAAAATAGGACGCCGCTAATGAGGGGAGTTTAGTTTGTGTAGACGACACCAGATGGCGGCTGCAGATTGGCGCCACAACAGATTCGGTTTTGAGAGGTTGGCAGGACATTTGAATGGAGGGGTGGATTGACTAGAATTTTATCAACCCCAGCATGACAAACTCAAAACCAGCAGTAATGAGGGCATATAGGAATGAAGCAGACTAGTGAGCAGTTTTTCCTTTTCTTTTCTGCTAGGAAAACTACGAATAAGGCTTAAAAAAAAAAAAAAAAATTCTCATCACCAAGTGATGAAAAAAGTGATGAGGGAGGATTTTATTCATTTTTTTTTATAAGCAGTTGATAAAATTCGAAACCTATGCATAATGGGTAAAGTAAAGTTTTCATCAACATTTAAAAAGTTTAAAAATGGTTATGTTTCATAGCTAGGTGCATTGCTAGGGTCCTAAAGTTCAATTTGATACCAAACTTGACTCTCTTTGTCCATTTTTCAATGTATTTTTATCAGAAGATTCTATCCAAAAAAAAAAAAAAATGACGATTTTTTTTTCTGACGAGGGCGGTGATGAGAAACAAGTTTTTCTCTCTTTTTTTTGGAGTGGCCTAAAATTCCTTTTCTTCATGCAGTATTGCGCTATTTGTAGATATCTGAAGGAGGACCTATCCATTAGGCCGAACTAAAGATACCTCTACCTCTACCTCTACTACTACTATAGCAGCAGCACATTGCGGTATCTAGGTACACCACCCTACACCACTGATCTAAGTTACTCAGTCTAAGACACTCTTAATTTCATATTATGATACAAGTAGATGGCCCGGTAGGGCCGGTAGATGGCGAGCCAACAATTTGTAATGAAAAGCATGGTATGGGGGAAGGGGCGTCCACAAATGACGTCATGCGGCATGGGTGGGGGGGGGGGTTGAACAAGTGTTTTTTTTTTTTTATCACGTGACCGTGTTGGGGGTCGACATTATATAAGGTCCCTATAGAAGTATGACAAATGGGACCCTTGAAATGAATTGAAAATAGAAAGAAAGTCTGCTGTATTAGTCTACAGAGGGACGAATCAATTACACATGGTGACATGGTCTTGTCAATATCACTCAGAGAGGAGTGGGCACTACAAAGGGGGAAGGTATACATTCAGAGCCTTCTGATGAGGGGATTGGCAAAAATAATAATTAAAAAAAGTTCACTCTGTTTAAGCAAAATAAGTTCAAATGATCAGATTAAAAAATCAGGTTTTTTGTTGTTGATTGTGTAGTGACATGGACCTTGTTAGAATTATAGTCCTGACCTTGTGGTATAGGGAAATCACATGGGTCAATATCGACATGAATTCATTGGAAATAAAATAAAATATTATGATAACACATTTTGTGTCCACAGTTCTTCTGTTTTTATTCTTTCACCTCACTTTTCTTGCAAGCTATTCTTGTCTCGTTTATGTTTATTTGGCCTCTCCCAATTTGAGAGTAGCTTAGTTGTGGGTCAGATTCCCTGGGTGAGATTAAGGATGTTTGTAAAGTCACAAGTCGAGGTATCACAGATTGTACAAGGATGTGAGTGGGGGATGTGGTCAGATCCACATCCGTACCCTCCCCCTACACTGGTATAACTAACACTGGACCTACTTTGATAATATAGTGTCATACTAGTGATTGGCATGATCAAGTTGTCATATGAGAAATATCATATGACTAGTGGTGTATGGAGTAAATACATCAGGCTCATAATAAATAGTGTTATTTCCAGTTGTCACTGGTTTATTCAGCTTTAGGCAACATGTAAGAAATATCAATCATACAGTAGTTAGTATGAAGGTAGTTTGCACATACAGTAAACATACAGTAATTTATAAAGTATAATGTTCAGTTCCACTCCACCTGTGAGGTATTAATAATACAGTGTCCAGCATAGTTCTAGGTGGGTTCCCACACCTAGCTCCTGACCTGCTGCTTAGAGGAATAATGTAATAATGGATAACTTTACCCTCTGGTGGAAGTCTTGAAGAAGATAGCCTCTGGCCACTAATGGTAGGAAACCAATGCCTGTCTAGCATAGTTTCCCCATAGTGCAGTGGTATAGCAGGTAGCAGGAGATGACTGGAGATGTTACCTCTAGAGCGGTTCTTGGTGATGTGTCTTCCTGGAGGTGCAGACAGGCTATTTGTAGCAAATCTTGGAAAAGCACCTCCAGACTGACTGGAGCCAGCAGCATCTGCCTAACTCTACAATTGTTTGAGGGGACCCTTTCAAGTGTCACAGGGGGACAAAGGACCCCCATGGACGCCGCTATGGCCCCCATTGTCTTGGTCGGTTCTGCATCTTCAAACCCTCATAACTCGGTCGTTTATGCTTGTATAACCGCCATTTTGGGCATGCGCGGAGCTGAATGTGCCAAGATTATAATGCCCGCTGGATAGGCGCGTAATTCGCGCCGGTTTGTCTGTAGCTCACTCGGAGGTCGATTCAGTCTCCATGGCGTAACTTCCTTAATACTGGGAGTTCCGCCTTGATCTTGGGCTCATTCTGACCGTCTAATTATGGGCTTTCCATAGATATTTTGATATTTGACCTAGGTCGCTCAGGAGCGACGCTAGAGCGACCGGAAGGTTATGGCGTCGTGCTTATGTAACCCATTGTTCAGTCCTTAGAGTGCTCAGACACTCATGACGGCGTCAGCGGTGCTCAGGCACCCGTGACGGCCGGTTGCATTCACTTACAAGTTATTAATTTGTGCATTGAACCATGAGGTCGCACACTGAGACCCTCATTTTTATTATATTGTGCAGTGAACCATTAGGTCGGAGCCTTTGATGTCATAAACTCTGTCTAACTGACTGTGGCTGGTGTGCAGTGGGGCATGAACGCTCTTATACAAAGTTTGAGCGCTCTTATAGCTCTTAGAACCAACCTATGTATTAATTTCATAGATATTTCTTTGATTAATACAAAATATGTTAGAATTTATGGAATAATAAAATGGTATATGATAGAATACTCCCTCTCCCCCGAAAGAATGCGAAACTCCGTCATTTCGCCGAGGGAATGTACAATTTATACAATTTTTACCTCATTTTGGAGTTATATACTGTTTTGTAAGAGGATTTGAAGTAATGGGGAGTGCTTCAAATGCAATTTTTGTGGTAGAGCTTTGTCAGTATAAACAATTTTCTCCTGGGTATAAGTACATTTCCGAGTTTCTATATCTTACCATACCATAGCTTATTTGCTTATGTAACATCAATCTTGGGTACAATTTTCCATTTTTATGTACAACATACAATTTGGCAAATAGTGTGCAATTTTGGCATCCAATATTCAATTTAGCGTGCAAATTGAACATAAATGACAATTTTTGTGTGCAAATTTACAATTTCGCGTGTAATTGCGTTCAATTGACAATTTCAGTATGCAAATATATAATTTTCGCGTATATTTGGCAATTTTAGTGTGCAAATATATAATTTCGCGTACATTTGGCAATTTTAGTATGCAAATATATAATTTTGCGTTCAATTGATAGTTTCTGTATGTACATATATAATTTTGCGTACAGCTTGGATACACATAGAAATGTTGATTTTCTAAAAATCTGACTTCAGTGTATGAATTGGGTACAGACATACAGTATAATGTGCAACATATAATTCAAATGTAAATTGGATACAACTTACAATCTAGTGTGCAAACATACAATTTTAGTGTGCAAATTGGGTACGAGCGTACAATCTGGTGTGCAAACATACAATTTTAGTGTGCAAATTGGGTACAAACGTACAATCTAGATTACACTATTCAATTTATGGGATTTGAGACAAATTTTTCCGAGGGCCGGAAAAACAAAGTACTTCATGTACAATAGGCTTGTTTGTCTCTGAGTTACTCATTGATTTTGCTATATGGGTGTATTAATTGGCAATTTCGGCAGTGGGCCGCTGCTTAATTGACTTTTCCCCTAGCCTTTTGAGTATGTGTCCCTGAAAGAGATTTATTTGGTGAGTATCTTAAGTAAACATGTTTTATGTCAACAATTTTCTCAACAATTTTCTTTTTTTTTTTTTTTTTTTCATTCATTTTTCCAACAATTTTCTTGGATACCTAAAGTGTGTTACTTTAAGTAAACCTTGGCATAGTATACAAGTGCTAGAGGGTACAAAAACTGTCTTAGTTATCTACCTGCATTCATGTATATTAATGTTAGATTTGTACAATTTTACAATTTGTAATTTGCAATTTCGCAATTTTGCGCGTATATGCGCGCATTAATCATTGATTTTGTGAGAATACCATAGATTTTCATATTATACATCAACAAGTGGCTGTGTATATAATTTTTTTTTTTCTAATACTTTGATAATTTCATTGACAGTGGAGGTGTGTCAGGAGTGAGATGTGAGTCTCCTCCCTGGTGTGCTCATGCAGTGGTGGCACTTGAGGTGTTAGGTGCCAGATTCTGGCATGTGTCTGTGGCAGTGCCTAGCTTGGTGTCAGTGGACAGTTCAGGGTGGGGGGGGGGGTGTGTGTGTGTCCATTTAAGGAGTGTGTGGCTGGTATTGGAGCATCAGTTCCTCTCTGGAAGTCACTGCTGTAGTACCATGGCCCACCTACAAGCTCTCTTTGCTCTGCCTGTCCCCCAGGTGATGGAGGTGGGGAGTCCAGCTAGGGCCCTGGTTGAGTCTAACCAGACCATCCATTATGGGTACATAGTGAGTAATTTCAAAGAGATCATTGAGCATGGTGATGTGATGGTCTGTAATTACTCCTGCCATTATTTCCTGGGCTCAGCCTTGCGTTGGGGGGCCACTGTGGCCCTTCTGACTAGGGCCTTGGGCAGTATGGGTTTCTGGCCCATGGATTATAACCTAGGGCCGCGGGAGCGAGTGCTATGGGATTATTTGTTGGCGGCATCCCTCCTCGATCTTGCGGCATCCGGGAATCCATCCACGGCTGCCGAGTATGGACTGGGGATGCTGGAGGCCCGGCTCGCTGAGTGGGAGCAGGATCACGGCCATATGTATGGCTCGGACTCGGCCCCGGACTCTCCCATTGATGTTGAACCCGAGGATCTGTGGTAGGATCCCGACCGACTGAAACCTAGGGTGTAAAAACCCGCCATCCCAAAGGCCCTTTTCAGGGCCGGCAAATTGTCCGAAAAGTTCTGAATACTGTCTCTGATGTGTTGTCTCCTGGTGGTGGACTGGGGGCAGCCTAGGCTGTGGGCAGTCTAGGCTGTTTCCACAGTCACCGGGGAGGGCTGGTGGTTTAGAAAATTAGCAATAGTCTGCATGTTTGACCTTGCGGTCTCCTCCTGTTGTTCGTCAATAATTATATCTGTTGTATTTTCCAGTGCTGTCATGGTCACCGGGCTGGTGCCACAATCATTCTGGAGAAGCATGGAGTAGTACAGTCCTTTGTTTTTAAGGGCTGGTATAGTACTGAACCTAGTGCGCCAAGGTAGGTGTATCACCTGAGGGAGGTGATAAGCAAATTCTCCTCTCTGTGTTGTTATAACTGCTGGTCCATTCCAGGTAAATATAGCCTTAGGTAGTGGGAAGGTTTTAACCACTATATCCTTATAGGTAGGGGCAGCTGCTGATTTAATCTCATCAAATTCATGTGGTATTGGCCTCAAGGGTAGCGCGAAGTTTGAGTCTCCACAATATATTTTAAAATATATTGTGGGGTTTGTGCGCTTGGCCACATTTTTCTTGCCACAGTGTGTCTGTGCAAATTTCTTAAGGTACTTCATTATTCTGTAGGCTGAGTAGATGGTCAGGGTAAATAATATAGCAATTATCAGGGTGTGGGTTTCCTGAATTGTGAGGAAAGGGGTGTGGGTTTCCTCTGTAGGGGTTAATTTGGTAGGATTCTTATCTGGGAGCAATTTGTGTAGGGGCAGCTCGGTGACTAGTCTGAATGCTTTGGCTGTAGGCAGGTAGGCTACAGTTCCTCCTAGTCTGTACAGTTTGAGTAGTATGTATACTATAAAAATGTGAGCTGATATCCCTAGGATGAGTGCTAAGCTTTGGAAGATTGGATGCTCTGTAACTCGACGTAGGTATGATTCCTCGTAGCGCGTTTCCATTTCCTTATTAAGGTTGGAGGCATCTTTTAATACTGTTTTGGCAAAGGGCTCTAAATTTAGTTGAGTAATATCATCCATGATTGGATTTTCCTGTAGTTTTTCTAAGGTTCTAGAAAGGTTTACTACTGGGAAATTTGGAAGATTCTCTCTTTCATCTGGTTTGGTTTCAGAAATTTTGTTAAGTGCTGCCATGAATGGTAAATTAATTGTCTTGAGAATGTAATGAAATGATAAGGTTGAGTTACAGGGCAACCTTGTGTTTGGAAGAGAAAATTCTCCTACACTGATCGTGCACCCACAGGGTACACCTATGATTGAGTAGGACTGGGCCTTCCGAGTTTCAGACGTTTTACCATGGCAGTTGATAAAGTAATGGGGTTCGTTAGTAGTGACCAGATACTCATCTTCAGAAATGGAAATAGCATGGGTGGTAGGTGCTTGCAGTGGTGAAACTGTAAACTTGCAATGTTCCTTAATCTGTTGAGCCTGGTTAGTAAAAATGGCTACAGGGCATGTAGGCCTGTGTTTATAGATTCTACCATTTACATCTCTGCATACCTTTACTGTAGTACCTTCACATGCCTGCATATCTGCTGAGTCCAATTCGATAAATAATGATTCATCGTAAGATACTGCTAGAAACTCAGTTGTGGTTTGTAGTTTGGTGACTCCTCTGGTGGGGGTCTCCTGTGTGTCTATAGGCATGGGTGATGTAATCATTTGGTACAGTTTGAAGGTTGAGGTGGTAGATTGAATTATAATGTCCAGATGAATATATATATGGTGAGCTGAGTAAGTGTATGAGGTCAGCTTCTGTGAATAATAGAAATCTAAGTCATTAATTGCGACTTGTGCTCCAGGGTGTGTAATCCTAAGTTTGTTATTAATGTCAATTAGATATCTAGCAAGGTCTGAGGGTGGCACTATATCAGGGGTTAGGATCCCTGATGATAGCATCCTCAGGGCTGCATTTGTCCTTTGCAGTGATTGAACTGTATTCATTCTTGCTGCTATGATAATTAGTGCATCATTTAATACTTGCATTTTTTCCCTTTGAGTTTTCTCGTGCCTTGAATATGAGTCAAGTGACCTGGACATGTTAGAGGCCCACAGGTTGACGGTGTCACCTATTGTGTTGATTGTGCTGTCCAGTACCTTCTTATCTTGGATGTATGCTTTAACAAACTTATCTTGTCTGTCTGTGATCTTTTCAATGAGATTAGCTGCTTCCTGATCCTGTTTAGCAAATTTTCTTAGTATTTCATCTATGTTCTTGAGCTGTCCCATTACTTGGTTTACATCTTCTACTGTGGCTAGACCTAGCACACCGCGAAACAGGGGTGCTAGAAAACCCAGTATGGCCTCTCTTTTGGCCTTGTCCAATGTGTTTATGGGGTTGGATAAGAACAATTTGATGGAGGCTAGTGTTTCATTTATCTCCTTGTCTGCAATTTCCAGCAAGGTGTCTAGCTCCTTAGCTTGTTGGATAATTTGGCCAGAGGTATGATCTTGTAGAGTAGGAGTGGTCAACTGGAGTATTCTATCCCTTATGGATCCTTGGGTAACGGGTGCCCGAGGTATCTTGTAGGGGATAGCTAACAATAGTGTTGTGGTTGTATGTCCATTGACCAATGGTTGAGGGCTAGGTTTGAATACTACTCCTATGTTTTGTCTCACCACAGGTGTATAACCTGCAGTAAGTGGTTCAATAGTATATAATAACAGCATAGTTAGCAGTATGGGTGAAACTCTCAGTGTCCCCATGGTGCTTGTGTAAAGCAAGTTTGCTGTTTAAAGTCTTGTCAAATTTGTAGTGATTTGGTGCTGGTAAAGTCTAAGTGTATGGTGTAACACTTTTAAATGAAGTGGTTCAAACTGTACCTTTGCAAGATTGAGCTGTCTTGGCAATATGTCCGGTGAGTCTATAGAGATTGACCAGTAAATGGTAAGGTCAGGTTGAAGGTGAAGTAGGTGTGTTCTTTATCCTAGTGCAGTCTCTCCTAATGGAGAAGTGGGCTGGCTAATTCCCAAGTGGGGTCCTGTAGACTTGTGTTCCAGACTGCAGCTGGATGAAGACTGATGGTGGGCTATGGTCCACAGTGCTTCTTATGTAGCCTACCCTACCCACATCCATTGTGGGCCTGGTATTGTTTCTCTGGAGTCAAGGCCTTGATCTCCAGTGTCTGCAACTGTGGGGGTCTATTGTGTAGTCTGTGTACTGGTAATTAGCTCCTCCTGTCATCCAGGACAGCCATTCATGACCGTCTAGACAGTTGTCTGAGTGTAGCTTATAAGGTCAATTGATCTCTATAGACTGCTGTGTTGGCATAGCGCGCTCTTTCATGTGGGGATTAGGCTTTAGACACTCCATTGTGTTACCCTTACTCTTCTTAGACTTCATGTCTGCTTTACTTGGGGGGTCCCAGTCTTTGACCCTTTCAGAGGCAATAACCTACTGATATATTTACAAATTTGATTGGCTTTATATACATAGTAATTCATTATCAGTCACACATGTCTTATGTGTGGATGAAGAGAATTTGTAATACATTTTGAAAATCTTATGTCTTTTGGTGTCTCAATCTTGTTTCTAATTTCTTGAAACTGCACCACACCTAGATGTCTTTCTTAGTATGTGGTGTGCAGGCCTAGGCTTGATAGGGCCTATGCCTGTGGTTTCTCTTGTAAGGGTGATATCATTTTTGTTCCTTACAATTTTGCTGTAGTATTTGGCCTCATGTGGAATAAGCCTGTGTGCAAATTCATTGTTTCTGACAGCCACAACCTTTTTCAGTCTGTCTATGTGCACTGGTCTAGCCACCAATAGATTGGTGTCCAAGTTTTTGAGTTTGGCACTTGTCAAACTAGGTCTATCTACTACAACATATGGTCCCATAAAAAGGGGTTGAAGTTTCTTACACTCTGTGTTGGTCAGGATTCTTGGTATGTTTAGGTACACCATGTCGGTGACCTTGATTTCCTGTGGTGTAAGTTTCTTATCATATCTATCCTTCCTTTCCTTTTGTAGCTTGGCGACCCTTTCTATAGCTTTCCTCCTAGAGGTGTCTTGATTTGTTATCATGTTAGCTACATGGTCTGCTACTGTGGATATGTCTTCCTGTATTCCCAGCCCTAAGTCCATTGGGGTGGCTGGGTTTCTTCCATGGAGTAGGAAGAAAGGGGTGAATCCTGTGGTTTGGGATTCAGTGTTGTTTAATGCAAAAGTTATGGGTTCAATAAATGAATCCCAATTGTTTTGGTGCTTTGAGCAGAATGCTCTGAGTGCTGTGCCTATGCTAGCATTGAATCTCTCTACAAGCCCATTTGATTGTGGCCTGTATGGTGAGGAGAATTTATGTTTGATCTTGAGGTGTTTAGTTAACTTTGTGAACTTTGCACCTGTATAACATGTCCCATTGTCTGTTTGAAGAGTGGCTGGTGTTCCATGATGACAAATTATATTCTTGTAGAACTCTGCTGCTGTTGTCTCAGCTTTTAAGTCAGTAGTAGCCCAAGCTGTTGCATATCTGGTAGCATAATCTATGCAGACTTGTATATGTTTGTTTCCCCTGGCAGTTGTGGGAAGTGGTCCCACCGCGTCTAGGTTTAGGAACTTCATTGGTGAAGTCATGTACTCTCTCACTGTCATTGGTGTTTTGTGTGAGTGTACTTGCCTTTTTGCTGTGAGGCATGTGTGGCAGGTGGAAACATATTTTGTTGTGTCTGCTAGCATAGACTTCCAATATACCCTAGGTCGGAGTGCTGACAGCATCCTACTTGAACCAAGATGGCCGCCAGTAGGTGAGTCATGGAAATACTGTAGTGTACTTGTTACCCATTGCTGTGGTATAACAATTTGAAGTGGTACAGTATTGGTTTTTCTCCAATTTATGGGGCATATATGGACTAATGTACCATTTACCAAGGTGTATGTCTGGCCTTGGTTGATGATTCTATTTCCTTGTGCTTTTGGTGCAGGCAAGGTTCCATCCTCAAGATACTGTATGAGGGGCAATAGGTCCTTGTCTTTCCTTTGTTCCAAGCCAAGGTTTGTACCTGAGATGGATGTGTCGGGAATCTGATCCAGTAGTTGATTTATATCTAGCACATGTTGTTTTATTCTGTCTCTTTCTTTTTCTTTTTCATCGACTATTGGCCTATCTTGTGCCTTTTGTTGGGGTGTGTCACTCTTGTTTTGGTGTGTAGGCTCCTTTGGAGGGCCTATTCTCGCCTTGATGGGAGTGGCAACCTTTTTCTTTAAAGGCACAATTTGCTTTTTGTCAATCTTCTTTGTCTCAGAGTTCTTCGATTTAGTAGATGCAGTGTCTTTTGTGACATTTTTCCTGGCAGGTGGGGTTTTGGTAGGTTTGTTTCCTGTGACCTTTTTCTCATTTAGAATAGTTTGTGATTGTGTGGGGGGTTTTGGTGTGCCCTCCTGAATCATTTCTCTAGTCTTTGAGCGTGTGGTCATCGGACACAAATGGTTTGATGTTTCCTCTCCCTGCATTGGTTCAAAGAATCTGACTGATTTAGAAGTTGCTTGAGTAATAGCATATATTGTGTCTTCTGGATCTTCATCATCTGAGTCAGGTGGGGTGAAGGGTGGCTCCTTAGGAGTTGCCTTCAGCATCTGATTGAGTGATGAGAATTCAATAGGCTCGAAGTCATTATCTGGAAAGAGTTGTGAGTATTCTCTCTCACAGTGGCAAAACACATAGTGTGTAGATTGCTTCAAGATACCCCTAATGGGTGTCTCTGGCCTTTCAATGGTGTTGGGTGGATCATCCCTTTTGAATGGTACTTTCTTTGTTACTTTTGCAAACTTGGTTCTACTGGCTGCTCTAACTCTCCTTGGTGGGGGTGGAGGGTTAGTCATGGGTCCAGAATCTGGGTATTCTCTTCTAGACATAGCATCTGGTGGTGTGTTATCATCACCTTTCACGTGTTGGATGGTGAATGAAAATTGTTGTATGTCTAGAGCCCATCTGGCCCATCTATGTGTGAGTCCTGTATTGGTTAATAGTGGGATTAGGGCTGCATGGTCTGTGTATAGTTGGAAGTGTCTGGTCTCTAGATAGTGTCTGAAGTGTAATACTCCATACACTACTCCCAGTAGTTCTCTCTCTGTGGTATTGTAATTTCTCTCATGTTTTGAGAGGGTTCTACCTGCAAAGGCTACTGGTCTGAGCACTCCTTCATTATCTCTCTGTGAGAGTACAGCTCCTAAACTCACATTGGAAGCATCAGTTGCCAAACTGAACTCTTTCTCATAGTTTGGATATCTGAGAAGAGCATTGGTACAGAGGGCATGCTTTAATGTTTTGAAAGCATTATCTGCCTCTTCTGTCCAGACAAATGCTTTGAGATGTGTCTGTAGATCATACAATGGTCTAGCAATTTGGGCATAACCTTTGATAAACTTTTTGAAGTATTGGCATAGGCCTGTGAAGGATCGGACATTTTTGACTGATTTTGGTGTTGGGAAGGTTTTGATTGACTCCACCTTTGTGGGAGATGGTTGTAGTCCCATGGGTGTGACTCTCATTCCCAAGAAGTCTATTCTGTCTATGAAGTATTCACATTTTGATTTCTTCAGTTTGAGTTTACCAACTCTTAGGCTGTTGAACACATCTTCCAGGTCATGGAAGTGTTGTTCGATTGATGGTGATAATACCAATATGTCATCTAGGTATGGTAGGGCACATTTGTACTTGAGTTTGTTCAGAATTAATGTGACTAGATGGCAGAATCCCGCCGGTGCCGTCGCTAAACCCATCGGCATCCTTTCATAGACATATTTTTTGTCATTTGCTATGAATGCGGTTTTATGCTGATCCTCCTGTCTTATAGGAATTTGAAAAAATCCCTGTTGGGCATCTAGCTTACTGAATACTCTTGGTCTGAGTGACCCTATCATGTCTAGAGTGTCATCAGCCCGGGGTGTAGATAAGGCTTGATTTATCGTGTTCTGGTTCAAATAACGAAAATCTGTGACGAGCCGATGGCCTCCCGATGATTTTTGTACTAAAAAGGATCTGGAAGCCCAGGGGCCTTCAGCACATTCTCTCAGAATGCCCTGTTGTACTAGCCTTTCACACTCTTCCCCTATTGCGGCCTGTTTTTCTGGTGTTTGTCTATATGGTAGGAAATGACATGGTACTGCCTCAGGTTTTACCTGTATTGAGTGTGTATACAGGTGTGTGGCACCAATGTCTCCATCTTTTCCTACAAATCCATCATCATACTTGGTCAGCAGTGATTTTAATCTATCATGCTGATCTTTGGATGTGAGCACAGATTTTGGTGGAACATTCTCTTCCAATTCTGGCTCGAGGTCATGTGCCTCACTATGTATAGCAGCTATTTCAGAGAGTCTGATTGAGTTGGGTTCAGGGTCAGCATATGTGGACTCACAGTCTGAGTCTGTGTCACTGAATTGAGTTACATCCTCAGGCCGTATGGCTGAGATGGATTGATCAGTGTGTGGGGTTGTGTCTGACACCTGTTGAGGTTTTTCTAAATCAGATTCCTTGACTTCCTGAAATAGAGCTATGATGGCACCCTTTTTGATTTTATGTGGGCGCCTGCTGGTGTTGAGTAACACTAGGGGATGTTTGTTATTTTCCCTGGGGGTTACTGCTGCCCTTTGAACTAGATATGGGGCATTGTTATTTCTTTGGAGGTTATCTACTACTCCAGTTTTGCCTTGCAGTGATTGAGTAGATGTTACTTTACCCAATACTGCAAGTTCAGAGAGTGGAGGGATGGTAAAATCCCTCACTGCCCTAATGGGTTTGAGAATTTGTTCAGGATCAACATTAAATTCAATTTGAGATTTTGTAGTGCTTAAGAAATCTGTGCCGAGTACAACGGGCTGTGTGAGGTTGGGAATTACAGCAAATTGGTATTGGAATCTGACACCTTGGATTCTAAAGTTCAGCATAGCTGAATGTCTAACATGACACACCGATCCATCTGCCAAATGGATGTTGATTTTAGATTTCCTCAGTTGGATATGGAATCTCTTTTGGAGATCCATGAGGAATGATTGTCTGACACAGGTGATAGTAGCACCTGTATCAACCAAACATTGTACATCTGAAACATCATATAGATTTGCATTGATACAGCCATTTTGAAGAAGTACAATAGAAAGCTTGGTACTCTCAC
Organism: Acholoe squamosa; assembly: GCA_949317995.1. NCBI lineage: Eukaryota > Metazoa > Annelida > Polychaeta > Phyllodocida > Polynoidae > Acholoe > Acholoe squamosa. Next base: position 4,110,924 of record OX439050.1, on the reverse strand, counting down.
CTGTATCCTTTGATGATGAATCTGGTGGGGTGATGTGTATCACTGATGGACGTCTCTGTCTGTTAGATGGTAGATTTGCACTAGCAACTGTCTCTGGTTGGATCTTTGTTAATCCTGATTGATTGTTTGTATTTGGGGTGTCACAGTGCACTGGCCCATCGGCACTGTGACATCCTAGTTTTCCTGGTTCTGTGGGGTGGTTGAGATGCTTGCCACCAGGAGTTTGGAGATTTGATCCATCACATGAGGTGGTATTTGGGGGTTACTTTGTTGGTTCCCCTGGTAACCTCTTGTGTCAGGTTTGTAATCCTCCTGGCGTGGGTTGGAACCCTGGTTATATTGACCAGAGTTGCTGTATTGACCGGAGTTGTTGGATCTCTGGTTGTTGTAGGCGCCATTGTTGTTGTAGGATCCACTGTTGTAGTTCCTATGTGGACTCTGGCCCCTACTGTTGGATCCTTGACTATAGGATCCAGAGTTGTTTGAACCCTGGCTGTTGTTGTAGGATCCAGAGTTGTTGTAGGATCCAGAGTTGTAGTTCCTATGTGGACTCTGGCTCCTACTGTTGGATCCTTGATTATTATAGGATCTGCCATTACTTGGGGTTCTGTCTCTCCTATCACTGTATGAAGAGTTACCATTGTTGGAGTTGGAAGAGCTGTTGTCTTTCCTACTGTTGTGACCCCCCCGGTTGTTGTTGTTGTTGCCCCCTCTACCTCTACCTCTATTGGATTGGTAGTTGGGGTCATAGTTATTTCCTCTATATCTACCGGTAGGGTCTCTTGATGCAACCTTAGCCTCCTGTTGCCTTACATGGGCACTAGACATTAGGTTAACATCTTCATCTGAACTAGTGCTGATTTCCTGGACCTTTTTCTTAGTAGGCTGTGGGTTGGTTTCTGCATCCCTTACCTTCCTAGATCTCTCTTGGGTCTCAACCTCTAGGGCTAGGTCTAGGGCTTGGTCAAAAGAGTCTATTTTCTTGTTCTCAAGAGCTACAGAGATCCAGGGCCTCATGCCTTGGGTAAATGCCTTGCTTAGGGTTTCATCGCTCTGGCGTTGGGCATTACACACTTTCCTGAGATGGCATGCATAGTCTAGAACAGGTTCATCTATCTTTTGTGCACGGAGTGCAGTCCTTGAGATTATATTGTCTCGAGTAGCAAAATACTCTTTTAATTTATTCACTACATTGGTCCATGTCAACATATCAGGTGTGGCACTCTCCCTGAAGGATTCAAACCAAGCTAGTGCTTGTCCTTCGAGGTACTTGGGTAAATATGTTACCATGGTGTCACTGTCTGTCACTTTGTACTTATCCTTCAGATATTCTGGGAATTTGTGATCAATGAATAATGCTGTTGACATGAGTGGTGATGGGTGTGAAAAGGTTTTGGGTTTTGTTACCTCATGTATCCTGATCTTTCTGTCGTCCTGCTGTTTATTGTCTATGAGCTTGGTCATGTTGGACACCATGGAGATTATGATGTCATCTTTGGATCCAGAGGCAGATGGTGTGACAACAGGTGTGATGGCAGGTGTGGGATGTTGTGGGGTCTGGGATGATACCATCTTCATGAGATCTGCTATCTGTTGTTGTTGTCTCTCTAGGGACTTCCGCTGATCTTCCATGGCCTTCTGTTGAGCATCTATTGCTGCATTCCTCTCCGCCAGTTGTTGGTTGAGGATCCTCTCCCTTTCCTCCTGCTGGGACTTGTTGGTCTCTAGGGCAGTAACTGCATCTTGGATGGCCTTCTCATAGGCCCTTATCTTCTCAGCTGTCTGATTAGGTTGGGGGCCTTCATCGGTGTCCATGATGGAGGGTGTGGGGGAGGTGTCTCTGGAGGAGTGGCTGTCAAAGGCTGGAGCTGGGGTGGAGGATCTAGATGAGGGTGTGGATCCACCCCCTGAGGCAGATCCTTCTTCCCCTGAGGTAGATAGCGTGAGTTGGGCGTCCTGTAGAGATCCCTGGGGAATGTTGGATCCCTGAGAACTGGTTGTTCCCTGAGTAGACAGGGTGGGTGGTGTGGGGTCTACTGAGTGTGGGTCTGTTGTATTGGAGGCTGGTTTGCCTCCTGCGGGCCTCCTAGATCTTGGTGGGAGGGAGACCTCTTCAACAGGCCCCTGACTACGTAAGGTCTTTGTGTGTTGTTCTGCCAGCTTGACTGATAAGGCCTTGATGTGTGTGGTGGACCTCACTGACGTGTGGGAGACCTCACTGACGTGTGGGAGACCTCACTGACGTGTGGGAGACCTCACTGACGTGTGGGAGACCTCTCTGACGTGTGGGAGACCTCACTGACGTGTGGGAGACCTCACTGACGTGTGGGAGACCTCACTGACGTTTGGGAGACCTCACTGACGTTTGGGAGACCTCACTGACGTTTGGGAGACCTCACTGACGTTTTGGGAGACCTCACTGACGTTTTGGGAGACCTCACTGATATATGAGAGATCTTACTGTTGTGTGAGAGATCTCATTGATGTGTGGGAGATCTCACTGATGTGTGGGAGATCTCGTTGATGTGTGGGAGATCTCACTGATGTGTGGGAGATCTCATTGATGTGTGGGAGATCTCACTGATGTGTGGGAGATCTCATTGATGTGTGGGGGATCTCACTGATGTGTGGGAGATCTCACTGGTATGTGGGAGATCTCACTGGTATGTGGGAGATCTCACTGGTGACCTTGGTGGGTATGGTGTCAAGGTCAAGGTCACTGGGTGGGTGGAGTGGGTCTAACTGTGTGTATGCGGTACCAGCTTTAATTTACTGTGTGCATGATTGTTCCCAGTTGCGGTACCAGCTTTAACTTACTGTGTGCATGATTGTTTTTAGTTGTGTTACCAGCTTTAATTTTTATGAGCCCGTGAGATATGGGATCTTAGTAGGATGTTCTCCACCACTTTGTCATACTAGTGATTGGCATGATCAAGTTGTCATATGAGAAATATCATATGACTAGTGGTGTATGGAGTAAATACATCAGGCTCATAATAAATAGTGTTATTTCCAGTTGTCACTGGTTTATTCAGCTTTAGGCAACATGTAAGAAATATCAATCATACAGTAGTTAGTATGAAGGTAGTTTGCACATACAGTAAACATACAGTAATTTATAAAGTATAATGTTCAGTTCCACTCCACCTGTGAGGTATTAATAATACAGTGTCCAGCATAGTTCTAGGTGGGTTCCCACACCTAGCTCCTGACCTGCTGCTTAGAGGAATAATGTAATAATGGATAACTTTACCCTCTGGTGGAAGTCTTGAAGAAGATAGCCTCTGGCCACTAATGGTAGGAAACCAATGCCTGTCTAGCATAGTTTCCCCATAGTGCAGTGGTATAGCAGGTAGCAGGAGATGACTGGAGATGTTACCTCTAGAGCGGTTCTTGGTGATGTGTCTTCCTGGAGGTGCAGACAGGCTATTTGTAGCAAATCTTGGAAAAGCACCTCCAGACTGACTGGAGCCAGCAGCATCTGCCTAACTCTACAATTGTTTGAGGGGACCCTTTCAAGTGTCACAGGGGGACAAAGGACCCCCATGGACGCCGCTATGGCCCCCATTGTCTTGGTCGGTTCTGCATCTTCAAACCCTCATAACTCGGTCGTTTATGCTTGTATAACCGCCATTTTGGGCATGCGCGGAGCTGAATGTGCCAAGATTATAATGCCTGCTGGATAGGCGCGTAACTCCCGCCGGTTTGTCTGTAGCTCACTCGGAGGTCGATTCAGTCTCCATGGCGTAACTTCCTTAATACTGGGAGTTCCGCCTTGATCTTGGGCTCATTCTGACCGTCTAATTATGGGCTTTCCATAGATATTTTGATATTTGACCTAGGTCGCTCAGGAGCGACGCTAGAGCGACCGGAAGGTTATGGCGTCGTGCTTATGTAACCCATTGTTCAGTCCTTAGAGTGCTCAGACACTCATGACGGCGTCAGCGGTGCTCAGGCACCCGTGACGGCCAGTTGCATTCACTTACAAGTTATTAATTTGTGCATTGAACCATGAGGTCGCACACTGAGACCCTCATTTTTATTATATTGTGCAGTGAACCATTAGGTCGGAGCCTTTGATGTCATAAACTCTGTCTAACTGACTGTGGCTGGTGTGCAGTGGGGCATGAACGCTCTTATACAAAGTTTGAGCGCTCTTATAGCTCTTAGAACCAACCTATGTATTAATTTCATAGATATTTCTTTGATTAATACAAAATATGTTAGAATTTATGGAATAATAAAATGGTATATGATAATAGACATCCACATATATACTCACTGAATACTGTTAAACCTGCCGCACATGTCGGTTTTTCGTTTTCTCCATTGATATCATAAACCCAAGGGGCATCAATGTACTAAGTGAGTGATCATTATTTATCAGCAGCTAGGGGGTGGTGGTGGTGAGTTTTCGCACGGATGCGCAGATTTTTTTATGCTCCCCTCGATAGCAGTAAAATTTTGTGTGCCCCCCACCCATGCAGAAAATCGTATGCCCCTTTTATCTATCATTGTGCACAGGCTTTTTTTTTTGCCAATAAAAGGCCAACTGTTTTTTACACCCCCGCCCCCCAAATGAAAACCTATGGTGTGCTCTTAATTATCCCGAGCTTCGTAGAGGTCCTCGAGGACCTCCATGACAGCATCGCTAGTACCTTTACCCTTCCTGAAACCATACTGATGTTTATGTAGGATATCATGGTTTTCCAGGTGAGTATATATAGTTTCATGTACCATTTTCTCTAAGAGTTTACCAGGAAGCGGCAGTAGTGTAATCGGGCGCCAATTCTTAATTTCAGTAAGATCTCGCTTCTTTGGGATAGGAACCAGCAAACCAGATGACCATGACTCTGGAAAGAGCCCATTAGCAACAGAGTTTCTAAACATGGTGACAATGTGGTCAGTTAACAGTAGCATACTGTCCTTTAGCACATGTGAGTTAATGTTTTCAATGCCTGAATATTTGTCAACATTGATATGCTTAATCAGACTATATACATTGTCATGTGAAATAAACTCTTCAATATCCAAATCAATGAAACCATTAATATCATTGTAATCAATTGGATCTATGTCCAGATCATCATCATTCACTGGTTGACCAGCAGCAATCTTCCTGTACAGCACATCACCAATAGTGGCAAAATAATTATTAATGAAATCGGGTACTTGGTCAACCGGGATGGGTAGCCCTTCTGCTTTTAGTGATATGTCGCCTTTTTAAGCTTGGGGGTTGATAATGGAGTTCAATTCCCTCCAGAAACGGTGTGGATCATTTCAGCATGCATCAAGTGTTTTCATGGTGCCATCAGCTTTGGCATGTGCTTGTTGGCGGTGTATTTTATGAGTCAGAGTTTTTGCTCGCCTGAGGTACATCAAGTTACATGTTATATTATAATTATATAGAGCAGTACTGCGGTCATTTATAGATTCCATCATTTCTTGCGTGCAGTAATCTGCATTTTTCTTTTTTAGCTCATTGTTTTTAACTGGACAGACATTGTCAAGATACCCTAGTATTGCATTTGTGTAAATGGACTTGTATACTGGGGGCATTAGTATTTTCAAAGGCACTCCAATCATAATCTGATAAATAATCATAAAAATCATTTTTATTATAGTTTTTATAGGAGCGACCCCTGAAACTAGCACGTTCATTGCTTTCTCTGTCTTTTTTCCTTACAGCATAAACAGGATAATGGTCAGAAATTAGTGCTAGGAGCGTGCCAGATGTTGAGACGACTGGACAGTCAGTCATTATGTAATCTATACATGTACCAGGACCACCCCTAGTACTAGGGCGGGTAACACCCTGGATGAGTGATTTGATACTGGTTTCACGGCAGAGATCAATAATCCTTTTGGCACTGGTAATCAATGGATAATTCAGCCCGAGTGTAATTATCCTTTGCTAACAACACTTATTTTATTCCACGAAACCAATAGATAATCAATAGAATACCAATAAATTCAAGTTGAAAACAAAAATTGTTCCCCTTCCCCGGGACTTGAAGCCAGCCATAGTGTGTGTACACGATCGGTACATACACCTCGGCGCCCGGCAGCGGACAGCTACAGCCCCCGTCTCGGCTTGGCTTGAAAAATAGCGTTTGAACACGATCGGTACACACACCTCGTTGCCCTGCAGTGGACAGCGACAGCACCCGTCTCAGCTTGGCTTGCTTTGAATGCGTCTCGCGGTTATGTTTGTGTACGATCGGTACATACACCTCGTCGCCCGGCAGCGGACAGCTACAGCGCACACGGCGAAAAAAAGATGCACCCGGACCGTGTTGTCTCCAATCGGTACACAGTTAAAAATATTTTTCTTGATTTAAGAAAACAAGATAAATTATCTTACCTGGCGGACAAAACTACCAATTTTAAGAAAATTAAAAATCTTAAAACTGGTAGTTTTGTCCATCAGGTAAGATTATTTAAGATTCCAAGAAAATTATTTTTAGCTGTGTACATACACCTCTTCGCCTGGCAGCAGACAGCTACAGCGCACATGGCGAAAAAAAGTTGCGCCCGGACCGGGACTCGATCCGCCCACCTTCGACGGCTGAGCGCAATGCGCTAACCACTAGACCACCTCGTCTCCTCCTTCGGCGGCCGTCTTGACTTGGCTATGTTTGAATGCGTCCCGTGGTTATGGTAGCAGACAGCCCGCAGTCATCGCCTCCCCGGGCTTTGTATCATATCAAGACCTGGTTGTAGCCAGCTACTACCTGTCAGTCCCTGTGGCGCAATGCATAGGGAGTTGGATTTGGGATCAGGACACTGCAGGTTCAAGCCCTGGCCTGGCCATGAAATTTCGTGGGTTTTAACATGTAACATATGACATGTAGGGACATGTAAGGTGTGCAGGTTATCCATGGATAACGGCACCGGGTGCCTGTTATCCTTGGATAACCACACACCTTACAAAAGTGATGCTACAGCCTTCATGGTGTGCAATATCGACAGGTATGTGCATGGGAATATCCAGGAAAAGCACTCAAAATCCCAGAAATCGTGGAATAACGCATGGTAAAGCAAGTACCACCACCTAAAATTTCTGTACTTCTCTGATTGTTCAGAATGCATAACAATGTGGATCTCATTAACCGTTGCTCATAGAGGGATGGGAGAGCGTGTAAATCGAAGCTTATTGCGTGGACTAACATCCTGGAAGAGGGATCGATGATTGTTTTGTTTTTTTAACAAATTTAACTTTTATTGATCCACAAATTGTATGCGTCATGAATTACATGAGAAAATAACTAGGTTATACCATGTGCAATACCTGGAGTGAATGAAATGCATTGTTCTTTTTCATGATGATACCGGTACGTAATATATAAATTGTTAGGGGAGGGTGTGTATGAATTAGTAGCTGGACCACGTTTTTCTCTGTCCCTCTAACCTTCTGTCCCTCTGGCCTTAAATAGGTTGGATTTTGATAGAACCCTGGCCAGAGAGTTCTACTAAATCTTTACTTATCTATACATCACATTGAACAGTAATTCACAAACGTGGATGAGAATGTCATATTAAAGAGAATTTTTGTAAACTACTTTTTTTTTCCAATTTTTTGGCTATCTAGGCTAAAGTGGCACACCCTAGAAGATGGCAGGGTTATTTGTCAATTTGATAGGTTTTCAAGGTCAACTGACGTGACATTTGTTAGAAGTGCCTGACTAGTGAAAAAATGACAAAGTTTACTAAAAGCTCCCCAAATGGTGGCCTATGGCCCTGTTAAACATGACTTTTAGTGGTTGGCACTCGGAGGGTTAAAAATGGTTAAAAAGTCATGGTATTGGATATCCTTACAAAAGTAACATATATACCCCAACGGCCTCAGTTATTGTGTTTTATTCCACATCTAATCTTGTATCGTGATACATAATATGCCAATTAGTGACTGCTAAAGACAGGGGATATCCCTGTGAAAAGGAAGAGAAAGAGAACTGCTGTATTGCCCTATATACATGTAGAGGTCGGCGAAAACGTACTTGGAAACACCAGGTTTCGAACCTGGGACCTCTCAACTTGCAAGCGAGTGCTCTACCACTGAGCTACATCCCCAGACCTGACGTTCTCTACCTTCCACCTACATCTGGATCGGTATGACACAAGGGGGCAGTGTTCACTGGCTGACCAGCCCCTGGGGCTGGTGCAATGGAGACAGATAGCATACCGCCATGGACTCACAGCCAGAGCTGGCCCCTACATACATAAGTGTCTGCTCTCAGACAAGCACTTGTTTTGTATGAGCACTGGGTGTACAGGGGTTTTGAAAATTTTAAATCTACATGTACTATAATTCAAGTATTGAATTAGCGGCGGTCTTGTATGAGCGCTTGTTGTGTAACCTGCTTGGAATCAATAAGCGTCCAGATGCCTATACCGACCAATATGGTATGAGTATATTTCTTCCCGACGCATATTTATGGTAAATTATATATACAAAAGGAACTCTTTGACTATAATGTTCCATGTAGTATACATAGCAGATATACAGTGAAACTTCGTTATAAGGAGCTCTGATATAAGGAGACCTTGCTTATAAGGAGCACATTTGTGTAGTACCAATTGTTTCCCATACATTTCTATAGTGATAAACTCCCCTTATAATGAGGGTACTTTTCTCTAAACTCGGTTATAAGGAGGAAATTTTGGCACAATTGTGCACATCTCAAATGAAATTAACAAATTTTGATTTGAAACTCTCACACTCTTACAGCCCTCAGAGGCCAAGCCTTCCAAGGGGACAGTGTAGGGGCGTCTCTAGACACCTCTAAGAACGTTTCTTAGAACTATTCTTAGATGGAGGAGTGGGTAGGGCCACCTTGACACCTACCAGGATTTCCCTTTGATGTTCCCTACCCACAGAGGCTTGGAGGAGTGGGTAGGGACGTCTTGACACCTACCAGGATTTCCCTTTGATGTCCCATCAAAATGGGATGGTCTTATCCTTCAAGTAGGCTGACCTTGCTTATATGGAGACCTTGCTTATAAGGAGCAAATTCCCGTTTTTTAAGGCCCTCCCTATAACGAGGTTTTACTGTAGTAGCATATAATGCAAAATACTAGTAGCATGTTGTTCAAAGAGTTTTTTTTTAATCAGAAAAATAATCATAGGTACATGTACACTAACAGAGCTTAGCATTCAGTTTCTTATTCAAGTTTTTATTTCAAATTCATGCTAGATTAGGTGCCCATCAAATGGTAGAAGAAGAGCAAATTATTTTGCTGAGGAAAGGTCGGACGTCAGATAACAAAGTACATGTATATCATTCTCCACATTTAATGATTTAGAATTCACATGGGTAATCTAATGCATAGTCCTTAGAAAATTGCCAAAAGGAATAAATGTTGTTTACACCCTTTTCTTTACTGTGCATAAATTATATGTTTATTCATACAGTCTATATCCAAAAGCATTGGCATTATTCAGGGTCACATGTAGTGATCTATACGCACTATTTACATCTACATCAACAACAACAACAAAATGACCTTAGCTGTCGGCTTGGCGTTAAACAACCATTACTCACTCACTCACAACAACAACAACAACAGCAACATCACCAGTAACAACAACATGTGATTCTCTGTCACTAACAAAAATACACAATTTCCTGCAAACTGCACAGTACGTAACAACTCATGAGGATACTCACGATGATTTGCAATCATAATATGTACCCACACATAGATTGGTATGAGGAAATGGGAGCGGTAATACAGTGTTATTTATCTTTTTTTCATGATCTGTAATAGAAATGCTGAAAATATAACTCCATTGTGGAAATCTATCTACTTTTATGAATAAATACCCTCCCCCCCCCGCTTTTTTCTTTTTGTTATCAAAGAAAACTACCACCAGACATCATTAAAACATAAACAATTATCTACGTGTGAAGGTTTCTGACGACCTGTCCCATCAATACTGGTCCCGGTATAGCGGTTCCAGGGGTGTCCGGTGGGGGGGGGGGGTATGGAGTATGGAATGAGCCTTGGTATACTAACAACTATATGTAGAAAAAAACGGCCTGTGTCAAAATCTTCCTGACTGCGAGCACCTAGACCACCCATATTCATTCTGTATTTTCCTGAATGGACCATTTATTTTGGATCTGCCCTGGGCCTCAGCCGCCTGCCAGTTTTTGAGATACAAACTTTAGTGGTCCTTCCAGCTGAGCGGTGCCGTGTGATCTGAGGAGAGGGTAGAGGGGGGTGCAAGAGCAGAAAAGGGCTGATCCATAATTTACATTACGCTTTTTGTAGGCCCTTTTGGACACACCCTCCCCTCCCCGACCCCTTTTTAACTTTTACTAAAGAAAATATATAGGGGGCGTGGACCCCCCCCCCCCCCATACACTGGTGTGACATAATTTATGGATGCCCCCTAACCTATCTGCTGGAGGAGGGAGGTGGTACATGGGTCAGCAGTCACAGTCTGCACGGTGTGGTAGGACTGTCCTAGTGGTACTGTACCGGACAGAATAGACTATACTGTCAGGCAGTGTGCCATCCTGCACACTACTAAAACCTGATTCACTATCACTAGGCTGTGGGACCCTCAGTGTCCATACATACAGCTGACCCACACTGCTGGAGTACTGGAGCACACACTGGAGGAGGCACATGTACAGGAGTTTATGAAACTTGTGCGTCACTGTGGGACCCTGTGTAACTGTGTAGTGTGGAGGATTGCCTACAATATAGCCCCCAGAGACACCAGCACACAGGACACACAGCCCCTACTACATACAGGACACATCCTGGATCTAGGTCCGTGATAGAGGTGAGAGGAACAGGGGGTATCTGTCACTTTAAGGGCTCATGGTGCATGAAAGTGTGTTGTCCATATGGTCGTCATGATGCATGAATACAGCTCTGGTGAGTAACTCACCATGGCTACATTCATGCATCATGCTGACCCCATGGGATTAATTGCCTGGAGGGTCATCATGATGCACCAACAAAGTGCTGTTCACTTTACAACTGTACTTTAGTGGTGCATCATGCTGACCAATGTCACATGTACTAACGGAGTGATCATTTTTTAACAACGGGGGGGGGGGGGGGGGGGAGGGGGGGGGGGCTGGTGGGTTTGCACAGGGATGCATGAAAAAGATTTCGACCCCCCTCTTGAGGGTAGAAAATATTTTTGACCCTCTCATAAGGGGCAAAAATCACGTGCGAACGTGCCCTTTTAACCTATAATAACATGCCGGGTTTTCCACTGACAACAGGTGAAATTATTTTGACCCCCCCCCCCATCAGAGGGGTTGAAAATATTCTGACCACCCCCCCCCCCGCTCAAGGGGTTAAAAAGATTCTGACCCCCCTCAAACCCCCCCCCCCGTGTTGTTAAAAAAATGATCACTCCCTTACGACTGTACTTTATTGGTGCATCATGCTGACCAATATCAGATGTACTAATACAACACCAGTTCTTGTATTAACTAGAATATGTACCTACCATCCTGATCCTTGACATATGACCGACTCTGCACACCACATCATGAGGGCCCCAGACGGGTAAAATCAACAAGGGGACAAAGCCATTTCTTAAAATCGACAAGGGACATGGACTTTAGGGACAAGTGACAAGGCCACTTCTTAAAATCGACAATGGACATGGGCTTAGAGACAATGGACAAAGCCACTTCCTAAAATCGACAAAGGACATGGGTTTGAGAGACAAAGGACAACAACCACTTCTTAGAATCGACAATGGACATGGGACCCCCCTGTCTAGGGCCCTATCATGGGTCCATCACCGTGCATAATCCGTGCCTTATATACACGGGGTATTTAGGAAGGGGGTACTATCGGGGTATTTCGTGAACCCACATACAAGCAGCCTAGGTCGTCATCCCCCCAATCTAGTTGCTATCATAATGTCAGATACCATCAGCTCACACCATTCAAATAACCCACTGGAAAAGTCATTAAGGAGCAACTCACACCCTTCTTAAATTAATGTCATCAAAGATCGCAGGTTTGCACTTCTCATTAGTGTTATGGTGTACATAGGACCCTGGAGATGATAAAACTGACCACAGGTTATTTGTGGATACGCCCCTCTGACAGATACCTGTCATTTCTTTTATAACCTTCAGGACATCCCCAAGCCTTGACTATAATTGTATTGTAATGAACTCCCCCATCTAGGGCACAATGTCTACTACGGGTAAACTAGCAGTCCAGATCTAGATAGTAAACCCTAGAAAATAAAAGCTAAACAAATCTTAGACACCCAGGAGTACTCCATGAGGTCTGTGTGAAGGGAATACACAAACATTGGAGTGTGGCCAGTCTATAACAACCATAAACAACACGTACTGCTGCACACTATAACTAGCTACTAGACCTGACAAAGAAATATTATAGTCTGCCTGTCTCGGCCATGTTATTATGGATTCTGGAACCAGTATTTCCCAGTGGCTAGAAGCAAAAACAGAATCCACCTAGAATGTCCCAAAAATACACTTTGCATCCATGAGGACCATTTCTTGATGGAGTATAATTTTTAGGCCAGAAAATATTGGAAAGATCGAGAATCGTCTGTTTCGCTATTACCAAGGGCTTTTTTTTTAAATTTTACTTTGCCAAAAATCCTGAAAAATCTGGCCAGTCAGAGGTGGAAAAGAACTTTGCTAAAAATCTCGGCTACTGACGGATCCGTAATCCAAGTTATTTCAATTAAAAGTCACTACAAGTGGAAGAGTGAGTGAGTGAGTGATAGGTGTTTAACGCCATTTCGACAGCTAAGGTCATATTCATGGCGAGAACTACATTACACAATTTCACAGAGGAATGTGTCAGTGCCTGCACATATGTGCACGACACACATCTGAGGGGATAGGAAAGAGGAGAGAAATAGACCCCTTTAAGTGGGCTAGGGAAGCCCACACAAGTGGAAGAACTGAATCTACTGAAAGTAGCAAGAATGTAGCAATAATGTGGAAAGAATGTAGCAAAAATGTAGCAAGAATGTGAAAAGAATGTAGCAAGAATGTGAAAAGAATGTAGCAAGAATGTGAAAAGAATGTGAAAAGAATGTAGCAAGAATGTAGCAAGAATGTAGCAAGAATGTGAAAAGAATGTAGCAAGAATGTGAAAAGAATGTAGCAAGAATGTAGCAAGAATGTGAAAAGAATGTAGCAAGAATGTAGCAAGAATGTGAAAAGAATGTAGCAAGAATGTAGCAAGAATGTAGCAAGATTGTAGCAAGAATGTAGCAAGAATGTGAAAAGAATGTAGCAAGAATGTGAAAAGAATGTAGCAAGAATGTAGCAGGAATGTAGCAAGAATGTAGCAAGAATGTGAAAAGAATGTAGCAAGAATGTAGCAAGAATGTAGCAGGAATGTAGCAAGAATGTAGCAAGAATGTAGCCCTGGCAAGTAACTCACCAGGGCTTTCATTCTTGCATCATGCCGACCATACGGGGTTGATACACTCCTTGAGGGTCAGCATGATGCACTGATGAACTGTGCTGGCAAGGGCTGCTAATGCATCAAGGCATCATGCCCACTGGTCTTCCTGATGCACGAATGCAGCCCTGAGAGCTTGCTACACTGCTATCATCCGTCATGCCGAACCTACAGGGTTGATACGGCCTGGGCTATTCGGACGAGATCCTCGTCTGAATGAGCTTTTTATTCGGACGAGATCTTCTGGGAAACGGGAATATGAGAAACAGGACTTGTTATAGGTCCTGTTTACCAGATCATGTACAATGTCCTGTTTCCCAGTTTCATGTAGCCTGTCCTGTCTCTCCCAAAATCTCATGGGGATAATTCTCAGTCTCGTTTCCCAGATAAAGTCCCGTTTCGGCCAGTTGATACACTCCTTGAGGAGCGGTCTGATGCACCAATGAAGTGCTGGCACGCAGACTCACCAGCACTTCATTGGTGCATAAGGATGACAAATGGACATGATGCACTCCTGGATCAGGGGCCCTTGAAGGGTTAAGCACTGTGTTGTTGATAGGTTTAGTTAATACCCCCTCAGCATTGGGTGACACATTTATTTATAGAGGGGACTTGCATTCTATAGAGGATTTATGTTCTATAGACGTCTATTTCTGTACTACACAAGGGGGCCTTGGACTACACCATACTGGACTCAATGGCAGTTTTTAGAACTTTACTTTACACATTGTTGTAGCCTTGTGAGTGGGAGTCAGCCTTTAACCATATAAGGGCCGCTGATGCATGAGTGCATCATGGCCATTGTTCGTCATGATGCACCAATGAAGTGCTGGAGAGTCTCATGGCAAGCACCTGGTTGGAGTATCATGCTGACCTACTCATGTTACTTTTATCTGGCCATGTGGATGCAATGTTTGCCCACAGCTAACCACCCTTGACATGGCAGAACCCTAACTGTAACTTATGCTATGACCACAGCATGGATGCCCCATTCCGCCTGTCTTCGTACATATATGTACTAGCACACATACCTATATATTGGTGACAACTGTCATCTTATTATTCTGGCACCACTCCAATATATAGCACATACTGCACATTGGTCAGCCATTGCCTGGCTGGGGGGGGGGGTACTTGAGCCTTATTCTATATAACATTGTGCAACTCGATCCGCGACAATGCTAACCCTTGCAAGGGCAATTTTGCTGAAAAATATAATCTTGATAGGGATATTTTGGTCAGAAACTTGACCCTTGCCAGAGACATTTTTTTTTTAAAAGTACCCTAACCCTTGCCAGCCGCATATTCATGTATAACCAATCTAACATACAGAGCCCCCTCACCCCTTATTGGGCAGCCACAGGCCTAGTCAGAAGTTATCTAGTCTAGTCCTATTGTGGTGTAAGTACCCCCCCTGTACTGTGGACAGCCTGGTGCACTGAGAGGTTATCTAGTCTAGTCCTATTGTGGTGTAAGTACCCCCCCCCCCCGTACTATGGACAGCCTGTTGCACCGAGAGGTTATCTAGTCTAGTCATATTGTGGTGTAAGTACCCCCCTGTACTATGGACAGCCTGTTGCACTGAGAGGTTATCTAGTCTGGTCCTATTGTGGTGTGAGTACCCCCCCTGTACTATGGACAGCCTGGTGCACTGAGAGGTTATCTAGTCTAGTCCTATTGTGGTGTAAGTACCCCCCCCTGTACTGTGGACAGCCTGGTGCACTGAGAGGTCATCTAGTCTAGTCCTATTGTGGTGTAAGTACCCCCCCTGTACTATGGACATCCTGGTGCACTGAGAGGTCATCTAGTCTAGTCCTATTGTGGTGTAAGTACCCCCCCCCCTGTACTATGGACAGCCTGGTGCACTGAGAGGTTATCTAGTCTAGTCCTATTGTGGTGTAAGTACCCCCCCTGTACTATGGACATCCTGGTGCACTGAGAGGTCATCTATAGCTCGATGCAGCAAGTTGGGAACCTAAAACTTAGTTTTTCCTGAATTTTCGCTAAGAAATGCTGTAGTTTAGCCAAAAATTATCCGATTTACATAATATTTGCAGCAAATGAAAGATGAAACTCATTGCTTTCAGGCCAGGGTAGATGGTATTACAATAATATAGTGCACAGTTTACCACTGAAGTACAAATTATAAATTTAAAAATCATTAGTTTAAAAAAATCATTGTTTTTCAAAGTTTGGCCCTATATATTTTGTGAAAAAATATTCTAACCATCAGTTTTTGATAGATAGTGCATAATACTGACCCATCAAGTTTATAAATGAGTATGCTTTTTTCCCCTACCTCTATGGTGGCTTATTACACTATGGGAGACATGTGATTTTTGTTAGTTTGCAAAAACTGTGATTTTCAGCAAAATTTCTGCTTGGTTTTTGATGAGGGACCACATAGATCACCATATATGGACGCGTGATCACCCACTGATACCAGAATTATCCATTTTTATGTTCTACTCGATCATCTTTAAAGGCATATTAAATATCTACGTGATACAATAAGTGTGAGAAGAATTAGCCACATCTTATGATTCTAGTCTTTGGTGCTGACAACGCTTTTGTTGCTATTTACAGCTAAATAGCTCAATAGTGCATTATAATAGGGCTCACATGCCTTATATGGGGTTCTAATAGCATTTCAATATGGTTTTCAATGGGTCATCAGGTCAAAACAACAATGGATGATGGAATTTAATAGAAACAAAAGGGTTTTGCACCATGGACCTGTTCACATTGTTCAGGTCTTCAGATATTCTTATCTTGAAAATGATGAAGACATTTATGAGCATGGTGCTTTTCCAGTCCATATGGGACCTACAGAGGGCACTTTGTCTTGTTTGACATGTATTATGAGGGAATAATGCATAGCAAATGATTCTATTTTCATATTTTGTTATGATTTTTGAGATAGAATCATACACAAGACTTGTCTTGTGCATCATATACAAAAATGTCCCTTGAATGAAGGCATTTTACATGCACAGCTGCCTCCAAAACTGGAAAACACTCAGGTTCCCAACTTGCTGCATCGAGCTATAGTCTAGTCCTATTGTGGTGTAAGTACCCCCCCTGTACTATGGACAGCCTGGTGCACTGAGAGGTTATCTAGTCTAGTCCTATTGTGGTGTAAGTACCCCCCCCCTGTACTGTGGACAGCCTGCACTGAGAGGTTATCTAGTCTATAGTCCTATTGTGGTGTGAGTACCCCCCCCTGTACTATGGACAGCCTGGTGCACTGAGAGGTTATCTAGTCTAGTCCTATTGTGGTGTAAGTACCCCCCCTGTACTATGGACAGCCTGGTGCACTGAGAGGTTATCTAGTCTAGTCCTATTGTGGTGTAAGTACCCCCCCCCTGTACTGTGGACAGCCTGCACTGAGAGGTTATCTAGTCTATAGTCCTATTGTGGTGTAAGTATCCCCCCTGTACTATGGACAGCCTGGTGCACTGAGAGGTTATCTAGTCTATAGTCCTATTGTGGTGTAAGTACCCCCCCTGTACTATGGACAGCCTGGTGCACTGAGAGGTTATCTAGTCTAGTCCTATTGTGGTGTAAGTACCCCCCCTGTACTATGGACAGCCTGTTGCACCGAGAGGTTATCTAGTCTAGTCCTATTGTGGTGTAAGTACCCCCCCTGTACTATGGACAGCCTGTTGCACCGAGAGGTTATCTAGTCTAGTCCTATTGTGGTGTAAGTACCCCCCCTGTACTATGGACAGCCTGGTGCACTGAGAGGTTATCTAGTCTAGTCCTATTGTGGTGTAAGTACCCCCCCTGTACTATGGACAGCCTGGTGCACTGAGAGGTTATCTAGTCTAGTCCTATTGTGGTGTAAGTACCCCCCCTGTACTATGGACAGCCTGTTGCACCGAGAGGTTATCTAGTCTAGTCCTATTGTGGTGTAAGTACCCCCCCTGTACTATGGACAGCCTGGTGCACTGAGAGGTTATCTAGTCTAGTCCTATTGTGGTGTAAGTACCCCCCCTGTACTATGGACAGCCTGGTGCACTGAGAGGTTATCTAGTCTAGTCCTATTGTGGTGTAAGTACCCCCCCCCCTGTACTATGGACAGCCTGCACTGAGAGGTTATCTAGTCTGGTCCTATTGTGGTGTAAGTACCCCCCCCTGTACTATGGACAGCCTGTACCGAGAGGTTATCTAGTCTATAGTCCTATTGTGGTGTAAGTTTGACACTGATAGACAGCCTCAGATAGACGCAGTTAGACCCAAGGACGACTCATTTTCTGTGGATTTGGGATTGCTCTTAACCTGTTCTCAGCAAAAAGAAAAGAAAAAAAAAGAAGAAAATTTCTTATCCAATTTTCGGCCCCTGCCTTATTACCCGGGCCTTATTATCATGAAAATAGCAAATTTCTTCTCATGTGTCAGCGCACAAAACCACCACCTACCCCATGTTGTTAAAAATGGTCACCCCCTGATACGTGTTAACATATGTTGTGTATATCTTTGCAGTGAGATCTTCATAGAGGGAGTGGGAGTAGGAATGTTGAACCATTCTACATACCCTGATTGATACCTGACCACACCTGGACATAGTGGGACGCAGCTGAACTACAGGACCCCCCGCCACCAATAACCTAAATAAAGACCACTAACACCAAAACACAACAACTGGGAATAGATCCTATACGCCGCCCAGACTGCTACAGGTATAGACCATAGCTGGGTGTGACCTCAGGGCACCAGGTCAAAGGTCAAGGTCCTACAGCAGCAGGTTGGTGCTGGTACCGGTGTGTGGGGCTGTGTGAAGTATACTGACCGACTGGTACTGACCACTGCTATATCTATATGGACCAGGGTCTACAATACTGCCCCCTACAGCTGGTTAGATGTACTACATGCACTAGCAGGGTGTGCACTGATACTAGGTCTATAAGTCCACTAGTCCTCCTGTGCTTGCACAGCTGATCCCCAGCCCCAGGAGAGGGACTACATATCATACAGGAGGCTTCTCCAGTGCATATTGTAACTTTATATTACGATATAGACTTGGAATACACGGCTACACACTATTCGGGATAAGATATACTATCCAGGCTTGGAATACACATTGACTTTATTATAGATAATACTACACCATGGAGGTGCGGAGTACTGGAGGGAGCTCTGTGAAGACCAGGAGACTACTCGTGGTTTGGTTACTACTGCTGGGATTCACTGGGACATGTTTGGTAAGTAAAAGTTTTATATAACAAAGGTTTCTCTCTTCTTGTTTTCTATTTCTCTTTGTAGCTGATTTTGTGACTCAATCCCTGGGGACTCAATGCTGTGCACTGTATAGGCCCACGTGTGAAGGACAATCCAGTTGTTGGTCGTAGCTAGACCTCTCAGGTAGATCACTTGGGGATATCTTGTTAGGCTACCCCGGCCCATTACCCCCCTCTCACACTTAATCAATGATGTCTAGAGTGCAGAAGGAGCACCTGTCATGTTTTATCAATTAAGTTGTAAGGCAGTCATCTATCGATTACCAATTCCACCACAATTGTTGCTACAGCACTGCAACAGAGTATATCAAATCACCATAACCCAAACTTAAAAAAAAAGGATCATTTTGATTTCTTTTTCAATGCTGCGAAGTCCTACTTAGGTACAGCATTGTGCATTTCAAGTACTTGTAATATGTAGCTAGGTAGGTTGACAGGCCCTGTTAGGCCAAAAAAGAAATAAAGGTGTGTTTCCAGTAACATGACTTGAAATAGAAGGGTCGGTCGGATTTTTTTTCTTATTTTTTTTTTACATTTACATAGGAAATGTTAGGGCACATATCAAAGGATGTATCAAATTCTTTGATTTCATTGTAAAATAATGATGGTAAAATGACAACCGTGAGAGGGGGGAAGACCACGAAAAGGGTACCAGAAAAATCCTCAAAAGATTCTTTAAAATGTGAAAAAAATGAGTAAAAATCCTTCAAAATCATAAAAAAAGTATTTTTTTTGCCCCTGTTTTGCTAGGGTCGGTCGGGTTACTGGAAACAAACCTTTTCGTTATTTGGCCTTATTAAAGACTGACCTATGGGGCTAGCTGTGGGTTTATTGATAGGGTAAGCCCTGTAAAAAGACACAATACTGTAAGTGTATGCTAAAAGTAAAAAGCCGTCCCTTTCTATTGGGCAAAGGGAAACCTAAGGAATTGGATAGAGGTTTATACAAAGAACCATTACATGCATGTAGCAAGAAACTACAAATTCAATCTTCAAAATAATAAGGGGGAGCCCTTTGTGAGTATTTTACTGTAACTGGTTGGTGCGTTATGGTGGGTGCCATCTGGTATTGATAGACTCCATGTGCACTCACTGTGTTATAAGGACCACCTGTACTCTAGTCTTAAGTCTATACAGCTCTATACATGTGGTGTAGGAGGGTTAGATGTGATAGATATCGGCTGGTGTCAGAGGCTCATTTATCATAGGGACACATGCACTATTATACTGGGGGGGGGGGCACTGAGCCTCAGTTTGGGTACCAACTGCGGTACTGACCCCGCAGAAGGGGGGCTGTTAGCTAAATTACATTTTGAGATTAGGCGGCTGTTAATACCTTTTATGCCTTGCATGGAAGGGAAGTAACTTGAATAATCCATGTTATCACTCCAGGGCTGTGAAATGCCTGAGTATCATTGTCAAAGAACCTTGATTTACATGGAAAAGGGCCCCAAAAAGGGGGGTTGTTAGCAGACTGCTTCAAAAAAGGGGGGCTGTAAAAATTGAGCTATATTTAAAGGTGCTGTGGTTTTGCAGAAAGGGGGGGGGGTGGCTGTAGTTTCGCAGCGGGTACCACCAATCAAAGACTCAGTGCCCTCCCACCCCCGGGCTACCGTGCCGGACCCCCGTCATGCTGTAGGTGTTCTACAGTGTGTACGGCTTTCTTTTATTTATTCTTTCTTTTATCTTCTTTGGAGAACTACAAATCCGTTTGTCTTTACTATTGCTTTTATTATTTATTATTAAATTCGGGTTTCTGATCTCTGAGTACTATACCCTTTATAAATGACCAACGAATAAGAGAAGAGTAGCTCTAGTGGTCTCCAATGGTGCACTCATGCATTCGTGTATCACGCCAAGCCTGCTACTCATGTATCAACCCCATAGGATGGGTGTGATACATGAATGCAGCCCTGGTGAGTTACTCACCAGGGCTGCATTCATGTATCATGATGACTGCTCATGGGCATGATGCATTAAGGCATCCATTATTAGACCTTAAAGGAATAATAGGAAAAGGATGATATATTCATGTACAGATATAACAGATAGCTAAATCCTCTTCTTCTTTTCTTTTTGATATTTGGTAGGTCAAATCAACTACTGTATGCTTGTAATGTAATTTCAAGCGTGATCTCTAACTCTCATATAACTGTCTCTATAGATACTCTTAGCATCATGTAGAGTGAAATAGGCGTCGTTTGAATGGGCGTACATTATTTACAGATTTGAACACCAGACTCTTACAATAGCTACAATGGGCCGTAACGGGGGTTACGTCATCTCCATTGGTGTCAGTCCTAGTTTATCATTTAACTATTTAAGGGCCCCATACCTGCCTTTATAATGCATCATGCCCATTGGCCGTCATGATGCATGAATGCATCCCTGGCGGCCGTCATGATGCATGGATGCGGCCCTGGCGGCCGTCATGATGCATGACTGCAGCCCTGGCGGCCGTCATGATGCATGACTGCGGCCCTGGCGGCCGTCATGATGCATGGATGCGGCCCCGGCGGCCGTCATGATGCATGGATGCGGCCCCGGCGGCCGTCATGATGCATGAATGCGGCCCTGGCGGCCGTCATGATGCATGGATGCGGCCCTGGCGGCCGTCATGATGCATGGATGCGGCCCTGGCGGCCGTCATGATGCATGAATGCATCCCTGGCGGCCGTCATGATGCATGAATGCATCCCTGGCGGCCGTCATGATGCATGGATGCGGCCCTGGCGGCCGTCATGATGCATGAATGCGGCCCTGGCGGCCGTCATGATGCATGAATGCATCCCTGGCGGCCGTCATGATGCATGGATGCGGCCCTGGCGGCCGTCATGATGCATGGATGCGGCCCTGGCGGCCGTCATGATGCATGAATGCATCCCTGGCGGCCGTCATGATGCATGAATGCGGCCCTGGCGGCCGTCATGATGCATGGATGCGGCCCTGGCGGCCGTCATGATGCATGAATGCATCCCTGGCGGCCGTCATGATGCATGAATGCGGCCCTGGCGGCCGTCATGATGCATTCATGCATCCCTGGCGGCCGTCATGATGCATGAATGCGGCCCTGGCGGCCGTCATGATGCATGGATGCGGCCCTGGCGGCCGTCATGATGCATGAATGCATCCCTGGCGGCCGTCATGATGCATGAATGCGGCCCTGGCGGCCGTCATGATGCATGGATGCGGCCCTGGCGGCCGTCATGATGCATGAATGCGGCCCTGGCGGCCGTCATGATGCATGAATGCGGCCCTGGCGGCCGTCATGATGCATGAATGCGGCCCTGGCGGCCGTCATGATGCATGAATGCGGCCCTGGCGGCCGTCATGATGCATGAATGCGGCCCTGGCGGCCGTCATGATGCATGAATGCGGCCCTGGTGGCCGTCATGATGCATGAATGCGGCCCTGGCGGCTGTCATGATGCATGAATGCAGCCCTGGTGGATTAAGACTGCATTCGTGCATCATGCCGAACCTACAGGGTGAAGACACTCGTGGAGAGTCGATATTATGATGCACGCATGAAATAGACTCACCAGCACTTCATTGGTGCATCATGCCGCCCAAGGAATGCATTGCACTACCCTTAAAGGGACTAGGGATTGGGGTGTATAAACGATTGATTTATTGCGTGTGTTACTGTGTAGACTGTAACGCCCACCCCCCACCCCCATTGATGATGTTTGTAAATCTATTAATTTTATATATCCATGAGGTTTTAATGTAGCATTGCTATTAACATTCAGTCATTTTCCAACATTACCATTTCCCCCTTATCAGTCCATAGTCCACTAATGTATCACAGTGTCCATTGGCCATCATAATATACTGACATGGAAATATAACTATGAAATCTATCCTTGTAAAACTGAACAGTGGACCACTGTAATTAAATAGCACTGAACCAGTGTAGTTTTTACAAGAAGCCCCAGGTGGCAGAACTGTGGTACACAAATGTACAAGGAATCGCTGTGAAAATAACAATGGGGCTCTGGCAACTTTAGGACGAGGATTGCACCGTTAATCATAATGTATGGTACAAAGAAGGTAGATTAGCTAGAGAGATATACAATGTCAATAACTAATAGTCATATTGTTGATATCTATGTTATCTTTTCTACTTCTTATCTGTGAGTGTGTAATCATATCTCCTAAGGCAAAGTTCACGAGGTCCATACTAAGTGAACCTCAGCATGGCTACCATCTCCTCCTGCAAACTTTCTTAATGTGGCTGTAGTATTTTTAAAGGGTTTTAATGTCATATTTCTTTCTCCATCAGGCATCAGCAGAATGAACACAAATTTTGTTTATTTTGTTTTAATACTCATTGTATCTACACCTTTATTATCTCATCATTTTTTGAAGTACGAAAATACCCTTTAGTTTCCTTCATCTCCTCAGTCACGAAAAGGAAGAGAGAGAAAAGAGAAGATATCAGGAATGTGTGATAATGTTTTATATAGCATGGAGACCAGACACTGTCTGTGTTAGACGTCCTTTGTACTGTCATACTCTAACTCTTTGTAGGCCACATGATACCTCCAGGTCATTCCTTGGTCGTCATGATGCACCAATGCAGCATGGTACCTCCAGATCATTCCTTGGTCGTCATGATGCACCAATGCAGCATGGTACCTCCAGATCATTCCTTGGTCGTCATGATGCACCAATGCAGCATGGTACCTCCAGGTCATTCCTTGGTCGTCATGATGCACCAATGCAGCATGGTACCTCCAGGTCATTCCTTGGTCGTCATGATGCACCAATGCAGCATGATACCTCCAGGTCATTCCTTGGTCGTCATGATGCACCAATGCAGCATGATACCTCCAGGTCATTCCTTGGTCGTCATGATGCACCAATGCAGCATGATACCTCCAGGTCATTCCTTGGTCGTCATGATGCACCAATGCAGCATGATACCTCCAGGTCATTCCTTGGTCGTCATGATGCACCAATGCAGCATGATACCTCCAGGTCATTCCTTGGTCGCCATGATGCACCAATGCAGCATGATACCTCCAGGTCATTCCTTTGTCGTCATGATGCACCAATGCAGCATGATACCTCCAGATTATTCCTTGGTCGTCATGATGCAGCAATGCAGCATGATACCTCCAGATCATTCCTTGGTCGTCATGATGCACCAATGCAGCATGATACCTCCAGGTTATTCCTTTGTCGTCATGATGCATCAATGCAGCATGATACCTCCAGATCATTCCTTGGTCGTCATGATGCACCAATGCAGCATGATACCTCCAGGTTATTCCTTTGTCGTCATGATGCACCAATGCAGCATGATAACTCCAGATCATTCCTTGGTGGTCATGATGCACCAATGCAGCATGATACCTCCATTTTATTTCTTGGTCGTCATGATGCACCAATGCAGCATGATAACTCCAGGTTATTCCTTGGTCGTCATGATGCAACAATGCAGCATGATACCTCCAGGTTATTCCTTTGTCGTCATGATGCATCAATGCAGCATGATACCTTCAGATCATTCTTTGGTCGTCATGATGCACCGATTCAGCATGATACCTCCAGTTTATTCCTTTGTCGTCATGATGCACCAATGCAGCGTTATACTGAGAGTCGACCCCCCTTTGTACTGTCATTATTTAACACGTTAAAGGCTGCATGATGCCTACACATCATTCCTTGGTTGTCATGATGCACCAATGCAGCATGATGCCTACACGTCATTCCTTGGTCATCATGATAAACAAATGAAGTGCTAGCGAGACTTCATTGGTGCATCATGCCGACCCTTCGGGGGGTGTATCGATCCCATGGGGTCAGCATGATGCATGAATGTAGACCTGGCCAGGGCCACATTCAGCAATGTTTCAGACCTGTGCAGTGAATTTATGCATCATGTCCTTCCTATAACATGGCTTAATACACTCCTGTAGAGTTACCATGTTGTGCTACTTCATTGGTGCATCATGCCTAGCTGCACTTCATTGGTGCATCATGCTTACCAGCACTTCATTGGTGCATCATGCCTACCAGCACTTCATTGGTGCATCATGCTTACCAGCACATCATTGGTGCATCATGCCTCTACCAGCACATCATTGGTGCATCATGCCTCTACCAGCACATCATTGGTGCATCATGTTTACCAGCACATCATTGGTGCATCATGCCTACCAGCACATCATTGGTGCATCATGCCCTACCAGCACTTCATTGGTGCATCATGCCCCTACCAGTACATCATTGGTGCATTATGCCTCTACCAGCACATCATTGGTGCATCATGCTTACCAGCACTTCATTGGTGCATCATGCTTACCAGCACATCATTGGTGCATCATGCCCCTACCAGCACATCATTGGTGCATCATGTCCCTACCAGCACATCATTGGTGCATCATGCCCGTACCTGCACATCATTGGTGCATCATGCCTACCAGCACATTATTGGTGCATCATGCCCCTACCAGCACTTCATTGGTGCATCATGCCCCTACCAGCACATCATTGGTGCATCATGCCTCTACCAGCCCATCATTGGTGCATCATGCCTCTACCAGCACATCATTGGTGCATCATGTTCACCAGCACTTCATTGGTGCATCATGCTTACCAGCACATCATTGGTGCATCATGCCCGTACCTGCACATCATTGGTGCATCATGCCTACCAGCACATCATTGGTGCATCATGTTTACCAGCACTTCATTGGTGCATCATGCCTCTACCTGCACATCATTGGTGCATCATGCCTCTACAAGCACATCATTGGTGCATCATGCCTCTACCAGCACATCATTGGTGCATCATGTTTACCAGCACTTCATTGGTGCATCATGCCTCTACCTGCACATCATTGGTGCATCATGCCTCTACCAGCACATCATTGGTGCATCATGGCCCTACCAGCACACCATTGGTGCATCATGCCCCTACCTGCACATCATTGGTGCATCATGCCCCTACCTGCACATCATTGGTGCATCATGCCCCTACCAGCACTTCATTGGTGCATCATGCCCCTACCAGCACATCATTGGTGCATCATGTCCCTACCAGCACATCATTGGTGCATCATGCCCCTACCAGCACATCATTGGTGCATCATGCCCCTACCAGCACATCATTGGTGCATCATGCCCCTACCAGCACATCATTGGTGCATCATGCCCCTACCAGCACATCATTGGTGCATCATGCCCCTACCAGCACTTCATTGGTGCATCATGGCCCTACGTGCACACCATTGGTGCATCATGCCCCTACCAGCACATCATTGGTGCATCATGCTTACCAGCACATCATTGGTGCATCATGCCCCTACCAGCACATCATTGGTGCATCATGCTCCTACCAGCACATCATTGGTGCATCATGCCCCTACCAGCACATCATTGGTGCATCATGCCTACCAGCACATCATTGGTGCATCATGCTCCTACAAGCACATCATTGGTGCATCATGCTTACCAGCACATCATTAGTGCATCATGCCCCTACCAGCACATCATTGGTGCATCATGCTTACCAGCACATCATTAGTGCATCATGCCCCTACCTGCACATCATTGGTGCATCATGCCCCTACCAGCACATCATTGGTGCATCATGCCCCTACCAGCACATCATTGGTGCATCATGCCCCTACCAGCACATCATTGGTGCATCATGCCCCTACCAGCACATCATTGGTGCATCATGCCCCTACCTGCACATCATTGGTGCATCATGTCCCTACCAGCACATCATTGGTGCATCATGCCCCTACCTGCACTTCATTGGTGCATCATGCCCCTACCAGCACATCATTGGTGCATCATGCCCCTACCAGCACATCATTGGTGCATCATGCCCCTACCAGCACATCATTGGTGCATCATGCCTACCTGCACACCATTGGTGCATCATGCCCCTACCAGCACATCATTGGTGCATCATGCCCCTACCTGCACATCATTGGTGCATCATGCCCCTACCAGCACATCATTGGTGCATCATGCCCCTACCAGCACATCATTGGTGCATCATGCCTACCTGCACATCATTGGTGCATCATGCCTACCTGCACATCAGTGATGCATCATGCCCCTACCAGCACATCATTGGTGCATCATGCCTACCTGCACATCAGTGATGCATCATGCCCCTACCAGCACATCATTGGTGCATCATGCCCCTACCAGCACACCATTGGTGCATCATGCCTACCTGCACACCATTGGTGCATCATGCCCCTACCTGCACATCATTGATGCATCATGCCCCTACCTGCACATCATTGGTGCATCATGCCTACCTGCACATCATTGGTGCATCATGCCCTACCTGCACATCATTGGTGCATCATGCCCTACCAGCACATCATTGGTGCATCATGTTTACCAGCACATCATTGGTGCATCATGCCCCTACCAGCACATCATTGGTGCATCATGCCCTACCAGCACATCATTGGTGCATCATGCCCCTACCAGCACATCATTGGTGCATCATGCCTAGCTGCACATCATTGGTGCATCATGCCTACCTGCACATCATTGGTGCATCATGCCCCTACCAGCACATCATTGGTGCATCATGCCTACCTGCACATCATTGGTGCATCATGCCCCTACCAGCACATCATTGGTGCATCATGCCCCTACCAGCACATCATTGGTGCATCATGCCCCTACCTGCACTTCATTGGTGCATCATGCTTACCAGCACATCATTGGTGCATCATGCCTACCTGCACATCATTGGTGCATCATGCCCCTACCAGCACATCATTGGTGCATCATGCCCCTACCTGCACATCATTGATGCATCATGCCCCTACCTGCACATCATTGGTGCATCATGCCTACCTGCACATCATTGGTGCATCATGCCCCTACCAGCACATCATTGGTGCATCATGCCCCTACCTGCACATCATTGATGCATCATGCCCCTACCTGCACATCATTGGTGCATCATGCCCCTACCAGCACATCATTGCTGCATCATGCCTACCTGCACATCATTGGTGCATCATGCCCCTACCAGCACATCATTGGTGCATCATGCCCCTACCTGCACATCATTGATGCATCATGCCCCTACCTGCACATCATTGGTGCATCATGCCTACCTGCACATCATTGGTGCATCATGCCCCTACCTGCACATCATTGGTGCATCATGCCCCTACCAGCACATCATTGGTGCATCATGCTTACCAGCACATCATTGGTGCATCATGCCTACCTGCACATCATTGGTGCATCATGCCTCTACCAGCACATCATTGATGCATCATGCCCCTACCTGCACATCATTGGTGCATCATGCCCCTACCAGCACATCATTGGTGCATCATGCCCCTACCTGCACACCATTGGTGCATCATGCCTACCTGCACATCATTGGTGCATCATGCCTACCTGCACATCATTGGTGCATCATGCCCCTACCAGCACATCATTGGTGCATCATGCCCCTACCAGCACACCATTGGTGCATCATGCCCCTACCAGCACATCATTGGTGCATCATGCCCCTACCTGCACATCATTGGTGCATCATGCCCCTACCTGCACACCATTGGTGCATCATGTCCCTACCTGCACATCATTGGTGCATCATGCCTACCTGCACATCATTGGTGCATCATGCCCCTACCTGCACATCATTGATGCATCATGCCCCTACCTGCACATCATTGGTGCATCATGCCTACCTGCACATCATTGGTGCATCATGCCCCTACCAGCACATCATTGGTGCATCATGCCCCTACCTGCACATCATTGATGCATCATGCCCCTACCTGCACATCATTGGTGCATCATGCCCCTACCAGCACATCATTGGTGCATCATGCCCCTACCTGCACACCATTGGTGCATCATGCCTACCTGCACATCATTGGTGCATCATGCCTAGCTGCACATCATTGGTGCATCATGCCCCTACCTGCACATCATTGGTGCATCATGCCCCTACCTGCACATCATTGGTGCATCATGCCCCTACCAGCACTTCATTGGTGCATCATGCCCCTACCTGCACATCATTGATGCATCATGCCCCTACCTGCACACCCTTGGTGTATCATGCCTACCAGCACATCATTGGTGCATCATGCCCCTACCTGCACATCATTGGTGCATCATGCCCCTACCTGCACATCATTGGTGCATCATGCCCCTACCTGCACATCATTGGTGCATCATGCCCCTACCTGCACATCATTGGTGCATCATGCCCTACCAGCACATCATTGGTGCATCATGCCCCTACCAGCATATCATTGGTGCATCATGCCCCTACCAGCACTTCATTGGTGCATCATGGCCCTACGTGCACACCATTGGTGCATCATGCCCCTACCAGCACATCATTGGTGCATCATGCCCCTACCAGCACACCATTGGTGCATCATGCCCCTACCAGCACACCATTGGTGCATCATGCCCCTACCAGCACATCATTGGTGCATCATGCCCCTACCAGCACATCATTGGTGCATCATGCCCCTACCAGCACACCATTGGTGCATCATGCCCCTACCAGCATATCATTGGTGCATCATGCCCCTACCAGCACATCATTGGTGCATCATGCCCCTACCAGCACACCATTGGTGCATCATGCCCCTACCAGCACATCATTGGTGCATCATGCCCCTACCAGCACACCATTGGTGCATCATGCCCCTACCAGCACATCATTGGTGCATCATGCCCCTACCAGCACACCATTGGTGCATCATGCCCCTACCAGCACACCATTGGTGCATCATGCCCCTACCAGCACATCATTGGTGCATCATGCCCCTACCAGCACATCATTGGTGCATCATGCCTACCAGCACATCATTGGTGCATCATGCCCCTACCAGCACATCATTGGTGCATCATGCCCCTACCAGCACATCATTGGTGCATCATGCCCCTACCAGCACATCATTGGTGCATCATGCCCCTACCAGCACACCATTGGTGCATCATGCCTACCAGCACATCATTGGTGCATCATGCCCCTACCAGCACATCATTGGTGCATCGTGCCTAGCTGCACATCATTGGTGCATCATGCCTACCAGCACATCATTGGTGCATCATGCCTACCAGCACATCATTGGTGCATCATGCCTCTACCAGCACATCATTGGTGCATCATGCCCCTACCAGCACTTCATTGGTGCATCATGCTTACCAGCACATCATTGGTGCATCATGCCCCTACCTGCACACCATTGGTGCATCATGCCTACCTGCACACCATTGGTGCATCATGCCTACCAGCACATCATTGGTGCATCATGCCCCTACCTGCACACCATTGGTGCATCATGCCTACCAGCACATCATTGGTGCATCATGCCTCTACCAGCACATCATTGGTGCATCATGCCTAGCTGCACATCATTGGTGCATCATGCCCCTACCTGCACATCATTGGTGCATCATGCCCCTACCAGCACATCATTGGTGCATCATGCCTCTACCTGCACATCATTGGTGCATCATGTCCCTACCAGCACATCATTGGTGCATCATGCCCCTACCTGCACATCATTGATGCATCATGCCCCTACCTGCACATCATTGGTGCATCATGCCTACCTGCACATCATTGGTGCATCATGCCCCTACCAGCACATCATTGGTGCATCATGCCTAGCTGCACATCATTGGTGCATTATGCCTACCAGCACATCATTGGTGCATCATGCCCCTACCAGCACATCATTGGTGCATCATGCCCCTACCAGCACATCATTGGTGCATCATGCCCCTACCTGCACACCATTGGTGCATCATGCCTACCTGCACACCATTGGTGCATCATGCCCCTACCAGCACATCATTGGTGCATCATGCCCCTACCAGCACATCATTGGTGCATCATGCCCTACCTGCACATCATTGGTGCATCATGCCCCTACCTGCACATCATTGGTGCATCATGCCCCTACCAGCACATCATTGGTGCATCATGCCCATACCTGCACATCATTGGTGCATCATGCCCCTACCAGCACATCATTGGTGCATCATGCCCATACCTGCACATCATTGGTGCATCATGCCCCTACCAGCACATCATTGGTGCATCATGCCCGTACCTGCACATCATTGGTGCATCATGTCCCTACCAGCACATCATTGGTGCATCATGCCTACCAGCACACCATTGGTGCATCATGCCC
Source organism: Acholoe squamosa (assembly GCA_949317995.1). NCBI lineage: Eukaryota > Metazoa > Annelida > Polychaeta > Phyllodocida > Polynoidae > Acholoe > Acholoe squamosa. Next base: position 4,080,073 of record OX439050.1, on the reverse strand, counting down.
TACCTGCACATCATTGGTGCATCATGCCCTACCTGCACATCATTGGTGCATCATGCCTACCAGCACACCATTGGTGCATCATGCCTACCAGCACATCATTGGTGCATCATGCCCTACCTGCACATCATTGGTGCATCATGCCTACCAGCACATCATTGGTGCATCATGCCCCTACCTGCACATCATTGGTGCATCATGCCCCTACCTGCACATCATTGGTGCATCATGCCCCTACCTGCACATCATTGGTGCATCATGCCCCTACCTGCACATCATTGGTGCATCATGCCCCTACCTGCACATCATTGGTGCATCATGCCTCTACCAGCACATCATTGGTGCATCATGCCCGTACCTGCACACCATTGGTGCATCATGCCCCTACCAGCACATCATTGGTGCATCATGCCCGTACCTGCACACCATTGGTGCATCATGCCTCTACCTGCACATCATTGGTGCATCATGTCCCTACCAGCACACCATTGGTGCATCATGCCTACCTGCACACCATTGGTGCATCATGCCCCTACCAGCACATCATTGGTGCATCATGCCCCTACCAGCACATCATTGGTGCATCATGCCCCTACCAGCACATTATTGCTGTATCGGGACAACCCTCTATGTATGCATCCACCCCATTATAACTCACCAAGGCTCCATTGAAGCATCCTTATGACAAAGGTATGTGACCTGTCGGCATCATTTACAGGCCGCTAATTATGCATTAATGCATCACACCCATTGGTCTCTACAGATCTGAAACATTCCTGCCCCCCCCCCCACACACACCTACATATACAACACACTATGTGGTACATGATCAGGTGATGTGTGAGGAGGTGACAACAAGGTTACTATGACAACCTTACATCCTTGTACCTACATAGTGGGACCACATCCTGATGGGTGGAGGACCTATACATGGGGGGAGGACCCCGGGGGTGGGTGGAGCCTTTGGTACTGGTGTCTAGTGAACACTTACCGTATTGGTCTGTATAAGCGCCAGGGCGCTCATTACAAGTGGAGTTTACCCCCGGCCCTTATTCAAGACCAGCGGTTATTCAAGACTTAATTTATAGTGGATTTTCAAATTTCAATACCCCTTTATCCCCCGCGCTTATTCAAGACCAGCGCTTATTCAAGTACCCGGCGCTTATACAGGTAGCAGATCAATACAGTATTAGGCCTGAAAATGCATGAATGTAACTATGCCCTTTTGAGGATGCAGCCGTGGTGAGCACTGACCAGGCCTGCATCCATATAATATCAACACGGTAAAAGGTACGCCCGCGCACCCTCTCGCGGGCATACCTTTTACCATGTTGATCCATATATGTTATCCCTTCTGTGTCAATGATACACTTATAAGGATGCACCAATGAAGTGCTGATGATCAGTCTCACCAGCACCTCATTGGTGCATCATGATGACCAGGAACATGAACTGGGAGGCATCATGCTGCATTGGTGCATCATGATGACCAAGGAACATGAACCTGGAGGCATCATGCTGCATTGGTGCATCATGATGACCAAGGAACATGGACCTGGAGGCAAATGTCAAATATACTCTCGAATCCTGGACTCTACACATTCTTGAGGGTGTATGTGCCACAGAAAAACCAGAAATCTGATGGTTTCTGGTGACCTGACCCCCCCATGAGTCCACAATTGCCAACATTTCATCCTTCAGGGATATAAATAGAGTTGTATTTTTCTTTAATGTAGGATTACCATTGTGGATCTACCTTAGAAACTGAACAGAAATCTGCTTCATGATGTACGAATGCAGCCCTAGTGGGGAACTCGTCAGGGCTGCATTCATGCATCATGCTGACCCTACAGGATCGATACAGTGTCAGAGGGTCGGCATGATGCTCCAATGAAGTGGTGGTGAGCAGTCTTGCCAGCACTTCATTGATGCATCATGCCAACCCTATCTAATACACTGCTTAATGGTCGGTATGATGCACCTGCTCCAGGTTTGGTAAGCTTACTAACCAGTGTTTAATGGTAAGCTTACTAACCAGTGTTTAACAGTAAGCTTACTAACCAGTGTTTAATGGTAAGCTTACTAACCAGTGTTTGATGGTAAGCTTACTAACCAGTGTTTAACAGTAAGCTTACTAACCAGTGTTTGATGGTAAGCTTACTAACCAGTGTTTGATGGTAAGCTTACTAACCAGTGTTTAACGGTAAGCTTACTAACCAGTGTTTGATGGTAAGCTTACTGACCAGTGTTTGATGGTAAGCTTACTGACCAGTGTTTGATGGTAAGCTTACTAACCAGTGTTTAATGGTAAGCTTACTGACCAGTGTTTGATGGTAAGCTTACTGACCAGTGTTTGATGGTAAGCTTACTAACCAGTGTTTAACGGTAAGCTTACTAACCAGTGTTTGATGGTAAGCTTACTAACCAGTGTTTAACAGTAAGCTTACTAACCTGTGTTTGATGGTAAGCTTACCTACCAGTGTTTAATGGTAAGCTTACTGACCAGTGTTTGATGGTAAGCTTACTAACCAGTGTTTAACGGTAAGCTTACTAACCAGTGTTTGATGGTAAGCTTACTAACCAGTGTTTAACGGTAAGCTTACTAACCAGTGTTTAACGGTAAGCTTACTAACCAGTGTTTGATGGTAAGCTTACTAACCAGTGTTTGATGGTAAGCTTACTGACCAGTGTTTAATCTGTGTTTAAGGTGGATAGCTCCCTTGTCAAACTCGTCCTTTGCACATGTCTCTGTGCAGGTGTGCTTTTCTGTGGTTATGGAGAAGCCTTACAAAATTGTAGCAGGTCTGTGCTAGGATCGAAGCCACAACCCTCAGGTTGTACACCCAGTGTTCCTACTAGTTAGGCCATGGAGTCGGCTGCTTGTGTAAGATGTAGAGATAGTACTGACCATGCATTTTGAATGTCTTTTAATTTCATAAGATTTTAATTTCAAAATTAAAAGTATATTCTGGATGCAGAAGGTTGATGAGAATATCCTGGGAAAATTATACAGAAATTTAGCTACTCTTTAACATCATTCTACACATATTAACATGAAATACTGTATAAACCTACAGTATGTTCCTAGTTTCTTCATTGACTGGGACCCCTATATTTTCTCACTGCCATTGGAAAGTACATCTTCTTGAGTTTGAAAAGAAGTTTATTGTACGTCTCACAAATGAAATAAGTGGAAAATTGACATACACTTATTAAATCAAGTTCAATTGTAACACATATCATTTCCAAGCAAGCTCAATATAATGGATTATTACAGTGTTTCAATACTTTGTAACTATAGAGTTTGAATTACAGGCTAATGATTCCCAATTAAGTAATGAGTAAAAATGATTTACATGTATTATGACGACACAGGACATAACATAGACATAACATAGACATTACATGCCAGGACACACATGGACGAAAAGGGTAAAAAATTGGATCTTGTAATGAAAGTTTGGTGAAGATTTAGTTACTTTTATCACATGGGCACCATCCACCTTAATTGGCACGTCAATCCAAGGTGTGAAAGTGAAACACCTTCCATTTACCATAGGCCTAATTATGTACAGCTAACTTAAGCCTTAGCACTATATTGCAAGTAGAACCCTCGTGCATCTATACTGCCACTCAACCCCCATAAATGCAATCCTCAGAAACAAATGCACAATAACCAGGGTATATGTACATTTATGTCACATGTTATGTGTGTCATGGTCACGTGACCTACCCATATGACCCACGTGACCTTGACCTACATGATGTGCAAATGGAGCTAACCCTATGTTTTAGTACACTATAGTAGTCGTCTGTTTAACCCTATAAGGACTGTTGATGTATTAATACATCATACTCAATGGTTGTCATGATGCATGGATGCAGCCCTGGTGAGTAACTCACCAGGGCTGCATTCAGGCATTATGTCTATGCAATAGGATGCATATCCAGTGGGTACAGCCCCACTTAATAATTGACTAATCAGCCCTACGTCGTAGGGCTTACAAACAGTCTAAACTGTAATGCTCATGTAGCCCTGCATTTGTAGCACTTATTAAACTACTCAGCTGCTTGGCGTATGAAACCCTTCACCTGAGTGGTTTGATAAACTTTTTAAAGAAATATAGAAAGTAAGGAAACCTTATGACAAAAGCCCATGATTTCATACCCACAAGGATTTCAGATAGTCAAATATTCAACTTCTTATGCCAGTCTAAGTAAATTCATGAATTGTTGTGCATTCCTGGTTTCAGTTTCCTTATTGCTCCTTGGTGGGATTTGAGGTCTCAGCCATAGAAATACCTTTTCACTATATACTAATGTAGCATGGCATGCCATAACTAGTGTGCCCCAGAGGTATTGAGCAAAAAATCCCATGTATATCTTTGGGCACAACCTTGATTTATGACATATAAAAAATACTTGGGCGTTGATCACAAAAATCTAAATCAGTTCAGACCCAATCCAAACAAACCCAAAAATGAATGGGCTTCGCTGCAATAACCATGTTTTATTTTATATCATATGAATTAGTACTTATTCACGACCAGTTATGAGTTCTAATAAATAACCTAACTATTTTATCCACCCAGAACTCATGTAGTATTCTGTGTGGAGGTCTTCTGTCAGTAAGGAGGCACTGAGTGACTCCGGGATTTCCCTATGTGAGACCTGAAACCGGGTACCTCCTGATTGTGAGTCCTTGGTTCTCCTTTCTGTGCTAGCGAGGCAGGTGTTGAACCAGGCATTATCAATATGCTTTTTCAACCATAGACCTACTACAGAGAGATGTCATTGGTCATATGAGGCCCTGTAGACTAATATGAAATACAGACTGGAGTAGAGCATATGGGAAGATGTCACCCACAAGCTACCAGTCAGCAGGCCAATACTTAGCAGATATATAAGGGGATTGGAGCATGATGGGGTATTTAGATCTCACTCTATCCAACAGTACCAGCACCAGGAAACCTTTAAAAGGCATCATGCCCATTGGTTGACATGATGAATAAATGCACCCCGATGATTAGCTAACTCGTCATGGCTACATTCATTCTGCCAACCCTACAGGGTTTCACAAATCTGGTGAACTAGGATCTTCATATTCTGTAATGAAACTACTTTTTGGTAGGGCGAAATAAAAAAAAGAGGTTTGTTTCCAGTAACCCGACCGACCCTAGCAAAACAGGGGCAAAAAAAACAGTCAGAAAACCTCCGGAGAGCTGGAGGTTTTGCCATAAAACCTCTGAGGCGAAGCGGAGGAGGTTCAATGGCAAAACCTCCAGCTCTAAGAAGGTTTTCTGACTTATACTCCATCCACTGAAGTTTACACCAGGGGTTTGAAACTGTGTGGTCTAGATTTCTAGTCCCAGGCCTTAACCACTACACTAGATTGACCAGTCAAACTTTCAAAGTGAAATCACCCTGTTTATCTATAATTGATTACTCAGTCATAGAAGTAGCATGTTGCCCTTCAGTGGATGTTCTAACACCCACAGTATCAGCTGAGGACTCATGGTGTAATGGTTAGCACATGAGACTCAGGATCCCAGAACTGTCTGGTGCATGGGTACAAAACTCATATGGGACAGAATTTTTCCAAGAATTACATCTGCTGTTCAAAAATGACCTTATTCATAAAACCTCCTGCTACGCTTGGCCTACTTCACCAAACCTCCTCCCAGACCTGACCTAATTCACAAAACCTCCTGCTAGAACTGACCTATTTCATAAAACCTCCTGTTGGCCCCCAAACTGTAGAATATGGAAATAAACCTACAGTAGGAACAATAGGGTGCAGAGCCAGGTGGAGTATAATCCCAGAGAGTTGACATTATGCTCCAATGATTTGTTGGTGAGTAGGCTAGACTTGTCAGAGCATACCAACCAATGGGCATGAAGCTATCATACATTTGCCACCACTAAGGGGTTAACATTCCTGTACTCCAATCTGTTTTCGAGACCAGCAATTTATATTTGTGATAAAGATTTTAGTGCCATAAACTAAATTCACTCTATTCACTCGTCATAGAGATCTGAAAGATTTGGCCATTATGATGCATATATGTAGCCCTGGCGGCGAGTCTACTAACTAAGGCTACATTGATGCATCATGATAGCCAATGGGCATGATGCACTAATGCACCCTGTGGAGTATAAAGGGTTAAATGGGTTTCTGGTGACAGTTGAGGTGGTGATGGGGAGACAGGGGTTAATGTGCAGATATATAAGGCTATAACGGGTTGTCTGTACACTCATCTAATAACCACCATGAACACATATGGGGGACAGAACTGACTGTAAGAAGTAACTGTTGACTCTACCAGGGCTCCTTGTAAAACTGAACAGTGAACCACTGTATTTGTATTGCAGTGAACCACTGTAGTTTTTACAAGATGTCCCAGGTGGCAGTACAGTGGTACAAGGAATCTCTGAAAATAACAACGGATCTCTGGCAACTTTGGGACACAGATTTCACCGTTATTCCGTTGTTTTTTTTTTGTTTTTTTTTTTCTTATTGCAATGTAGACTCAGTTCTGGACTTCATATGTGAGGTCTCTTTTTTTCTTTCTTTTAGAAGAAAATAGGGGTGTGGGTTTCGTTAGATTAAGAGTACCTTAGAATCAGTGGGCAAAAAAATAAAAATGAGAAAAAACGAGAAAAGAAAAGATTAGACCCCTTTAATATGGGGAAAAGACCCCCCTCCCCCTTCCCCCACCAGTTGTAGTGCTATATAGCCATGCGGGTAGGTTAACGGGTCAATGTGTTAATGAACATAATTATTGATCATGTACCGTAATGTCTCGCGTATAAGGTGCACCTCACATATAAGGCGCACCTAGAGTTGAAGAATATTGTCAAAAAAATCAAAAAATCATAACTTTGGTTCTACTGAATGGATTTTCAAAATTCAAAAAGCTATGTGTAGCTAGGGCCCCCCACACCCCGTTGAATCCCCCTATGTTATTTTTTTTCAGTTAGGGGGAGTGTAACATATCAAAATAAAGCTCTTGGTGTCCCCCTTATGGATCCAGGACGAACTAAAACCCCTCGTATAAGACGCGCCTTATACGCGGGAGATTACGGTAGATTACATTGTAGTCGTTGTTTATTTCATATACCGTATTGACCTGTATAAGCGCCAGGTCTTGAATAAGCGCCAGTCTTGAATAAGCGCCAGGTCTTGAATAAGCGCCGGGGGTACAAGGGTATTAAAATTTCCAAACACACTATAATTTAAGTCTTGAATGAGCGTCAGGGGTAGAGACTACTTGAAATTAATGAGCGCCCGGGCGCTTATACAAGCCAATATGGGTATCAGCCTAAATTGTTTTATAATCTTGTGGTTGTGTTTATGTCGGGGGGGAGATTCATGATCTCCAGCATTTAACCCTTTAAAGCCCGCTGATGCAGGAGTGCATCAGGCCCAGTAGTCATCATGATACACTAATGAAGTGCTGCCGAGACTGCTGAAGTTGATACATGACGACCAATGGGCATGATGCATTAATGCATCAGCGGCCCTTAAAGGGTTAATGATTCTATCTATCATTGTACCTCGTACACGTTTTCAGTTAGTTCCTGCAATGTACAACTGCAGAAGTGATGTAAGGTTGGTCAATGTCTCACGATACAAGATGGCTGGTCCATGTCTGCCTGCACAGGTTCTCCATAGTCCTCGCTATAGAGCAAACCTTAGGGAGTGATCTTTTTTAACAAATGGGTGGTGGTGGGAGGGGGGGGGGTGTTGGGTTTGAGGGGGGATCAAAAGTTTTTTCCCACCCCTTGACCAATCATTTTTAATTGAGGGGTAGGGAGTTCAAAATATTTTTGCCATAGATAACTAAAAGTGTGCATCTTTCCCAAAGGTTTTTCTGCTCCTCAGGAATGGCCCAAAAAAGTCAAAATCTCTTTTGGGGATCCACGCGGAAACCCACCAGCACCTCTCTCATTGTTAAAAAAAACAATGATCACACCTTCTACAATAAATACACAAATTGAGCCATGTGATCACAGGCTGAGACAACAGAGAATCCTATAGCATGGTATATCATATATAAATGCAAGACACCCTGGTCTGGGTCAATTTGTTTCACAGTTGGTGGCCCTACTGTCTATGTTTTTCTCCATAGACAGTGGTGCCACCTAGTACTGCAAAGATGATAGCGGATATCCACTGTCATCTTTGCAGTACTACCGTAATCTCCCATGTATAAGGCGCACCCCGCCTATAAGATGCACCTAGAGTTTAGAGATTTGACCAGAAAAATAAAAAGTTCATAACTTTTCTTCTACTGAATGGATTTTGAAAATTCAAAAACCTATGTGTTGCATGGACCCCCTGGACCCCAGGGGAGTGTAAGATATCAAAATGAAGATCATGATCCCCCCTTGCAGATCCAGGAAGAACTAAAACCTCTTGTATAAGACGCGTCTTATATGCGGGAGATTACGGTAGGTGTCTCCACTGTCCATAGGTTCTTGCATAGACAGTAGTGCCACCTACTGTGATACAAATTGAACCAGACCAGATTGTCTTGCCTTTACCATTACACCCTACACATTCAATAAGCAGCCTAGTATTCTATGTTAGATCAGCGCATGTGATGGTGAGGATGATGAAAGCATGAGTTATTATTTCCACCATGTCCTATAAAGGGAGTGGTCATTTTTTAACAATGGGGTGGGGGGATGGATTTTTTTTATTTAATTCTTTATTTATCCTGGCATTTTAAGGCTCAATAGCCTGGACACCAGCAGTATCAGAAAGAATTCTGTTTTTATTTTGGGGGGCAGACAAAACAAATTCAGGCTCAGGCGCCTCTTTACCCATTTTAAGTGAAAAATCCCACACGCCACGATAAAATAGAATGCGGGACGGAAAAACTCTAGATCCCTCCCTAAAAGATATGAGTATAGACAGGATATAGTAATGTAGATGATGGTGGCATCATGATGTTTACATTTCACTACACTTCATGTGTTTTGACAGGACATAGTTGAAATGATAACACACAGACCATGCTTCTCAGATAAACCGTTTAGCCATAATTCCCCGAAAGCTGATGTAAGTCATGACATAAGGATATCACGGAATTGAAATGATTCCGATCACGAGACGTGAGCACATCTTATGAGACATAACATCAAGCCTACCATTGAGGGGAAAGAGTGTTTAAGTGATCATAAGGGCCCAAATGCCCATGAGTCACACACACATATGTTTGTGGGTTTTATTGCACAGAAGTCACCAGCCTGTCTGTGTATATAAGACCCCTGCTGGTCACATGACTCCAACATCTGCACACATACACTCTCTATTGTATTAGTGTTCTTTGTCTGAACATGTCTTTTTATGCGCTATCTTTACATAGATGACCCAATGCCCCGCTCCCCGCCCACTTCCCTTCCCTCTGTCTCTCCCAGATCCTTCTCCCTTCTTATATCATCTCACCCTCTTTTCCTCCCCTTCCCTCACTTTTTTCCTTCCACTTACCATCCCCCTTTCTCCTTCCCTACCCGCTTTCATCAGTCCCTCTTTCTCGCCATCCATCCATCCTTCTGTCCCCTTGTAGCTGTGTCCATCCATCCATCCGTCTGTCCATCCGTCCGTCCGCCTGTCCGTCCGTCCATCCGTCCATCCTTCCCTCCCTCCCTCCCCCCTCCCTCCCTCCCTCCCTCCCTCCCTCCCTCCCTCTCCTTCCTTCCTTCTTTCCTTCCTTCCTTCCTTGCTTCCTTGCTTCCTTCCTTATTCCTCCTGGCCCTCCGTACCTCCACCCCCCTCAGTCCTTCCCCTCTCTCTCCCTCCTCTCCCCTTCATCTGTCCTTTCCCTTCCATTTCCCACTGATCCACCTTCCCTTCCTCCTCCCTTTAATTTCCTCTCCCTGCTTCTTCCCTCCCCCTTCCTATGCCCTCTATGTTATTCTCATGGCTCCCAAAGTACATGAGGTGACAACCTGCTGTGTGTAGTTAGAATGGTGAATACCAGACCCCTAACACCCCCCCCCCCCAACCGACCACACACACATGTCCCCACACAGTGGGAGACACACCTGTTATGTTTACATCCGACCCCTCTAAGGACTAGTGATGCAAAAGTGCATCATGCTAGTGATGCAAAAGTGCATCATGCCCACTGGTTGGCCTGATGCGCTAATGAAGTGCTGACGAGTCTGCTCACCAGTACTTCATTGGAGCATCATGCTGACCCTCTGGGAGTGCATCAACCCTGTAGAGTCGGCATGATGCATGAATGCAGCCCTGGTGAGCTACTCGCCCTCCGGCAGTGTATCAACCCCATAGGGTTGGCATGGGTGAGTTACTCAATCATTTATTTCATGGTAAATACAGTGGAATACGGCAGCCCCATAGGCTTAACCTAGGAGCTCCGTATTCCACACCCCCAATGGAATAACCTGGTGCCGTATTCCACAGCCTTGAATAGTATGTAAAATATTCATAAAATCATATCAAAATATACTTTTCTGGGGAGATTAATGAATTTTTGAAAATATCTATCAATAATACCATTAAATAAATACATAGTGGGTCTGACTGAGGGTTAGTCCACTCGGCTTCGCCTCTGTCAGACCCACTACTCATGAAACTTTGTCTATGTACGAGTAGACCTGGCGCAGTACTCACCAGGACTGTATTCATGCGTCATGACCAACAATGGGCATTATGCATTAATGCAGCCCTTAAATGGTAACCAATGAGAACAAGTATAGACATAGACAGGCCCTGGGTGGACATGTGTACCCTGCCCCCTCCCTCCAACCCACATTTTGAAATGCTCTTTATCTTGTCTTTTCCTTTCCCTCTGTTTGTCAGAGATAGATAAACCCAACCCCCAAACCAATGCGTAATGCCATTAACTCACCATGAATATGACCATAGCTGTCGAAATCATGCTAGATATTTCTAACTCACTAACCCCCCCGCCAAGACTGAAGTCTTACAGATTCTGTCTTACACAACCCCTCCCAGAAATGATGAAAGAACAAGTGTGTTTCCTTACAAGCAGCCAGGCAGCTAGAAAGAGAGGGACTGCCCGTTTGTATTGACTAATTGTTTATTATCTGACTGATTGATTGATTGATTGCTTGACTGACTGATTGCTTGACTGGCTGATTGACTGACTGACAGACTGATTGATTGATTGACTGACTAACTGATTGATTGACTGACTGATTGATTGATTGACTGACTGATTGGCTGACAGACTGACTGACTGATTGACAGACTGACTGACAGACAGATATACAGACAGACTGACTGATTGACTGACAGACTGACAGACAGATATACAGACAGACTGACTGATTGACTGACTGACTGACAGACAGATATACAGACAGACTGACTGATTGACTGACAGACTGACAGACAGATATACAGACAGACTGACTGATTGACTGACAGACTGACAGACAGATATACAGACAGACTGACTGATTGACTGACAGACTGACAGACAGATATACAGACAGACTGACTGATTGACTGACAGACTGACAGACAGATATACAGACAGACTGACTGATTGACTGACTGACTGACAGACAGATATACAGACAGACTGACTGATTGACTGACAGACTGACAGACAGATATACAGACAGACTGACTGGTTGACTGACAGACTGACAGACAGATATACAGACAGACTGACTGATTGACTGACTGAATGACAGACAGATATATAACAGACAGACTGACTGATTGACTGACAGACTGACAGACAGATATACAGACAGACTGACTGATTGACTGACAGACTGACAGACAGATATACATACAGACAGACTGACTGATTGACTGACAGACTGACAGACAGATATACAGACAGACTGACTGATTGACTGACTGACTGACAGACAGATATATAACAGACAGACTGACTGATTGACTGACTGACTGACAGACAGATATATAACAGACAGACTGACTGATTGACTGACAGACTGACAGACAGATATACAGACAGACTGACTGATTGACTGACTGACTGACAGACAGATATATAACAGACAGACTGACTGATTGACTGACTGACTGACAGACAGATATACAGACAGACTGACTGATTGACTGACAGACTGACAGACAGATATACAGACAGACTGACTGATTGACTGACAGACTGACAGACAGATATACAGACAGACTGACTGATTGACTGACAGACTGACAGACAGACTGACTGATTGACTGACAGACTGACTGACAAACTGATTGACTGACAGGCTGATTGACTGAGTGACTGATTGATTGACTAACTGATTGACTGACTGACAAACTGACTGACTATTTGACTGACAGACAGACTGACAGATTGATTGATTGACTGACTGACTGATTGACTGACAGAGTGACAGTCCAATTGATTGATTGACTGACTGACTGACAGACTGATTGATTGATTGACTGACAGACTGACTGACTGACTGATTGGCTGACTGACAGACTGATTGATTTGTTGACTGACAGATGATTGATTGATTGAGTGAGTGACTGATTGATTGACTGATTGATTCATTGACTTACAGACTGACTGAGTGATTGACTGACTGACTGGTAGATTGACTGACTGATTGACTGATTGAGAGAGTGTGTAACTGAGCAATCAAATGACTGTGTGACTGACTGTTTGACTGATTTATTGATTGACTCTTTCTTTCATCTTTTAAAGAGTGAAACTAAGAATATAAACGGCACGTAATCTCGGCAACACCTGTCACACCCTATTAACTGCAATATACAATATTAATTTTCTAGTGTAGACAGACTGAAAGGCTGAGGGCAGAATAAAAAGTTGTGTTATGTTTTTTGGTGTGTGTTGGTGTGTATTTGTGTGTACAGCTGTTGGAGGGTAGATATCTGGGGCAGATGAAGTAAACCTCTCCCACCCCCCCACAGAGCTAAAACATGCTCATGTGGCCATGTAGATTTTAGGGGTCTAGAGCCATCTTCCTGCCTGCATCATGACGTCATGAAGCATTAATGCACCATTAACCCTTATATGGCTAAATATTTAACCCTTTGACTCCCTATACTGCATAATATGCAGCACCTATAGCACTATATGTGATATACAGGAATTCAAAGGGTTAACAGAGCTTTTGATGTGTAAAGCTAACATCCACATCCAGTGGCAGTCACGTGGTATATTATACTCTTTTATATCCAGTTTTACAGAACTGACACAGGACAGTCAGACAATACTAACACCGGGCCACATTCTATGTCAGACCTTTTTATATCAGAACAGGACTTCTTGGTATGGGATGCCTTTCAAACACTATATCAATGGGTGTGGACCACTAAATTTGACATGGTGACATGGCAATTTCTTAAAATCGACATGTGACATGAGAGGTTCTTAGAAGTGACATGGGACATGGGATTTAAGTGACATGTGACATAACCATTTCTTAAAATCGACATGTGACATGAGAGGTTCTTAGAGGTGACATGGGACATGGGGATTTAAGTGACATGTGACATAACCATTTCTTAAAATTGACATGTGACATGGGGGACCCCCCATCCACACCCCCATATCACAATAGGACTTCTGGTATGGGACGCCATTCATACACTACCCATATTAGAATAGGACTACTGATATGGGAAGCCATCCATACACAAACAACCAGCCATATTCTATGTCATGTATTTTTTTTTATATCGGAATTTGACTTTTGGTAATTAGAATGATGACGAAGAACATCACCCTGCCACTTTCTATGTCATTTTTATTATTACATTAGTGGCTTCGCCACTAGAGTGTGGGACATTAACATCGTGAGACAAGCAAAGTCAGCGTGGGAAAGGGAAGCTGCGTCCACCTGGCCTAGATATGATCGCTACAGTGTCGCAACTTTGCCTCTAGACTTCGATGCTTTGTCATCACGCCAAATTGTAGACAATATCCACGGCAACTTGTGGCACAAACTGTAACTTATTTTCACGGCAAATTGTGGCCTGTTTCACGACGCTATACTTGATGTTGCATCAAAAATTATCATGACTACACCACTCTCCAATCAGATTTTCTCGGAGGTCGCCAATTCAAAACTTTAGGATGGGATTACTAAACCATCTGTCTACATATTCATATCACATCTCAGAAGCACTATAAACGTAGTATTTACTTTTCAGATATTCTGTGGTATTTTATGGTTATCCTATTTTATTGCCCTTATTGTGGCTCAGATAATGGCCGACCTTTGTCAAAAGTCTTTTGCCCTGTTGTCATGCACTCTGTGACGAGGTTATGTGTGCAGCCTGTGAACTGAGAGTTTTCTATTTCTATAATTCTTTAAAGTAAGTATATCATAGTAAGGAAAGCAATTTATGCAACATTCTAAATCTTACCTTTGAACTACTTGAGAGAAAAAAATCGAGTGAGCCTAACTTTGAAAAAAGTACATATACTTGGAGTAACCTCTTTTGGTTTATGTGTACCTGGCAAGTACTGAAGTCTATTTCAATGAAGGGGGTACCAGCAATGAAGCAACCCCTTTTTATATATAGGGTAATCAGTACTAACTAGTATATGACTTCTGGTATGGGAAGCCATTCATACACTAAATTTTAATAACAATTAGTGGAGGTAAAATCAACCAAACCAAAATGCCATGTCTTTGTACATCCGAATATGACTACCGGTACTATTATGGGAGGCCATTCACACACTAACATCCAGCAACATTCTATGTTATATCCTTTTATATGAGTATATGAATTCTGGTATGGGAGGCCATTCATATACTAACACAGTGACACAGGCACATTCTATGTCATGTTTTTTTTTTATATCAGAATAGGACAACTGGTATGGGAGGCCATTCATACACTAACACACAGCCACATTTTATATCATCTTTCTGCAGTAATAACTCATTAAAACACCAGGACCTTTAAATAAGGGGCGGACTTGAATAAGCGCTACACTTCCCGGGAAGTGTAGTGCTGCAGGATGTTGGAAAACAGTATTCGAATTAATGACATAGTCCGATTTTCTTTTTCAAATTCTGTTTAAATGTGTTGCACATGCTGTATCAGCACATTATTTAGGTGTCTGTAGACCATCCATTGGTATCTTCAGCTCATACAAGTGTAGAAAGGGGGTTCCATTGACCGTATGCATTTTACAGTGTATTTCCAATGGATGGACTTCTGGCATGCACTCCAAAAGTAGGGCATGATTCTGACAATTCCTTCAAATATAGGCTTAGTTAATGGGGAAGGAGAGCAAATAAAGTAGGTGCCATAGGCCCCAACCATCGGTCTATGCCATTTTAAGCACCTGTCTCAAAGAATTGGGCAAGAGTACAGAGGTATTAAAATCAATAAGCGCTCCGGCCATTATGATATGTTATGTTTTTTATATTTGAACATGATTATTAGTATACTGTATTTGCCACTTGCAGCAAGTTAAATGATACGTTCCCCCCATTATAGATCATTTAACTTTACTCAAGGGGAATCTCTGTTAAAGGCAAGACTGCATCATACCCATTGGTGGTCAGAATGCATTTGGCACTCACCAGGGCTGCATCAGTGCATCATGCAGGGTAGATTCCTACCCAGAGGTTGTCACAAATCCACACAGGAATTGTTATTCCGCAGCTTCTTTTAGTTCGCCATATTTATACAGAGAATTAGGAAAGTATAGCAGTGTGTGGTATTTAAGTCTCTGGCCAACCTAGTAGAATGTTTGTGTTTGTAATAAATCCAATTCAACAAGTATAAGATCTTCCTTTCACCTCTACTATAACATGTCACGACAAACTGCACTGTAAAAAATAAGGTATTCTAGAGTGGAGAGGCAAACGAGGCAAAACCTGTCAAATCTAACTTGTCATATCTGACACGGACTCTTCATGTTGACAACTGCTATATATGTCTATATAACATGGTTATCGAGTTTAGGCACTGATTTCAGTTCCTAAAATGGATAATATGAGTTCTGATATCTGGCGATATAAGAACCCAAAATTGACAGCGGACGCACGCCACGGGCATTAACTTAATAGAAGAGGAACCATAGTGAACCCGTATAAATCAATGCTACTACTACCCCTTCTGTATGTTCCCACTGTGAGTAAGTTTACGACCGTGAAAGTGGCACAGCCTGGTGTATAGTGATTGAACTAGCTGTCTCCTCATATCAACATGAAACCAAGATGGCGGAGGGCCTTCTCGTCCGCTCGTAACAGAAAACAATCGATTCTATCAATTTTAAAGGTAAATACTTAGAATTTATGGTGGAAACCATGTTATATATGCGATATGTAATGATTAGTCTTGAACTAGTTGGCTTCATGGGTTTGATAGAAGCATTCCCCTCCAGCTCATGCTTCTATCACCCCCTGAAGCCAACGAGTTCAAGTCTAATCATTATATATTACATTCATAACTTCAGGACTGAAGGTTTGTTACGGCCGTCTGCATGGACCAACTGGATTCGTCAAGATGAAGTCTGTTCCAGGGCCAACACGGGCTTCCCTAGCCCACTTAAAAGGGTCTATATCTCCTCTTTCCTCTCCCCTCAGGATGTGTGTGGTGCACAAATGCGCGGGCACTGACAAATTCCTCTGTTAGATTATCAACTTGTGAAGCATGGGATAGCCACTTAGTGCCGCTAAAGTGCTGTAAAACACAAATCAATCAAATCAGTCCAGGGCCAACAAGTTAAAGGCAAACACTACCCTATTTTGATACATCACAAAGACCTGCTGCATTCCTCTATAATGGTGCATATTTCAGTAGCCATGAATATCTTTATTTGTTATAAAGGCCATCAAATTCGCTATCATTAAAATAGGGTAGTGTTTGCCTTTAAATTTGACAGGTGTTCACGCCTTTAGTTCATGCTGCTATTAGAAGAGCTTAGGGACCCTACATTTTTGTGTGTATGCACTCCTAAAGTATTGTCCATAGGATAAGTTGTATAAGTAGTTTGACAAACAGATTTAAATTCTTATCTTCTCATACATCATTTGTCCAATATTTACAAAAGCTATGCCCTCCAAGAGCTTTCAGTGGTGACCAATTTGAGTGCACCTGTATTTATCTTCAAGTTGATTAGGTCAGATATGTCCAAGCTGCCATTTATTTGGCATTAGAAATGAGATTTATTAGGTAGTAACCCACAGACAGAGGCAGAGAGAGAGAGAGAGAGAGAGAGAGAGAGAGAGAGAGAGAGAGAGAGAGAAGAGAGAGAGAGAGAGAGAGACAGACAGACAGACAGAGACAGACAGACAGAGACAGACAGACAGAGGCAGACAGACACCAGGAGAGAGGGAGAGAGACAGGAAGGCAGACAGAGAGAAGGAAAGAGAAAGAGACAGGGAGACACAAAGTGAGATAGATAGATGCATGTATAGGTAGATAGATAGAGAGAGGGAGAGAGAGGGATATATATGTTATTGTTTGTGCTGGATGTCCTGTGGTCATGTTGAGAGAGTGAGAAAGAGAGAGACAGAGACATACAGAGACAGACAGAGACAGACAGTCTCAGAATGAGAGACAGAGGGAGAGAGACACACACACAGCATATGTATACATGAAGGTTTATGGTGCTTGGCCCATATTTTGTCAGTTGTTGACTTATATGTATATGTTGTTATAGAAGATCTATATATGTTATTGTTTGTGCTGGATGTCCTGTGGTCATGTTATTTACACAATCTAAGCCCTGAAGTAAACAAGGTGTTTGTGTGTACAGTGATTACTCTGTTATCATGTATATGAAGTACAGGGAATTACCTTCTATAGCAGTCTTGGGCCCTTTAAATACCACTTAGACAATAACGCATCATGCTCATAGGTAGAGAGAGGACACACAACAAAAGGCGCCACCAACCTTTAGCGCAAATCTATGATCTAGAATCAAATATCCTTTGTTAAAAATCTGATATAATGGTAAAGATGAACGATGATTAGTTTGAGCCGACAGTTTCTTCACGAGCGGGCAGGACCCGTGAGTGAAGAAACAGGAAGCTCAAACTAATCAGAGTTCATCTTTACATTTATGTCAAGGTGTTTGGGTGGATAATTATTCGTTATTTGATCAATATAATCCATAATTAACTCCTATTTACCCATCTTCTTCGCGAAATCCTGACCGCCGCCATTTTGAATGTTTACGTTTCAAAAATGCTGCGCATGCGCGGTGGACCTATGACGTCATCGTGCGGATTTCCCGCGGGTTATTTAACGCAGGGGTTCAATACGGTGGTTCAGTGCTTTCTCTATAGAACTACGATATTCACCTTGACACAAGATATAATACATTAGCAGCCCTAAAATATGTCAAACTTGGTCTACTGCTAATAAAGAGCTTTTGCTGTTGAATCTGAGATTTGTGATTAGGGTTAGCCAACAGACCTCGGAATGCTTATGAATTCTGATGATCTATTACAACAACACTGAGAAAAAAGATCTTACTCCCTTGAGTCTAGATCCAGACTCAGGCAGTGTCGCCAAAATGGGTATGATTTGAGACTCAGCCTGATCCTTGCATGATACTCAGGCAAAGCCAGAGTATCACCCCAGGATCAGCCTCAGGATCTGCCAGCATATCATTCAAGGATCAGGGTGAGTCTCAAATCACACTCATTTTGGCGACATTGCGTGGAGTCTGGATCTAGACTGAAGTGAGTGAGATGATTTTCTCAGTGAAGGGATGTATTACCCATGATGCCTTTCGGCCCTCCATAGATTGACATGATGCACCAATGCTGCATAGCAGAACTTCCTTATTGCATCCTGCTCTCCTGGGGTACATTCAGTAGCTTTATAATCTCACATGTTAGGCGCAGGAATGTGGTTGTCTATATGCATGTAGAAAAAAATGTATATCACTCCAGACGATTCCAGTCTCCAACATTTTACTGTCTAGTTTTCTCTGATTGTTTGGTTTAGGGAACGTGTACACCTTTATATGCCTACATTGCGTTTGCACACAAATACCCATGCAGTGAAAGGCTCATCTCCCATATAAGGCGCATCTCCAGGTTAGGCCCACCCTCTTAGAACCTCATTTTTATAACTGCACTGCTTTTCTAAGGTGGTTCATTGTCAGTTTGGCTGATAGATTCAGCAGTTATAGCTTAGAGAATAAGACTGGCAGGGTTGATTATGAAGACACAGGGAACCCAGAATACACCACTACCGGAAGTATGGTGTCCGGCCTCCTTCTGATAATGTCCAACAGGAAACGGAAGTAGATGGTAACTATGGCGACAGACAGGGGGCGGTCAGAGTGCAGTCTTCAAGCAGAGGTATCAGTAGCTGGTTACATGGTGCTATAACTATGATGATTGAATTAGAGATGTGTGCTTGGAGATCGAACATTTATCATACCATCTGTATGCACCCAGGTTAAAGAAATATCCTGGACCCCCTAACCCCTTACATGTATCCTGTATAACCCTTTAAGGGCGGCTGATGCATTAATGCATCATGCCCATTGATCGTCATGATGCACCAATGAAGTGCTGGTGAGACTGCTCACCAGTACTTCATTGGAGCATCATGCTGACCATCCGGGAGTTTATGTAGCAGTCCCGTAGGGTCGGCATGATGCTCCAATGAAGTGGCAGTCTTGCCAGCTCTAAATTGGTGCATCATGACGTCAAAATGGGCATGATGCACTCCTGCATTAGCGGCCTTAGACTGGCTGATTTTATTATGAGATAATTGAAATAAAATGGGAAAATTGAAAACATTTCTAGTGAATCTATTTCTAGTGCCCAGCAGAGGAGGAGAGGCATGGAGGGGGTATAGTGGGGTTGGGAGGAGAGCTCTGGGACTGCAGCCAGTCTACAGCGGCCTTCAAAGGGTTAACCCTATCATGCCTATGTTGGCTTCAATCCTTTAACCCTTGGAGGACCACAGGAATGCAGGACCACCCAAGGTGAAGCTGCCCAATACAGGCCGTGAATTATATCCACCTTTTCTATCTACACTTCTGTTGCACCTCAAGGCTAAGAGTTCATTAATACATTACAGCATACTCATAGACATTCCTCATAGATTCATTCATTCATAGATGCGAGCACTGCTGTGTCGGGCAAGCAGCATATAATTACCTGTCTATCTATTTGGACAAGCAGCTTGTCCAACTTAGAAAAGAAAGGACTCTTTCCCTGTCTCTGTCTCTTTATCTCTGGCTCTGTTTCTTTCTCTGTCTGTCTGCCTGTCTGTCTCAGTTTCTCTCTGTCTGTCTCTACCTGTCTGTCTTTCTCTCTCTGTCTGTCTCTACCTGATTGTCTTTCTCTCTCTATCTGGCTCTATCTGTCTCTGTCTGTCTGTGTTTACTAGAGCTATACTGTGATCGTGTCTGTCAGACGGACCCCATTAGTCTGTGTATATTACAGACAGTATCACCACCTACTGCCCCCTAGTGAGTAATACACATTGCACCCCACATGTTCAGACGCAATGACCCCATAACGACAGACATAACACCCCACATGCACAGACGTAATAACCCCATAGCGACAGACATTGCACCCCACATCTTCAGACACAGTAAACCCATAACAACAGATGATTGCACCCCGTGTATTCAGTAACTGAGACAGTTAATTCCAATTTGAAGATTGCCTGATAGCCCTTGCGATAAGCTTCGATTTGCACCCAGTCCCGTGTCTCTAAGTTCAACGGTTCACGGGTTAGAGCAAAAACAAACAGTTCTTTGACGGGCCCCATCACGCAGCGGAGGCACTTTTTCCCAAATAGTCCTACAGTGAGCAGATGAAGCCTGCATCATGTAGGTGCAAGAGTGAATGCCCACTGAGCCATGATCCAGTGTCCACCCCTAATAGCACAGCCAGAAACTCATATTTTGAATAGGGACTCTTTTACGATACTTCCGCTAAAACTTTCAAAACTAAATATCTCAGCAACCGCTGGTCCGATCGCCTTGATCTTAGGTGCGTTTCGAAGCCCATGAAAGCTACTTTCTTGTTTAGTCATTTAATGAAATATATTCTTGAATAACAATATGACCCCACTATATTCAGACATTTTAACCCCATAATGTACATATGTACATGTATGAAATGTGCACCCCACAATGATCGATTGTACCCATTACCCAACCCCACAGTGCCCAGACCAAATTTTTCCGCACAACGTAACTCTCGTCTGTCGGGCTGTCTCTCTCTCTGTCTCTCTCTCTCTTTGTCTCTCTGTCTTGTTCACTTTCTCTGTCTGTCTCTGTCTGTACTGAATCTAACAGGGATCCTCGTAAAACTGAACAGTGAAGCAGCGTAATCGTATTGCAGTGAAGCAGTGTAGTTTCATACAAGAAGCCCCAGGTGGCAGTACGGAGGTACAAGGAATCTCTGTGAGAATTACGATGGATGTTTGGTAACTTCGAGACAAGGATTCTGTCCTTATTTTGACGACATTTTCTTACAGTGTAAAAGGTGCAGCAAATACAGTAGTGTATTGACAGTGTCCACAGTACTGACTGAGGTCATCCAATATCTCCTACTGATATGTACATTTACTTCCCTGTCT
Organism: Acholoe squamosa; assembly: GCA_949317995.1. Lineage (NCBI taxonomy): Eukaryota > Metazoa > Annelida > Polychaeta > Phyllodocida > Polynoidae > Acholoe > Acholoe squamosa. Next base: position 4,058,529 of record OX439050.1, on the reverse strand, counting down.
TTGAGATATAACAGATAATTGCCTGTAAGATTAGGGAGTGACAAGTCATCCTTTAACCCTTTAAGGTCCGCTGATGCATTAATGCATCGTGCACCATTGGTAATGCATGACTACAGCCCTACCACGTGACTCACCAGGCCAATGACCGCTGTGTGGTCCTTTCAGCCAGAATGTCAGATGCATCACTATTCCTATGATAGGGCGCACATTTGGAAGAATCACAACAGTTGGTATTAAGATGGTTTAGACTACTCTGAGGGTGCAGCAATGTTGTTTTGTTCTCAAAGTCCACCACTCCCTTGTTAATACGTGGGCAGTCAGTCTGTCGTAGGTAACTCCTTATCCATGTTGACTGATAAATCATGCGTATAGCGGGGTATCCCCATGACATCAAGTTGGTGTAGGAATCTTACATATCATCTTCTTTAACCATTTAAAGTCTGCAATCTATTTTATCAACACAAGATCCCTCCATTGAGGTTCATGTTCTTCATCGCGATGCGCTGATGCAGTGGCGGCTAGCCCAAACTCACCAGCACTGCATTGATGCATCATATTGGGCCGAGTACACATGTAAATCAATCTCTTTAAATCCCTACCATATGCCACAGAGGGGTTCCAGAACTTCTAATATAGTTTTTTTTCCATTCATACACAAATAATTTAAGAGGTATTGCATCCATCCGGCAATAAAATCAAAAGCCTTTAATATCGCACCACTAAGGATTTTTTTTGGATCAATTTAATATCTTTTGGAGTCGTTACTAAATTCTGCATATCACATACATTTACTTTAATTGCCAGGTCTGCATTTACGTATTTTGACTAGGAAGGCCATACATCGATAAAGTACCATGCGGCTCTTACAGGGTTAAATCCCCGGGGTTAAATCAGCTTTTTAAGAATGGTCCAGTCCCAATATTACTTCCTAGACTGATAATGAACAAGTAATTAATGGATAATTCATGATGTGTTTGTGTTATCAAAGGATAATTAAACGAGGACACAGCCCGAGTTTAATTATCCTTTGTTAACACGCACACAAGTCATGAATTATCCATTAACTACTTATTTTATTACACGAAAACAATAAATAATCAATAGAATAAAGATAAATTCAATTGCGGCACAGGGACTGACGAGAAGTGGATGGCTAGAACCAGGTCTCTACAAGTCAATGATATGATATAAAGCCCGGAGAGGTCACTCACATGTGACCCCCTCCCCCCATCCCTACCTCTCTGACAGCTTGCAGTACTGTGCGGCCTGGTTATGGGTCAAGGTGCTGGACGCGTTCACACTACACTACTGCTGGGTGGCTTTATATCAAAGAGACCTAGTTCTAGCCAACCACTTCTCATCAGTCCCTGTGGCGCAATGCATAGGGAGTTGGATTTGGGATGAGTAGGGTTTGGGTTCGACCCCTGCCCTTGGCAATAGAATTCTCGTAGTTTTTATCATGTAACATATGACATGTAAGGTGTCCCTCTTATCCATGGATAACCGCACTGGGTGCCTGATATCCTTGGATAACTGCACACCTTACAATAGTCATGATGCATGCATCATGCCATACAATATCGATAGTTATGTACATGGAAATATCCAGGAAAAGCACTCAGAATCACAGAAATCGTGTAATAATAAGAGAGTAATGAATGGCCTAACGGGCACCTCATTCAGTGTATTGTAGGATATCGTAACTCGTGGCCCACGGCCACTCGTTACAATATCCTATGATACACTGAATGAGGTGCCCGTTAGCCCATTCCTTACTGTCTTTATTACATGATTAATCAATAAAAAATCAATAAATAATCAATAGAATATCAATAAATAAAGTGAAAAAAAATTGTTCCCCTTCCACGGGACACGAAGCCTGCCATAGTGTGTGTACACAATCGGTACACACACCTCGGCGCCCGGCAGCAGTCATCGCGGAGAGGTACAGTGGAAAAAAATATAAGCCCGGACCGGGACTCGTCCTGCCTACCTCTAGCAGCTGAGCGCAATACGCTAACCACTAGACCACCGGGTCTCACACCTCGGCGCCCGGCTTGGCATGGTTTGGTTTGAACGCGTCCCGCAGTCGTCGCCATTATGGAAGTAGCAGCAGTAGTGCTGGGGAGGGGTAGGTGAAAACGCGGACAGCTACTAGTGGCATTCTAACCAAACAAACACACACTGTTTCTCATCAGTCCCTGTGGCGCAATGTATAGGGAGTTGGATTTGGAATCAAGAGACTGCAGGTTCGACCCCTACCCTGGCCATTACAAGTTTGTAGGTTTTAACATGTAACATATGACATGTTAGGACATGTAACATGTAACATATGACATGTTAGGCGTGCCGATATCCAGGATATCAACACTCCTAGGACAGGTATCAGAATGGGAATATCCAGAAAAAGCACCCAAAATCACAGAGGTCATGTAATAATCAATGATATACAACTCTGGTTTCTGTTTGATAAGGTCGTCCACTCTGCTGTGTTAACTCTTTGAAAGGCTGATGGCACATTAATGCATCATGCCCATTGGTCGTCATGATGCATGAATGCAGCCCTGGTGAACCCATGCATCATGAGGACCCTACGGGGTTAATTAGGGGTGTGGATGGGGGGGTCCCCCATGTCATATGTCGATTTTAAAAAATGGCCATGTCACCATGTCAATTTTAAGAAATGGTCATGTCACCATGTCGATTTTAAGAAATTGTTCATGTCACCATGTCAATTTTAAGAAATTGTTCATGTCCCATGTCACTAAGCCTAAAATAGCCCATGTCGCCATGTCGATTTTAGTGGTCCACACCCATTTAATTACTCCTAGAGGGTATGCATGATGCTCCATTATAAAACGGCTGGCAGTGCTCTGCTGCACAATAGAAGTGACCTTGAGTGCATTATAGGAATACAGTGCACGGCTGAGCAAGGTCACCATAGTTGTTAACCAGTCAGGTACCCTTAATTCTTCTATATATACCTTGATTGGGTACTTAATTGATTGGAATGAAATGTAAAATGTTTTATAAAGACAATAGACAACTCCTTCTTCACATCTTGACTGCCTGTTGTCCTATAATGCACGAATGCAGTCTCGATGTGAAGAAGATCATTGTCTATTCTCTAAATAAAGTGCTGGCGAGCAGACTCGCCAGAACTTCAGGCGATTACATACCATACATGTACAACTTCTTCCAGTTTATATCTTGTGTATCATCATACTTAATTTCATTTTCCTTTCTCTTTTACAGGCAACAAGTCCACCTGTTCAAGTTCCCCCTGTCCCTAATGGAGGTAGGTATACAGATTATGACTCATATTTCACTAGTTTAACCCTTTGACCCTTAAAGGTCACTTAAAGGTCAGATAATACATTGCAATGTTCTACAAATTGTCAATTAGAAACCCTGGTTTATACCCTGGGGAATATTTTTAAGCCGGCTGTAAATTTTTGCAGCTTTGCGACAGGAATTTGACATGTGGGATTGTAAAAAACTTTTACATCTTGATAAGTGCCAAAAAATCAGAATTCCCATAAAAATGTTAGGGTAGGGCCAAAATAATTAGGATAGGTACCCTGAATACAACATTTTTTCTTAGGCCCTATGACATTTATCTACCGTGGAACATCCTCCTGACTGAAGGTTAGATTAATGAAAATTTAAACACTCGTAGGTTCAGTGTTGGCCAAGGAAACATGATGTTGATATGTGTACTTGTACCATTTTAATTAAGCATTGCGGCTGGTGCACTCCGATGGCTGTACGACAGAAGGACGTTTAGAGATTTACTTACGACACTCATGGGGCACAGTGTGTAATGACCAATTTGATGACATCGATGCCACTGTAAGTAGCTAATTCGTCATATATTAACCAAGTTGTGTTTTTGTTTTATTCTATCTATAAGAACTAAGCCCTCTCCCCAGACAACTGTAGATTGAGTGCCAGAAATGTTAACTTTCATCTGATCGAGTGCCGATCGAGGCTATTTTCCTCATGAGCTGGATCAGCCACTGTGATCACAGCCTACTGCACAGGCAGGTAGTGCAGTCAAGGTTTACCCTCCCAGTGCCCCACTCATGTGCATTCAGCAGCAAAATACATGAGTATTTCAGGATGTTCCTCCTTGACCTACAGTTTAGCACTTCAGAAGGTTAATCAAGAACAAAATATCCAGTACCTAGAGGTGTCCAACTCTCTCCAACTCACATTATTTCATCATATGTCCTATTACTTGAGTGCTCATACCATTAACAAGTGGATAGTATCTACTTAGGTATAACTATATTCAGATTGACCACTGTTCTCTTGTGGTGAAAACAGGACCCCAACCAACCCTCTATTCCAAATATTAAGGACAGGAGGGCCCTCAGAGTGAGAAAGGATGCCTGGAGGCTCTGAGAGAGAGCATAACAAAACCGGGACGCTCAGTTTATACAAGTACCTACCTTAGTGAGTTATGTGATAGACCTTCAATGGTGCTTCATGATGACCATTGGTGTATCATTAATTATGTACTATGCAGTCCCTTTTTAATGGTCTGTCCATCATGATTTAAAATTCAAAGTAGAGATAGTGACACGCTTAATCATATAAAATTCAGTCAATGAATGAGGTCTGTATTTATCGCTGATGTATAACATATACTTGATCTCCTATACCTGCCATGTCCATAACTATAGTTTATTCCCCCCATGTGGCATGTCCATAACTATAGTTTATTCCCCCCATAGGTGGCATGTCCATAACTATAGTTTATTCCCTCAGGTGGCATGTCCATAACTATAGTTTTGAGTTTTGAACAAGTTTATTGGCCAACAATATCATAACATATTGATGCTTTTATAATTATCACCCGGTGTAGCAAAAGAAAAAAAAGTTTATTCCCCCCTAGGTCGCATGTAAATAACTATAGTTTATTCCCCCAGGTGGCATGTCCATAGCTATAGTTTATTCCCCCCAGGTGGCATATCCAAAACTATAGTTTATTCCCCCTAGGTGGCATGTCCATAACTATAGTTTATTCCCCCAGGTGGCATGTCCATAACTATAGTTTATTCCCCCAGGTGGCATGTCCATAACTATAGTTTATTCCCCCAGGTGGCATGTCCATAACTATAGTTTATTCCTCCTAGGTGGCATGTCCATAACTATAGTTTATTCCCCCAGGTGGCATGTCTATAACTATAGTATATTCCCCCTAGGTGGCATGTCTATAACTATAGTATATTCCCCCTAGGTGGCATGTCTATAACTATAGTATATTCCCCCCAGGTGGCATGTCTATAACTATAGTTTATTCCCCCAGATGGCATGTCAATAACTATAGTTTATTCCCCCAGGTGAACTATCCATAACTATAGTTTATTCCCCTAGGTGGCATGTCTATAACTATAGTTTATTCCCCGAGGTGGCATGTCCATAACTAGGTGGCATATCTATAACTATGGTTTATTTTCACCTAGGTGGCATTTTATAACTATAGTTTATTCCCCCTATGTGGCAAATCTATAACTACAGGTCATTCCCTTTAGGTGGAATTTCTCTATAACTATAGTTTGTTTCCCCCTAGATGGATTGCCTATATCTATAGTTTATTCTCCCCTAGGTGGCATTTTTATAACTATAGTTCATTTCCTCTTAGGTGGCGTGTGGTGAGCTGGGGTTCGCCCGCGGCAGTAAACTGGAGATCCGATCAGTCGGCACTGGCCCAATCTGGTTAGACGAGGTTGGGTGTAACCCAGAGGATACACGACTCCTTAATTGTGCACACAACCCTATTGGGTCTAACGACTGTGGACATGGTGAAGATGTCTATATCGCCTGTTTTAGTAAGTACTATAAGATACATTTGAATCAATATCTAGTATGCTTGACTGAGGTTTCAGAAGATAACTTTTATCTTTTTATTTATACAATTGGTCCTTTGAAATGATAATACCTTTTTATAAGCAACAACTACTTATACTTTCCGTTTTCAGATGGCACGCGTAAGGAATACTGCCCAGGTAAGTGTTGTAGAAAGATCTTAATTTTAAAGATTCAAAACTTTACCTTTTGGTTAGGCTCTGGATGTATTTTTTCAAACTTTATCTCTATCAAAAGAAATGATATAAGGAGCTCAACTCCCCTAATAGGGCCACAGCCTCCTTCTGCGGACCCTGTTTCTTAACTTCCAAAACGCTATTTTCTTCAGTGCATAATCAAGTTCTTAACCAGCAGAATTCATGATGTGTTTAAAACTGCATGTCTCTTCACCATATGGTACACTGATAGAGTGCTGATGCATGTACTTCCCAGCACTTCATTGGTGCATCATGCCGACCTGTGGTGAGTGCATCAACCCTAAAGATTAGGCATGATGCATTCATGCACAATAACTTTATAATGATGTGTATTATGTTACATTTCCAGGTTCCAGTACACATGATGTCGTAGAAGGAAGTAAGCAAAAACTATGGTTTTTATGTATCTCGGTAAAAGCTTCTGTATATTAATACACCGATTACAGTAATTTAGTAAGGGAAATAAAATGAATGGCTCTTTAATTGCCATTTTCCAATTTTCTGTCGGGTTTCAGTTCGGTTCAAGATTTTGAACAGGTGTTACTTTGCTTAGAATATTTAAAAAGTAGTGATACAAACATTTCTTCCAATGTTCTCTCTATAACTTCTAACTTTATGTTATTCAGATCTACGACTGGCAGACGGTACGTGTCCAGATGAGGGACGACTGGAGATATTCCACAGTAACGTATGGGGGACCATCTGTGATGATGGGTTTGGTAAGTTAGAAAGCTTAATTTTTTCATGTTTGGCCAAAGCTCAACAGAAATGTTATTTTCTAATGCCAAATCTGTAGGAGGACTCTCGTATAGTCAAGTATATATACCACAATTTACACCTACCATGTTCATTCTAATAAGCGCACATGCTCTAATAAGCGCACACCCCTCCTTTTTGGCCCCCACCTGGTGTAAAATCGGTCAAATAAAGTGTAAAAAAAAATCAAGATTTTTAAGACCAAAACAACGATTTTAGGCTTTAGGGGGTGCGCCTATTAGAATTAATTCCTCTAATAAGGTTTAGAGCATTCAAAAAGTAATTTTCTGCACATGTGCGCTTATTAGAACGAATACGGTATATTTATTTTATCCATATATTTCTTCATTCATTTCATTAGTTCATTTTCATCAATTTTGTTAATCTATCAGAAGCGGAGGAGGCAATTTTTTTTTGGGTCTAATTATTCATTTTTATATGTTAATTTACATATCTGTTTTCATCAATCTAATTATTAACCAGACAATAAGAGGCTATCTATTTTACATGAGCTACTTGTAACTGTGATGTTCATTTACTATTTGTTCATTAACAGGCCCAGAAGAGGCTACAGTTGCATGTCGTGAGTTAGGGTTTGACAGCGGTGTCGTGATGAAGGCGCCGTCCCCCGGTACCGGTACCATATGGTTAGATGATTTAGCCTGTAACTTGCAGCACGAGTCTATAGCACAGTGCGGCGCGTTACGATGGGGTAGAGAGGACTGTAGTCACACAGAGGATGCAGGAGTACACTGTTTTAGTACGTATCTTATACTTCAACCATTAACCATAATATAGGGATAAGAAGACCATAGAAAATAAAATCAGTTTGTATTTGTTTAAGTTGAAATAAATTGGTTTGTATTTGTTTAAGTTATCAAAGTCCATATGCTTTAAAGTATTAAAATGAGAACTTTTGGTGTGACTCGCTGCCTATTTGGCCCCGCCGGCTCTTCATTGGGCCATCTTGACTAGACTATGCTGTGTGAATGCGGTCCGACAGGTGAACTAAACAGTTAACTCTCACTGGAACAAATAAATAAATCCCACATAAGACAATGCCCCCCCCACGGAATAAATCAATAACCTATATTAGGCCTTAAATTTTCAAAAGCCAAATTACACCTTAAATCTTAAAAAAAGTTTTTTTTTCTCTCAAGTTAATGTTTTCATTTTTCAGATTCTACAGCAACAGTTGACTGCCGTGAGTTCCATCTTCATTTTATTTTCATTATTTGTATGGGTCATCAGAATAATCATGAAATAAATATATGTTACTTTTTAATAAATCAATGATTTGAGATCAAAATGATACTTTGGCATAGAACACCAAATGTAAGTTTACACATATTTTTTCAGATGGTCAGAAAATTCCCGGTGACGGAGGTGAGCATTTTTCCTCTTTTTGTGTGTCTATCAGGTTCATCCTTTTTCATAATTCAGTCACTTAAGTATTGTTCTATGTTATCTTAAGGACACTCATCATGCACAAAAAGTAGCATTGAAACCATATGATTTTACATTTCTATCTTGATTAACACATGCCAATGGACATATTTGTAGTTTTTGAAAAAAAATTGTTTGTCCAGTTTGGGAATTATTCACCAAAGTTCCTCCAAAATCCCAAATGTCTAGCTGTTAGCCCATTGGACTCAATGCTAAAGCATCCTACAAAAGATGGCTAGTACTCAAGAAAGTAGTGTTGCTATCCCAACTTTTTATTCCACATTTCAATTACACATCATATAAGGAACAAATATTTTAAGTTACAAGAAAATCCTTTGTCAATTAATTTTTGGGTCCCCTACAGCCCTTGTCCTTAAGTTGAATACGACAGCCCCATAGGTTTGACCAAGAAGCTCTGTATCACACCCCCCAGTGTGATAACCCTTCCCATATCACACTGCCAGGTAGATCATTGCAAATGGTCACATTACTAATGAAGAACTGATAATTAATACCAAATAAATGAATTTTTGACAAAAATTTCTGACAAAAATAACTTGGCTTCACCTCGTGTGATAACCCTCAGTGGGGACCAGTTCTCGTGCACCTTTGTCTATTTATCATATTGTCACGTATAAGGTGCACCCCTGACTTTGCCTGTTTCCACACTGGGGGTATATTTTATGGTTTATAGTAGACTGGAAAAAGTAAGGTCTCCACACCTTGGTTAAAGTTCTAGACCCTTGGTTATAGAGACAATTAGACAATTATGGTAAGGGCAACAAATTTTGCGGATTTTTAAAGATTTTTTTTCATATTTTTCATCTGTTTGTCTAATTTCTTCATGATGGTCATCTACGGGCCTAAAGAATCTGACACATCTGTCTATATGCACTTATACTAATTTGAAAAAAAGAAGAAAAATATCAAACTAAAAGCTCATTCAATACCATTTCAGCGCTGCGGTTGATGGGTGGGGAGTGTGAGTATGAAGGACGGCTGGAGATCTGGCACTCCCATAGATGGGGCACCATCTGCGACGTCGACTTCGACAATACCGATGCCGGTAGGATAAACCAACTTAACATTACACTCAAGTCTCCTATATGAATCATTTTTACTTTTTTATCTTAAAAAGATTGGTTTGATTATTCTTGAATTATCCTAACATAGTTATGTACTTTTCTTAGAAATAACAGGGATCTAAAAAAAAAAACAATGAACAAAAACTCTTGACTTGAATATCTTATAAAAGCTCTCCTTACGCCTGCTTCTAATATTGACTTGCAGAGGGTTATCATATATATCATTATTTAAAGTAAGATCTTCAATTTTCAGTTGTTGGTTTGAGGAGGCACAGAGTGTGAACAGACGAATATATGGACTCGGGCACGCTGTCCTAAGATGCGGCCTATTTATTTAAACAAAGAAAACACAGAAAAAAGAAAATTAATGTCCAGCTAACAGCCAAAACAGCCCAACCACTCACAGCATACCTGAATCATGTGTGTGACATCACAACATGTGACCTGAGGTGCCTCAGTAGTACACCAGGTTTAGTGACAGTGCCGAGCCCATATGTCCCACACACTCACCAATACACCATTCAACCAATGTTTGGTTGAATGGTAACATTTCTTTTATCTATTTGTTTTTATTTATCTTTTTTCCCCATTTGTTTTCTATTCTTTTAGATCTATCTGTTTTCTTTTTTCTCTCTGTACTGTTTTCAGTCAAAAATCTCAAAATTTGCATTTTAATTTCAGCTATTGCCTGTGTGGAGTTGGGGTATAAACATGGGTGGATCCATACGGCGCCGGCAGCTGACTCGAGCTCCCAGATATGGCTGAAGGGGATGAACTGCACGTCTAATGATGCGCGACTCGCGGGCTGTATGCACGCCCCGTGGGGCAGTACGTATGGGTGTGATCACAACAAGGATGTCGGCGTAATATGCTCCAGTAGGTTTTATTGCTGCTTCAACCCTTAAAGGACTGCTGATGCAGGAGTGCATCATACCCATTGGTTGTCATGATGCACCAATGAAGTGTTAGCAAGACCGCTCGCCAGCACTTCATTGGTGTCATCATTCATATACTCTATCAGTATAAGCTGCTGGAATAATTCATGTTTGATATCATTTCATCCTTATTCACTGATCTGACTAATATCACTTACCGTAAACTCCTGCCTAGAAGATGCGCTGCGCGTATAAGACGCACCCCAAACTTAGCACATGCATTTTCCCGTATAAGACGCACATTTTAATGCTGATATTTGTAAGATTAGTACATTTCTATAGAAAAATTACCCCTCGTATAAGACGCACCCCAAACTTGAGAGAAAGCTATAAGACTCCCCAGCATTTTGTTTGGCGTAGAGGACGCGTCTTATACGTGGGAGTTTACGGTAGTTGTTACTCACCAATGGGCATGAGGTCCTGCTGGTGAGACTCCTCGCCAGCACTTCATTGTCACCGTTATCATCCCGATAAACATTAATATTATTATGGGTATTTGAAATTCATTATGACCCTTCTCTGTCTTGTATTTATTGTTGAATTTCTTTATTGCAGACACCACTGAACGCGTCAACTGTGGTAAGTAAACCTTATCATGCAAGCAGATAAAATATTGTCAAGAGACAACAGTATTCAACCTCCAACAATAAGCTTGTGATAAATTTTCTATGAGAATCTAATGGTTGTGTTCTGATATTCTCCCTACTAAGTTCGTTCTTATAAGGCCACCTTAACCCTTTCACCCCTCATGTCAAATCATACAAATAAAGAGAAAAAAACCCAATAAAGATAAGGAATAGATAGATACAAAATGGGTGGATGGGGGTGAACTGATGAGAATTAATTCTTGTATTTATGGTTTTTAGCATCTAACAATTTCTATTTCGCACTGGTGCACTTATTAGCGCGGTGACTCTAAGTCCTACTAGTGAGACTTGTAGACTAGTCAATGATTCAGAGTCGCCACGGTGTAAGGGATAGGGGAGCCCTGATTTCTATTTTCGTTCACTGTTCTTCTCCTATGGACTATTTTGGCACAATATTGAGGCATTGTTATCAGCATATGGTCAATTGCACTGAGATGGGCAAACCCATTTTTCCCATGGGAAGTAGGTAAACGTGACTAATAAATAAAGTTTATTGACATTTTCTGTTTTCATTAGGTGGGTATTGTCATGATATTGCTTGCAAACCATGGTTTTGCCTATGTATGATTGATTTCTAATTCAGCAGACTGCAATGCAGAGGCCTTTTTATGGATATTTTGAACGCTTTTTCATAGGGCCTCGGATGTTACGAAGCAAAGTAAAAAGAAATAGTATTAGAAATCAATAATAATTTGAATTATTCATTAGCCCATGATATTTGGCATGAGATATAATCACTTTAAGACTTATCTTCCCTATCTGCTAGGAGTTATAGCTTAAAACTTTGTGGTGTGGGTACAGTGGAACCGTACGTGCCACACATTACATTGCATTATATTAGATAAAAAACACCATATAGCTGAGATTAAAATAGGTAAAATAAATGTCTCATGTGTCTATTTTCAGATAGAAAATAGAAGAAATGCAGGTATCAAACATGTAATCTGCTATTCTGATTGGTGTGAATTAAAGTAGGTTTGGGGTAGTTTTAGAGGAACCATACGTGCCACATATTTCAGATCCCCATGAATTTAATACTTCATGGTATAAACCTCTATTGTTCTCAAACTTTTCTACTTATATAAGTTATTAGTTACAGGAATTCAAACAAAATTCCACCAGCTGATTTTGATAATAGACAATGAAATGTGACAGGGAACCGTACGTGCCACAATATATATTATGCCTGAAACATCCTGAATTAGGAAGGTTTGTGGCCATGCCAGATTACTAGTGTAAAAGGACAATGCCCAACATCATACAAAAATGATATTAAATTAATTTGTTCACCCAATGGTTGAAAGATTATTTCCAAGAAAATGAGCCTATTTGGACCATAATCCCATAGGAATCAATGCTAAATAATGGATTTGACTCTAAAATTAGCAATTTTTCATATTAGTGTTCCCAATTTTCAGGGTAAGTCCCTCAGTGCACCAGTATTTTGGACACAAAATTTCAAAACAATCCAAGCAGTTTAATTTTTACCCCTTACTGAGCCCTATGTGACCCCAGTTCACTGCAATTGACCATATGTATGTACTAATGGTAGATAACTTGTTTTTGTGATATATGTTTAGTTTGGGTTTTATGATTAGATTAGACATTTCAGCTCCTTGAGCTCTATGGAAGATTAGCATAAGACAAAATTAAGATTCACCAATACATCTCTGTAGGCTTTATCTGATAATTCTGTGGTCTGAAATTGCTGTATATATGTACTAAAGGTTTCATCTCACGGGGTTATGGTACATTTGGATCATATTTTCTGTATTTGAAGAAGATATTTACTGTTTAGAATCTCTATAAATCTCTATGGAGAGACAAATGCTAAACTTGGTGTACCCTGTCTACAGAGGGGAGGGTGTTACCAGTTTGGTGGGGAGGGGGGTGTGACCAGCTGTATGCTGTTGGGGTTGGTAAGACTGCCACACACAACCCTAGTCATTCTGGGGTCCTTGGTGCATATGGTTCTGGGTCATTGAACATGCCCACCTCTACCATTTGTAGTGGTCATCTATGGGCAGGCAGAACTTCTCGGTAGTAGACCTAGTAGTACAAGGCAGCACAAGAGTTACAGGGTGAGCCAGATGGTACAACCTTTAATTGCCTTTGAAGTTAGCTTTCCTATTATTCTATCACTAGACACAAGATTACAAGTTGCCGCGCTATGTCTCACAGGTCTATTCTCTACTATTCTATTAAAATCTACAACACTACGGTTTTATTAAAATGAAGAAACTTTATTGGTTGGAAGCGGGTCTGGAGCTGGTTTCTGGTGACATGCACTGATAAGAACTGATAACATGGGACCAGCATGTCCCTGGAAGTGGGTGTTACCCAGGGACAAGGTACCCATCATGGTATGTCATTTCAATGGGTTTTACCTAAACCAGCGAAATTAAAAATGGTGGACCCACTGGGTGTCCATACTGTGCCCTATATAAAGGGCCACATGCTGCAGCTTACATGTTGGGGTTTTTACAATAATTATCCACATTTCCCTTTCCAGCTGGGGAGTCGGTCAATCACAGGGATGGAGGTAGGTGTATCAACATCTTTAATTTATTTTTCAACAGTTTCAGCATTTAAGGGCCTATAGTACATTGATGCACCATGCTGATTGGTTGTCATGATGCATGGATACAGCCCTAGTACAGACATAGGACTATGGAGTAGTGGTTAGCATGTCATCTTCAGAGACCCAGGTTCGATTCCCAATGGTTCCATGCTACTTCTTGCCTGACATTCTCTGGAATTGGTAATGAATCACTAAACCTGTTTCTTTGAGTTTTATGCATGGTGAAAGTGAGATATTTCAAAATATTTCCGCATATTCAAAATATGTAAGTTAGATAACCATCACACTTGGGGATAATAAGGTAGATTTGGCCCTTATTTTGTCCTGGTCCCATCTCTCTGACTCAATTATTAAGAAAATGGTTACCAATAAACTGGTCTCGGTGAGGATGTTGGAAAAGAATCAGAAGATTGAAGATTCTGGAACTAAGCTACCATCGTCAGAAGTCTAGCTAAGTGATTTTAGGGACATGCATGGTTTAGTTTAGTTCCCAGAGATGATACCGAAAAATCTATGGGCTCATGGGCTCTTGTTTCATTACAGACCTTAGACTGAGGGATGGTGAGTGCCCGTCGCATGGTCGTCTTGAGGTGTACCACTTAGGACGTTGGGGGACGGTGTGTGACGACAGCTTCACGGACGATGCTGCCGCTGTATGTATGACACTCGCTGTTTAGACATGTTAGAGATCTTTAGTGCAATAATGCATCACGCCCCAGTATTCAAGTACTAGTTAAACCATGGCATGGCCAGAAAACTATGATTGAATCATTCTTTTTGAGCCAAATAAATGAAATTTTAATCAAAATCTTACTAAACCAACATAAATGTAAATTAGGGGTGTGAAATCTCTGATGGGGGGGGGGGTCTAACATTACATTAAAATTGAAAATATCTTACCCCTTTGCAAATTGTGGATATTTCACTATCACAATGTCAAATATATACCCGGGACACCGTGAAGCCATATAACGCACTTCAGAGAAATTCATTTTCGGCCTTTTACACCTCTGATTATCCCTGTAGGTGGCGTGTCGGCAGTTAGGATACTCCATGGGCTTCATCAGGTCGGCCCCATCAGGTACAGGTATAACGTGGTTGGACAATGTACAGTGTCTGCCCACATCACAGGGACGGCTCGCTGACGCGTGTCGTCATGCTGACTGGGGAATGGAGGACTGTGGACATAGCGAGGACATCGGCATCCAGTGCTACAGTACGTAATATGTCTTTATCCAGTGCTACAGTACGTAATATGTCTTTATCCTTTTATGTGTAGTTTAAAGTGATCCTTTATTGTCAACATGATGGCTGACATGGTTTTAGGAGTTGAAATTGAAATCAAAGTATTTTCTGCAAAAAAGAAGAAAGAAAACCCCTGGGTAATTCTTACTATAAGGGACATGGGAATTTTCAACATAGAGAGAGAGAGAGAGAGAGAGAGAGAGAGAGAGAGAGAGAGAGAGAGAGAGGGGGGTACTTGTATCTTGTTAAAACTCAATTTTGGTGCAGTGTACATTTCTATGTATCTTAAGTCTTTCCGGCATACCTCACCCAGGGGACTCCATGCAGTGTAGATGGAAAAGGTGGAATGATGATGGTATAAGCCTTCATGACTCTTTCTATAGTGCAATCTATTGCAATCTATTGCACCACATACCCTCTGTGTCTGAGGGAAGTATATAAAGGCAGGAAAGTCACTACTATTTGTGTTATTGAATTATTTTCATTTTGAAAATAATTCATTCACATGTAACACCACGCGCTAGAATTTTGTCCACGTCGTACTCAGTGACCCCTAGCCAGTCATAGACTTACCAAGGGTATGGTTAGCACTGTGGTGTATTTATAATTCAATTCAATTGGTTATTGGGAGTGCTCAGCCATGACCAGGCAGTACACACGGCCTCCATAACCCCTTACAGGCAACATGAATTTTTATTAGTCATGCCATACAATAACCCCTTACAGACAGCATGCATACATAGTTCTATGGTAACTATGTTCCTTAACCATAATAAAATAATTCATCACAGCTATGCTGTGAAAATTTCCTTAAAAAAGATCCTAAACTCCTCAAATTTGCGCCTCCTCATATATAACCTTCCCTTCTATTTATAAGTTTAAACTTAATAGCCCTCTTCTTATAGAACTAGAGGAACAGCCCTAAACCCTAATGATACTGTCCCTATTGGTTATATACAGGGGTTTTAACGAATTTGGAATAGAATAGAATTTTGCCCAGCAGGGCTATTAATTTGAAATTGATTCTTATAAGGAATAGAAAAGAAGCTTGCCCCGCAGGGCTATTAACAAGGAATAGAAAAGAATCTTGCCCCGCAGGGCTATTAATAAGGAACTCAATAGAAGCTTAAATTTGAGAGCTCTGCGGGGCAAGATTCTTTTCTATCCTTAATGTATAGCCCTGCAGGGCAAGATTCACTTCTTTTCATAATTGATTAAAACCCCTGTATACAACCAATAGGGACAGTATCATTAGGGTTTAGGGCTGTTCCTCTAGTTCTATTAGAAGAGAGAGGGATGTTATCATGGTTCCTTTTAAAGAAATCATGCATTTTTCAAACCATGATAACATCCCTCTCTTCTTATAGAACTAGAGGAACAGCCCTAAACCCTAATGATACTGTCCCTATTGGTTGTATACAGGGGTTTTAATCAATTATGAAAAGAAGTGAATCTTGCCACGCAGGGCTATACATTAAGGATAGAAAAGAATGGAAAATAACGGAAATTGATTCTTATATGGAATAGAAAGCATGCCCCGCAGGGCTATTAACAAGGAATAGAAAAGAATCTTGCCCCGCAGGGCAACTTATACAGAATAAAATAGATTTTTGCCCCGCAGGGCTATCAAATTTAAGCTTCTATTGGATTCCTTATCAATAGCCCTGCGGGGCAAGCTTCTTTTCTATTCCATAAATATAGAATAGAAGGCTATTCTTATATAGAATAAAAGGTTATATATAACACAAATAGTAGTGATTTTTCTACCTTTATATACTAGCCTCAGACTAGAAAACCACAGAAGAGGTGTCTAAGGGTATGTAGTGCAATAGATTGCACTATAGAAAGAGTCATGAGGTGTTAATCAGGTGAATAGCTCTTGCCTGTCACCTAGGAAGGTTTCCATGTACTACTTACAATACTACTGGCCACATTGCAAAATTCTTTTATACATAAAACACCATTAATATCAAAAGAAACTAAAGGATTAAATCATCTAAAGGATAGCCTCTTGCTACCTCTTCATATTGATTTAAAAATGAGAATTTTAGGGCAGGTATTTAGCGACTTTATAGACTGAAAAGGTGAAAGTGCCTTTTCAGTTGGTCAGGTGCATTCCATTTTTACTTTCTATAGACCATGATAGCAAGATCTAACAATATCTAGAGTTGTTGGAGTCCTGTGGGTGAGGTATGCCGTTTTTCCAGTGAGAGCTTGCTTCTAAAAAAACTTTTATCTTTCACAGATGGGTCAGGTTCCTTAGATTGCAGTGAGTACATACCTTACTTTATATCCTTGTTCCCTCATACATTCATACACCTCAGAGACATTTACTAAAGACTTAATTCATAAATGTGTCTGGAAGGTAATTAGTATTTTGATGCACAATAAAGAAAACTATCAGGATTCCAATCCATCAATGAAATTAGGAAATTCTTGAAGTGCTGTTTGTTATAATTTTGTCTTGAATACATAAGAAGTAGATGAAGTCATATATTAGTTTTGACCTAGCCCAAACCTGTGTAGAGGACGGTGAAAATATCTAGGATCACCGGGACTTGAACCCGGATCTCTGGCATGACATTCCAGCATGCTAACCATTACACCATGACCCCTTGCCTGATATTTCCACCTTCCAACTACACCTGGATCGGTATAGTACACACTTGGGGAGCAGTGATTACCAGGTAACTGGCCCCTGAGGGTCAATCTACCAGGTACGGGGATTTCTGGTCCCCTACACCTGTTTGGTCTATAATTAGCTTTTCAAGATGCCTCTAGCATGTAGACTAAAACATGTATCATTTACTTTTACAGAGGGACAGCCATTCCCACCTGAAGGAAGTAAGTTTCAATCACTATTATCTACAAAGCTTTCCTTTTTTTTAACAACTATGCTACCGAGGCCATGGAATTAAAAGGTGTCAGTGAAAGTCATGAAATGTCATGGCATTTGAAGAAATTTCATTATGTCAGGGATAGTCATGGAAAATGAGACAAAATGGATAATTTTAGCGAGTTTTATTATGATACTAATTACCGACCTTTCCCCTTGATTGAAGAAATATCACGGTGGCTTTAGCCACATATGTCCAAAGTTATGTCAGGAAAATATTAGTTTTTGCCATAGAAAATCATGGAATTTCAGACTGAGAGTTTTATAGGAACCCTGATTTTGTAACTATCAATTAAATTAATTCTTTGTCCATTTGACAGAGCTGCGGTTATCCGACACTAACTGTTCCCACTCAGGGCGTCTGGAGGTATTCCATGCAGGGCGCTGGGGCACTGTGTGTGATACCGGCTTTGACTCTGTGGATATCATGGTAAGTCAGGTTTCCCTTTAATACAGGAGTGCATCATGATGCACCAATGAAGTGCTGTTAATGCATCATATAGACCCTCGAAGAGTGTATCAACCCTGGTGTCTTTCAAGTTCAAAGTTAATCAACCAATCAACATAGAAAGTGGGGAATTCCTATTCACAAACTTGAATGGTCCGATCAAACAAAAAAAAAATCGTCCTGTATAGCTGCCCTGAATTGACTCGGAAGAGAATGTGGCTAAATCAATTGATTAATCAATCAATTCCTCACCACGCCAAATAAATCAACCATCCAATCAAAATTTCACTCATCTACCATTCAATCAAATGCAGATGGGGGGAGGGGCTAAAGCATCATTCAATCAATCAACTGATTAACCAACAATTCAAAATTTTACTCATGAAGCATTGAATCAAACTGAGAAGTGGGTGTTACTAAATCAATTATCCAATCAACTGGCAAATCAAAATTATTCTCACCAAACATTCAATCAGACTCATGATCAGGAGTAGGTAGTGATCAATCAATCAATCAATCAAACCACCAATTATCCAACCATTTTACTCACAAGTCATTTCATGCTCATGCTCATGTTCATACTGTACCCCCCCCCTAGTCAGAAGCAGGTGTGGCTTACTGAATCAATCAACCAGCCAATCAACCAATCAATATACCAATCATCTTATCAATCAATCCTTTACTCATCAGGTGGCATATAGATAGGCGAGTCACCAATCAATTCACCAATCAATCAATCAATCAATACTTTACTCATCTCATCAGGTGGGTCACCAGGATGGCATGATTAATGCATCTGATAATCACGCTCTGGCCTCAGAGCTGAGTCAGAAGAATCAATCAATCAATCAATCAACTGAACGATCAATCAATTTTGTATTTACCAGGTGGCGTGTAGACAGATGGGACACCAGGACTGCACGGCGCATTTAATATATATGGTGCATTTAATGTATGCCGTGGCCTCAGAACTGAGTCAGAATAATCAATCAATCAATCAATCAATCAACCAATACTTTACTCATCTCATCAGGTGGGTCACCAGGATGGCATGATTAATGCATCTGATAATCACGCTCTGGCCTCAGAGCTGAGTCAGAAGAATCAATCAATCAATCAATCAACTGAACGATCAATCAATTTTGTATTTACCAGGTGGCGTGTAGACAGATGGGACACCAGGACTGCACGGCGCATTTAATATATATGGTGCATTTAATGTATGCCGTGGCCTCAGAACTGAGTCAGAATAATCAATCAATCAATCAATCAATCAACCAATGACCAACTTATCAATCGATCCTTTACTCACCGTAGGTGGTGTGTAGACAGATGGGTCACCAGGACGGTGTTCTTGGTGCGTCTGACGTTCACGCTGTGGACTCAGAGCTGAGTCCGAAGAATAGATCAATCAATCAATCATTCAATTGACCAATAAACCAAATTATCAATCAATTGATTTTTATTTATCAGGTGGCATGTAGACAAATGGGACACCAGGATGGTGTGCTTGGTGCATCTGACGTTCATGCCGTGGCCTCAGAGTTGAGTCAGAAGCGGGTGTGGCTGAAGGACCTCGCATGCACGTCGGCACACACCCGGATTACACAGTGCGGCCACAGTCCATGGGGAAGCACAGGGTGCGACCACAACCAGGATGTCTTCATTACATGTAAAAGTAAGTTATGGGGCTTTTTCATTCACTGCTCCAAAGTCTAGATTTATGGAGATTTAACGTTTACTTAAATTTCATGTAACCCTCATACATGCACAGTACGGCCTGAGGGTTTAATCATTCACTGCACCAAAGTCTAGATTTATGGAGATTTAATTTACACTTAAACTTTATATTTATCACAAATGTATGGCTTGGAGTTTTAATCATTCCCTGCACCAAAGTCTAGATTTATGGAAACCTAACTTTAATGGAACTGACAAATAGAGTGTAAAGATAACATTATAACATTTGAAGGTAAAGCTTGAGTTTTTTATCATTTCGGCTTGAATCTGCTCCATGTTCAGGGTATGATATAATAATTTTGTCTGATCGTGTTTGTTTACAGATGCCTCATCAGCGCTGGACTGCGGTAAATAGCTTTCTATACTAGTATAAATATGGGCATTATATCTAACTGACGGTGTCTTAAATAAGCATTGCACCGGTGGTAGTTTCCAATGTAGTAAGCGCTAGGTGTCATATTATCACTGTGTTTTTTTTGTAGTATAATCAAATTCGAATAATTATAGATGGTTCAGACTTTGATATAGGGCCAAACATAATACCGATATATATGTTGGTAAAGGTCCATCATATAAATTTACAAGGAAACAACATTTTTAGGGTGTGACTGTTCTACATATAGATATACCGTATTTCCTCGATTAGAAACCCAGGCTTATAATGATTTCAAGTGGCAAATTGACCAGGCTTATATTTGAGGCAGGCTTATATTATAGGCAGGCTTGTATACATTTCACTTTGTTCCTTTGCCATATTTATAAGATGTTTTGTTTGATTTAAATAAATTTGCAGAAAATTGTCTGATACTGAAACTCATAATACAACACCATGCCCATTTAAATATGTTTACCTAGTCATTTGGTGATTAAATTGTTCATGGAATACATAGATTTTTCATTTAAAAGTCAAATTGTGACTAAATAAGTGATCTCAATTGGATTTCTGTCCCATACCCAGGCTTATATTCGGGGCCCGGCTTATATTAGACCAAGAGCCCCTCTTGACCAGGCTTATAAACGGGACAGGCTTATATTTGAGGCCAGGCTTATATTCGAGGAAATACGGTATCTATATATAGAGAAGGCACACCCTTATTGGTGTGGGGTGGGTAGAATAGTCTGAAATGGAAGATCGCTTCTGCTCAGAAAAAAGCTATGTAGAGATAAATTATCTCTCCAATCTATCTGTCATCTAATGCTTGACATAGATGTCCTTCCTATTCTGTTTTCATTTTTTTTCAAAATATTTAAGAAAAAGGTGTTTTCAGGAGGGTTAAAATCAAAGACTAAATTGATTCTCTGTATGGCCCTAGATTGCCTGCAGAGGTTTCCTGCTGGGGGGGGGGGCCACTCCCTATATGTTCAATAGTAACCATGTGCGTACATGGCCCTTGACTTGGTACCCCTTTTAGCGGGGGAAGATTCAACCAAAATACCTATTGATGGGAATCAGCTTGGAAAAGTGCCTCTCTTGCTGCTGTTAGAGTGCCAGAAGACAAAATCGCAATTTGAGCACCCTTTCAACGGATTTTTCACATAAAATGTACCCCTTTCCCAGCCATGTTTTGAGAATTTTCAGAAAAAGATACCCCTTTCCCAGCCAAAAATGTCAGAGTTTCCTGGAAAATGTACTTCTTTCCCGGCCATATTATGAGGATTTGCCTGAAAAAAAATTTGAGATTTTAAGGAAAAAATATACCTTTTTATATCAAACTCTAAGTTTAGTTCTAATAGGAATATTTGAAAAATTCTTTCACCACTGAAAAGTCCTTTAAAAACATTCCCCTTTTTGCTCAAAAGGACCCCTTACAACGGGTACAGGTGGGTCTGCTCCTAGGGTCCAAAAAGTACCCCCTTTCCTGCTTGTTTGGCACATATCCACAAGTGCCCCCCCCCTGGGGTTTCCTGCCTGCATGGTCCCCCCCCCCCCCCCAAGTACTGCTTGGTCATGGCTCAGCTGTCCCAGGTACCTCTTCTATACAATGCTATAACCATAATAGTCCCACAGGTGCGTCTGGGCCGTCTGCACAGCTTGGTCACGGCTCAGTAGTCCCTGTTCTTAACCCTTTAAAGGCTGGTAATGCTTTGGGGCCCTCGAGGGAATACCACACCCCCCACCCCCATAATATAGCCACAGTATGCTATATTACGCTATGGTTTCAAATTTCACTGCCAATCTTCCCTAGAATGGCAGGCACATCCTTCCAGCAAAACATGTGTTACTCTTAACTACAATATAGTATTGAAGTGTTGTATTTTTAGATTTCTCAGTAGATCTTATTACACATCCATAATTTGTTCTTTACTTAAAGTAACTGTAGAGTGCATACACTAAAGATTTAATTTTGATAATTGTCTTTTTTTTGTGTGGTTTTAGCTGGCAAGGAAATGAACTTTGCAGAAGGCCGTAAGTACATAATCTCTTTTTCTTAATAATTCAGTCCATACAAAAACGTATAGCAACGTTTGTCTGCATTGATTTGGTGTTTGCTGCAGTAAATACCTGAAGATAATTTCATACAAAAATGAAAAACAGGAATGAACTCTTCATCTCAATCATTCAATTCATCTATATATTTAGAATTCTGAGTAAATCTTGCAGTGGCTTACGTTTTAACTTATTTGTTTCTACTAATGATCCAAATTCTGGTAAAAACTGACATATCTTAGTGCAAGAAGGTTGTAACTGCATAACTAAAGTTTTGCAGAGAACGGCAAAAAAAAATTGAATAAGAAAAAAAAGCAAAAGAAAGGGGAAAAAAAATTGCTAAGGCACTAGGCTGGTTTATCTATCAATATATTGCTGAAGTCTTTAGGCCCCCATATCATAGACAGAGCTTCAGTTATTTCATAATAACTACAGGTAGATAACCCAGCTAGCACTACTATAAAGGTCAATACACATTAAAACTGTAGAAATCTCAATTTTGCCAAAATGTCAGTTACAACCTCCTTGCACAAAGGCAGCAATGTTACCCAAGGTCTTACAAAAGCTAGTTTCATTGTGAGTACATACAATGTTGGTTCCTACTTACAGAGCTGCGGCTGGTAGCAGGGCAGAATGTGTCCTCAGGTAGAGTGGAGATCTTCCACAGCGGGCGCTGGGGCACGGTGTGTGATGACTCCTTCAGTAGAACAGATGCCACTGTCGCATGTCGACAACTCGGCTTCCACAGAGGACAGCTGGGCAGCCGGCAGCTGGCTCCTGATGGCTCCGGGCCCACATGGTTAGATGAGGTTAGTTCTTACTTACCTTACATACACGCTTTACGAATAATATGCACTCTCTTTCAAAAGATGAACAGTGTCAATTTTTCTCAATTTCAATTATTCTCAAGATGAGTTTCAAAAGGGTATGCACAGCAAACATTTGTCCATCCCCCTTGGAGGGGTTTGAAAATTTTCCAAACCCCTATTATCTATAGAAGCTTCTGGGCTTATCGCTAAATAGTGTTTAAAATATTTTGTCCCCTCTAAGAGGGGTCTGATATTCTTTTATCCTCCTAAACGTACCTCCCCCTTCCAGACCATTCAGTAAGACCAACTCCCCAGTAGTTTCTAAGCCCTAATGGTTGGCATGAAACTTTTTTTTTGCAGAAAGCCACCCCTCCAAATGGCTGAGGGACGAGAAGTTTCACCAAAGAATGCAAGGAAAGGGTTGGCATGATGCATGGCAGCAGCCCTACACAATGCATGCCTCATATTTTATTTCTCACATACCATACTTTCTGTGTTTTTGTCCAGGTGCGCTGTACACCAACCAACACCAAGTTGATCCAGTGCCACCATAATGGTTGGGGTCGGGAGGACTGCGGCCACTCTGAGGATGTACGCCTTCTATGTACAAGTAAGCATGCCGCCCGATTAAAACCTAACCCTACCCTTTAATTAGGGAATAAGGCACGGGGCATGGCCGTGGGGGCACTCTAGACTGTATTGAGATGTCGTGGCCTATCGATAGGCCCTCAACCACGGCCATGTCCAAATGCCTTATTCCCATTATAACACAGAAAAAACACACATCAGCCAACTAATAACACAGCAATATCAATTGTGAAGGCTAGAGACCATTTTTATCATATTGGGCACAGATACCATAATAAATGCTGGCCCCTCTTCTTGATCACAGTTCATACTAGATATGACCCATTCATCAACCCTGAAAAAAAACTCTTAATTATTATAGACACACTTTTTATATCTCTCAATAAGAGAACTGTGTGCTAATTACATTAAATATGATACATACCAAAAATGTGAATTAGCTCTAAGTGTATAATTTCCTGCAGATGTGACGGAATGTGCGAGTAACCCATGTCAGAACGCAGGGCTTTGTGTTAACGGCTTCAACAACTACACCTGTAGATGTGTGCCGGGCTACGCTGGGGTCAACTGTCAGATCAGTAAGTATAGATTAGTGGGTGCCAGATTAGTAAATACAAATGTCAGATCAATGAGTGTCAGAACAGAGCATCTTGTGTTAACGGCTATATGTACCTGGTTACACTGGGGTCAACTGTTGGATTAGTAAACACGTTAGATTATTCTCAAAGTTACTGAGGTTAAGGACAAATTATCCAGTTATAAATCCATTATAACATTTTGTCATGTATATTACAGATATAGATGAATGTGCGTCCCATCCGTGTGAGAAAGGCGGGACGTGTGTGGATGGTGTAAATGACTACACCTGTCAGTGTGTGCTCGGATACGAAGGCAAAAACTGCTCTACAGGTAAGGCAATGAATTGAGTGAAAAAGCACCATTTTGTTTCTCTTTCTATGTCATTTGTAAATAAACATTGCCTTATGTGATATACGGAATAACCTTGCTACAATTAATGCCCGCTATTTAATTGCCTAATTAGTGTACCTTTTTAGTGCTGTTTGTTATGTCGCTGACTAAACATATTACTAACTTAGTTACACATACCACCACTTGTATATAAGTGCCAATCCTTGCGCTGGCCGACATGTGATGTTAGCACTCAGTACAACATGCTAGAATAAAACCATGATGGAACTATCAGCACCATAATGGAATTCTCAGTAGTTTTCCTATGTACATACTCTACCACTGAATCACAGAATATGAGAATATGACACTCATAAATACCACTTTCTATACCAGATATTGATGATTGTGGCAGTACGCCGTGTAATAATGGTGCATCGTGCAAGGACAAGTTGAACGGGTTTACCTGTACATGTGCACCTGGATTCAAAGGTGTAACTTGTGAAACAAGTAGGTTGTCATTTCTCATCTTAAAATCCTGCATATGCCATAATGGTTTGTTTAAGTGCCAGATCTTTGAATGAATGCCGGCCTTGAAAACGTGCCAGGGGCATAGTGAGCATTCTACTGGGGTCTTTGCTGAATGTCACACCCTGTTCAACCTAATAGACAGAACAAATCTCATTCCAAGACAAAGAAGCACACTTGTATTACAATGATCTCTAACTTTACTGCAATTGTATTACTGGAAAAAAAATCACTCGCAGCTACCCAAGGCTGGCCGACATATAACCAGTAGTAGTGCTGAGAGGCAGCCCTTTTTATTGAGTCTAATGGTGGATTATGGGTTTAAAGTATTTAAGGTTTACCAATTCAATTTGTCTCATGGTAAATATGGTAAAATACCAAGGGGCCATAGAGATAGCATTATGACGCCATATCATAGTGGGACCGTGAAGAATCTTGCAGTTTGGATACCACATTGTAGTCTCCTCTTCAGGTGACATGCAAGTCAGAGACCTTGTATAAATTTCTCCATGCCATGTTTCAGACATAGATGAATGTGCGTCAGTACCGTGCCACGCGGGGGGCACCTGTAGGGATGGTATTAATGACTTCACTTGCACATGTCCACCGGGCTACACTGGCAAGCGCTGCCACATAAGTATGTATATATTTTATGTTGAATAAATCCCAAGGAAGGTACTCAGCCTTGGTTTGGGTACCAACTGTGTGGTACTCATATTTTATATATTTATTTCAGGGCTGTGAAATGTTGTAATGTTATTACCATTTTAAAATGAAAGAGAGCCCCAAAAAGGGAGACTCTTTGAAAAATGGGGGGGGGGCTGCAACTTTTACTTGAATTAGTCTCAAACTATCAATGAGAGCAAAGTTAATAAAAAATATTTACAAGCAGTTATTTGTATCCAGAAATTTAAGAATTATTTATCCCTGATGTAATTCAATAATCATTTATTTCAGACATCAATGAATGCAGATCAAATCCGTGCAAAAATAACGGTACTTGCCTGGACGGTAACAACTGGTACGTCTGTAAATGTCCCCCACCATACGCCGGACAGAACTGTGAAGTCAAATGTAAGTATACTTTCACATATATATGTAATTGTTATATTTCTAATCAGGGATTCCCGCAGACCATAAAATCACACCGCATACATGAGATGATATCTATAGCCTTATCAGCCACATCCTACATTTCACACATTTATAAATGAATCAAACTCTTAGACACTAGAAGTGCCTTTTTAAGGATATCTTGCCCCAAAATCGGCTCGTACCATTTCCAAAAAAACTGGTACATGTGTAAATGAACATGTGAAGTCAAATGTAAGTATACATTCAAATATGATAATATTTGTAATCAGGGTTCTCGGCAGACTATAAGATCACACTGTACTGCATACAGCTATGGAATAGCGATATCAACCACATCCCCCTCTTATTGGCCACATTTCACACACGAAAAGTACCGTAATCTCCCGTGTAGAAGACGCGCTGCGCGTATAAGACGAACCCCAAACTCAGCACATGCATTTTCGCGTATAAGACGCACATTTTAATGCTCAATTTTGTAAATCCAGTACTGTTCTATAGTAAAATTACCCCTTGTATAAGACGCACACCCAACTTTAGAAAATCCTATAAGACGCACCAGCATTTTCTTTGGCCTAGAGGACGCGTCTTATACGCGGGAGTTTACGGTAACACAAAATGTTTTATAACCAAATTAAACTCTTATATACGATAAATACCCTTTTGAAGATATCTTTGCTTCACCTTTAGTGAAGTACAAATAGTAAAGATGAATAATCTCCTTTTGGTTGAAAAAAAAGTTATTTTGAAATAATCTACCTTCTTCAAACCGGTGTATAAAACCGGGGTTAAATGGGGTGCTGAAATGTCTCTTAAGCACTAAAACTGGATTTTGAATAAGCGCCTGTCTTGTGTAAGCACCAGGGAAATGAGGACGCCAAAATAAAGACCGCCGGCACGCTTGAACACTACAATACGGTATATAAGTCAGCCAAGTCAGTCAGAATGTCTACCCCATTTTTCTTTTGGTAGAAAATGATTTTGGTTACACATTTTCAATTAAAAAAAAAAGATTACCAAGCCTTTATTGATGCAATTTTCAGTGAAAGATGTGGTACCTCATAGTACCAATACGGGTGGTGGTGGTAAGACCGATAAACAGTCCGCAGGGCAACCAATAGCGACTGATACGACAACGAGAAACGCAGCCATAGCAGCCATCATACTCTCACTCATTGCCATTATCATTGCTATTGTAATGATTGTAAGGTAGGGTATACAACTTTCATTTTCCTTAATGTGGCTTTACATTACAGAAATCCAGGGGCCATCCATAAATGATGCCATGAATTTTTGACAAGTTTGATGGTATCATGTTAGCCCCAGTGTACAATTTTTTTATCTAGCATCTCAAAAAGTTAACTTTTAACCTTTGAAGGGCCACTGATGCAGGAGTGCATCATGCCCATTGGTCGTCATGATGCACCAATGAAGTACTGGCTAGTCTGCTCGCCAGCACTTCATTGGAGCATCATGCCGACCCTGTGAGGTGAGCATGATGCATGAATGCAGCCCTGGCGAGTTACTCACCAGGCTGCATTCCTGCATCATGATGACTAATAGGCATTGTGCATTCATACCTTAGCGGCTCATAAAGGGTTGATTCTTTATAACATCATTAGATTTATATAGGATAATTGCAAACTAACAAGGAAGTGGTGGTAGAGTGGCATTGCATGGCTCATTTCCTTTCTTTAGATTTCCTTTTTGCATGCTGTTCATATAGGGAGACTAAGTCAATCACATGACCACACATTCTGGACTCACAGTATTATCGCCCGCAGGCTTGAAGGGCCCACAATATTTTTGGCACCAAACATCTCTGGAAAGAGTTGGAATTCACCCAAAACATTTCATATATGGGGCCTAATGAGCCCAAAGTAGAAATTTGACATACTCTTACTGTAAACAGGTAAAATAATGGTGTTTATGTATAGGGGTATATGTAGGCAACATCAATGTTACAAAACCTTTTGTGAAATTTCAGAAATCATTTGAGAAAACAGTTTCAGTTTTAAAAAATTGATTAACATTCCCGCAGTATATTAGACTTTGACCCTTTAAGGGCCGCCATTACATCATGCATCATGCCCATTCGTCAGCATGATGCATGAATGCAGCCCTGATGAGTAACTCACCAAGGCTACATTCGAGCATCATGCCGACCCTACAGGGATTCCACACCCAGAGGGTCGGCATGATGCTCCAATGAAGTACTGGTGAGCAGAATCGCCAGCACTTCATTGGTGCATCATGCCGACCAATGGGCATGATGCAGTCCTGTGTTAGCGGCCTTTAAAGGGTTTTAACGGTGTTGGTGTTCTATGCTAATAGCCTGGCTTATTACTCTATGTGGCTAGATACTCGCGGGGACCTCACCGGGGCACGGCCATTTCGCTAGGTGACCGGAAACGCAATGACTTCAGGTTCTTGTTACATTATAATTCTCACATAGAATTAAGTACTAAATAAGAAAGGCTTTCTGTTTGGATGGATCTTAACTAATTAATCTCTTAATAAAGGACAACATGCACGTTTCTTTTCATTTAATAACCTTCTATATACTTTATATAACAAAATGGAATTTGAAAAAGATTGATATGTCAACATTAACTGTCCATGTTAGCTTGTTCTGTTGGTGTAATGAGAATCTCTTCAAATGCCTAAAATAAAAACAGGAGTGGTGCCCCCTTATGGATAGTGTGTGCATAAGGGAACTGATGACGTCATCAGTTCCCTTATCAGTGTAGGCAACCATGGTCACTTAAGGTGACTGCGGTGCCCCCTTGAGGGAGAGTGTGAAAACACTCACTGAGAGATAAGACAAGAACTGCATCTGTCAGACCACAGAACAAAATTGGGAATATTTATGAAAAATAACAACTTTGTCATAACAATTTTCTTTACATAGATGACAAGTTAAGAGCATGTAAATATTGGTTTATCCCAAGATTGAGCTTTTCGTGCATGTTGACCTTTAGGGCCTGGATTATGTTAACCCTTTAAGGACCACTAATGCAGGAGTGTATCATGCCTATTTGTCGTCATGATGCACAAATGAGTCATGAGTGAAATAGGTCATTATCGCTTCAGTGTGAAGTATTGGTGAGCTGGTGAGAGTGTATTGACCCCATAGGGTTGTATGGTTGTATGGTTGTAGCCATGGTGTAGAACCTACCAGTGCTGCCTTCATGCATCATGGTGACCAAAGGGAATGATGCCTTAATGCAGCCTGGGTGAGATCCCAGTGCTGCCTTCATTCATGCATCATGGTGACCAAAGGGAATGATGCCTTAATGCAGCCTGGGTGAGATCCTAGTGATGACTTCATTCATGCATCATGATGACCAAAGGGAATGATGCCTTAATGCAGCCTGGGTGAGATCCTAGTGATGACTTCATTCATGCATCATGATGACCAAAGGGAATGATGCCTTAATGCAGCCTTGGTGAGATCGTAGTGATGACTTCATGCATGCATCATGATGACCAAAGGGAATGATGCCTTAATGCAGCCTTGGTGAGATCCTAGTGATGCCTTCATTCATGCATCATGGTGACCAAAGGGAATGATGCTTTAATGCAGCCTTGGTGAGATCCTAGTGATGCCTTCATTCATATATCATGGTGACCAAAGGGAATGATGCCTTAATGCAGCGTTGGTGAGATCCTAGTGATGCCTACATTCATGCATCATGGTGACCAAAGGGAATGATGCCTTAATGCAGCCTTGGTGAGATCCTAGTGCTGCCTTCATGCATCATGGTGACCAAAGGGAATGATGCCTTAATGCAGCCTTTGTGAGATCCTAGTGATGCCTTCATGCATCATGGTGACCAAAGGGAATGATGCCTTAATGCAGCCTTGGTGATATCCTAGTGATGCCTTCATTCATGCATCATGGTGACCAAAGGGAATGATGCCTTAATGCAGCGTTGGTGAGATCCTAGTGATGCCTTCATTCATGCATCATGATAACCAAAGGGCATGATGCCTTAATGCAGCCTTGGTGAGATCCTAGTGATGCCTTCATGCATCATGATAACCAAAGGGCAGGATGTATGAATGCACCATAGGCCTTACACGCCCTTAATGCATCAAACCACTATGGACCTGTTTTGGGCTAGTTACTGCACCGCCTTGTGTATATATGGCTCGCGCCTGATATAAGGTACACCCCGAGTCAGGGTAATACAAGGGCCACCAAGGGCCTAGCCTTGCATATATACGAGGGGTGGATCGGCCACCGAGGACACCAGGGGAGTTTAGTTCTCTATTTATTTTATGTTTTTTAGCAGGTTCAAATAAGGAAAAATTAACAAAATCCGTTACCGTAGTTCCCCGTACGAGTGGCGGTCCACCATTTTGAATGTTTACATGCGCCCGGAACGAGGCTGCAGTGGTGGATCAGCTGCTGTGGTGGATCGGCACACGTTACGCCACTGGGGGTGTGGCGATCAGCCCTGCAATGCTATCTCTATGGGAAGAAGTTATTCACATAAAATAAAGGCTGCACCTTATATATGATATAATTGAATACTGTTATCTTTAAGTCAAATGTGATTGAGTGAGTAATACATGTTTAACGCCATTTTGACAGCTAAGGTCATGTTCATGGTGAGAACTACATAACATTTCACAAAGCATTGTGTCAGTGCCCGTGCATATGTGCACCACACACATCCGAAGGGATGGGAAGGAGGTGATATAGACCCTTTTACGTGGGCTACAATCAAAGATTTTATTGACAGAGGATATCATTTTGCCGTGAATATAAGTAGCACCCCTAACTTTGGCTATTTCTATGCAGGGCTCCACCCTCAGGTTATAAAGGGTAAGTCGCCTCCAACTCGAACACCAGACTTATTGGTACCTGGTTTCGACTGTGCACTATAGACTAATATTCAGATAATTCAATCCACCTCAATAACGACAATATATTCCTTAACCATTAATCATCGATTATGAAAATACTCTATTAGAGCCTAGGTGGTCAACTTAATGTAACAATATGCTCACCGGTCGAGTCAGGGGTGACTTACCCTAATTAATCCAGTAATAACCTCTAGCGTATTGCTGGTTTACCATATAATAATAAAACTTTGTAACACCTAAGAGGAAATAACCTAATAACCCTTTAAAGGCTGATAATCATTGCATCATGTCGTTATGAAACATGAATGCAGCCCATGTATCATGATGACCCTGCAGGTTTGATACTGTCGTAAAGGGTCAGCATGATGCACCAATGAAGTGCTGGCGAGACTGCTCGTCAGTGCTTAATTGGTGCATCATGCTGACCAACTTACCCCAGGTATTCCAGTGATTAACTTTAGCATTAATGCTCGCCAACATAAGAGGCAATAGCCTTAGCTCTTAAGAAATCTATACCCTTCCACAAAATCATAATTAGACCTAATTTGCCTACTACTATAGGTTTGGTTTACCCACTTCTTAGAGATGGATTAGCTTGCTATATGTTTCACTCCTTTAGTGCTGTGAGATATATAAGGCAGCATTTCAGGTTTGTTAGGCTGAATATATTTTAGTACATCATTTGTTACAGGGATGTTAAAAGTATATGTGTTATCGGCCACTGTGACAGGAATTGATGTCTCCTTAAATTATGATCCCTTTTAATATGCGTTGCTATGCATGAAATGAAAATGGAACAAAAACATTCTTTTTTAGCTTCTGTTTCTTTGAATGTAATTGTGGGATGAAAATTCCCTAAGAGTATAGGCTCTGAAAATTGACTAATCTTGAAGTCATTTCCTGGGGAGGTTTTTTGAATTGTGTTGATACTCCAATTATTAAGGTCAGGAGAGATTTCCAAAGTTGCCTAGTTACTAAAAAATTGTATGTTTCAGAGGAAAATGGGTGAAAATAGAGGGAAATTGCACTTTTTTTAGTAACTATGCAACTTTGAAGAGCTCTCCTGGTCTTTATAATTGGGGTATCGATGCAATTCAAAAAACCTCCTCAGGTAATAACTTCAAGATAAGTTTTCAAATGTAAGAACTGATAACCATGCTGAATTTCCATTCCATAATTCTGTTCAAAGAAACAGAGGCTAAAAAAGAACATTTTTGTTCCATTTTCATTCCGTCCCTAGCAACGCCTTATAAAATGGATCTTATTTGAAGGAGACATCAATGCTGGTCATATTGTTGTATAATACATATCATTATAACACCTCTGTAACAAATAATGCACTAAAATGATTTCAGCTTAACAAACCTGAAATGCTGCCTTAAGACACCTCATTCAATTGTTGTCATGGTAACCCCAATATAGCAGGATAATCGTCCTAATGGATGCCAATGCATTTGTGCATCATGCCCATGGGTCAGCATGATTCATTAATGAAATACCGGTGACTCTGCTCACTGCCATTTCACGAGTGCATCATGCTGACCCTCTGGGAGTGTATCAACGCTGTAGGATTGGCATGATGCATGAATGTAGCCCGTACGAGTAGATTACCAGCACCACATCCATGCATCATGACGACCAATCGGTGTGATGCATTATTATTGCACCATTTGTCCTTTGAAAAAGTCTTAAATTAATGACTGTTATGCACTTTTTGCACCATAATGCACAAATGGCTTAAAAAAATGAATGAATGCATAGCTCTGACTCACCAGTACTACATTCATGCATCAGGACAATTACTGGATATGATGCATTATTGTTGCTCCATTGGCCTTTTAAAAAGGTGCAAACTTAATGACCTCTATGCCTTTTTTGCACCATATTGAACAAATGGCTCCAAAAAATGCAAGGGTCAAACCTATTATCTTGGTAGGGTTGGTTACACCTCTTTTCACTCAGTGTTAGAAAGAAGGTGACTGATATCATTGCCTTAGCGCAAGAAGGTTGTAACTAAGATTTTAGCAAAATTGAGTTTTCATCCGTTCACCCTTATCTACTTACTATGAATGTATTCAAGCTGTGTCTATAATATGCTATAGTAATTCTAGCTCTTCTTTTGCCTCTCCTGCAAAACTTAAAGAAATGCAGTTACAACCTTTTTGTTCTAAGGTGGCGATATGATGTACAGTCACTAGCTGTTGTTGGCTTATTACCATATAGCTGTAGATCTACAGAGACTACCATGTCCCCTATTGCCACCTACCATCTCGCTATAGATGTATAGATATGCTAAAATGTTATTAGGCCTAAAAAATGTCTTCAGGTAAAGTGGTTCAAAAGAAATTAAAGTGGGTATATAAATAAAGTAGGGAAATTTCATTTTTTGAAGTATTTCTTAAGGCCATCTAAAAATAGTTGTACTTTTCAACGCAAATTTGTCATGTGCGATCCTTAAGGAATTTTTGTTCTCAAGTTCTTAAAGTGCCGATAAAAAGTTAGGGTAGCACCAAAATGATAGGGTAGGTAGTAGTCCATGAACAAAACACTTTTGAAGGCCTTATCATAAACCTTTGGTTCCAAATTTTCCTACCAGGTGGCAGATGCTGAACAAGTACCCGGCTGAAGGCTCTGGGGACGGACGCGAAGATGAAGCCGCATTTTACCGTGAGTGTACATGATCATAATATGGCCAAACACAAAAAGTGGTTTGGTGTTTTTACCAACTAAACATGTGTTTTTTTTTATTTTTAAACACTGTTTATATATATATATATATATATATATATATATATATATATATATATATATATATAGACATATCTGGAATTGAATGTGTTTAACTGAAGACGTCATAGAGAAAATAGGGAAAAGTAAGTGTTAAATAGGAGTTCTATTTCAAAGCACAATTTTTGTTGCTATAAGCTTGAAACACTGTACAAGGGGTAGATACTGACATTTCGAGTCTTTGGCCAACCAAGTCTAGAAATAAGCAATAAATTGTCAAATATTCTACTGGCCAAATGGCCAATTTCAAATGAAATCTTGAAAAAAAAAATCAGTATTCTGCAGCCGAATCTACGGGCCAATGGCATTGGCTAAGCGACCAGTGTTAGTGTCTACCCCTGCAATTTTATAGTAAATTATTAGTGTTTCTCCTTTTTTTTAACAATTCAATTCAATTTATCCTTTATAGATAACTCATCAGACAAAGTAAACCTGGTGGCCTGAGGCAGTGTTCAAAACAAGAATAAGAAACTTGAAACCGGTTCAAAGTGGTCCAAACCGGTTCTAACCAGACGTCACTGGTTCAGTCAGACTTCAAATGTACTACGTGACCTTCACTTATTGGACTTTCACACAAAGGCATTATGGGATATTTTAGTCATCCATACCCACAATGCATCATCACCATGAAGTGTTTCCTGTAGTCTCAATGTCATGATATTTAGCCTTAAGGCAGATTAATGTATCTTGTCCATTAGACATCATGAGTGCTGTGGAGTCTGGCGGCTTGTCAGCACTTCATTGGTGCATCATACCGGCAAATGGGCATGATGCACTGATACATAGGGTATCGCTATTGTACTATACATGCAATTGTTTGTGTCATCTCCGTTTGACCTCAAGATATTGTTAAGTCGCTATTTAGGTTGGTCGGGTTTCTAAACCACCGTCATACAGATCATCATATTTGTGAAATGATGCATTTTTAGATCATAAGAGAATAACTAAAATCAAATGGTTCTCATAGCACCTCAATGTCATTTCACTGAATCACCAGTTCCTTAGGTTGTATGCTAATATTGAAATAAAATGTAAAATCAGGTTGTGCAAAGTCATTAGAGGCACATCTTACATTTGAAATAGTGCTTGTTAAAAGGTGTTCCACAATAATTTTGTATTTCCAATAAGTTCCGTTAACCAATGCATTCTCTAGTAAAAACTTCAGTCAATAAATGGCATTTACATGTGTTTGGTAACATTCATAGGACAGATGATAATCAATAACATACTCTGATGTACTCTTTTCTACTCTCACCCTAAGCAGATTTCTTGATCACTTGATGAAATGTGAAATATCTGTAAATTTCTTGGATTGGATAAAAGATCCAAGTTAATAATGGTATTTGGAGTCTACTGTTGGGTTCGATGATACAGCCCTCTCGCTATAACATTAGGGATCAATATGTCTATTTTCTTCTGTCATCTTAACCACATCTTGCTCACAAAAATGGTGCTCATCCTTTTATACCTTGTTGTGGAATATAACTTTGTACTCCTGGGTCTGTACCTACTGGCACTATACTATATAACCCCTATTATCGCTCATATGAATTCCCTGGCAGTCCACTCTGATTCCTAGGGCTGTGTTCAGTTATGAAAATGTTCTATGTAGAAGTGGTCAAACCCAATACTAATGATGCCGCAGGGAGGTACCTTTCTCCTTAGCTTCCCTCACATATACATGTGAATAGATGTAATATAACAGTTGTGGTAAATGTAGGCAGGGCCCCTTGGTATACCTGTAAGTCAGGTTGGTGCGCGATTTAACCTGCGTTCTTGTATTAGTGCATATATGAGGATAGGAAATACTACCATACAAGATACCAACAGTAAGAAGATTTAGATTTATGCTAAATTAAAGCTGTTTGAGGGCTGGATTTCCTGCAATATAAACGATAAAAAAACGATAAAAATATTGCATGCCTGTCGCTGTGCGATTAACATTAGAATTATAATGGCAATACGCCAGGAAGAAAAATATTATAAATAGAAGTCTGTCATGAATCGACAAAAAGCCAGGACAAAGTTTTATTTTGTGCCTTCCAGCTGCTTCATTTAGTACATCCAGCCTAAAGGCTGTCATAATGCACCAATGAAGTGCTGGTGAGTCTATTTGCCAGCTCTTCATTGGTGCATCATCCCAACCAATGGACATGAAGCACTCCTACATTAGCGGTCTTTAAAGGCTTAAAGGTTTAAAATCTATAGATCTTCTGTAACATAAACCCGATAAAACGATGTAACCAAGGTTGATATTAATTTTTGTATGCATATATATATATAATTGCTGTAGCAAATCACAAACATATATATGTACATAATTAATCTAGAATAGAATGTTATATGAAGTATATCACATGATTTTGTAAAAAGTCCCAGAGTCTAGTTTCTACCAAAGAAAAAAACACCCTTTTTCATGATATGAAGGAGAGTCCCATTGATTTACCAATGAAATGTTATATGACAGCCTTTGTCGATGTATCCAATATATGGTCATATATATATAGCCCTGGGTTCACAGAGGTAATACAGGTACAGTCATGATGCATGAATGCGGTCCTGGCGAGTTACTCAAGTTAATAGCCAGGTCTGCATTGATGCTGCATCGTCATGCCCTATAGGCATACAGAGGCGGTGTTGGTGTAGCCATAGGCATACAGAGGCCGTGTCGATGTAGCCATAGGCATACAGAGGCGGTGTTGATGTAGCCATAGGTATACAGAGGCTGTGTCGATGTAGCCATAGGCATACAGAGGCAGTGTTGATGTAGCCATAGGTATACAGAGGCGGTGTTGATGTAGCCATAGGCATACAGAGGCCGTGTCGATGTAGCCAAAGGCATACAGAGGCCGTGTCCATGTAGCCATAGGCATACAGAGGCCGTGTCCATGTAGCCATAGGCATACAGAGGCCGTGTCGATGTAGCCATAGGCATACAATGGCCCTGTCGATGTAGCCATAGGCATACAGAGGCCGTGTCGATGTAGCCATAGGCATACAGAGGCCGTGTCGATGTAGCCATAGGCATACAGTGGCCCTGTCAATGTAGCCATAGGTATACAGAGGCCGTATCGATGTAGACGTAGGCATACAGAGGCCGTGTCCATGTAGCCATAGGCATACAGAGGCCGTGTCGATGTAGCCATAGGCATACAGTGGCCCTGTCAATGTAGCCATAGGTATACAGAGGCCGTATCGATGTAGACGTAGGCATACAGAGGCCGTGTCCATGTAGCCATAGGCATACAGAGGCTGTGTCGATGTAGCCATAGGCATACAATGGCCCTGTCGATGTAGCCATAGGCATACAGAGGCCGTGTCCATGTAGCCATAGGCATACAGAGGCCGTGTCAATGTAGCCATAGGCATACAGTGGCCCTGTCAATGTAGCCATAGGTATGCAGAGGCCGTATCGATGTAGACATAGGCATACAGAGGCCGTGTTGATGTAGCCAAAGGCATACAGAGGCCGTGTTGATTTAGCCAAAGGCATACAGAGGCTGTGTCCATGTAGCCATAGGCATACAGAGGCCGTGTCGATGTAGCCATAGGCATACAGAGGCTGTGTTGATGTAGCCATAGGCATACAGAGGCCGTGTCGATGTAGCCATAGGCATACAGAGGCCGTGTCGATGTAGCCATAGGCATACAGAGGCCGTGTCAATGTAGCCATAGGTATACAGAGGCCGTATCGATGTAGCCATAGGCATACAGAGGCCGTGTCGATGTAGCCATAGGCATACAGAGGCCGTGTCGATGTAGCCATAGGCATACAGAGGCCGTGTCGATGTAGCCAAAGGCATACAGAGGCCGTGTCCATGTAGCCATAGACATACAGAGGCCGTGTCGATGTAGCCATAGGCATACAGAGGCCGTGTTGATGTAGCCAAAGGCATACAGAGGCCGTGTTGATGTAGCCAAAGGCATACAGAGGCCGTGTCGATGTAGCCATAGGCATACAGAGGCCGTGTCCATGTGGCCATAGGCATATAGAGGCCGTGTCCATGTGGCCATAGGCATATAGAGGCCGTGTTGATGTAGCCATAGGCATACAGAGGCCGTGTCGATGTAGCCATAGGCATACAGAGGCCGTGTCGATGTAGCCTGGCGAATAACTCTGGCAAGTTACTCGCCAGGTC
Organism: Acholoe squamosa; assembly: GCA_949317995.1. Classification (NCBI taxonomy): domain Eukaryota; kingdom Metazoa; phylum Annelida; class Polychaeta; order Phyllodocida; family Polynoidae; genus Acholoe; species Acholoe squamosa. The sequence goes on along the minus strand of OX439050.1, from coordinate 4,020,524 downwards.
TGCATTCATGCATCATGTCAACACCGCGGGATTGTTACACTCCATCTTAGAGGGTTGGCATGATGCACCAATGAAGTAGTTGGGAAGATACTCTCCAGCACTTCGTTAGTGCATCAATGGGCATGATGCACTCCTGTATAAATGGACTTTTATAAAGGACTTAGCCCCAGAAGTATGTTTTCCTTTTGTACCATATATTATAAAGATATTATTTCCTGCTTATTCAAGAACAAAGTATTCCTGTAAGGAAAACATTTGAATGGTTGAGTAAGAAACGGCATTATATTCTTGTATACGACAATATATCCTATATCGAAATGGATTGCTTAATTTTCCAAAGAGCGATATTCTACGGATTCAGATTTGTATATTTTTGCATTATATACAGAAGAGAATAAAATTGTTAAGTCTATATTAATTTGTTGTTTGGTTTTCCCTTTCCTTCAGCAGATTATAATTGTCTGACCAAAATGGAATGAACTTCATAATTTAATTTTCCCCATATGGATTTATCTGGAAATGTGATAAAAAATAAGGATATCAGAATGTTTATGGTGTGAGGTTTCATATCTCTGTGGTTGATGTCTGTGACAGAAAAAACTCAAATCTGAGACAATTTTCTTTTCTCATTTCTATGTAGAAATTAAAGTTTTCTTAAGCACTAGAAATAGAGTCTGAATAAGGGCCTGTCTCCTATAAGTACCGGGGAATTGAGGCCACCAAATCAAATACCGCTGAGGCGCTGGACACAACAGTATGGTAACAATGTCTCCAGCCTGAAGGTGGCTAAGAAACTATTCATATGGGTCATGTTTGTTATGACTCTATGATGGTGTGTGCCTCGTCTAACCCTAATCTAAAAACTGCGAACACCTACAAAGTACAGGACACCATGGGTGAATTAATAGTTAAATGCCACTAATCATTAGTGAGATATGTTTAAAATCACCCATCAATCCACACATGTAAGTGATTTTTATTTATTTTTTTTATTTTTTGGCAGTGAGAAATACCCCCCACCCCCCCCCCCCCTCAATACACAAAACAACAAATGACTGGGTAACGCAGGATACCGATGACGGCGGTCTAGCTAGTCCTGAGGACTAAGGTGCCTGGCGCGTCCACGCTGCCCCTGTTTGCCGCGTACGCTGCAGCGGCCAGCAGCAGCCACGCGCCGACATCTAGTCCTGGGGACTAGAACGCGCCCTTACTATGCATGCTACAGTTTAGTCCTCAGGACTAAACAGGCGGTCCCTGGGACTATGAATGCCATCCCCAGGGCACCATGACTATTCGCTACTCTTGGATGATTATGAGCCAGGGTCTCAGTCCCAAGGACTATGATCTAGTCCCTAGGACTGTGTCTATAGTCCCTGGGCTACTGTGTAGTCCCAGGGACTATAGGCCTAGGCTTTGAATCTAAGTAACAATGCTGAAACTGCTAGGGACTAGATGCATGCTCATGGGGAGTCAAGGTTTGGTCCTGGGGACTAGGATTTTAGCCCCTGGGGCTACTTTTTAGTCCCCAGGACTTGCCTTGTAGCTTCAAAGCCTGTCTGTCTAGTCCCGGGGACTAAACATATAGTTCTAGGGACTAGAACATAATCCTTGGGACTAAGGCCCTACGTTTTATTTCTACGACAACATGAGTACATGGAACAGCCTCCGATGCTAGAAAGACATAGTCGCTGGGACTAAAAACTTAGTCCTGAGGACTAAACATTATAGTCCTCAGGATGATATTTTAGCCCTGAGGACTACACATCTAGTGCTAGTGACCTAGTGCTACTGCTAGTGACTAGAGACATTCCTGGTGATTGGATGTTAGTCCTGAGGCCTACAACTTTAGTCCTAGGGACTTAAAGTGTAGACCTCGGGCTAGAAGAATGGTCCTGAAGGCTAGAAATTGATCAACGCAGACTTTTCCATATCTATACCCTGGTACAAGGTTCAGTCCCAGGGACTAACTGTTAAGTCCTGAGGGCTAAAGATGTAGTCCTGGGGACTAGAGACATAGTCCCAGGGACTACTATTTCAGTCCAGCTGGTCCTGAGGACTAGATCTTAGTCCTCAGAACCACATGCATTAGTCCTAAGGACTAGGCAAATGTTTTTGTAGTCCTCAGGACTAAACAAGTAGTCCCTGAGTCTACGAATTAGTCCCCAGGGGCTAAAAGCTTAGTCCTGGAGGCTAAAAGCACAGTCTTATACAAAGTCATGCGGTCTGCAAGGTAATTCATGGGAATGTACAATTAGTTCCTAGGACAATATCCTCATATTCTTAGTCCTGGAGACTAGGCTTTAGTCCTTAGGACTATGCTTTTATCCCCAGCACTTGACCGGTATAGTTTAGTTGTGGGCTTAACTATCACCTAGTCCCCAGGACTAAGGATGGCCTTACTAGTTACTAGTAGCTTTAGACTTAAGCATCGCATTATTAGCTATAGTCCTGAGGACTACCACTACGCCGCGCACCTATGCTCACCGTGGGGGGCTCCGCATAGAGTCTGTGTGTTTGCGTCAGCGCCAGGCACCTTAGTCCTCAGGACTAGCTAGACCGCCGTCATAGGTATCCTGCCTGGGTAACTGGGAAATATGTCCATGAGACCACAATACAGCTTGGCTGTTTAACACAAGGTGACAGCACTCTATGTCTTCCATCCTTAGTATGGAGGCACTATGGAGACCAATAGCAGTGGACTAGTTATACCCATGGTTTTACAGGTACTTCCCAGCCCAGCCCATCCCACTGACTATATTCTCAATCTACCCACCCGGGAATGCCCCATCCTGGGGAAACTCCTCAAGCGTTATGCGATATTTAGGATGAAGCGTGGTTACTATGTATAATACTAAGTATAACCCTAATAATATACTATGCGGAGCAATCGCGAGTCAGGGTGAGGGTCCATCATTGAGGGAGGTGCGGCTGAGGCAGTCACTAGCATTCTGTTGGATTACAGAGGCCTATACTGAGGTGGTTTGTGTATGTACACAGGCACTTTGTCTTAATAGTTTGATGTTCTAGGTTATCTGTGGCCTTTGTGAAGACTTTTATTTGTGCCTGATTGTATATTGTGGTGATTGCTACATATATACAGACACATCAGCAGGCTTGTCAGTGGTTTCTGTTTAAGCCTCATTTTAAGCTTCAGTTTAGGTCTATGTATAGGACCTCTGTTTAGCCTTTATATTAGGCTTCCGTTTAGGCATTCCTGAAGGATAAATTATGGCTCATAAACTGAGACAAGGAGAGGACAAGAACAGGGGAGAGTGCACCAGGACAGACCATGCCAATATACAACGATGTAAGTATAAAGGTTTGCCATTGGTAAGGGACAGCACTTATTTTCTTTATTAGGAGTTCGGGGAGGGGATTGAGTATTTTTATGTGCCTGCAAGATGTATAAAAAAAGGACTAAATTTCGGGTCATTTTGTCCAAAAGTGGCCATTTTTATAGTGGATTAAATTCTGGATCTTTTTATCTGGCATTTTCTGACATTTCCCCACAGCATTGATTTTAAACAGCACAGATGGTCTATATTTTGAGTTGAGGTAATAAGCTTGCAGTTGTTCAAATTAATAGAGGGTGTATAGTGACACTGTTTGATACCAAGGCTATGCTCATTATACTCACAGACAACAGTCAAAAATGTTTGTGCCCCCCCACGCCAGAGGCGCAGAGAATTTTCACGCCCTGCTTTGATCTATAGTGGCATGTGGACTTTTATGCTTAAAAAAGGGTAAATTTGTTATGCCCCCCCCTATAATAATGAGTTAAACCTATCTTCCCAGTCAAAATATCAATTTCCTCAGAATTCAATATCACAGAACAATAGATGCAACTTCATTTGACAGCTATTTCTACAACATTTCAAATGTAAAAAATGTGTTTATATAACAGGCTTGTGGGTTGGTGGGGACATTTGTTTATTTTGGAGTGATTTCCTTTTGGAGGGGGGGGGGGTCTTCCATGTGTTTAAAGGGGGGTGGGTCTTCCATGTCTCGATGAAGAATTATGGACTATCCCTAAATGCACTCAAACTATTGTCCAGCTACCTTGAGCAACAAACTTGTCGAACTATGGCCAACGACACTAAGTCAATACCATGTGAAATCACCTATGATGTTTCCCAAGATAGTGTACTTGGCCCACTCCTCTTTTTGTATTACATAAATGATATAACCGAGGTGATATCAAATATGACCCCAATACTTTATGCTGACGATTTGGTCCATACTAGTCCATACCGGTAAAGACGCCCATCGTATTAGGGACTTTACTTCAGTATGATCTGAACTCAGTTGAAGCCTGGTGTCGTACAAATAGATTAACACCACAACTAGGTAAAACGAAGAGTATGTGGTTCATTCCAAACACCAAGTGTGAGCTGATCAGAGGAATAAACCTCGAAATGGAAAACAGCATCCTAGGCACTGTTGGAGAGTTCAAATACTTAGGAGTTTGGTTAGACCATGACCTGACCTTTAGAAAGCAGATGGAGACTGTGGATAACCATGTAGCAACCAAATTGACCCAAATGAGAAAATGCAGGAAGTATCTGACACTGGAAGCTAGTACAACAATATATAAACAGGCCATTGTACCAATAATGGAGTACTGTGATTTTATGCATGACTCTGGTCCAGTCACATTGGTCCGGCACCTACAAGTACATCAGAATAATGGTTTACATATTTGCACCAAGAAGAAGGTCGGAGAACAGTCTGTAAACAAACTACACAAAGTATGCAAAGTAGACCGACTTGTGACGAAAACGCCACTTAGTCAGTATAATCTACAGGTATGCAAGTGACCCACTAAACTGTGTAATGCATCCGAGGAATACCAGAGCTGCTGACAAGAGGAAGCTGAATACTGAAAGACCAAAGCGAGAGAAATATAGACTTGGCCATTTATAGAAAAGGAGTGCATTTAAGTCAAAATTAATTAAGCTTATTAAATAATGGCCTAACTGCTTAGTTGCTTCTCCCCTAAACCAGATAGAACAGGAGTAAACTTGATACCGAGGAACTATACAACATATGACTGTGATGTGATGATTTTTTCATTGATATTTATAGTGTTAATAATCAATTTAATACCTAGAGAATATAATATCATCGATAAATGTGTTATAGACTTCCTGAATACCTATCATCGTCATTGTGTCTTTGACACAATTAGTATATTTATAAAATGGACTTGTGGTTGACTACAACTTTGCCAACGTGCCCCTGACACAAAAGGAATATTATTATGGACTGTGGTTGACTACAACCTTGTCATAGTGGTGTTGACTACAACACATTTGATATTTAATGGTAAATCTACAAACTCTCTAGGATAGTAACTACACTTATTTATTAACTATTCCTAGTATGTTGTTCATTTGTTCCTGTTCTGACTATTGCGGTAGAACGTGTTGCTTCTACATGAGCTTTTGGTCAATAAACTTGTTAAAAAAAACAACCAAAAAAACTGCCAAAAAAAATCAGATTCCATCCCTCCCCCCACAAAAAAGGGCCCATAAAAAGTTAGTTTAGAAAATTACCTGAACACAACACTTCATTTATAACCTAGGCATATGTAACAATGAAAATGCACACTCTCTCAGTCTATGTCTTCCCTCTGTTTCCAGAGCCATTAGGGAAGCTAGGGAAGCATCAGTTGCCGTCTCTCACTATGACACTCCTTACAATATAACCTCCCTGGATTTACCCGTGCACATAAATCAAACATGAGTTCTCTAAAAAGAAATAAAACTGTTATTTCTTATCATCGATGATCATGGACTACCTATGCCATGTGTGATTGTGACCATTTCTCATGTCCCTTCACCTCCATCTATTTCAGTACCAGAGGATCTGATAGATGAGTCAACAGTCATCTGGCCATTTAGGGTGCTGCAACTGGCAATGGAATATGGGCAGATTTATTGCATAGGGGTATGCAGTACAGGGCTTGTTGGTCAAACTTGCTCGGTCCACCTCACCTCAGCAGTGACTTTTTCTCATGCACCATTGTCTATATACATCATTTCAGTACCAGATGACTTAATGGAGGACCTGTCGGCCCGGCTCTCCTCAGACTGGTACAAACTCGGCATTGAGTTGAACATCGACACAAAGATCATCAACAAACTCTATAACCGAGGCCGAGTCCAAGCTGAACGATGGCCGCTCTGGTTACTGCAGGAGTGGAGGAGGACAAAGCAACATGTGCCGCTCCAGAACCAGGTACCATAACTCTTTATATTATGGATACCTTTGCCCAAGTGTGGTTTATTGATTGCTGGATAATACATAAGTCAAATCCAAATGTGTTATTTGCCGATGTTAGCTGACAGCACATATTAGATTCAATGTCAAACCAGTGTGGTTGTACTGATATAACGCATGGTGTTTATCACTAAAAAAGCCCTCAAATAGCCAAATCGTGGTATAAACAGTGATATCACTAAGGAATACCTTCATTTACATGCTATTGCTTTTAGATAGGACCCCATTCTTAGTGTTACTTGATTACTATTAGAAAGGTCTGTAACTGCTTTTCATATTTGTTTAAGTCAGTGACTTATCCCGGCCGAGACAAGAAGAATCTGCCTAATGTGATGCTATTCCATATAAGACTGAGATAATCTTTTGAGTATACTATATTTGTATGGTGGTGCACATTCGATATTTGCCAGTAGGTAGACCAAAAAATTAAAAAAAAACAAACATCAGATAAACAACTTGTCAAACTCATCTCAATTCAGGTTGTTGAGTTGGCACAAGCGTTAGAGAAGATCCACCGTGGTGATTTGGTGTATGCACTGAGGACTGCAACAGGGGAAGGACAACAGACAGGTAAATGTAAATCAGGTTTTAAACTTTTGAGGGGTTCTATTGGATTAATGTATTAGTACATACCCATCTCCTTGTAAAACTACACTGGTTCACTGCAATACAATGACAGTTTTATGGGGATCCCTGGTAGATTAAACAGTTATATTTTTACATTTTATGTCATGGCTGATACAAACGTCACTATAGATTAGTACTAGAACCGCCGTATTCAATGGGGGGCATTGAATACAATGTGGCTGTATTCAATGGGTGTCCGCCATCTTGGATTTTCAACAGATCTGAGCAGTTTTTCTTTATTTAAAAGCAAAATAACCCCCTAGGCCATGACATAAATACAAATGTCCACTCCAGTGAATAATTTTGCATCGCATTCACCTTGGTGAGGCCTGTCCGCATTCAACTCTGCCTATAAGGCATCGTTGAATACGGACAGCCTCACCTCGGTGAATACGATGCAAAATTATTCACTTGTCGTGGACATTTGCTTATGTATTTTACAGAGCTGACTGACAGACTGCTGCTACAGTTGGCAGAGGGAGTAAACCAGGAGTGGTACACCCTGGGTGTGCACCTGGATATGTCAGCTGACAAACTAGACACCATTAGGATGGAACAATGCCCTGACTACACACTGGACCCTGGGGCTGACATGCTAAAGGTATGAATGAACTGTAAAATAATGTAGTCAAAATGATGGCGCATTCCTTGTCCCAAAGTTTCCAGAAATCTGTCGCTATTTTCACAGAGATTCTTTGTACATTTGTGTACCCCCATACTGCCACCTGGGGCTTCTTGTAAAACCTACAATGCTATTCAACTATGGTGGCCCACTGTTCAGTTTTACAAAGATCACTGGTAGATTCAACGATTATTTCTTACAGTGTGGACTAGAATCATAATGAGCTGGAACACTCTCTAAAGGTATTTCTTTTGATAGAGTATGATGAGAAACAGTTTAAGTTAATTTTTGGGTGTATATTGAAAATAAAAACTGAACTATCAATTTTTAGCATCCTAAATGCTTAAAAAAGGTAAATGGCCACCAATGTTCCCAAGAAAAAAAGATAACAAAAAACAACATAATTCTGGTCTACAAGGAAGTTGCAAGCATATTTTCATGATGATATGAAGGGTTTGTGTCTCAGAACATCTGTACAGCATTGGAAAGGCCAATTTTTAATGCGGGTCGTAAGAAATCATAATCCATTCTTAATTCACTGTGACATGACCAAAGAGCCTCATACCGCTCAGTGGCAGGCTTCTCCAGTGTAATCTTTGATGTTGCAATACACTGAAGGTATCAGGTGCTGCATTGTGCAACCATGGGTTTTGTAAAAGTTAATTGTACAACATCAGTAGTATCATTACATTATGCAGGAAAAGTAATTTGGCTAATTAATGGTCATGATCAAAAGAAATGTTCAAGCAGACTCAAAAGAAACCTCTTTGCAGCATTAATTGAAGTAAGTATGTGGAGCCTCTGGGGGACATTTGGTCTATTGTGACATATAGACTGCATCATAGAAACCTGCTTTTTGGCCTTATTGATAGCAAATGTGATAAAGTCTAAATCCTTTTATTTATCAGGAGGACTACTAAAAAGAAGCTTTAATAAAAAATAGGGTGGTCTTAAGTTCACCCATTATTTGAGGGCTATGGTGCTCCTTTATTTCCCAAAGGAACAGGATCCTACTGTCTATCTAAGGTTTATCTTTCCTCCTTTTCCTGACATTAGGGCGAAAAACTGACACATTGGTGAAAACTGACACGAAAAGGCATTTTCAGCAAAACCATGTTCACGTGAACAAGCAAGATATTCATCTATCCCTTACCAGTTACAAATAGTCTCTCACCCTCCCTCCTTCTCACCTCACAGTTTTTCATCTGAAATGTTTTTCGTTCCTGAATCTTTTCCAGGGTAGAAAACATTTTCAGATGTAAAATCTGACAGGGCGAAATCTGACACACCAGGCAAAAAGACTGACACACTAGGCGAAATCTCACACAATAAGAAAAATGGTTCTCTCTTCTGTCCTTCTGAGATTTATTCTAAACTACCTATACATTTACTTTGCCCAATAATGCATTACCCTATGGTAAATTTCTACCATCCTAACATTACTTTTACTAGCTGTAATTCCATTAAAAGTGTTTTAGGGTGAAAAACTGACATGCTGGGCGAAAAACTGATATGTTGGGTGAAAAACTGACACAATGAGAAGATTCTGTCTCTATTTTTTAACTCTGAGATTTACTTCTGAAGTACTGGTACATTTACTTTACCCACTAGTGCATTATCCTATGGTAAATTTCTGTCATCCTAACATTGTCTTTACTACTGGTAATTCCATCAAATGTGTTTGAGGGCAAAAACTGAGATGCCGGCCAAAAAACTGACATAAATAGTTGTTTCTTCATGGTCCTATAAATTTAAGTCATATGTTTAAATGAATAGCCTACACTCTACCTTTTTCCCATACTCATATTTCTTCTTAAATATTTGTCTAATGCATTTTTTTTACTTTGAATGTGATTGGGAAACTTTAGGGCGAAAAACCGACATAGTTGATGAAAACTGACATGCTAGTAGAAAAACTTACATCATGAGAAAATTCTCTCTATTTTCTACCTTTGAGATTTAATTCTAAGCTACTTAACCATTTACTTTACCCACTAGTGCATTATCCTATGGTGGGATTTCTGCCATCCTAACATTGTTTTTACTACCTGTAATTCCATCAAAGGTGTTTGAGGTTGAAAAACTGACATGCTGGGAGAAAAACTGACATACAACCTCAATTGATCACCAAAGCAACCATGGCTATATTTAAGAAAAACAAATTATGGAACCTTGACCACATGGACTTAAATTATGTTCACGCAAGATATGGAGGTCCTAGAACAAAAAAAGCAAAAAAAAAGAAATAGGCCCCACGTCAGAATTCTTCCTCAGTTCTGCATCACTTTCAGGATCCACGGTGTGGTACTGTTTTATGCCAAAATGGTCAAATCTGCCTACAAGGCAAACAACCTTTCATAAAGACTGAGAGTATATGGTCCGGTATCTTTAAAGGTGTATCAGGAGCAGTACGCTGGTAGTAACATAGTACAGGACCTACAACACGCTCTACGGGGTATCCGCAGACTGGACCTGGCCCGCTATCTAGATGAACGGTGTAAGTATGGTTAAATGGTAGAAAACTAGTGGTTTAAGAACCTCCACATACACACTAACTCCACCTGGTGTGTAGTCCCTTGCATACTAGCTCCACCTGGTGTGTAGTCTCTTGCACAATAGCTCCACCTGGTGTGTAGTCCCTTGCACACTAGCTCCACCTGGTGTGTAGTCCCTTGCACACTAGCTCCACCTGGTGTGTAGTCCCTTGCACACTAGCTCCACCTGGTGTGTAGTCCCTTGCACACTAGCTCCACCTGGTGTGTAGTCCCTTGCACACTAACTCCACCTGGTGTGTAGTCCCTTGCACACTAGCTCCACCTGGTGTGTAGTCCCTTACACACTAACTCCACCTGGTGTGTAGTCCCTTGCACACTAACTCCACCTGGTGTGTAGTCCCTTGCACACTAGCTCCACCTGGTGTGTAGTCCCTTGCACACTAACTCCACCTGGTGTGTAGTCCCTTGCACACTAACTCCACCTGGTGTGTAGTCCCTTGCACACTAGCTCCACCTGGTGTGTAGTCCCTTGCATACTAGCTCCACCTGGTGTGTAGTCCCTTGCACACTAGCTCCACCTGGTGTGTAGTCCCTTGCATACTAGCTCCACCTGGTGTGTAGTCCCTTGCACACTAACTCCACCTGGTGTGTAGTCCCTTGCACACTAACTCCACCTGGTGTGTAGTCCCTTGCACACTAGCTCCACCTGGTGTGTGGCACCTTCAAGAGAAGGTTTTAGTTGAAAGTTACACGGTCCATTACTGCAGTATAAGGATCCTCAAGAGAAGGTAGCTTTTTTTTTAATTCATCGAAGGAATACTATGACCACCCATTCTGTTTCTTTGATATGTTATTAACATTATGTTATGGGTATAGGGGGCGGTATGTATGGATCAAAGAGATGAGGGTAGACGGGTAGGGAAGGGGGTAGTAGCATGGGTTTGTAACCAATGGGATATGAGTAAGAAGAATGATTGATGGGTACATAAGCAAATGTCAACGACCATTGAATATTTTTGCATCGTATTCCCCGAAGTGAGTCTGCCCGCATTCAACTCGCCCTATAAGGCCTCATTGAATGCGGCAGACTCACTTCGGGGAATACGATGCAAAAATATTCCATGGGAGTTGACATTTGCATTTATGTCATGGCCCTACGGGGTTAATTTGCTTTAAAATAGAGAAACACAGCTCAGATCTGTTCAGAATCCAAGATGGCGGACACCCATTGAATACGGCCACATTGTATTCCATCCCCCCCATTGAATACGGCATGTCCGGTACTATTCTATAGTAACGGTCGTATCTGCCATGACATAAAGAACATGTGAGGGAGGGGTAGTGACATGATATATACCAGAATGAGATGAAATAAAATCAAAGTTAACCTTGACTTGGGGTTGTATATTATGGAATAACTCAAACACGAGCGTTACAAATTCTATTGCTTTAAGAGTACTTTTGGTGAAGTTCATATTCATTGGAAAATGTCATGAAATGTGATACAACACTGTCATCTCCTACATTCCAGTTTTAGTACCACAGGGTCAATCTATACCTATTTTTGGTTTTGGTATTATATATGGACTGTAGATGACCTGTAAACAGTTTGATGAGGTTTCTATACAAATTCGATACAGTATCAATGATCATTAACCTATTGATAACCACAGCCATACAACTGCAAATCATAGTTCTGTTCCTATAGACATTGAAGGATGACTTATACGCTATAAGAGATATATGTTATTTTCTTTTGTTCAGTACCGGTGGATGAATGTACACCAGTGTCTGCTTCAAAATCTAAAAAGCAACCTCCTTCACCAACGAGAACAAGTAGGCACAACATTTATTTATCCCATCTGGATCAAATGGTATGATAAAACCAGCAAACAAGCTGCACCCTGAGTTTGTGGATAAGCTGGGGGCCTTACAATGGTTGCCCTTCCTTGCCATTGTTTACTCTGGTACCCTGAGGTACATGTATAAACCCTCAGGATACCACCGCAGAGTCAAATGAAAGTAATTGATTGTAGGGAATGAGAGTTATTGAAAAAGGAGAATCGATTTTTAACTTTAAACACCCATTAGCAGATAGCCATTAGCTACCTTAAAACTCTGCCTATAAGCCACATCCATGTATAAGCCACACCTGCATACAAGCCACACAGGGGCATAGGAAAAGGGGGGGGCCTGGGCCCCCCAATCACAAAGCAGGTGGGGCCCGAGTATGTTTGCCCCCCCCAAATTTGCCAAGACCTCATAATAAAATGTTGTCACAAATTTGATCGATATTGGATTGCGATAGGGAAACAATGGGGGCTTGAGCCCCAATCAGACCTAAACATCACCAATAATAGCTCTTCTAAACAAAGTCTAAATAGGTATGCATTGTTGTCATCGTGATGATGCCGCTAATTTAAAGATCCTATCCCAACTAAAATTTTGTCATTTTTCACTTGTGCCATATTTGTATAGGTTATACCGTCCTATAAGTCCTCCCTAAGTTTTGAAACATTATGCAATGTTTTCCATTGGGAAATATGCAACTATTTGCACAGAATCTTTACTGTAGGTCGACACTAAACCAAACGTATAACGTATAGCACTCAGTCAGTGTTTTGGTTTGTCATGGATGAGTGGTCATCTCTGTAGTATAGGTTCCTTCATGGCTCATTAGTGGCACCTTGTGGCTAAGCCATGGACTATTTACCCATGGCATGAATGGAGCTATCATGGTAGGGGTTAAGCTGGTGGAGCCCCCTAATGTCATACTATATCAATACAAGGAATGTGCCCTTGGATTTCCCGCCCTAGAGAAGAAATATGCTATATACAGGTGTCCTCTATTTACACACAAAGGGTGCTTTCACAAACAAAATATTATTTGGCATGTAGTAGGGAAATTGTTTCTTTAGCAAAGGTATCATTAATCAATCACATCCCAGATCGACAGTTTAGTTGAAATTGCATCTTTAAGGTGGTCATGGTGGGGCCCCTGCTGGACCCCCCACTGAGCCCCCCCCCCTAATGAAGATTTGCTTCTTACGCCTCTGCCACACCATGTCTTTGGGAGGAAATTGACTTTGCTATAAGCCACACCAGAGGCCTGAAGTGGTATATATTCAAAACCCCTCGTATAAGTTAACAGCCACTACTTGAGTTGATGGCAGTGCTATCATAAGCTTCATATACATTACTGTAAAAAGATGTCATTGAAATAATGGCACATTCCTTGTCACAAAGTTGCCAGAGATCCATCGTTATTTTCACAAAGATTCCTTGTACATTTGTGTACCACTGTACTGCCACCTGGGGCTTCTTGTAAAAACTACACTGGTGCAATGTTTTTCAGTTACCATGATTACAGTGGTCCACTGTTCAGTTTTATGAGGATCTTTGGTACATTCCACATTTATATTTTACAGTGTATGTTTTACGGTAGGTTCAAAACTGTCATTATTGTTATACCAGGTGAAGGAGATGCTTTGCTGAGTGTTGAAAGTCCTACAGCTCAGACATCACTGCCAAGAAGCCATCAGTCTAGTCTACCCTCATATAAATCCCATATTGTACCTTGTAAGTACATCTAGTACAATTTCCAATTTACATTTTTTTGTCCTCACATATAATTATAATGCTGTGTAGTTACACTGTCTGCCCACCACATGGATATATACAGTAGGGTCCTTATTACATGTATTCTGAAATACTGTAGGTACAGCTGGTTCTACTGCCTACTTATAGGGGTATTTATAGCCCATTTACAGTTGTGACTGATAGTGTAAGTTGGTCCATCATATAATCACATTTCTATACAAGCTAAATATCTATAAGAAGGCATTGCGTACCAGTAATGAAGTCTAATCAAACCCATTTCCAATGATTCCATGTTATCCGAGAATTAACCCTTTAAGGGCTGCTGATGCCGGAGTGCATCAACCAATTGGTCATCATGATGCACCAATGAAGTGCTGGCGAGTGGTCTCGTCAGCACTTCACTCATTTTATATATAAGGGAGTGGTAATTTTTTTACAACAGGGGGGGTGGTGGGTTTGGGGGGTGGTGAAAGATTTCAGACCATAGGGGGGACAAAAAATCTTCAGCCTGTTTGAGTGGAAAAGTCCGCATCCCACTAAAGAATAAAAGGGGGGGGGGGGGAAATGAGGGGGGGAAGATAATTCTTTGACATGCACACACACACAATTTCACCCTCCTCCCCCTGTTGTTAAGAAAATGACCACTCCCTGGCAGTGTAAGATTGGATTATCCAGTAGATGAGATTGCATGTCCTCTCTATACTCCATCATAAAGAATTATAACTGATTCATTTTGTTTTTCTGATTTCCAGCGTCAGTGGACACATCATTATTAGTGGGTCAGACGGGGAGCTCCAGTCTTGTCACTTCATGTTCAGTCTATTCAACAGAGAAGAAATGAAACTGTTCCCCCACTTTCACAAGTCACTATTAGGTATTGTATAAGTAGCAACTGTAGCAAAAGCTGCAAAGAAAATTGAGGCAATATTGTCAGGCGATGTTTAGTTATGTTATGCTGTAATGGCCCGTTTAAGTGCCCCGGTGCTTATCAATTTCTATACATTTGTTTTACCAGGTTAGTACACTAGATGGCACTCCAGTAGCCCCGCACCTTATATGGGCAAGTCCAGCATCTACTCACAGGGCTCCATAGGGTTACCCTTAGTACACAAACACCCCTCACCAAAATGCTCATTTCCAATTTAAGATGATGTTTAAGGTCTTAAAATTGAAAGCTAATAGTGTGGTTATAATCACTACCAATAATGAAATAGTCAACCAAATATAAGGGAGATTATTACAAACATTTGGGCCTATTAGATTTATTGGAGTCCAAACCAGCTATAGCCCTGTAAGGGGAGTAACGTGGCATGGTTGTCTTCTGTGTTATAGCTGATAAAATTGTTAGCGCGGCGACTCTAAGTCCTACTAGTGAGACTTGTAGACTAGTCAATGGTTCAGAGTCGCCACGGTGTAAGGGATAGGGGAGCCCTGATTTCTATTTTCGTTCACTGTTCTTCTCCTATGGACTATTTTGGCACAATATTGAGGCATTGTTATCAGCATATGTATGTACTAATGGTAGATAACTTGTTTTTGTGATATATGTTTAGTTTGGGTTTTATGATTAGATTAGACATTTCAGCTCCTGGAGCTCTATGGAAGATTAGCATAAGACAAAACTAAGATTCACCAATACATCTCTGTAGGCTTTATCTGATAATTCTGTGGTCTGAAATTGCTGTATATATGTACTAAAGGTTTCATCTCACGGGGTTATGGTACATTTGGATCATATATTCTGTATTTGAAGAAGATATTTACTGTTTAGAATCTCTATAAATCTCTATGGAGAGACAAATGCTAAACTTGGTGTACCCTGTCTACAGAGGGGAGGGGGTTACCAGTTTGGTGGGGAGGGGGTTGTGACCAGCTGTATGCTGTTGGGGTTGGTAAGACTGCCACACACAACCCTAGTCATTCTGGGGTCCTTGGTTATGGTTCTGGGTCATTGAACATGCCCACCTCTACCATTTGTAGTGGTCATCTATGGGCAGGCAGAACTTCTCGGTAGTAGACCTAGTAGTACAAGGCAGCACAAGAGTTACAGGGTGAGCCAGATGGTACAACCTTTAATTGCCTTTGAAGTTAGCTTTCCTATTATTCTATCACTAGACACAAGATTACAAGTTGCCGCGCTATGTCTCACAGGTCTATTCTCTACTATTCTATTAAAATCTACAACACTACGGTTTTATTTTATAGGGCCTACCCCTTTGACAAGAGCCTTACAACAGTGCTTAATATTCATTCCAACACCCTTTTATTGCTGGTACTTATTTCACACCTGTGCTAATTTGAGTTAAGACTCTGGTGTTAAAATGGACCAACACGGTAAATAGCCTCCAAGGCTTTGTATTGTATCTTAAGGAACAGCTGAAGAGATTAAATCAATAAAGAATACCAAGTATTGATTCAACTGCACCGTCTCCTTCAGGTATTACTAATATCAACCAATTCATCCTAATGTTATCAACATCTCAAGGCATATGTAGTACATAGAAATGCAACAAATGTAAAATGTGAACCTGTTGTTAACGTAATGCCTTGCGTATAAGGTGCACCACACATATAACATGCACCCAGACTTTGTGGATCTACAAGCACTTTGGAATTCATGGAAGGCATTTGGAAGATTTTACCCTTAAATTTCCCTTATCCTACAAGGCACACCTGTAGGATAATTCCTTAAACTTTGATATTTAACCATTCAATACAGTGATTACATTTTCAGGGGACTTGTCTGCATAGTAAATAACAATATCATCAGCATACAGTTTAATTTTGGCATGTTCAAAAATATCAACTACATCATTACCGGTTGCCAAGGTTGGTTGGACTTAATCAACATTACCATCCGTCTTTTAACCTGGCAAAGTTGGTTTCTACCAAAAATTCTGGCCAAGATGGGCCGTAGAAGACCAAATAAGAAGACTTTAGAGCCTGATTCAGGACCGCCGAGCGGTGTTAGGAGATCTGTCAGGAGGCAAGGGCCCCCTGGGTCGTCCGTTACAGACCAGTCCACAGATCCTCAACCCGCTGATGGGATGACAGACGCTATGACAGACGAGCTGACTGATTTGAAGATCCGGACGGAGGCTGTGGAGGAGAATCTGGCGAAAATCCTGGATAAATTGGACGTTTTGACTCCAGAGGGCGCCGTCGGGGGCAGCGATCGGGACACGACTTCTAGGCCACGACGGCTGTACAACAGATCGAGAGGTGGATCTAGATCAAGTTCAAGCTCCGGCAGTGATAGCTCTCGCTCCAGGTCGAGGTCCAAGCATAGATCAAGGAAACCAAGGGGTGAGTTCGACCAGCGAAATTTTTTAGGTCACAAAAAAAATGTTGACAGCCTAGAAAAATTACTAATGGTCAATGTTCGTTTAGTTAGTGCCAAACTTGAACAAGGTGAGGAAGTAAAATATATTCTTGACCACATAGAAATGCTGCTGGAGAAATCTGCCACTAGAATATTTACTACATCCTACGGCACTTGAGCTACGATGGCACATACACAGCCCAAAAGTTGGCTAAATCATCCAAACCTGTTGTCAAAAAATCTGTGTTACGCTTACAATAGGCCCGAGGGCTGCAAGTTAAACCCCTGCCGCTACAGGCACGTTTGTAGCTCATGTGACTCTGGAAACCACTCTGCTGACAAGTGTCAGAAGAATGGTTCGGAGAAGTAGGATGTTGCCTCTGGGGAGGGTCGTGCCTCCAGATTAGCTGGCCATGGAGAGGCACTGTTGGTTGACCCCCCTGTTGAGGATTATGTTCTTGGCAATGTTATGCCAGATATTCCAGTTATTGATGAATGTTGTCAAAAGCCACCAGTAGAGGTGGACTTGTTGAATTTTGCCAGCTCTGAAAATAATTTTGTGGAAAACCTTAGTATTACCGGTTTTTCCTCAAGGAGTAGTCCAAATGTTGGGGATTTTTATCCCATTTTTGATGTAACTTGCTCAGGTAATGTTAGTATAAACATTTACCAAAGTTGTGTTGACGGTACTTGTTCTTGTCAACATTTTATTGGTGGCCACAAGGCCCAAATTTTGCCATGTAGATTGGCATGTTTCCTAAGACAGGAAGGTGTTATAAATTTACCCAAACGTGACTTAGATTATTTGTGGTCGGGTTTTGTAGAAGGTTTCAAAATTGTTGATCCTGGGTGCGAAACAGAGTATGAATGTGGAAATTACAAGTCAATTTTTCAGGGTAATTTTTACAATGAAATGTGTAAAATTGTCAGTGAGGAACTCCAGGATGGTTCCATTTTTGAAGTAACCTCCAAACCTAGATGCATACATGCCCTTGGCGGTGTCCCCAAAAGTAACGGTAAATTAAGACCCATTACTGATTGTAGTATGCCCAGAAAAAAGAGTATTAATAATTTTATGGATTCAACTTTTAAACCTTTTTCATATAAATCCATAAATTCGGTCACGGCAATGTTGAACAAAAATGATTTTATGAGTGTTGTTGACTTAAAGTCTGCCTTTAGGTCTATTAGTGTCTATGGGGAACACCAGAAATTCCAGGGTTTTTCCTGGGATATGGGGGAGGGTAAGAAATTTTACCAGAGTAATCGTCTTACCTTTGGACTCAGATGCGCCCCCTACATTTTTAACCAGATTTCTGATTTTCTGGCTAAGGTGGCAAATTTTTATGGAATTGATAGTGTAGGGGCCGGCATCATTGTATATATATTAGTGCCGTTCATCCGAGAGACGTGTTCGTGTGGTGCTTGTTCCTTCTATGCTAGCTAGGTGTCGCTTTGCGATACCTCGTTGGTACAAGAGGGGGCAGCACCATGCCTCGCGTCCAGCTCCTACTAAGGAGCCGGACGAGCGGCAGAAGGGGACTGGACATGGTCCAGTCCAGACGCTAATACTTTGTCATCAGAGAGATTAAATAAAGTCCTACCCGAGAGGTAGGGGTTTCTGGGGCTTTGCCCAACCCGAACTACTCGTGTTGTGTTGGTACATCTAGTGGTAAGCGAGCCAAAGAGCCACCCAACATATAAGTCAATACGAACCATTACACTGGTGCCGTGACCAGTCGGTTCGGGGGTGGTGCGCGGCCACATTGGCCGAAAGCCTCGGGAAACCCGAAGCGGATCCCCCCAGCCCTGGGCTAGAGGGATTCGAAGAGGATGATTACACATCCCAGCATCTGTTGTTAGACTGGAAACCCGGTCAACAACAAATGTTTAATCAGGAGGGTGTACGAAATATTTTTTCTACACCCGACCTTAGGGACAATGCCACCAGAGATGGCATCGTAAAATTGTATCCGGCTACACCCCAGACAGGAGTACCGGATACCGGATTGTTCAGGGGTGTGTTAAGACCCCCAACTTTAGACTTGAGCGATTGGTCCCAAGTTATAACTAGCAGACGCCAGCTAGGTCCTATGGTACCAACAGGCTCGGCTAGCGGCTTGGGTACACCAATTGCACAAAGCCCTATGCAGCGTACTGCAACCCCCCAGGGTTCAGCACCAGGTGGTGGAACCGAAGTAGCCCCACTAATGACATCGTCGGATCATGACAGCGACGATGGTAAAACCAAAAGGGACGCAATAGTCCCAGACGCGAAATCAAAAGATAAGCCTAGTGGTACCGGACCGAAAAGCTCGGAAAGGCATCACCTAGGCCGATCTCTAGACGAAGGCTTGTCTGACTCCATGTTTTACCCTGGAGGCAGTCGCAAGTCTATCTACGGACGTCGGATGGGTCCCGGGTATAAAAATACTCAGGCCTATTTGAAAGCCAAGGAACAGGTAGAGTTACAGGCAAAGAAGCAACATGAACAATTCATGTTAGCCCAATCCAAAATAGAGGAGGAAGCTAAGTCCCGGATCGGAAAATTACGATCCGTTGAGCAGGAGGCGATTCTAAAAGAATCCGACCTCAAATATCGTCTATCCTCCGTATCCCATCGGTTGGAGCGGAAGGAAAGAGACGCACAGGAAAAAGAAAAGAGGCTGGCTGAGTTGGAAATCGAGGAAGCCAATAAACTTAGAGCAATCGACAAGGCTAGAGCCGAGGAGGTTGCTAAGGCTCGGGATGTAAATAAATTACAAACTGAGTTGCACGCAATGGAGGAGAAGCTTAAGAAACTTCAACTCCGGAAGGCTGAGACAGAAGCCAAGATGGTCTCGGAACAAGCCGAGATCAGGAAGGAGACTACTGAATATAACAGGTCTCAGAAAGAGAAGGGTGAAAAGTACCGCCTACTTAAGGATACTTTTAAGCGAGAGGCAATGATCGCCCAAGAAGAAAGAAACCGAGCTGTGGCTGAAAATGAAAAGATTCGATCCGAAATCTTGGCAGAAAACGCACAGCTTAGGGAGGAACAGCGAAACCTGACTACAGACGTAGCTACCCTCACAATAAATAAGTCCGCTATGGAGAGTTATTTACAGGAGCAAGAGCAAACACATGCCCCTCCGGCGAGTAGGGTCACAAACCCGAACTCGACGTTCGTGAAACAGGGCGACCCGGTCTCCTGTTCTACACCGAAGAATCCGCAGTATAATCCTTTTGTAAATGATAATGCTTCGCGGAACGTAGATCAAGGGGGTGTTTACATCAGAACCCAGGATAAGCATGGCCGAACTAGTAGAGTCCGGATAAGTGAGGTGCCCATAGTCCACAACCTGGACCCGGACTATACCCCTAGAGAGGCTTCCGACAGTAGTGCGGAGACCAGTGGGTTCCACATTCATGTGGATCCTAGTAACGACCCGGGGCTGGGTGCTGGTAATGACAACACCCAACCGAATCCATCAAACGATGGCGGCCAGTCAACGGGAAACCAGCCATCCGACGGCGGATACCAAGGCGCGCAAGGGGGGGGCGCTGCTTCGGGTGCCACAAGCTATAATGGTACCTCGGGTACCGGCCCCAACCAGGGTAGTGCGAGTTATACGAACCACAGTGGTACACAGTGGACGTATACGCAACCTCCACCACCGCCTCCACCTGGCAATTCGAGCTTCGGTGGTATAGGGGGCAATCGGACCTTGAATGAAACCAAGGCGATTGAATGGAGCAAACAGCAATGCACTAGATTGATGTATGCTCACAATTCTGCCCGAAGGGTAGCCGTTATTCCTAAAGAATATGACGGTACTCGACCATGGAAAGAGTGGTTTGAAGATTTCATCGATGTGATGAACTGTAATGGATGGACCCCATACGAGGCCAAGCCACATCTGGTGAGATGTCTGAAAGGCGGGCCGGGTCGCATGGCTGTAGAGCAATGGCGAACCTGGTACGGCCTCGTTGGGAGTTTTGAGCAGTTAGTAGAAACTGCTAGTGGACTGTTATGCAATATGGTCAAGGAAGACCCGATGGTCCGTTTTAAGAAACGCACACAGAAGCCGAATGAAGCTTTCAGAGCATACGGTATGGAACTCCATGCCCTGCTAAGTAAGGCCAGACCCGGTACTGAAAACCAGGACTGGTATATGGACGATTTGATCACTCAATTCGTCAAGGGTCTAAGAGACCGAGATGAACAATTAGCAGCGAGGGATGCCTGGAAGGAGGGCATAACACTACACGGCATATTTAATGGTATAGATATGGCCGTGAAGAAGCGAGCTATGTTAGCTGGGGACATACCTAATGCCAGCGGCTTGGTACCCCTGGCATCGGTGACCCAGCAGTCGGAGGTCGATACTCCATCAGACGACTTCGAATTGATTGATATCGAACAGGAAGACGGCACCTTCTGTTCGATGCAATTAAGGAAGAATACTTCAGGTAGGAAGTATATTCCCAGGAAATCTTTCAATAAACAAAGGGACTCTAGACCTTCATCCGAGGTCAAGAGTGACCCGAAGGCTGTCGATAAGGCGGTCAAGTCCATTGTAAGCACTGACAAAGTGAAGACTCAGTCCCCGGACATGACCAAACTTCTGGAAGACATGTGTAAGAAAATTACAGATGCCATCCAAGCCAATCGGCAAAGACCCCGGGTGGATCGCCGAACGGTTAAGTGTTTCAGGTGCCAGCGCATGGGACACTACTCATCTGAATGTACCGCTACTAAGCCGGTAATGGCTGCCTTCTATGAAGCCGAAGACGACGGCGTAGAAAGGGAGAATGCTAGGGATTCCACAGATGTGGAAAACTAGTGGGGGTTGTGTCAACGGCATCTGACATGGCCCCGAGTGGGAACGAATGCCAAAATGCTACCGGGGGTATCCCGGTGGAAGATTTCGAGTCAATTACACCTGGAGGCCGGGTGGCTGAGGGTGCGCACCCCTGCACCTCGGCCGGGGCCAGGGACCCTAGTGTTGATATGTGCAGGAGCAATCATATGGAGGCGAGTGGCCGCACTAGGGGAGAGGAAGGATGGATCAAAGAGTTGATTCGAGTGTGTGGGACACGCCTTCCCCCAAGTCATCCGTGTCTGGAATTCCTGAGAGGACTCGGATTGAATCTTGGTGATTCGGGAGACTTTCACCAGTTTACCAGTAACCCCTCGCCTTTAGGGGGGAGACGGTGGTATGTACCCATATCTGTGGAAGGCCGGGTGGGGGAATTCTTGGTGGATACTGGAGCTAGTCATTCATGTGTGTCCAAAAGATTCTTCGATTTGGTGGCCGGCAGCCATGAGAACCTCAAAACGGGGGTAAATGCTTGCACGGCCGACGGAAGCAGTATGCGTACATTTGGTAGGACGTTTATGCCTATCCATATAGGAGGCAAAGAGTTTGTTCTTTCGCCAACTATAGCAGAGGTTAGTGATGACGGAATCCTCGGATTGGATTTTGCAAGCTTATACGGGGCCGTCTTGGACCCGAGGGACGGTAGTATGGGTATACGGAGCCCGTATGGCTTGCATGTCCAATGCGTATTGAGACAGGTGTCTTCGGTCGCAGCAGTGGTACATACGGTGAAGATCCCACCGGGTACCACCTGCGATGTCCTTTGTGGCGGATCCATGGCTCAGAGGAATGAAACTGGGGTCTACGAACCCGACACGGTGTATTTGTCAAGCATCGGGTTAGACTCAGTGGATACATTAGTGGCTAATGCAGCTTGGTCCGTATTACCCATAACTAACCGAAGTGGTTCAGTGGTTTATTTGAGGCGAGGCGACAGTGTTGGAAGGATGAGTTCGGTAGAACATGTCGCCGAGGCTAAATTTAACAAACCACTAAACCCAGTTAGTCAGCATCCTATGGATGAAGAATTCCAAAAGCTGATTGATCAGTCAGATTTAAAGAATACGGACGATAAGGATTGCCTAGCGAGACTTCTACAAAAGTACGAAGGTGCTTTTGGTAGGGAAGGAGGTCCGGTGGGTAAATCCGATAAGGTGTTGCACACCATAGATGTGGGCAGCGAGAAACCTTTTAAAATCCCGTATCGTAGACTTCCCCTTAAGAAGAAGTTAATCTGTGAAGAGCAAATACAAAAACAGTTGGACCTAGGGGTAATCGTGCCTAGCTCGAGTCCCTGGTCCAGCCCTGTTTGTATGACTACTAAGAAAGACGGTACAATCCGCTTTTGTGTCGACTACCGGAAATTGAACGGTATAACAAAGAAGAACTCGTATCCTTTACCAAGGATAGACGAGACTTTAGATAGCTTGGGCGGGAACCAATGGTTCTGTACCTTGGATTTACAGTCCGGATATTGGCAAATACCAATGCACCCCAAAGACAAGGAGAAGACAGCATTCTCCAGTCATATGGGGCTGTTTGAGTATAATGTCCTACCCTTCGGATTGTGTAACGCCCCCGCTACATTCGAGGCTATGATGGAATCCTTACTGAGTGACCTTTTGTGGAAGAAATGCCTGGTTTACTTGGATGATGTGGTCGTGTTCGGCAAGTCATTCAAGGAATGCCTGGCGAATCTGCAATTAGTCCTCGACCGGATACTATCAAACGGTCTTAAACTTAAACCCAAGAAATGTAATTTGTTTAAGAAAACCATTACATACTTGGGAAGGATCATTACTCCTAACGGGGTAAGTGCGGATCCGGAAAAATTAGAAGCTGTAGAAAATTGGGAAAGACCCACGAGTGCTAAGGAGGTGAGATCATTTTTAGGATTTTGTTCCTATTATCGTGATTTCATACCGAATTACTCTCGTGTCAGCTTCCCCATGCAGTGCTTAGCTCACTGGACCCCGGGTAGGGCACGGGACCCATTCCCATGGACCAGCGAGCAAGAAGAGTCTTTTAATAAAATAAAAGATTTATTTAGGAATACACCCGTGTTGAAATATCCCACTCCCGAGGGACATTTCATCTTAGACACCGATGCGAGCAATGATGCGATTGGGGCAGCTCTCTCTCAGGTCCAAGAGGGAGTCGAAGTGCCAATAGCATTTGCTAGCAACACGTTAAGCAAGACACAGCGAAATTATTGTACCACCAAGCGAGAACTCCTCGCTGTGGTGGTGTATACGAAGAAGTTTAAGCATTTCCTTTGGGGAAGTGACTTTACTTTAAGAACAGACCATTCGTCTCTTAGGTGGCTCCTTAACTTTAAGGACGCCGAGGGGATGATTGGACGTTGGTTAGCTCACCTATCCGAATTCGGATTAGAGCATAAACAAATAGAGCACCGACCCGGTGCTAAACACATCAATGCGGATGCCTTGTCAAGACGGCCTATCCGAAGGTGCCAAAATGCCACATGTGAAGACTGCGGGGCCCACAATGCTGTGGTAGCCGGGTTGGTATTTAATTATACCACCCCCCGTATCCCCTGGGAGGAGGCTGTATGCAGCTATCTCGATTGGTCCCCGGAGACCATCAAGAAGTTTCAACAGTCAGACCCCACCACTGCGCGCATAATGGAATACCTACGGTCAGGCATTAAACCGGCAAGGCCTCTAGTTTCCCTGGAGGATAGGGAAGCGAGGCGGTTGCTGGCTCAATGGGCCGAGCTAGAGATCCGAGACGGCATACTATGTAGGTGGAAGACAACTCCCACCAACGGTAGGCTGTTGCAAATAGTGATACCCGCCCCGATGAGGAGGGATATCATGTATTATTGCCATGGCCACCAAACGAGTGGCCATTTCGGTAAGAGAAGGTCGATAGAGCGTCTACAAAGGCGTTACTACTGGCCCGGTATGAGAGGCGACCTGCTCCGGTGGATCGCCACTTGCCCGGATTGTTGTAAAAACAAACCGGGACCCGGCCTGGGTAAGCAACCCTTATCACAGGAATTGTTTGGTGTCAGATTTGCTCGAATAGCGATAGACATCATCAGTGGGATTAAGACGACGCCGCGAGACAATACTTGTATGATGGTCGTAACTGACTATTATACTAAGTACACTCGGGTGTTCCCCCTTCCCAACCACAAAGCCGCCACATGCGCGGAGGCATTTGTGAAAGGCTGGGTGCTGCATTTGGGTGTTCCCCTTATGATGCACAGTGACCAGGGAAGGGAGTTCGAGTCAGAACTTTGGCAGGAAATGTGCCATTACCTAGCCATTTGTAAGACCCGAACAAACCCGTACCGACCACAGTCGGATGGGCAGGTAGAACGCTTCAATAGAACCCTCATACAAGTACTAAAGCCCCTGGTTAATACCCACCAGGATGACTGGGATGAACAGTGCGAGTTTGTAGTACATGCCTACAACAACACTGTCCATTCATCAACTAACTGCACCCCAAACATGCTAGTGTTCGGCGAGGACATCATAATGCCCGCCGACTTAGTGTATGGAGTGGTTGGAATAGACCCGGAGGCGCCCTGCACGGTGCTGTTTGTAGAGTCATTAAGGGACCGGTTCAAACAGGCATACGAGGCCGTTCGGAAAGAACTGCTGAAGAGTGCGAAGTGGCAGAAGGTGGGCTATGACACCAATGCTAAACGAATTCGTTTTAATGTTGGGGACAAAGTACTAAGGTACTACGAGCCGATGGATAAGCTGAAGCTCGTAACGCCTTGGGAAGGTCCATTTAAAATCGTTCGCGTCATCTCCGAGTCCACGGTGATGATAGAGGACTGCCTGACGGGTAGGAAATGGAAGACAAATGTCGGAAAACTTCGGCCCTGGAAGGGGCGCGAAGAGGCGGAGAGGGAGTTCGGTTACAAACCACCTGTATCTGTCCCTAGCGGACCGAGCGTGGTAGTACCGAGGAAGCGCCCTAGAGGCCGGCCGAGAAAGACGCCGGGAGACGAGGTTATAGTAAAAAAGAAGACGAAGGCCAGGAAACGACCTAATCGTAAGAAATGGAAGAAAGTCTCGCTGAGTGAAGGCATTACGTATGGGAAGGGTCCCGCTCTGACTAAGCGAGATCCAGAAAAGGCCGTACGTAAAGCCGGGAAAAATAAAATGCTAACCGAAGGCGTTAGACGCAGCCCCCGGTTGAGGTCTGCTGTAACCTAACTCAGTACACAACGAGCTGCTGCATGTTGTCCGCCATAGGCAGGCAACATACGTTCCACGGCCAGAGATGTCGAACGCGCCCTCCCCGGGTGGCTGTATCCCGTGAGTGGCGGTCGGATTAACCGGTACATTCGCTTTGGAGCGTTGTATACACCGCTAAGCTCCAGACGATAGCACTCGGGTAGTAGGCCGCGTCTCACATGTCGAGTCGAATGTTGGTTCGGATCTAGTTCCCTAGGTGGCGCTGCTGGTGTGGCGGGAAAGCGCGGAACTAGGTCACCGGATAGCCATGGCGGGATCTCGCGAGACGAGAGGTCTGACGTCATACTGGTCATAACTAGAGCGGACTCGTGGTGGTTAGACGCCACCCGTTTTTGCTCTAGTTATTTGTCGGCGGTTATACAGCCTGTAGCTGTCGTGTTAGCCTAGCTAACCCCCAAAAGCCTCTCTGTTGGACGAATCCTTCGGGAGGAGTCCAACAAAACTTGCCAATTAATTTTGGAAGTCGAACCCGGTGCCATGGCACAGGGAACGATTGACGCTGCGCGTCAAACAGCCAACATTCCGTTGGAACAAGACGAGGACCCGAAGGTCCCGTCTCGGGTCGAGGAATCTATGGATTCTTCGACAGAGGAGGCCGCCCGGACGCTCACGGCTATGGCCGAGGCAACCGACCGGGAGAGGATGCCACCTCCACCCCCGCCACGCCCGGAGCGCCCGTCTACAACAGACGCTTCGGGTAGCAAAGTGGATGTCCTGGACATTCCAATGTATCCTCCGGGATTCAGGACTCAGATCAGACGTCTAGCACACGTTGATCGCCAGGAAGGTATCGTGTATACCTCCTGGGGTACGTACATCCCTATGCACGCCTCCATGTTCGGATGCGGGCCCATGGCGGTGGAGCAGGGCGTGCCCGAGCCCATACCAGATGAACTTAAAACTATGGTAATGGACTCGTGTAGTGACGAGCTGGCTGACAACATGCCAGTTTCTTGGCTCCGCAACTACCTAAAGTTGGCGGAGAATATGGCGACTAACGAGAATTTAGCTCGAGCCGTCTTGATCTCTGCGGGCATCATCCAGAAGGCCACGGAGTTAAGGGAGTCCGAATCCGACATGGATACAGACTCCACAGTAACCTTGTCGTCGGTGGAAACCGACCGGGTCAAGCGATTGACCCGTAAACCTGCACCCAAGGGTCCTCTCACTGAGAGCGATCTGGAGGCTGAAGATGTCCGCATCGCCGTCGAGAGGTCCACGACCGAGACCGACCCAGCTGCCGACATCCCAGAGGCACCTGGCGAGATCTCGGAAGAGGACATCTCGCGCCAGCAGGCTGCTGTAGAGGCAAAGCGAATCGAGCTTGCCAAGCAGCAGAAGGAGCTCACCGCAGCTCGCCGGGCCCATCGCAAGCAGCAGGCCCAACGAAAAACAGAGATCTCTTCCGACTCTGACTCCCCAGTCAGCGGAAGGAGGAGCCCTCGGACAGGGGACAGGAGCCGACGCGAGTCGGATTCCAGTCCCGAAGTTCCGGCCCAACCGACTAAGGTTGTGCGCCGGAAGAAGAAGAATGGAGCGAAAGCGTCTCCGGCAGAGCCCACGCCCCCCACCAAGCCGAGGGGTAAGGGCAAACCGAAGACGCCCGCTCCCACCACTACAACCACCACGGTAGCCACCTCGGTTACTGCATCTTCTGCAGCCAGCACGTCGGGTGCAAAGACGAAGTCCCCTACCAAGGCTCCGACTGGTACTACCACCTCCAGCCGAGCCAGCCGTAGGGGAGCTGACATATACACGGACAGCGAGGAAAGCGAAAGCGATCCAGAGCTGCCCGAGTCTGCCAAATCTGATTTGGAGTCCGTGACAACGTGGGAAGAAATGACCACGGATGTTCCCAAGGACGACAATCAGAAGTGGATGTGGAAGAATGCAGCCGAGGGGTTCAAGGAACGGACTCCCCGCTGCTTCGCGGACTGTGCTTACGACACAGTCCATTATATGTGTCCGAGCGCCGTCAATAAGGACGGTGACAGCGATGACGAGGAGTGGATGAAGTCCGGCCCCTCGGATACGCCAGTAGGCAAGTTCTACCTGATTTGGATTGACCAGCTCAAGTCCAAATTAGGCTCGATCTACAGCTACGAGGCCCGGACGAAAGTCCAGTGGGCAATGACCCAATGGGGACCAACCGGCAACCGCCGAAGGTGCCCGTTTGAGTCTTGCCAGCTGTCTCTCACGGGTGAGAAGATGTTCGAGACGAAGCCCCGCTTCGCTCGACACATCGTCGAGTATCATATGCATCACAAGCCTGTGATGATGTGTGTGCTCGGGGACCGCCCGAGTAAACATTGTGATGGCTCGTTCAGCACCCACCGGCGCCGAGACATGGCTCTGCATTTGCAGAAGGCCCATGGCATCGGCCTGGAGAAGACCAGGAAACGAGCCATCAAGTGCTTCAGCGAGCTCCTTGCAAATTGGTCCGCGCTGAGCATCAAGGAAGTGAAAGAGCAGGCATTCGAGACCGGATTCTGCTCGTGGAAGAGCGGCAACTTGCTGACTTACTTCCAGACGAACTCCTCGTCCACAAAATTCGGGATGCCCAGCGAGGTGCACCTGAAGGTGAAAAAGTGGCGAGGAGACGACAAGCGAGAGAAGGCCAAAGCCCGCTCTAAAGGTCCAAACGGAGGCACAGTCACGACTACTGCTTCCAAGAGGACCCGAGCAGACCGGTCCGTGAGCCCTTCGGGTGGCAAGGACCAGCCCAGACCAGCCAACCCAGCTGATCGTCGCGAGTCGGGACAACAGGTCTCGGCTCTGGAGATGCCTGGCAACCAGGCCCGCAGGTCGGGTAGCCAGGCGACCGCATCGGCGACTCTAGCCACCCCCACACCTGCACCCGCGGAACAACGCCCGGGCGAAGCCTCTGGCGGCCTGGATGATGGGGGCGAACTGTTCGCTCCCCCATCCGGGTATTCTACTTGGTGGGCTGGAGAGGGATCCTCCGGCAAACGCCCCACGTACAGTGAGTACGCGGCGAAGTTCCCTTCAATGGGACCGGCTGGACCCGAGTCGCAGGTCCTTACCCCCTTGGGCCGGGCCAAAGCTCGTGGTAGGGGCCGCGGTGGGCTGGAGTCCACCCGAGGCTCTCCGGGTGGTGGCCGAGGCCGAGGAGGCATCACGGTAGAGGGCCCGTCTGCTCCTCCAACAGGCACCCCGCCTGTCTCAGTGGAGGCCCCAGCGCCACCACCAGTGATAGTTCCACCGACAGGTCCTCGGGTACCCCTAATGGAACTAATCTCCGGTACCCTGTCAGGTCTTCAGGATCCGAATACGTTCGTCGACCACCGCGATGTCCGAACGGTTCAGATCCAGAATGACCTGATGGCAGAATGGCAGGCATTGCACCGCCAGAAGTCTGTTGACTACTGGCGTGTGATGACTGAAGCCACCGTCAATCTGGTCTACGAGATCCAGAGGCGGGAGGAAGAGAAAATCAGGGAGCTGGAA
Organism: Acholoe squamosa; assembly: GCA_949317995.1. NCBI lineage: Eukaryota > Metazoa > Annelida > Polychaeta > Phyllodocida > Polynoidae > Acholoe > Acholoe squamosa. The sequence goes on along the minus strand of OX439050.1, from coordinate 3,991,005 downwards.
AGGAAGAAGGTCGAGGAGGCCCTCGAGTCCTGCCGGCGGAAACAGAAGGAAGCCGAAAAGCTTAAAGAGTTTCACGAAGCTGAAAACTCCAGATATATCCATCGATTTAAGGAGGCTGACCTCAAGTTTTTCCTGGCATTCGGGAAACATCTGGAGGAGTGGGACGGCTTACCGTCGTCTCTCATCTTCGTACCAGAGATACCCCCGGATGCCCCGCCAGCCCCGGCTACTCCACCGGTCCTGGCCACTCCACCGGTCCCGGCTGCTCCGCCGATTCCGGCAGCTCTCTTGCTCCCGCCCCCCACTTGGAACCGGGCTGTCCCAACTGCCACGGTTGCTGCACCAGCATCCGAGGCAATGGACAGTCCGTCCGCAGTGATGAGGGCCTTGAGCTTGGGGAGCGAGACTCCCAGCGAGGCTTCAGCGGCGCTCTCTACGAGCAGCTGTAGCAGCTCGGCTCCATCTGCCTCAGTGGAGCCGGCTGAGAAGATGGACACAGATCCTGAAGATCTTTGAGCGTCCATCTGTTGGTGTCTCCTTGTACCCGAGGGTAAATGCATTTAGTATGCCAGAGGCACTGTTCCTTACGCTGGACTCCTGATACCTGGATCGTAACCTGCAGCGAGGATGGACGCTAACCCGAACACCCAAAGGACTACAACATCTAACCGGGTCTCCATCTTCCCATCTTCATCAGGGCACATCATAACAGCAACGTGGTTTGCCACCACACATATGTCGCCGGGTGGAGCTGCAGAAACCAGTCGTTCCAGGTTCGCCGGAAGTCCGGTATATTGTAAGGGTGATCCTGCTACCCTGGTAGGACACCTATATTTCATATTTTGTATAAATCTATTTTTATATCGTATATTATATTCTTGTAAGTAAAAGTCAAAATTTTTTTTCGGGTTATTTACCCCACCTCGGGTCGGTAAAAACATTGTAAAAATTTATCAATATCACCTTACTACACATCGAATATTCTTCGTCGCGTCTCATGTTTAATAATAACACACGTGTAACATTATCACCATAGGTCGATGGTCCATAAGGGGCCACTTCCTATTTTTGTTATTATTTATAAACACTTCGGGTTATATACGATGATGCCTTATTGTGTACATATAACTTATAATGCCCCTTAAATGTTCTATATTTAATACGAACTGTGTATATATAGACTTACCTATTTATTTATAACACCACTGTATAAAGTCAACAATAGTTACTTGTTAATTACACACAACCCTAGGTAAAGTCTAGTGGGGGTGGTGTAGGGGCCGGCATCATTGTATATATATTAGTGCCGTTCATCCGAGAGACGTGTTCGTGTGGTGCTTGTTCCTTCTATGCTAGCTAGGTGTCGCTTTGCGATACCTCGTTGGTACAAGAGGGGGCAGCACCATGCCTCGCGTCCAGCTCCTACTAAGGAGCCGGACGAGCGGCAGAAGGGGACTGGACATGGTCCAGTCCAGACGCTAATACTTTGTCATCAGAGAGATTAAATAAAGTCCTACCCGAGAGGTAGGGGTTTCTGGGGCTTTGCCCAACCCGAACTACTCGTGTTGTGTTGGTACATCTAGTGGTAAGCGAGCCAAAGAGCCACCCAACATATAAGTCAATACGAACCATTACAATAGATTAGTCAATTACCTGGATGACTTCATCATTATTGCCAACTCTGAAAGTGAGTGTCGCCGTCAGAGGGACCTTTTAATCGAAATTATGGAATATTTTGGTTTTAAGATTTCCAGAGATAAAGTTACTGACCCGAACAGAATTTGTACTTTTTTAGGTATCACCATTGACTCCCATAAAATGGAATTAACATTGCCTAAAGAGAAAGTTGACAAGTTAGCCCATGCTATAGACAGTTGCATTTATAAGAAATTTGCCAGTAAAAAAACCTTACAGAGTATTGGTGGCTTAATGTCATTTTGTTCCCAGGTGGTGAGGGGGGCCGTACTTTCAGTAGAAGGGTTTTTGACTTGATGGCAAAGGCTAAGGAAAGGGGTGTCATTAAATTAAATCCAGGTATCATAAAAGATTTTTTGTGGTGGAAGGATTTTTGTAAAATTTTTAATTGCAAAAATTTAATCTTGAATGATGTTTATAATAAACCCATGGTGTCTGATGCGTCCATTCTTGGTTATGGAGCATGGTGTGGTACAGATTTCTTTTATGGATCTTGGAATAATGTTGACAACTCTAAATTGGGGATAGGTCACTGGGTTGCCCCTCCAAAGTATGACAATATTGATGTTCATGAACGTAATATTAATGTGTATGAACTATGGCCCGTTCTAGCTGGTTTGAAGAGATGGGGTCATTTATTCAAGAATTGCCGTCTGAACGCTGTAACGGATAACATGCAAGTGTTGGCAATGTTGAACACAGGCAGAAGTAAAAACCCACTTTGTATGGAGTGGCTGCGTGAAATCTATTGGCAATGTTTTGTATATAACATTGATATCTACTCAACCTATATAAAGTCCACTGATAATATTCTGGCGGACCAATTATCAAGATTAGACTACAAAAATGTTCTTGCCAAGTGTGAAAAAACTTTGTCTGAAAATAATATGTGTATCTAAAAAAATTTTCAGATCCCAGGTTGATGTCCCTGTTGAGAAAGCAGGAGGATTTTGTGAATTCGGGTGTTGCCATGACAACCATGAAAACCAGAAAGCAACAATTTAAGAGGTACAGCAAATTTTGTAGGAAATTTTCCCTAAAAACTTATCCATGTTTGCCATCTTAGGCCTCTTTGTATGCCACTTATCTGGCTGATAAGATGAAACCAGTCTCCATCAGAAATTATATTTCGGCTGTATGGTTTTTTCAAAAGTTGCATGGTCACCCTGACTACAGTAGTAGTTTTATCCTGAAAAAGACTCTAGATGGTATTGAGCGGTGTCAAAGTTTAACCAGAGTTGTTAAATACCCACTTACCACTGTTGACATGTTTAAAATTTTGTCAACCCTGAATATGACACTGATATTGGATAGAGTTTTCTGGTGCGCCATTCTGGTACTGTTCAGGGGAGTTTTGAGGTGTTGCCATGTGGTGGACTCTATACATTCACTAAGGGTGAGGGATGTTGTATTAACTAATGATTATGTAAAACTTCACATTAGGACATCTAAGACAGACCAGTTTGGCCACGACCCTTACGATATATACCTAGTACTCGATGACTCATCTCCATTTTGCCCATCAAAAATTTTGGCAGAGTTGATACAGACTGCTAATGGCAATGTTAATCGGAAACTGTTCAGTTTTCCATCAGGTAGCAGGAGCAAATGCTTGACATATTCATATGTAAATACGCGTTTAAAATTTTTGTCTGTCAAAATTGGCTTAGTAGATGAGAATGTTAGTACCCACTCACTACGCCATGGTGGGGCTACCTTCCTAAAGTCAATTGGCCTTTCAGTAGAAGACATAATGAAACGCTCCAACTGGAAATCCAGATGTGTGTATAAGTACTTGCATGATTCAAGATGTGATTTGTTGAAACTTGATGTATTACCATCTATTAATGTGTAATAATTGTTACTCCGTGATGTTCCATGTGTTTGCCGGGTGGTTGGCCACTTTGTATATTCAGATCAATTCCACCAAACACATGTCTCTGTTCAATTATTATTATTATCATATCCAGTAATCCATTCAATACCGTCATCACTTATTATAATGTTAATATACCGGTAAATACCTTAAAGTCATCCTAGTATTTATTATAATGTTAATATACCGGTAGCTTCCTAGTGGGTCATCTTGATATTTATTATAATGTTAATATACCGGTAATACCCTTAAGTCATCCTAGTATTTATTATAATGATAATATATAATATGTGGTTTCCATGGGAACCACCTTCATCTCTTTATTATTCAATATACCGGTTACTACCCTAATATAATAATCTACCGGTAGTGGTTAACCGGTATATGTAGTCGCCCCTAGTTAACTTATGGGACTATATACACTCGTGTATATGCATATAATTAACAACGGCGAGTGTTCCGCCCTCCCGGTACTACTTGTTGCGCGCAGCAATACAGCGCTCCATTTGGTAACTATGGCAAAGCTACCCCCTGCTATATAAGCGCGGCGCTGCCATTCGATCGGCAGTCGGGCTCTACTATTCATACGGTGCACAACACCCCTGTGCTGGGGGTTGGCACAAATTTTAATTTTTAATTTTAATAATTGTCTTCCATTGATTGTTAGTTTTAAGATTTTAGTCTAGGTGCTGATTGTAACCTAGGGTTCACTTTTTATTGACTGATACTGCTTTGAATAAAGCCATTTTGTATATTCAGATCAATTCCACCAAACACATGTCTCTGTTCAATTATTATTATTATCATATCCAGTAATCCATTCAATACCGTCATCACTTATTATAATGTTAATATACCGGTAAATACCTTAAAGTCATCCTAGTATTTATTATAATGTTAATATACCGGTAGCTTCCTAGTGGGTCATCTTGATATTTATTATAATGTTAATATACCGGTAATACCCTTAAGTCATCCTAGTATTTATTATAATGATAATATATAATATGTGGTTTCCATGGTAACCACCTTCATCTCTTTATTATTCAATATACCGGTTACTACCCTAATATAATAATCTACCGGTAGTGGTTAACCGGTATATGTAGTCGCCCCTAGTTAACTTATATATAGGACAAATAAAAGTGGACCTAAAACAGATCCCTGAGGGACTCCATACTTAATTGGGTGTTCAGAGGAAACATTATTTCCATAACTCGCTTTGGAACCAGAGATAATTTGACTTGCTTAATCTTAACTTTATAATTTTCATTAGCAGAATACTATGTATTACACTGTCAAATGCTTTGGTAAAATCAATGAAGATGGCTCCTGTTATCAAGCCTTCATTTCTGTTATGGAACAACTCATTGACCAAATCAAAAGTAGCATCACCCGTACCCTTTTTGTATTCATACTGTAAATCACTAAAATATACCCTTTCTTTCATGATACTACTTAAATGTGAATACATAATCTTTTCTATTATTTTAGAAGGGAGTGGTAGAAAGGAGATTGGCCTCTAATTATTTACCCTTCAAAGATCACCATCTTTTGGTAATGGTTTAAATGAAGCATTAGACCATTTAACAGGAAATATGCCACTGACAAATAAAAGTGAAGTCCTCAGTACGACTTTTAATAGCAGTAATCAAGATGTCCCCTCTTAGACCTTCTATGCCAAATGATTTATTAATATCAATTTCTCCTAAGACCAAATCCACACTCCATTTGTCTATTTTCAAATTATCAAGGCAATCTATATGATACTCCTCAATATCAGGAGGTGGAATATCTCTGATAAGTCGATCATCTTCAACTATGGCCTTGTGTAACTCACAACCTATAATGTTAAAATATTCATTTACATATTCACAAGCCTGTTCAAAGTGTACCTTAACATTACTACGATGGTCCACTAGATCAGGATAAACGATACCTTTCTTTACATTAAAAAGAGAATTGATCATCTTCCAGAATCTTCTTGGGTTATTGGCACTTTCATCTAATTCTATTATGACTCCCTCCCTTTGGTTGTATTTTATTTTATTTTAAATACGCCTTCTACAATTCTTAATGGCTGTTTTTTTTTGTTCTGTTAATTTATATACACTGTATAATTTAAGCCAAGATTCTCTCTCAATATGAGATCAAGTACTTATTATCTATCCAATCCCTTCTGGTATTCTTTATTTTTCTTTCTATAAAATGATATTTATCCAGATACATATTAATGGGGAGTATAAATAATTCCCAGAGGACATTCACATCCTCAGATGACCTTTGAAATAATTCCCAGTCACATGAGTTCAAATAATCCCTAAAATGAGCCTCATTAAAACCCTGCTAATCTCTTCCTTTTTATGTAGTTTCAGTATATTCATATTTAGTGTGAACTTTACAAGCAATGACAGGATCTGACAAGAGTGCTCTAGTAGAGCCAGACAAAGTTACATTCAAGCAATTTGTGATGATATTGTCAATACATGTACCACTAAAAGGTCTGCTTACTTCATGTATTTTTCCACCCTAAGTTTTTACACATACATCTGAAATTTTCACAAGAAGCGTCATTATCATCATGCATATTGAGTTTAATATCTCCAAGCACCCAGGTCTCATGCCTACCTTGATTGTCATCATACTCATAAGTAGCTATACTTTTTATGAAATTGATAACGTTATTTACATTTTTATTTGGTATTCTGTAGATGGATACTATGAGCATATCCCTTTCACCAGGAAGTCATAGCAAACCAGCAATAATTCATAATCTACAGTTGTGACACTGAACCTATCAATAATGCTGAAATATTTAGCCAAACCACTACACAAGCTGATGCCTACCCACCTGCATTGTTTCCCTCCCTATCATTTCTAAGTAAGACCCTGTCTGGATGATCAACCATTCCAGTCAATAATCCTGGTTTCAACCAAGTCTCACACAAGCAAATAATATCACTAGTACCTAATATTCTATATATCTGAAACTGCTCATCATCATCATCATCATCAAGGAGAATCGATTTTTAACTTTAAACACCCATTAGCGGATAGCCATTAACTACCTTAAAACTCTGCCTATAAGCCACATCCATGTATAAGCCACACCCGCATACAAGCCACACAGGGGCATAGGAAAGGGGGGGGCAGGGGGCCGGGGGGGGGCAGGGGGCCCAATCACAAAGCAGGTGGGGCCTGAGTATGTTTGCCCCCCCCCCAAATTTGCCAAGACCTCATAATAAAATGTTGTCACAAATTTGATCGATATTGGATTGCGATAGGGAAACAATGGGGGCTTGAGCCACAATCAGACCTAAACGTCACCAATAATAACTCTTCTAAACAAAGTCTAAATATGTATGCATTGTTGTCATCGTGATGATGCCGCTAATTTAAAGATCCTATCCCAACTAAAATTTTGTCATTTTTCACTTGTGCCATATTTGTATAGGTTATACCGTTCTATAAGTCCTCCCTAAGTTTTGAAACATTATGCAATGTTTTCCTTTGGGAAATATGCAACTATTTGCACAGAATTTTTACTGTAGGTCGACACTAAACCAAACGTATAACATATAGCACTCAGTCAGTGTTTTGGTTTGTCATGGATGAGTGGTCATCTCTGTAGTATAGGTTCCTTCATGGCTCATTAGTGGCACCTTGTGGCTAAGCCATGGACTATTTACCCATGGCATGAATGGAGCTATCATGGTAGGGGTTAAGCTGGTGGAACCCCCTAATGTCATACTATATCAATACAAGGAATGTGCCCTTGGATTTCCCGCCCTAGAGAAGAAATATGCTATATACAGGTGTCCTCTATTTACACGCAAAGGGTGCTTTCACATCAAAATATTATTTGGCATGTAGTAGGGAAATTGTTTCTTGAGCAAAGGTATCATTAATCAATCACATCCCAGATCGACAGTTTAGTTGAAATTGCATCTTTAAGGTGGTCATGGTGGGGCCCCTGCTGGACCCCCCACTGAGCCCCCCCCCTAATGAAGATTTGCTTCTTACGCCTCTGCCACACCATGCCTTTGGGAGGAAATTGACTTTGCTATAAGCCACACCAGAGGCCTGAAGTGGTATATATTCAAAACCCCTCGTATAAGTTAACAGCCACTACTTGAGTTGATGGCAGTGCTATCATAACCTTCATATACATTACTGTAAAAAGATGTCATTGAAATAATGGCACATTCCTTGTCACAAAGTTGCCAGAGATCCATCGTTATTTTCACAAAGATTCCTTGTACATTTGTGTACCACTGTACTGCCACCTGGGGCTTCTTGTAAAAACTACACTGGTGCAATGTTTTTCAGTTACCATGATTACAGTGGTCCACTGTTCAGTTTTACGAGGATCTTTGGTACATTCCACATTTATATTTTACAGTGTATGTTTTACGGTAGGTCAAAACTGTCATTATTGTTATACCAGGTGAAGGAGATGCTTTGCTGAGTGTTGAAAGTCCTACAGCTCAGACATCACTGCCAAGAAGCCATCAGTCTAGTCTACCCTCATATAAATCCCATATTGTACCTTGTAAGTACATCTAGTACAATTTCCAATTTACATTTTTTTGTCCTCACATATAATTATAATGCTGTGTAGTTACACTGTCTGCCCACCACATGGATATATACAGTAGGGTCCTTATTACATGTATGACCAATAATCACGAATCGTCGTTAACTGGGCTACCAGGGGGGTCCCAAAAATATTCTGGAGCAGCCTAAAAAGTTTTAGGGTACACATAGTACATGTGTTGGGGCTTAAGGTCCATATATGTGGGTAAGTTAAATATCGTTTTTAAATCCAGGGCACAGGGCTGAAGTGGACTACCTCAATTACGCACTAGACCCGAGAGAGACCCTACCCCTGTACAGTATATGCATATTTAGCATGTTTTGTATGAATCTTTCCTTTATTATTCTTTTTTATATGTAAAACACAGATGTTGGAGCATGTTAGGAATGAATTTAGATGGACATTCTATGAATTTTTGGTATAATTATAGTAAAATTAAAATATTGCGGTCCGAGGGGATCACCTACACAACTCACCATGCCTTTTGCCAAACATTGTAAAACTGCATAACACATGGGTTATCCCTCTTATTTCTACTTCATATGGTAGCTAAGGAGCTTGTCTACAACCACCTATAAGGATGTTAGCCTGTGACTTCTCCTTGTTCTGCTACAGCAGCTCAAGTAGGGTCTCTCTCGGGTCTAGTCCGTAGCCTAAAACAGGGGTGAAAACCCTTTATATATCATTCTTTCTTTCCCATGTCTTTTATCTTTAGGGAAGTGCTTAATAACAATAATTGAATGCTCCCATAGGTTCATTAAAACTTTTACTCTCTTATTAGTCTCCTTTTAACATGATTTTACTTTGGAAAGATATTCTTTTCTGGTCCGTTTTGCTAAAAATATAGCATGCGGGCACATAAATTTGCAAAAAAATCATATTTTTACAAAACCTTTGCGGTTGTTTTGGACTTTTGGTGCTTGGTACATTCATTATCTTCACAGTAAAACTGTCTGCAGCATATAATTATTGCTCTGGGCATGGGAAACAGGGTCTCTCTCGGGTCTAGTCCGTTACTATGGCTATCAACCTTCTGGATGTAGGGTCTCTCTCGGGTCTAGTCTGGTATATATAACAGAAACACTTTTTAACAGAACTGGAAAGAACATGTTTATTGACTACCCTTTCCCCCAACATTGCATACAATTACATACCCTACCCCCCTTGGCCACCCATCATGATTTAATCCATCTATGACTTAATACATCTACATAACAACTTAGTCTACATATATATGACTTAATCCAGCTAAACCCCCCTATCTCCCAGTCCACCCATGGTACATTATTTATATAATCATTGCAATTACTTCATTCATTTATGTTTCATTATAATCATGCCAATTACTTAATTCATTTTCCTAACATTATCATGGAGGGTTATGCCCACCTAAATGACCCAATGGAGGACAATGCCCACAGTATCATCCTTATATAAGCAATGCTCAATGACGACAAGTGCGACGAGTCTGACACCGGGTCGAACGCCGGATGGGCTGCAGCTGGGTGATGGGGACGTCATCCTCATCTTCTGTGTCCGGCAGCTGGGCGAGAGGGATGTCATCCTCATCCTCACTGGCAGGCAGCTGGGCGAGAGGGATGTCATCCTCATCCTCACTGGCAGGCAGCTGGGCGAGAGGGATGTCATCCTCGTTGTCCTCGTCGTCATGGAGCAGTTGAGCGAGGGGGATGTTATCATCCTCATCACGCAGCTCCTGCTGCAGGATGATGAGAGGGCGGTCATCCTCTGCGGTGGTGTCATAACCAGAGTCCCACTCCTCCCACTCATCCTGGACCTCCTCAACCACCTCACCAACCTGTGCTACTCGCGTCTGCCTCCATTTAGCACATGAGGGGTGGAAGCCGTCCTCCGACAAGCAGCACGGTTGGTAGCAGCTCGTCTCCCTCACCATTATCTTGCTGTTGTGGCATGCTGCCTGGTGGACAGAGAGAATGCCATGAAGGGCAGGGCTCTTCCAATCAGCCACCTCCTGCTCGGCTGCCTTGATATCATCTGCCGAAGCGTACAGGATCTTCACTTTGGTGGCTGGACCCACCACCTCAGTGAAGTCCTCAGCATTCTGGATGATGGAGCTGGACTTCACAAGCCGATCAGCCAGCCGCTTCAGGGTACCTCCGACCCCATCGCATGCACCCTTCCCATGGCCCGACTCGAGCCAGTTCCAGGCAGCTCCGAGGCTGAAGATACCTTGAAACCGGGCCACCATTTGAATGGTGTACCGGTTGCGGTACTGACTGCTGGGCGAGTCAGTGACAAAATGGACAAAATTAATACCATGTGACTTCTTCAGGATTTCCACCAGCTGGCCAATGAAGACCCAGGTGGTCGGAAACGTGTGGTTTGTGACAGAAGTCACACCGACAAATGTGATGGTTTCCAGGTCTCCATTGGCTGCCTTTACCTTCACCACCATAGGGTGAAGGGTAACTTGGTCTTTCGAATAATAAGCTGCGGCAATCTCCCGGAGGTAAGAGCAGTTCCAGTTTTCTGCATAATCCATCTGGATTATACAGTGACCATTCGGGAGATTATCGCGGAGTGCCTGGCACTGACTGAACTGGGCAGCAACTCTTGAGCAGTGGGCCCGGAATTTGGGCAGTGCACTTGTGAATTTCGTCATGAAGTCTGCCTTTGTGTCTAGTACCTTGATCAGCTTGGTGTAAGTGACATCTTTGTCGTTGTATTTTTTGGTGACCTTATCCCATGTGCTGTATGACACGTGTGTCCCTGGCAGGTTGTTGATCTTCTCCATGATCTCCCCATCGGTGAAAGACTCCAGTAACTGTGATGTTGAGTTAGGAAGCCCTGGTACAACCTCCAACATGAGGCCCATGTTGGCATGATGTTTGCAGAGACAGACAGACCTCTTAAGGAAGTGGTTCAGCTTGCACCATATCGGTCTGGCTCTGCGGAAGGTGGCAAATGACAGGTCTGATTTGAATTCTGCACAGTACCTCATGTGGAGGTTGACCAGGGTGTCTGAGAGGGCATACTTCTGCTGCCCCTTCTTAGTTGCATGCTTTTTGTCGGGCAACTCATAACTAACGTCTTCTCGTGTGAGGAACTCAAGGACATGTTTCCTGGTGTTTTCTGCATCCTCCAGCCTCTTCCTTGAACTCTCCTTTTCCCGGAAGATATAGTCGGGGGAAAGGCCTACATTTTTTGACAGCCTGCCTTGCTGCCCATAGACCTTTTTGGTGGCAGGTGAGTGCATCAGCTTTTGTTTAATTTTTGTGGATGTCTTACGCACCTGCTGGCTGACCATGATGTAGCTTGTGAGAGCTTTCAAGCGGTCAGCGTTCGGGGTAACATCCATTGCCGCCAACACATGGATAGTTTCTGTTGTTGGGGAAAGTGGGGGAGCAGGAGCAGCAGGCTGTGGTGCAGCTGGAACCAGCTGCGGAGCATCAGTGGCAGCAGGCTGTGGTGCAGCTGGTTCAGCCAGCTGCGGAGCATCAGTGGCAGCAGGCTGTGGTGCAGCTGGTTCAGCCAGCTGCGGAGCATCAGTGGCAGCAGGCTGTGGTGCAGCTGGTTCAGCCAGCTGCGGAGCATCAGTGGCAGCAGGCTGTGGTGCAGCTGGTCCAGCCAGCTGCGGAGCATCAGTGGCAGCAGGCTGTGGTGCAGCTGGTCCAGCCAGCTGCGGAGCATCAGTGGCAGCAGGCTGTGGTGCAGCTGGTCCAGCCAGCTGCGGAGCATCAGTGGCAGCAGGCTGCGGTGTGGCAGCAGGCAGTTGTTGGGCCTCCATCACTTCCTGCTGCACTGGGTATACAGGGTCTACCCAGTGTAGTTGGCTTGGGTCTCTTGGGCTGGGGTTTGCATATGTGGAGCTTGACTTGGGGCTTGAGGAGGGAGCGGAGCTGAGCTTGGGGCTTGAGGTAGAGCTTCCTTTCTGCAGACGGACAGCCTTACGCAGCTCTGCAATTTCGAGCTCCATTGCATCCATCTCCCTCCTCATCTTGCGAGCCTTTGGGAGCTTGGAAAATGGTGTTTTGTGGAAGGGCATCGAGACAACCAACCTAGAAGGTAAAGATAGTCCAAAAGGTAAGTAAAGTCATCATGGATCAGACCCTAGAGAGACCCTAACTGCAGGAGGATGATGTCCACAGTAACTGAGTGGATCTATGTGTTTAATTCAAAAGAACCACAAGACAAAAGTATATGTAGTGAGAAAAATAGATACTTTTATTTTATAACATAGTTATCTCTATTAAATACTCTATTAAATAGATGTCTCTTTTAAGGAGAACTTTATATATCTCTTTTAAATATATATATAGATAGATATTCATAGATCTATATGAATGAAACTTGAATTACACTTTCCTTTAGATAGATAGATATAAATATATACATAGACTTTCGTTAGTTTTAAATTAACAGTAAGAAAAATGGCAGCTCCAGGCTTCAGTAAAATAAAAACAAAAACAAAATTAGGCTTCCTCTTCACTGCTCGCTGGCTCCTTCTTAACTACACGGCCGAGCACCCTGCCCGTGTAGTAGGTGACGTGGAGTTGGCCCCTGAGGTTGTACCTCAGAGGCACCCTCTCCACCGGGAGCTCCTCGACCGTCCTCACTCTGTAAGAAAAGGAATTTCATTAAGAAACAGAACACAACACAACAAAGTATTGGTTAATTAAACAAATCACTTGACAAAATAATAGTTTTAAGTGTGTAGTTGTGTTGATCCCTGGTTGCCACCTGGAATGAAGTCAGATTAATTATTGCAAACATAAAGGAAATAATGAAAAAAAAATAATTACCGATGGGGGATGTAGTCTGGCGAAGGCTCCCTCTCGGCTGCAGCAGGGGGTGTCACTGGGCTGACAGAGCTGAAAAGGTTGAGGGTACACACATGTAACAGACTTGAGGTATTGGGTGAGACATGTTCCTCTTGGCTATTACTGTAATGCTCCTGTACTGGAGACATTAAATGTTTGCAAGGACTAGACCTTAAATGTGTACACCCTATGTGCAGGAGGATGATGTCCATAGTAACGGACTAGACCCTAGAGAGACCCTATGTGCAGGAGGATGATGTCCATAGTAATTGACTAGACCTTAGAGAGACCCTAACTGCAGGAACAGGGCCCTAGACATATCCACCAATACAGGAGGATGATACTTTATGTGTGTAGTTTAATTTGTCTACACTTGTAAAGCACACTGCTACACTTTAGGTTATGGATTAAGAGTGCCTGCTTAATTTCCTTTTTTGACCTCACATTTAAGTTACATCGAGATAGCCAATGACACACAAAAAAAAACCATAGTAGCAGGGTGCTGAGATTCAGATACTCGACATCTGAGAGGTTCCTAGATATGTGAGACATGCTTCGTTGTTCGCCAGGCAGAACCCGACACACCGTAGGTATCCACATGTCACTCATACCTATTTTAATTATAAGGGAACCCAGCAAACATCTAGTGACCAGGTAAAAAGTATGTGTCACTCGCGATGTGAGATTAAAAATGAAATTAAGCAGTTTCATTCTTCCAAAGGTGTCACAGGTTGAAGTGGGAGACAGGGGTGGACTCAGGTATCCTGCACAGAAATTCAATAACAACACATGTATGTAGTTAAACATATTAAACATGAATCTAATGTTGTCATACATGTGCACACATGTACATGTTGCATAGATCTATGTACATACTCCTGTACTGGAGGGTCTACATCAGGGGACAAGCTATATTCTTTGGTTATTAGAGATATGGTTTTAACTTTTACCTACTGGTTATGTTATAGGAAGTAAAAAGCAATACTGACCGACCAGCTGCTGCTGAAGGGGTGGCTCGGGGCTGTCCCTTCCTCCTACCTGTAGAGGTGCTGGCCACGGGGGGGTCACTGCTGCCGGTGCTGGCCATTACTGGTGCATCCTCTGTCGAGCTGAAAATATAAATAGTTATAAATATTTAATGTCTATATTATAAGACATCCTAACTGTGTCTAGATAATGCTCCTGTACTGGAGACATTAAATGTTTGCAAGGAGGATGATGTCAATAGTAACGGACTAGACCCTAGAGAGACCCTATGTGCAGGAGGATGATGTCCATAGTAACAGACTAGACCCTAGAGAGACCCTAACTGCAGGAACAGGGCTATAGAGATATCTACCAATACAGGTGGATGATGTCAATAGTAATGGACTACTTACCAAGAACCTCCTGCGGAGCTGGGGCCCTTCCTGCGTGTCCTGCTCCCTGTGGTAGCTGTGGAAGCTAAGGTGGTGGTGGAGGCAGATGCGGTGGTGGTGGAGGCAGGTGTGGTGGTGGTGGAGCTTGCAGGGGCAGCGGTAGTCCTCCTGCGCTTCTCGGGGAGTGGCAGCGTTGGGGCGGCACACCCTCCCTTTGCCCGGCGTGATCTCCTCTTCTGGACGGGGGCAGCAGCATCAGGCGCGGGGTCAGCAGCAGCAGGCGCGGGGTCAGCAGCAGCAGGCGCGGGGTCAGCAGCAGCAGGCCCAGGGGCGCCATCATCCGGGATGGGGGCAGCCGGAGGAGCGTCCCCTGCAGCTGTCCAAAAGTCTTTCTCGGTAGCTAAAGAGGAAAGAGTATTAAAAGACATTAAAAACCAAAGGCAAGAGAATAACAGACTGAAGAGGTACACGGGGGGGCTCTACCAAATCTGTAGGTGTTTACAAAATATTATTATTAATAAAACTTATAAGATTTTCTTACTGGCTTTCTTCTCCTTGGTCTTGTAGTAGGAGCGTCGCTTTGAACTTCTCTTCTCTTCCTTGCCCTCCTCAGTCAAATCCCTGTATGGGCGTGTGGCATCAAACTTCTGCAAAAAATAAAAACATGGAAATTTATAAATTAACTTCACTATAACTCAGGCTGGTATTTCTCTCAGGCATCTAGGGACAGTCATTCAACATATATATTCAGATTTACTTGCGCTTTATATTTATCGAAAATTATATATAGTTATTCTATACTCACAGCATGTGAGGCTGCTACAGCGGCAGAACGCACCGGGTCCCCCTTGGTTTTCTTCCTATATTTTGTGTTAGATTTCTTGGCCGAAGCCTTAGCTGCTGCAGAGGATCGGTCTTTGTAAGGCATCTGAAGAAGAAGATACATTTAACATCAAACACATAGACATAGACCATAGAGCTTACGCATCAGACCCGAGAGAGACCCAAAATATAGAAAAGAATACAGCCAAACATCTATCAGACCTGAAATTTAGAACCGAGAGAGACCCGCCTATACTATAGTATTGAGACAGGTCTCTTTTGGTTCTGATACGTACAAAATATAGATGTTTGAGCTATAGCATTGATATAGCATTGGAGGGGAATGACGTAGTACACAGCAATTACACCAAACTTTGTATCAGAACCGAGAGAGACCCAAAAATAATAACGAGAGTGGCCACATATTCCTATTTGATCTTAATATTTTCCCTGTGCTCTAGGGGAAAAACCAAAACCAAAAAAGGAACCTATGCCCCAGCATTTTTTATTATTTGCAAGTTGCACTTGAGATTATTGTGTTTTTGTTAGAAAAAACCCTCATTTTGGGCAGTTATAGCCCTCTAGCTCTCTAAATATGCCTCGTAGATATGCAAAACCCATATACCCCTTGTAGCTCTATCCCATCCCGACCAGAATAAATGATAAAGACACTTATATTACTTCATTTCAAGTTTTTGTTAAAGGGAGAACAAGAACAGGCCAGTTAACGACGATTCGTGATTATCAGTCGTATTCTGAAATACTGTAGGTACAGCTGGTTCTACTGCCTACTTATAGGGGTATTTATAGCCCATTTACAGTTGTGACTGATAGTGTAAGTTGGTCCATCATATAATCACATTTCTATACAAGCTAAATATCTATAAGAAGGCATTGCGTACCAGTAATGAAGTCTAATCAAACCCATTTCCAATGATTCCATGTTATCCGAGAATTAACCCTTTAAGGGCTGCTGATGCCGGAGTGCATCAACCAATTGGTCATCATGATGCACCAATGAAGTGCTGGCGAGTGGTCTCGTCAGCACTTCACTCATTTTATATATAAGGGAGTGGTAATTTTTTTACAACAGGGGGGGTGGTGGGTTGGGGGGGGTGAAAAATTTCAGACCATAGGGGGGACAAAAAATCTTCAGCCTGTTTGAGTGGAAAAGTCCGCATCCCACTAAAGAATAAAAGGGGGGAAAAATGAGGGGGGGAAGATAATTCTTTGACATGCACACACACACAATTTCACCCACCTCCCCCTGTTGTTAAGAAAATGACCACTCCCTGGCAGTGTAAGATTGGATTATCCAGTAGATGAGATTGCATGTCCTCTCTATACTCCATCATAAAGAATTATAACTGATTCATTTTGTTTTTCTGATTTCCAGCGTCAGTGGACACATCATTATTAGTGGGTCAGACGGGGAGCTCAAGTCTTGTCACTTCATGTTCAGTCTATTCAACAGAAAAGAAATGAAACTGTTCCCCCACTTTCACAAGTCACTATTAGGTATTGTATAAGTAGCAACTGTAGCAAAAGGTGCAAAGAAAATTGAGGCAATATTGTCAGGCGATGTTTAGTTATGTTATGCTGTAATGGCCCGTTTAAGTGCCCTGGTGCTTATAAATTTCTATACATTTGTTTTACCAGGTTAGTACACTAGATGGCACTCCAGTAGCCCCGCACCTTATATGGGCAAGTCCAGCATCTACTCACAGGGCTCCATAGGGTTACCCTTAGTACACAAACACCCCTCACCAAAATGCTCATTTCCAATTTAAGATGATGTTTAAGGTCTTAAAATTGAAAGCTAATAGTATGGTTATAATCACTACCAATAATGAAATAGTCAACCAAATATAAGGGAGATTATTACAAACATTTGGGCCTATTAGATTTATTGGAGTCCAAACCAGCTATAGCCCTGTAAGGGGAGTAACGTGGCATGGTTGTCTTGTGTGTTATAGCTGATAAAATTGTTTTATAGGGCCTACCCCTTTGACAAGAGCCTTACAACAGTGCTTAATATTCATTCCAACACCCTTTTATTGCTGGTACTTATTTCACACCTGTGCTAATTTGAGTTAAGACTCTGGTGTTAAAATGGACCAACACGGTAAATAGCCTCCAAGGCTTTGTATTGTATCTTAAGGAACAGCTGAAGAGATTAAATCAATAAAGAATACCAAGTATTGATTCAACTGCACCGTCTCCTTCAGGTATTACTAATATCAACCAATTCATCCTAATGTTATCAACATCTCAAGGCATATGTAGTACATAGAAATGCAACAAATGTAAAATGTGAACCTGTTGTTAACGTAATGCCTTGCGTATAAGGTGCACCACACATATAACATGCACCCAGACTTTGTGGATCTACAAGCACTTTGGAATTCATGGAAGACATTTGGAAGATTTTACCCTTAAATTTCCCTTATCCTACAAGGCACACCTGTAGGATAATTCCTTAAACTTTGATATTTAACCATTCAATACAGTGATTACATTTTCAGGGGACTTGTCTGCATAGTAAATAACAATATCATCAGCATACAGTTTAATTTTGGCATGTTCAAAAATATCAACTACATCATTGATATATAGGACAAATAAAAGTGGACCTAAAACAGATCCCTGAGGGACTCCATACTTAATTGGGTGTTCAGAGGAAACTTTATTTCCATAACTCGCTTTGGAACCAGAGATAATTTGACTTGCTTAATCTTAACTTTATAATTTTCATTAGCAGAATACTATGTATTACACTGTCAAATGCTTTGGTAAAATCAATGAAGATGGCTCCTGTTATCAAGCCTTCATTTCTGTTATGGAACAACTCATTGACCAAATCAAAAGTAGCATCACCCGTAATCTTTTTGTATTCATACTGTAAATCACTAAAATATACCCTTTCTTTCATGATACTACTTAAATGTGAATACATAATCTTTTCTATTATTTTAGAAGGGAGTGGTAGAAAGGAGATTGGCCTCTAATTATTTACCCTTCAAAGATCACCATCTTTTGGTAATGGTTTAAATGAAGCATTAGACCATTTAACAGGAAATATGCCACTGACAAATAAAAGTGAAGTCCTCAGTACGACTTTTAATAGCAGTAATCAAGATGTCCCCTCTTAGACCTTCTATGCCAGATGATTTATTAATATCAATTTCTCCTAAGACCAAATCCACACTCCATTTGTCTATTTTCAAATTATCAAGGCAATCTATATGATACTCCTCAATATCAGGAGGTGGAATATCTCTGATAAGTCGATCATCTTCAACTATGGCCTTGTGTAACTCACAACCTATAATGTTAAAATATTCATTTACATATTCACAAGCCTGTTCAAAGTGTACCTTAACATTACTACGATGGTCCACTAGATCAGGATAAACGATACCTTTCTTTACATTAAAAAGAGAATTGATCATCTTCCAGAATCTTCTTGGGTTATTGGCACTTTCATCTAATTCTATTATGACTCCCTCCCTTTGGTTGTATTTTATTTTATTTTAAATACGCCTTCTACAATTCTTAATGGCTGTTTTTTTTTGTTCTGTTAATTTATATACACTGTATAATTTAAGCCAAGATTCTCTCTCAATATGAGATCAAGTACTTATTATCTATCCAATCCCTTCTGGTATTCTTTATTTTTCTTTCTATAAAAGGATGATATTTATCCAGACATATTAATGGGGAGTATAAATAAATCCCAGAGGACATTCACATCCTCAGATGACCTTTGAAATAATTCCCAGTCACATGAGTTCAAATAATCCCTAAAATGAGCCTCATTAAAACCCAGATAATCTCTTCCTTTATATGTAGTTTCAGTATATTCATATTTAGTGTGAACTTTACAAGCAATGACAGGATCTGACAAGAGTGCTCTAGTGGAGCCAGACAAAGTTACATTCAAGCAATTTGTGATGATATTGTCAATACATGTACCACTAAAAGGTCTGGTTACTTCATGTATTTTTCCACCCTAAGTTTTTACACATACATCTGAAATTTTCACAAGAAGCGTCATTATCATCATGCATATTGAGTTTAATATCTCCAAGCACCCAGGTCTCATGCCTACCTTGATTGTCATCATACTCATAAGTAGCTATACTTTTCATGAAATTGATAACGTTATTTACATTTTTATTTGGTATTCTATAGATGGATACTATGAGCACATCCCTTTCACCAGGAAGTCATAGGAAACCAGCAATAATTCATAATCTACAGTTGTTACAGTGAACCTATCAATAATGCTGAAATATTTAGCCACTTCACAAGCTGATGCCTACCCACCTGCATTGTTTCCCTCCCTATCATTTCTAAGTAAGACCCTGTCTGGATGATCAACCATTCCAGTCAATAATCCTGGTTTCAACCAAGTCTCACACAAGCAAATAATATCACTAGTACCTAATATTCTATATATCTGAAATTGCTTATCATCATCATCATCATCATCATCATCATCATCTTAGTTGTCGTTGTCGTCATGATCATCATCATCTGTACGGACTAGTGTAGGGCTTCTCATCAACTGACCTCACATGACCTCTTTGTAGGCAAGTTGATGTTTGTCTTTACCATTCAATCCTTTCTCTAAAACTGATTTTCTAGGTGCAGGGGCTGGTTTGTCACCACCTTCTTACTGGGAGGGGGTTGTGAGGATCCACCTGCAGACTTACTGCCATTCTGACTCAACTACCCTAGCATTAAGGTCCTTTTTCTTGCTGCAATTTGTAGCATTCTTTTCATTTCTCACTGTCTCCGTCTCATCATGACTTATTCAAATCTGTCGGTCATTAGTAGGTGATTTCAAGGTGATCTTTTCGTTTGTGAATGAGACTTTAATGGGTGAATGCCAGCCACTATTGGTTCTTCTGATGAATATTACATCATCCCATCTATTGTAGGATATCATCATAAATAAGGCTGTCAGCCAGCTCAAGACATGACTGAGGTCCTCTCTCTATTCATATGGTATACCCTTTATGATTATATTCCTATTAATATCAGGTGTAACATGCTTGACTATACTCAGTTCTTGGACAACGTCAGTGTAACAGTCAGCATTGGAAAAGTCCAATCCCAACCGGGACTCGAACCAGGGTCCTTCGGGTACCAAGCGAATGCTCTGACCGCTGAGCTATTGGGACGGTGCTTCATCCAAGGTGAGGTATATGTGTGGATCATGGTAGGGTAGGAGAGAGTCAGAGTACAGTGGTTCCATCTGTTTTACCAGATGAACCTACCCTGCTACACTCCTCCCTACCAGCTTCAACCATACTTCCCAGTACTGAGTCACATCCAGGACTATTGGGGTCCCGTTCCTAGGACCTCCTGGAGGTGCCCCCTGTTTCCAAGGCCCCCAGCACCAGGTTTGAAGCGTTCCCAAACTGATCCACACACTTTAACCGGGTTCCTACAGTAGCGCACGGTTGGGATTCCAGTGTAACCGTCACCTTTGAAAAAGTCCAATCCCAACCGGGACTCGAACCCGGGTCCTTCGGGTACCAAGCGAATGCTCTGACCGCTGAGCTATTGGGACAGTGCTTCATCCAAGGTGAGGTATACGTGTGGATCATGGCAGGGTAGGAGAGAGTCAGGGTACAGTGGTTCCACCTGTTTTACCAGATGAACCTACCCTGCTTCATCAGCACACATGCTCAGCACATTACGTGTATCAGCCTTGGTTGCTAGATGAGAGAGTGAGTTTGCATCCACTTTAGCAGTGTCATTACTCTGTAAGCCCTTGGCGACAAGTTCATCTATAATAATTCTGTTGGTCCCTCACTTGGCTAATCTCTCATTGATGTACCCCTCATCAAGTGGACATACATCATTTAGCTTACTAGGCCTTTATGTCAAGGTGAATATCGATGCCCCATTGACAATGCACTAAACCCCCGTATTGCACCCTGCTGTGAAATAACCAGGGCCAAATCCGCACAATGACGTCATAGGTCCATTGCGCATGCACGACAACTTCAAATCGTAAAAACAAATAAGATGGCGGCACACAGCATTTTCGGGTAGACAACAGATGAATATCGGTTTAATTTCAATCTTATTGATGAAATATCGATTGATTTTCCACTCAAATACCTTGACATAAATGTAAAGATGAACTGTGATTAGTTTGAGCCTTCTGTTTCTCCACTCATGCTTCCTGCCCGCTTCCTGCCCGGGCAGGAAGCGTTCGTGAAGAAACGGCCGACTCAAACTAATCATCTTTCACCTTTACCATTATACTGACTGCTACCTAAACAGCACTGTCAATGTCAATATCTTGTAGTATCTTCTCCCTTATCACATTCTAATCTATACACTCTACTTAAGACTTCAACAAGTCTATGTCTCTCTTTAAAACAATGTCATTTGTCTGGTATTTTATTGATCCAATTCACCCTCTATGCGGATTACATATTCTTTAGTGCGTTTTGATTCCCCCTTGAGAGAACCCACTTCAGTTTGAATGCCCTTAATTAACTGTCTATTGGTATCAATATCCATGACGTCCTTATGTAGGGTAAGATTCCGGTTCAGTGTGTCAAACCTATCATTCCAATCCCCATTCATATTGGCAATCATGACTGCTAGATATGTCATGTTTTTCACACTTTATACACTTCACACAAGGGTCTTCCTCTACACATTGGTTATGTAACCCAGTGTGCCCCATGTCAATGTTTGGCGTCTGACAACCTTTGCTATCCCCATATCCAGCATCTGGCTCGCTCTGGTGATGAAATCTGAACCTTAACGCTATGGGAGATATCATCACTGTGTGAGCCAGAGGCAGGTGATTTCAGCAAACCTCATTTTCAGGTTCAACTAGGTCATGACGTCACATGCAGCTATGGCAGCCGGCTGGTGGTTGGGAGTCGGCCAACGGTGTGCAGTGATATTGTAATTTAAACAATTTGGGATTAATAGTGAACCAAATAATCATACTCCAAGCTCTAATAAAGCCAGAGAGGGCTAAGTACACTGTCCCTATGCCATCCGTCAGTGACTGATGGCCGTCAGTTGGCAGTGAATTGGTGGTTTTGTTATTGTTTTCATGACTGAAATCACCTGCCTCTGGCTCGGCGTCAAACCCTTGATTTTGCTAGCCAGAAGCAGGTGATTTGTGTTCTTGGGGACCCATATCAGTGTGTAGGAGGTGTAAGCTTCATCTCATGAACTCATGACCTAATTGGACAAGGTTAAAGCTGTTGTTAGCTGCCTGTACCTACTGTATATTGCACCAGATGCATTTCATTAACTGCCGTTACTTGAACAGCTTTGGTTGGGTGTATTGCTTTTCCTAATGATCATCATAGGTTCCATGATTCTCTATAGAAAGAGAGGAGAAGACACATATTCACAAATTGTACTGACGATGGTTAATTAAATGTTTGGCCATTCTATGATGATCGTCCATACATTTTGTGACACTAGTAGTACCAACAATAAGCTCACTCATCTTAAGCTGTCTGCTTGCCATTTACAAATTGGTGATGATCCGTAACCCTTTTCAACATATGACTCTTTCACGTCTGGTAGTCACTTAGATATTTTCAGCAAGGTGGACTTTAGGGGCATTATTCTGTGTCGTTAGCTCATACATCAGAAGAGGTTATGTAGAACTGACTGAAGACCATGATGTCCGTTTGATGCCCTCAGCATAAATTCTGCAACGTATAGTTTCTTTATGTTGGTAAGCATCACAATGTGAATAAACATTAGTATTGCTGTTTGTAATATCATTGGCTGTTGAGAGATTGCCAAATCAAAGTTGAAAAGTGGTCAGACAAAAGGCCTGAAGACCATGAGGAGGCCATTTTTACACACAATCCTTGCATCCACATTAACCTTGCTTCACTGAAAGAAATAATCATCAAAACCTTACTCAGATGTTAGTAACAAGGAAATCTTTCTAACAATATTTAGTCAAAAGCACATGCCTATGTGTCTAAGTTTTTCTTAGTCAAACCCGACTGTTAATCAAAGTTCTCTTGGTTTGCCCCATTTTGACTGCTGGCTTATAGACCATATAAAAGGCATACTTCGACCTTTGTCCTAAACTTAGGATGAGGCTTACAGGCAGGGTATATCCAGAAGCATACCTCATACACTGGGTTTAATAGTAGGATTTGGTTTTGACCATGTCTGCTAATATTTTGACACACACATTTCTATATAGATCTGGCTAAAAATATTTGGAAGTTTTGAAATGGTTTGTGAACATTCTGGTAATTTCATCAGCATTTATCTCCTCCCTGTTCAAATTGAAATCATCTATCAATGGATTTTGATTGTATTCCCTATAAATGCTGATGACTAAGAGGAAAGGGCAAAGCTCATTAAAAGCTCATGCAATATCAGAGGCAGACCCCCATATATTCAGCCTCTGGCTCACTCGGGTGATGAAATCTGAACCTTAACGCTATGGGAGATAACATCACGGTGTGAGCCAGAGACAGGTGATTTAATTAGGCTGCTGCTACAGGCAGGTGATTTCAGCAAACTTCATTTTCAGGTTCAACTAGTTGGTGGCTGGGAGTCGGCCGCCGGTGTGCAGTGATAATGTAATTTAAACAATTTGGGACTAATAGCAAACCAAATAATCATACTCCAAGCTCTAATAGAACTAGAAAGGCAGAGAGGGCTAAGTACACTGTCCCTATGCCATCCGTCAGTGACTGACGGCCGTCAGTTGGCAGTGAATTGGTGGTTTTGTTATTGTTTTCATGACTGAAATCACCTGCCTCTGGCTTGGTGTCAAGCCCTTGATTTTGCTAGCCAGATGCAGGTGATTTGTGTTCTTGGGGACCCATATCAGTGTGTAGGAGGTGTAAGCTTCATCTCATGAACTCATGATCTAATTGGACAAGGTTAAAACTGTTGTCAGCTGCCTGTACCCATGGCCATCACAGCTTGAAGCTCAAACAGTGACAAAAATACCATGTAACATGTAAATTATTCATCAGTCTCTTCTTATGCTACTTATGTATTCACACTAGTAAGGTAATAATACATGACAAAGGTACCATGAGAGCTGTAACGATTTTGGGCATTGGAGAATTATTGGGCAATTTAGATTATACTATAAGCTGAGCTCCAGGGGGAGTCTGAGGCTGGGGATGTAAAATGGCCAATTCTATAAAGTCTACTTAATGGAAACAAGACAGACTCGTTCAACTATAATTAATACTTATGTTGTCCACAAACAGTACAAAGCCTCAAATACAATATGATGGTCACAAGTCAGCAGTAGTGATTGAATATACCTGACCCTCACACAGTCCCCACCAGCCTGCCTGCCTAGGTCACATGACCTATAGCCCTACAGGTGGAGCCACAAGAGGATGATGTAATGTTTTCCGGTGTGATAAGTAGAGAACTCGACCGCTTTTACTCTATTAATATATTGTACATTATACCATTCATACGACATCCATTATCACTCACTATGCACGCCTATACTGTATGCAGTAGTACCACACCCTGTCACTAGGGGTGGTGCCCCTGATGGTCAATATGTACAGCCAGGTGCTAGTACGCCTGCCAGTATTACCAACTAGTTATTGGCTGAGTTAACATATCTTCAGCATGTATTTTTGTACAATAAAGCTATTATCAATTATCCACTAATTGCCAGCTTCTTGTTATCACTTTGTTCTTATAGTAGCTGTAATTACCTATAGCTAGATATGACACCGGTGGTTCCTGCCACATGGTGGTTCCCGTTACAGAGCTGTTTACCCAAGGCTAAGGGACTTGGCTTTGCCTCTTTTCACATTCTTAGATAACCACTCTTAGTTCTGCCACAATTCGAGATATGATTGTTGTTGATTCCATTACTAAAATATTTGCAAAAGAAGGCACTTTGCATATAATTTCAATAAATAGTCAGACTAGAGCCAACAGACGCCAGTTATCAATTTCTTTGAGTGCTGACACCAAATATGATTATAAATGGTATGACATGCTTTTTTATCAAAATGTAGTGAGTGTCGCTATTGTCTTGAGGGGGGTGGGGCCTTCATCTGTCATGTTTCCATACCGTGGTCAGGCCAGTAATGACAATATTATGGTGTATAGATTCTGACATTCTTACATTACAGTGTTAGGTTTGGTTGTATTGATCTGTTAATGAGAAATCACATAAAAAAATAAAGAGCGGATGTCATGTTACTTGAACCACGCATCATTTGTTGCTAGGTGGAATGACGCCAAACACTCTATTATGTAAATGTTGGTCACACAAGTCACAATCATTCCCTGCAGTATTAATTATTCAAAGAGACAAAATTCCTCCTGTTCTGATTTTTTCAAAGTAAGTTTATGATATTTCCATAAATTGAATCATGGTACTTTACTCAATTACACTCAATCAACAACTACTTTCAAACAGTAGTTTATGTGCTGTCCATTTTGTGTATGTAATAACATTAATAATCCCAAATAAATAAACGTCATGAGCATATGTTTCCTGGAACCTTTCATACATCAATAGCCTGTCTATTATTCACAGCGGGTAAGATTGCTGAACACTCCATGTTTTGTTTCAATCAGAAGTAAACAAAGCATCACATCGCATCCAGCTGACGGTAAAGTGTTCATCTTTATAGTGTTTAGGTGTGAAATGAACTCAATGTCATTTTAGATCCATTACTAGGGCAATCCTGCCATCCAACCCTGAGATTGAAAAATCATAACTTTTTTCCCAACCAGTGGTTTTCACAAGTCAAGAACCTATGGGTTGCTTACGGCTACCCCAAATTCACTTTACCAATGAAAATGTTGGAGAAAATTAATGAAAGGTGATACACCCACTTAACTTCCCACCCTCCCTGTGTCTAAAATTGTCTAAAAGATGTGGCGCATATATACACACTGTTTTACAGTATATGTTGATTAGTTCTTTTTTTTCACCAGTTGCCAATTGCCAATTTGTGGTTACCTCCGACAATGCGAACAGTGTCATCATGGAGATCTATCTTGGTAGCTGTACTACTTATGATGAAAGAACCTGTCACAGTCCAAGCACTGGTTCCAGATTATTGTGGTCAGTAAACTCACTTTATAATGAATTTGTTCTGTACAGTCTTGAGAAGTCATGACAGATTCTAGTTTTACCATTAAAGCTAACTTGGATGTACCTAAATCTGTCAGGAAAACTAGTTGATTATTCTATTGATATTTGGAGTGAATACATAATTGTGTATGTATGTAACATAATTTTTGTCCAGTCTATCAACTCTGATAAAACATAAATAGTATGCATTCAGTACATAACAGTTGCAGTACTGGTATGGTGTGGTGAGACAAAGCCATAAACATATATCCTCAGTTCTCCTCTAGGAACCACATTGGCCACTAAGTCACTGTACATTCCAGTTTAATATTTCTTTTCGAATACATGAACTTCACAATTCAATTTTACCCTTTCAGTTCAGCGTGTTGGCTGTTTTCTTGATCAAAACTATCCGCGTGATTTAGAAATCATGCACGATGAAATTGATACCTCACCACTGAAGTGCAGAGACATTTGTAAGAGTCAGTACCTGTTTGGAGGAAATCAGGTAAACATTGAAAATAACATAAAATATCTATAGTTTAGGCTTTCTGGTCAATGTCTATACTTTCCAACAAACAACTGTTAAACATGTAAATCCACACCCTCCTTTTTCATGACAAAAAAGCTGCAGAGCCAGTCAGGCTACTACCTGAAGAAGCATTGGTGTGCTCCTTTGGCTACAAACATATTTTTGAAGCTTTCAAATAGGACTTTTATCTAAAGTTTTACAGTATAGCACAAGAAGCATGGACATTTTGTGAACTTTTCCACAGAACTTTAAAGGTCCCAATCTTTTTTCCTAACAGAAAAGGTCAGGAGGTACTCAGTATTTCATCATTGGATCTGTAAAGTCTTCACCAATGAATGTTTTATATTACAGCACATGTACCAATGCTCCTGTGGAAATGTTTTTGGTACACATGGACATGAAGCTAATGATTGCATACAGGGAATGACATGTCGTGGATATCCTGACTACCGATGTGGTAACCTGTTTGTTAATGATATATTCATGACCACCAAAACCCGTCAAAGTGAGTCAATTTAATTTTAAACTGCTGATATAATTTGTTAAATTCACATTTTTTTCTATTTTGACCCAACTTACCAGTTTAAATCATCTTCAGTTGTTCACCTGGGCTGCTTCAACAATGATATGACTGAGATGATCTCGACGGAAGGAGAAAATGTTGATCCACTAGTGTGTGCAGCTTCATGCCGTAAGCAGGGGTACACCTTTGCAGGACTACAGGTAGAGTACATATTTAATGTATGTCTGAATACACAGTAAGACGGGTAGAGTACATATTTAATGTAAGTCTGAATAGACAGTAAGACAGGTAGAGTACATATTTAATGTAGGTCTGAATACAGGGTAAGAAGGGTAGAGTACATATTTAATGTACGTCTGAATACACAGTAAGACAGGTAGAGTACATATTTAATGTATGTCTGAATACACAGTAAGACAGGTAGAGTGTATATTTAATGTAAGTCTGAATACACGGTAAGACGGGTAGAGTGCATATTTAATGTACATCTGAATACACTGTAAGACAGGTAGAGTACATATTTAATGTACGTCTGAATACAGGGTAAGACAGGTAGAGTACATATTTAATGTACGTCTGAATACACAGTAAGACAGGTAGAGTACATATTTAATGTAAGTCTGAATACACAGGAAGACGGGTAGAGTACATATTTAATGTAAGTCTGAATACATGGTAAGACAGGTAGAGTACATATTTAATGTAAGTCTGAATACACAGTAAGACAGGTAGAGTACATATTTAATGTAAGTCTAAATACACAGTAAGACAGGTAGAGTGTATATTTAATGTATGTCTGAATACACAGTAAGACAGGTAGAGTACATATTTAATGTACGTCTAAATACACAGTAAGACAGGTAGAGTACATATTTAATGTAAGTCTGAATACACGGTAAGACGGGTAGAGTGCATATTTAATGTATGTCTGAATACACAGTAAGACAGGTAGAGTACATATTTAATGTACGTCTAAATACACAGTAAGACAGGTAGAGTACATATTTAATGTAAGTCTGAATACACGGTAAGACGGGTAGAGTGCATATTTAATGTACATCTGAATACATGGAAAGACGGGTAGAGTGTATATTTAATGTAATTCTGAATACATGGTAAGACGGGTAGAGTGCATATTTAATGTACGTCTGAATACATGGTAAAACTGGTAGAGTTCATGTTCAATGTATGTCTGAATACACAGTAAGACAGGTAGAGTACATATTTAATGTACGTCTGAATACACAGTAAGACAGGTAGAGTACATATTTAATGTAAGTCTGAATACACAGTAAGACAGGTAGAGTACATATTTAATGTAAGTCTGAATACACAGTAAGACAGGTAGAGTACATATTTAATGTAAGTCTGAATACACAGTAAGACAGGTAGAGTACATATTTAATGTACGTCTGAATACACAGTAAGACAGGTAGAGTACATATTTACTGTAAGTCTGAATACACAGTAAGACAGGTAGAGTACATTTTTAATGTAAGTCTGAATACACAGTAAGACAGGTAGAGTGCATATTTAATGTACGTCTGAATACAGGGTAAGACAGGTAGAGTGCATATTGAATGTAAGTCTGAATACAGGGTAAGACAGGTAGAGTGCATATATAATGTCAGTCTGAATACACAGTCAGATAGGTAGAGTACATATTTAACGTACGTCTGAATACACAGTAAGACGGGTAGAGTACATATTTAATGTAGGTCTGAATACATGGTAAGACGGGTAGAGTACATATTTAATGTAAGTCTGAATACACAGTGAGACAGGTAGAGTACATTTTTAATGTAGGTCTGAATACACAGTAAGACAGGTAGAGTACATATTTAATGTACGTCTGAATACACAGTAAGACAGGTAGAGTACATATTTAATGTACGTCTGAATACACAGTAAGACAGGTAGAGTGCATATTTAATGTATGTCTGAATACACAGTAAGACGGGTAGAGTACATATTTAATGTAAGTCTGAATACATGGTAAGACAGGTAGAGTGTATATTTAATGTAAGTGTGAATACATGGTAAGACAGTTGAAAAGGGGCAATAACGAATGTTCAAGTCAAATTACGAAATTTCAAGTTTATTAAGTATTGCCATCTTTTGGTATTTTCTCCAGAGAACAGAATTACCTCAGTATTGTTTTTGAAGTATTGCACTACTCCAAGATGAATATGTGATGGAACATTTCCCAATACTGTCTTTTACAGAATGGTATAAATTGTTATTGTGGGAACACATATGGTTCATCTGGTAAAGCGACTAACTGTAACACTCCATGCCTCATAGGTGGCCGCACTAACTGTGGTGGAAGTAGTGCCATCAGCGTCTATCTTACAGGGAAGGATGGTAATTTAAACTCTGTACTTAGATGATGACACTTCCAAAATAATTGCATGAGCTGATGGAGACCAATGTGGGGTTCCTAGCAACTGACCTAATGCTTTAACCTTGAACATGGAGTCTAATAATAATAATGACATCCCTGTTTTTTAAATATTTACATCAGTATTTCTCCCAATCGAGAATGAAATCAAAACCTGACAAGAGAGCAAGAGAGAAACAACAAACACTGTAGGATTTTCAAAGTTTCATAATACTCAACTAGGTTGTATTGATCCAGAGGGATCTAAATCTATAAAATCATACTGACAAGGGATGTAATATATATTGACAAATTCTGCTGATTTGCCTCATGTGCAGTAGTCAATTTCCATAAAATATCAAATAGCATTAGATGTTTTGATCCAGATTTCTGGCAGTCTGTATTGGTGGCCCATGACGTCTACAGTCCTCTTTCTGTCCACCTCCTGCTGGATGATTCAGAGACAACATGTGTCAATATCGCTGATATTGATAGTAACAATGACTTCACAATGAAGTTCTCAACAACAGCATACTATCAACGTAGGACACCAGGGATCACAATTCTGGTAAGGGCTCATTGTTTTTGTGTGTCAGTTTATTCATTTGCTATGTCAGAGAGAAAATTGTTTGTACCCCCTGAAACATTTATAATTGTCCTTGATAGAACCCTAGGTTAGAAATAGAAAAAAATAAAAGAAATCTCATCAATTATATTTCTAGGTCAACCTTAGTCTAACTTATTTATTTGAAAAAAAAGCTAGAACTATGTTTGCTATCAGCACAATATAAAATTCCAATGTTATATAGGAAACAAGACACTTAAATGTGAATTGCATTTTCTTCACTGTGATTCAGTGATTTCAGAGGAATGAGAGATGGTTTCTAAAGTTATTGATTCATGGCTTTTAGGTAACTATGGAGAACTCACCTTGCCTAGGAATGAGACCTAATGTGTATGTCTACATGGATAAGGGTACAACAAGTTCTGGATTTAATGGAAAATTTAACAAATGTTCACTGTTTGAGACTCTGCCTGAAGGTCTTCTGAACACCTGTGTGTTTAAATGTGCATGTGTTGATGCTTCATGCAAAGAAGTCTTTGTACGCTTTATTAAATCACAAATGTCACCCAGCGCAAGGATCTGTGAGATCAGATCATGCTACTCTGTGTAACTGTAGTGACAGTAAAAGTGACAAAATATTGCCTTGATCAACATCCCAAGTGCTGGGCTTACCATGTTTTAATCACTTTATGTCTCATCTAGCAATAAATGCTGCATTCATATCTGGTTCTAAGGCACTTATTTTGAGTGCCAAAAGTTGATGACCGTGATAAAATATCTTACAAGACCTTGGAGATGATTATTGCCCCTAACACAACTGATGAACTGGTTCAATTCTTTTTTGCACTGCCAATACTGAAATCCTTATCAACATCTACTAAACACCTCGAAAACCTTAACCGTACAATTTCGTCTAGATACTGTTACTACATAATTATTACCACTTGCGGTACACCATACTTATACTATTGACACTAGTGGAAGCAACAGTCACTTGTTGTATCAATTTCAATTTCAAAAACCTTTTGTAACTGCATACAAGTACATGATCTTCAGTAGTAATAGTTGGCCGGCTACATGAAACCCTGGAGATATCTAATATAACATTTAACAGACATCAAATAACTTTTAATAGTTGATGTTATGGAGCGCATGTTTCTACCATTCAATGCACTGTATACTCAATATGCTTGTACATTATTCTCTCAATAAACATATAAAAAAGATGGTCCGTGTGCTTGCCTCTTATTTATGCATAGCATTATCAATAAAACAAAGGTTACATTGTGAGCATGGAAGCGCCACTATAAATGATCAGAGTCCAACTATCGCGTAATCTTGAAGTGTATATGGTTTATTGATTAAGAGTATCAACATTGACCGCCTGGAGATGACTGATGTTACTGGTGTTACAACTGAATGCAACTGATGATCACTAGTGGTTGCTCCAGGGTTTATATCCCATCCCTGGGGCAACACAGGAAGTGAGCATCTCCATGATGACCAGTAGGTAATAATTTACGTATATTAAACATGGCATTTCATTAGTGGAGTGGATTACATAATAATGTTACGTGGATGCTGATTGGTTCAATCAAGCTTACACGAGCCGCAGGGAGCGCTTGGAGCACGCCTGAGGTGTGAAAGCGGTCGCACCTACTGGCTTAATAATTGTTTATATATATATATATATATATATATATTATTTATATGGTGAATAGCCAGATTTAGGCCCCTCACCCATGAGGTCCATCCTAAGGGACCTTTGAAAACACCAATACCAGAATATGATTTTGCAGTAGTTTATTTTCCCTCTGTTTTGGTGTGCGGCAATCCTGGGATACAACGTGTTTTTGCATGGTATGGATATCAATGCTTTAATGACCGCTTACGTATTAATGCATCATGCCCATTGGTCTTCAGGCCTTAAAAAAACAAGGTGTGTTTTACAGTTACCTGACCGACCCTAGCAAAACAGGGCCAACCCTTACCTTTTTTTGAAATTTTGAGAATTTGAGCTGTTATATATGGAAACCTTTTACCTTTATATATTTGATAAATTTATACATATTGCTATCGCTGTACATTGTATATCATAGTACTACTTGTACAGACACCTCCCCCTTAGTTACACATACCGCTGATAGGGGTAGCCTCCATCGCTACCATACCTGCCAGCTGCGTCCTAACATCCAACCAGCTAATATCTAAACACCTAACATCTACTCATTTAACATCCAAACACCTAACATCTGACTACCTAACATCCAACTACTTAACATCCACTCACTTAACATCCACTCACCTAACATCGAGCCTACTAACATCCACTCAGCTAACATCCACTCAGCTAACATCCACTCAGCTAACATCCACTCAGCTAACATCCACTCACCTAACATCCACTCACCTAACATCCACTCAGCTAACATCCACTCACCTATCATCCACTCACCTAACATCCACTCACCTAACATCCACTCACCTAACATCGAGCCTACTAACATCCACTCACCTAACATCCACTCACCTAACATCCACTCACCTAACACCCACTCACCTAACATCCACTCACCTATCATCCACTCACCTATCATCCACTCACCTAACATCGAGCCTACTAACATCCACTTACCTAACATCCACTCACCTAACATCCACTCACCTAACATCCACTGACCTCACATATGAGGATCTAAAACCCAGTAACCTGACATTCACTCACCTAAACTAATGTGCCCCTTTAGCTGACTTTAGCCATGCTCTAGCTGGCCAAAGAGGCCTAGCAGACTGTAGGTTCAACATCCACCTAGGGGAGACGGGTATGTTATGCATTCTTATTTTTTCCTTGACTGTGATAAAAACATCTTCTCTTTGGCTTTGCCCTAGGAAATTAGTCCTTACCATTGGACATCACTAAGCTTCACAAAATATCAAGCATATTTGATGTTTATTTTTCTCATGAACATTTGAAAGAGAGTAAGGTAGTTCAATGTGCCCCATGGGTTAGGTAGGTATTTCCACCCCTTCAGGTAGGTTAACCAGATTAGAATCTCCCTCAGACATGCCACAGGAACTGGTATTATAATTATAGATGTTCATATTCTCATTTCAGCAATTTCATACAGTTGGTAACAAGTCTTTATATTCCTCTCATGTAATGCCACATATGCTTGCAATGGCATTTGGGCCTCGTAAATTCCTCTTTTGAACAGAATACACATAGTTTATTGCTACCTCAGTTGGTAATGATACTACGCAACCTATATAGGCCGTCTGCAGATAATGCATAGCTAGGGAGGGATGAAATATTATAGGTCCTTTGATTTATGTAGATGGATAAAAGAAATGTGAATTGTGTGGTTGGAAGATTATTCTTGATATATCATGATTAAAAACATTTATATATTTTCCCAAAGCCTTCATATATTCACTAGCTATATTGATTACACAATCATTGATAATTGAACAGCTAGAGCTGATCATAGCAACAGTTGATTACCAATACAGGTTCACACACTGCATATGACCACTACTTAGGCCATATCACTAAATAAATTGTATTACAGATTCCTTGAGTAAATATTTTGGGCAGCCAGAGGCAAAACAAAAATTGCCAAAATTGACCCTTAATTACCCAGCAGCCAGAGGCAAAAAAAAAAAAAAAACAGCATGGAAAGTTATTGTCAATAGACTATTCTAGGTGTTATAATTATCAATGACATATTTTCCCCAAGCTCACCAAACTCTCCCTATAGACCAACTTAACCCTCACTTTAGGCCAGGCAAGCAGAGTGCACTCACTGACCCTGCCTCTGCCAGCAGTGACCTCGGTTTACCCCTTGGATCCCTGCTAAAGTTACTGACCACTCAAATACTCAAATACAGATTTACAGACTGATGTCGCAATGCCACGAGCTGCTCCTATATAAGCCTGCAATAAAACTCGATTATTAACTGAACTCTCTGAAATCCTTGTTACTTCACTTTATGACATGTAACGGACTGTTGCCAAGGGGGCATCATCCACTTATTATGCATGCACATTTTCTCCAACCATAGACCCCTGCAACCTCCTTGTTGCACTCTGTACGCATTTGGAGCCCCCCCCTCTCCCCTCTTATCTTGTGTACAACTCTGGTGTCTGACCCCCCCCCCCCAAACACACACACATACCAAAGTGCCAGAGAGGGTGACAAGCCCAAGCCATTCCCTACATACAGTACAGCAGAATGAAGCAACTAAATATTTCATGTATGGGGACTAATGGGACAAAGGAAATAGTATGCCACAATACTTTTGATTGTGATTTCAAATCAACAGTCTAATTCACCATGCAGGACATTTGGTCCTGGAGATTTTCGTCTCATGTACACCAGCTGTCTTTTCTCAGGACAAGATACATATTACCGTAATCTCTCGCGCATGAGGCACACCCTGTACATCAGACGCATCTATAGTATTTCAGATGATGTCAAAAGAAAATTTGTTCTACTTTTGTTCTACTAAATTGATTTTCATAATTCAAAATGTTATCTGTAGCTAGGGCCTACTGGACCCCCCATCATGATTTAGGGAGAGTGTAACATATAAAAAAAAAAAGTCTTGGTGTCCCCCTTGTGGATCCAAATAGAACTAGAACCCAGCATATAAGATGTGCCTTATATGCGGGAGATTACAGATCAATAAACACCAAAAAGACCCGAGTAGTCTGGTTTGGTAGTAAAACCCAGGTCACGATTGGGAAGATTTCCCATAAAAATGGGTAACACCACCCTAGATACCCCTGCCCATTACAAGTATCTAGGTGTATGGGTGACAGTGGCCTTACCCTCAACAAACACTTAAAAGTCACTAGAAGGAAAATAGCCAATAAACTCTTTAAATTTGCTAAACTTTGGCACCTTATATCTCAACAAGTTGCCATTGCTGTTTACAAGCAGACTACATAATTACCCTTTTTTATTATTGCAGTTTCATACTAGAGGGTGCCATCCAACAGCATATTCTAAAGCTGCAAAGACTGCAGAATAGAGGCCTTGTAGTCTGCCTAAAAGTTTATGATAAAATAACCCCTACCCAACAAATCCATGATGAGACTAACACTGAGCTCCTCATGGATTGCAGGCAGCTACAGCTGGCCATTCAAAAGTACAAATTAGCCCAAAAGTTAGATTTTAGACTGGCAGGGCATTTCAAAACCATAGCTATGGTGTTGAAATGCTCTCCTGACATCAACCCCAGAACCAGAGGCAACTTTAAGGTCAGATTTAAGGAACATAGACCTAGACTCGAAAAATACAAAAAAAAAAGTCCCTTATATAGAGGAATATCCCTTTGGAACCTCCTCAAACCCACAGTACAAAAAGCAGAAAACATCCAGCAATTCAAAACCCTTTATGCCAAGAAACCACTTCACCAACCCATCATTACCTAAGTCTCCACATATGCAGACATCACCTCTTTCTACCCATCCTCAAAATTATTTTCAAGTTTATTATAATTTTTTCTCTTGGCAAAACCAACCAGTAGCTTGCCATGGACACTATATACAGAGTCTAAGGGTATCCATTTTTCCAATGCTGAGGACCCCAGAATAACCCAATCAAGTTTAAACACGTTTCTGCATCCTTCTAGATGGCCCGAAACACCCCTGTATGACTCTCCCAAACCATAATCCCTATCTATTTGGGAATCAGTGTGCAGCTTATGCGTCCCTGCGCTCGCTTCCTAATATTGTTTCTTGTACATTAACTTATGTTTTCTAATTGGAATAAAACCTTTAGCTTTATCAATTGTAGCCTATGTTCTGGGCTCTAAAGAGCTTTTTTTTAAATAGAGATGCATACGCAATGAGTATGTTATGAGTATGTGACCCTAGACCCCCCACCCCCCTGTACGTATCTGTATTCATGAATATGTACATAATTATGGCTGTTGGTGGTTGGATGTTAGGTGGTTGGATTACAGGCGGTTGGATGTTAGGCGGTTGGATGTTAGGTGAGTGGATGATAGGTGAGTGGATGTTAGGTGGTTTGATGTCAGTTGTTGGATGTTAGATGAGTCGATATTATGTGTTTGGATGTTAGGTGGTTGGATGTTAGAATGTTGAATGTTAGGTGATTGGGTGTTAGGTGTTATAATGTTAGGTGTTTCAATGTTTGGTGAGTGGATGTTAGGTGAGTGGATGTTAGGTGTTTCAATGTTGGGTGAGTGGATGGTAAGTAAATGGATGTTAGGTGGTTGGATGTTAGGTGATCGGAT
Organism: Acholoe squamosa; assembly: GCA_949317995.1. Lineage (NCBI taxonomy): Eukaryota > Metazoa > Annelida > Polychaeta > Phyllodocida > Polynoidae > Acholoe > Acholoe squamosa. The sequence continues at coordinate 3,954,496 of OX439050.1, read as the reverse complement.
GTTTTGCGAGTGGATGTCAGGTGAGTGGATATTAGGTGATCGGATGTTTGGCCCAGTCTTTGGTGAGTGGATGTTAGGTTGTTCGATGTTAGGTGAGTCAATATTATGTGTGTGGATGTTAGGTGGTTGGATGTTAGGTGAGTGGATGTTTGGTGGTTGGATGTTAGGTGATTGGATGTTAGATGAGTGGATGTTAGGTGAGTGGACGTTAGGTGGTTGGATGTTAGGTGGTTGGATGTTAGGTGGTTGGATGTTAGGGGTTGGATGTTAGGTGAGTCAATATTATGCGTGTGGATGTTAGGGGTTGGATGTTAGGTGGTTGGATGTTAGGTGGTTGGATGTTAGGTGAGTCAATATTATTTGTGTGGATGTTAGGGGTTGGATGTTAGGTGGTTGGATGTTAGGTGGTTGGATGTTAGGTGGTTGGATGCTAGGGGTTGGATGTTAGGTGAGTCAATATTATGTGTGTGGATGTTAGGGGTTGGATGTTAGGTGGTTGGATGTTAGGTGGTTGGATGTTAGGTGAGTCAATATTATTTGTGTGGATGTTAGGGGTTGGATGTTAGGTGGTTGGATGTTAGGTGGTTGGATGTTAGGTGTTGGATGTTAGGGGTTGGATGTTAGGGGTTGGATGTTAGGTGGTTGGATGTTAGGTGGTTGGATGTTAGGTGGTTGGATGTTAGGTGGTTGGATGTTAGGGGTTTGATGTTAGGTGAGTGGATGTTAGGTGGTTGGATGTTAGGTGGTTGTATGTTAGGTGAGTCAATATTATGTGTTTAGATGTTAGGTGGTTGGATCTTAGGTGGTTTGATGTCAGTGGTTGTATGTTAGATAAGTCGATATTATGTGTTTGGATGTTAGGTGGTTGGATGTTAGAATGTTGGATGTTAGGTGAGTGGAAGTTAGGTGAGTGGATGTTAGGTGAGTGGATATTAGGTGAGTGGATGTTAGGTGAGTGGATGTTAGGTAAGTGGATGTTAGGTGAGTGGATGTTAGGTGAGTGGATGTTAGGTGAGTGGATGTTAGGTGAGAGGATGTTAGGTGGTTGGATGTTAGGTTGTGTGATGTTAGGGGTTGGATGTTAGGTGGTGGATGTTAGGTGGTTGGATGTTAGGTGAGTGGATGATAGGTGAGTGGATGATAGGTGAGTGGATGATAGGTGAGTGGATGATAGGTCGTTGGATCTTAGGTGGTTTGATGTCAGTGGTTGGATGTTAGATGAGTCGATATTATGTGTTTGGATGTTAGGTGGTTGGATGTTATAATGTTGGATGTTAGGTGATTGGGTGTTAGGTGTTGCAATGTTAGGTGTTTCAATGTTGGGTGAGTGGATGTTAGGTGGTTGGATGTTAGGTGGTTGGATGTTAGGTGAGTCAATATTATGTGTGTGGATGTTTGGTGGTTGGATGTTAGGGGTTGGATGTTGGGTGAGTCAATATTATGTGTGTGGATGTTAGGGGTTGGATGTTAGGGGTTGGATGTTAGGTGGTTGGATGTTAGGTGGTTGGATGCTAGGGGTTGGATGTTAGGTGAGTCAATATTATGTGTGTGGATGTTAGGGGTTGGATGTTAGGGGTTGGATGTTAGGGGTTGGATGTTAGGTGGTTGGATGTTAGGTGGTTGGATGTTAGGTGGTTGGATGTTAGGTGGTTGGATGTTAGGTGGTTGGATGTTAGGTGGTTGGATGTTAGGTGGTTGGGCATTAGATCCTTTAGAGATAGTAAGTGGATGTTTAAAATTAGAAAGAGACAGCAAGAGTGGATGTTAGATAAATGGCCTGTAATCCTTGGGGCCTAATCATAGGGGGGCTTCTTATCTGGGGGCTGGAATTCTGAAGGGCTACTTCTCTGTTGCCCGGACACCCAAGGGGTTATCTTCTGAGGGCCTATTTTCCAGAGGGCTCCAGTTCAGGTTACGGTTTTTGTTCTTAGCTTAGCTGTATTCACTTTTCTTTTATGTTTTCATAGTCTTAACATAAAATGGAGGAATATAACATATCTACCCATACATTTCTACAGAAATTTGGAAAAAAAAATTTAAAAATGAAATCCGACTTACAGACCCTTGATATTTGACCCATGTAACTGTATTCATGATGCTCCAATGATGCATCATGACGACCAATAGGCATGATGCACTCCTGGCCCTTAAAGGGTTAATTTGTCTTTTCCCCTAGAATATAGCTCACATAGTCATTATCAGCTTGGGGCCGCCATTAGACCCCGACTCCACTATGACTAACACCTTCAGCCCCCGACTCCACAGTTTATGCTAGGGATGCCTCCCATTGGTCAATAATACAATAGCCATGTGCCGTATATATCATGTAATATACATGAGGATTCTCTGAGGTTTGGTAGAAAAATATATTTCAGCTTTATCTGAAGAGTCTCCACCCCAGTCAATGAACTATGAAAGGTTCTGTGGACTTCCACAAGGTTGCTGCCCTCTGGGAGTGTATCAAACTCATAGGGTCGGCATGATGCACAGGGGTGGATTATGGTGATTTCAGGTATGAACCACAAGTATTACTCTATTGACCTACAAAGGATAATACTTAATATTTTTTTCTCCCGTTTCCAGGCATCCATCTATAGTCACATACATCACCATGTGTTCTCCATGTCTAGGGGTTATATTGAACAAGTAATAATGGATAATTCATCATGAGTGTGTGATTCCATAGGATATCAAATGAGGGCGCAGTCTGAGCTTAATTCCTTTTATATCTACTTACTACTTACACACATTTGCTACTTTCCATGTACTACTAACACACATTTGCTACTTTCCATATATACTACTTACACACATTTGCTACTTTCCATATACTACTAACACACATTTGCTTCTTTCCATATACTACTTACACACATTTGCTTCTTTCCATATACTACTTACACACATTTGCTACTTTCCATATACTACTTACATACATTTGCTACCTTCCATATAACACTTACTACAAACAGACATTTGCTACTCGGGCTTCCCTAGCCCACTTCAAAGGGTCTATTTCTCCTCTTTCCTATCCCTTTGGATGTGTTTGGTGCACATATGCACGGGCACTGACACATTCCTCAGTGAAATTTTGTAATGTCGTTCTCGCGATGATTATGACCTTAGCTGTCGAAATGGCGTTAAACATCTATTACTCACTCACTCACATTTGCTACTTTCCATATACTACTTACTCCTTCTGCGACCAAACTCAACCCCTCTCCCAAATTTAGGGACTCAGTAATGGTATGACCGCTAGTGTTGCGAGCAGCTCAGACTGACCTTTAGGGAGTAGCTCATACAAAGACTCTAGCAGTGGCTTACATCCAGTGCTGCAGTCTCTGACCCTCTTCTGCCACCATCCTCAGCCTTGCCCAAGCTGGCCCCACCTTGTCCACTACCTCGAGTTGCTGGGTAAGGGTTGAACCCCTTCCTCAACCTACTGCCTATACTTCTACCCCATCTAGATTCCTATGCACAAGTGGTATGTCGAGGGGTGCGTCAGATGGACAGGTGGGCAGCAGGGAATACACCATCAGGCCATCAGTTCAACATGCGGTCCCTTTCCAACCTGTAGATAGGTGTTGTCAGATGGACAAGTAAGTTATTCACATGCATATCAGCATGCTATCCCGTTATAGCCTGTGGATGGGTCTGTAGGTGTCATGAGCCCCTGCCCCAAACCCTCTCCCCCTGTATGTTCATGTGAGGTAGTGGTGAGAGCAGCTCAGTTTGAGAGGTGTGGGGAGTAGCTCATACACTCATCTGTTTAGCATGTTGCCCTGTTGCAGCCTGTGGATAGGTGACATATACCCCTCACACCTCCCCTATTCTCAAACTCTATGCACACACTGGTGGTACATCCATGTGAGGTAGTGGTGAGAGCAGCGCAGTGTGAGGGGTGAGTCAGATTGACAAATAGGGAATTATGCACATACATATCAGCATGATGTCCTGTTATATATAAGTAGATCTCCTTGTTCATCATATTTATAATACAGGCAGCCATTTTGTCCCAAATTTACTGTAGCGGCAGAGCTAAAGGCCTAAGTCCATGACAATTAAACAAAGGCATTTTTGTATTTAAAGTGTAATGCAGCCCTAACATGCCCCTTTTTCACCCCTTCCACCTGTAGATGCAGGAGGTAGGCATGTGGGCATTAGTGCTGCATTACGGTTCAAATGTGGAAAATGACACTTGCACCTTTTTCGCAAGGATAAGACCCAGGCAAGTGTGCCTTATATGATGAGGAAAGTTTAAGACCAAATCTTATCAATGTCTTCCATGAATTTCAAATTGCTTGTTGACCCACAAGTCTGGGTGTGTCTTAAATGTGTGGTGCACCTTATATGTGAGGCATTACGGTAACAATAGGTACACATTTTACATTTGTTGCATTGCTATGTATAACATTACCTTGAGATGTTGATATTAATACCTGAAGGAGAGAGTGCAGTTGAATCAATACTTGGTATTCTTCATTGTTTTAATCTTTTCCTCAAGATACATAAGCAAATGTCAATGACCATGGAATATTTGTTGCATTGTAATCCCTGAGGTGTGGCTGGCCTATTCCATGAAGCCATTATATGGGGGGAATACGATGCAAAATATGTAATGGGAATTTACATTTACGTCATGGCTCACAGGATAATTTGCTTCTGACTGAAAAAAAACTCTCTTTGTTGCAACAGGTCACGTGATCACTTGCCATTGAATACAAACACATCGTATTCAATCCCCCATTAAATTTGGTGGTTCTAGTACTAATGTATAGTCACATTCATATCAGCCATGACATAAAGTACAAAGACTTGGTGGCTATTTACCGTATCGGTCCAGGGTCTCAACTCAAATACGCACAGGTCTGGAATAAGCACCAGGAATAGGAGGGTGTTGAAATGAATTTTATGCACAACGAGTGCTCTATCTCTAATAAATGCCAGCACGTCTCATGTTAGGCTCTGCGCTGTCCGCCCACCACTTGTCTATACAGTACAGTCCTTATGATTGTGAAATACAGTTGTACCTACTGTAGGTATGAACCTTTAAACCATGGTCACACCTTAGAACAAAAAAAATCTCACCCTAAATATATCATGTGACCTGGTGTATAGAAATCCTTCTCATATATACACTAGGTGTGAAAGACTTAGACTATAGTTTAAGTTAGATAGACAATGGGTTTTTAGCAGGTCACGTATAACGCCAGCTATATCTTCATGTAATCTGCAAAACCCATTGTCTATCTACTACTTATACTAGATGTGCTTTCTGCTGTAAGTACAGGCCAGGTGGTTCTGCTGCCTACTTATAGGGGTATTTATAGCCCATATACAATTGCGGCTGAGGGTGTGGCCTAACGGGGTATAGAGAGTGAAAAATGAAATCTAATGCAAAAAGCACACTATATATTGTGGGGTACAATTATGGGACAATTTCACCAATAATGAACTTAAGGTATAGAGTACATAAGGTCTACCTGAGTCTATATTCTTACCTATCTGCATCTGGGCATTTTTGTGTTTCTGTGTGTGGTGTCAATTGTGATTTAGTAATACATACTGTCTCTTGCATATTGCATTGTGTACATAATATATGAAGTTTGGTTTAATTTGGAGAAGATCTACTTATGTATAGATATAGTAAGCCAATAAAAATCTTTTTTTTCGAAAACTGTAACATTCAAACACAGGGGCACTTAAATTGGCCATAACAGCATAACATAATTAAGCATCGCTTGACAATATTGCCTCAATTTTTTTCAGCTTTTGCTCGAGTTGCTATAATGACTTGTGCAAGTGGGTGAACAGTTTCATTTCTTCTCCATTGAATAGACTGAACGTGAAGTGACAAGACTGGATCTGCCCGTCTGACCCGCCAATAATAATGTGTGGACCGATGCTGGAAATTAGAAAAACAAAATGAATCAGTTATAATTCTTTGCAATAGAATATAGAGAAGGACATGCACTCTCATCTGCCGAATACTGTAAACCTAACCAACATGGCAAAAAATGTTTTGACTCGTCGGAGCTCTGGGAAGGACAACCAAAGTCACTAACTGCCAACCCTCACAGAGTGACCCGGCACTTTATTAAAGCAAGAAACAAAAAAAAAAGAGAAATAAAGTTCTTGTCTTGCACTGTCTGTCTGCCATGCATGGCGGCTGCTTGCTGAATGCTGCTAACCACACTGTGGTTAGGGGAACTGTTCTACACCAGGTGGTGGTAGTGTAGCGCCTAGTTCATTAGATGAACCTATCGAACCAGACTATAATCTAGCAGTACATGGTTATAATACACAACATCTAAGTAGGTCACCAAGTTTCTTATCAGCCTCACACTTCAAACTGATCATATCAAGTCCCATAAGTGTCATGACTTTGTTTGAAGTGAATAACCATATTTGCTCGATAACATTTCAATAATTTCAGGACCTTTTGAGTCTGATTTATACTGGTTACTTTGGAGCCATCAGAACAATATTTCCAAAATGATTAATCGATCCATCAGGAAATAATTGGGCAATATCTTTCTAATAAATCTGATGATTTCCTTTAAACCAATAATCAAATATAAATCTGACGTTTTGCTCAATGTTTGTTGATCTAATCTGATGAAATATTTTTATTTATTTTAATCTATAATAAATTATGGCAAATAAGTTTTTTTAACACCAGTGGGTAGGATCAGGTGGTTCTTGTTTGTTTTGCTTTCTTGGAGTGGCCTTAACACCAGTTTTTCAAAGTGTTTTATTAGGCTATAAAAGGTATGCTTGTTTGAGAAACTGGGACAAGTCCTCATCAATATGGTACCTGTACCTGTTCATGGCTCTAGGGGCAATATCCCACATACTATACAGACAACAGTCCAAGCTGGCCCCATCGCGTCCACTACTGTGAGTTGTCACTGGCTTACAGCGATTCGGGGATAAGGTAGTTCTGCCTTCTAGTTTCTGTTGTAATAACATGTAGGCAGGCACCGTGCATAGTAATATTCCCCACCGAATGGGGACCCTTAATGCCAAAACACAAGAGAGATATGCCCTAGAATGTGTCTTGTGGTGAGATTGATCTCAGCCCTTTCTCACCTCACATTGTCTCCTCCACACATCTCTAATTACCCACCCCTGGACCATTTATGACCATGGGACTTATATTAACTAATAGGGTATTTAATGTTAGGGAGTGGTCATTTTTTAATAACGGGGGGGGATGGAAAAATTTCAGAACCCTCCGAGGGGGGAAGGAAAGATTTTTGCCTCGCATGTAAGAAATTTCACCATCCCCCCTGTTGTTAATAAATAACCACCCCCTTAACTCCTGCCTATATGTGGTAGCTGATATAGGAGGCTTATAGGAGCCTCTTAAACTCAGGGTGTGGCTTATGCAAGGGTATCTGTGACTATAATAAACTAACATTTTCCAAGCTCCAAGCTCTGGTGAATTCTCTCAAGTCAGGGTACAGCTTTTACTTTGAGAGAACCAAAGTTGCAGGTACAGTTGCATTGCGTTTATGGCATTATTATCTGTCCATATTTATAGGGACAGTGTTTGAGATAATACATAGACTACAGTCCTCTGTCACCTGACACTGTCTCCTCCATAGATACCAGTAGGGGGCTTGTTGTTGGCGGCGGCTTTCTGTCTCTGCTCCCGGTAAGCCTCGGTTGCTGTAAATCTGTATTTCGACATGGAAACCTCTCCATCTCCATTGGAGAAAGCCTGCCAGCCCTTAGATAAGCATTTTTCCTTACACCAGCATCATAATCTACATGAGAGGTATCCACATAAGCATCCTTCTCGGCTGCCTTCTCGACGATGTAGGCCAAGTGGGACAAATATCCCTGCAGCTCGTCAGACAATGACTCCTCGGCTTCAGCGCCCCAGGACAGGGCAGCTTCCATGAACTCCTGGTAAGTAGGCTCCTTTTTTACAATTGGGTGGAAGTGATCATTATAACTCCACTTACTTGCACGACTTGTTTAGAAAAGAGGGCACACACTCACAGCTCTTTTTACAATAGGAGCAACACCCTCCTGGTGTAAATCTCCTACAATATGACCTATGCAGCTTTTCCCCACTGGGCCTAGGTGATGCTTACCACATTTAAAGGAAAACCTTTCACCTAGCATAACCGATCCTGTAGGGTAGGTCTAAGCATTTAGACAAATTCTGACACCAATACACCAGTATATACTGAGTGGGTGAGGTGGAGGAGGAACTGTGGTTGCTACAACAGTGTAACTAACTAGAGGTAGGAGTAGTTAGACAAGTTCACTACAGGGGGCAGCAGCATATAGGCTGCAGGAGGGATACATAATACCAGTTAAGATCAAGTACTTCATTATCTATCCAATCCCTTCTGGTATTCTTTATTTTTCTTTCTATAAAAGGATTGTATTTATCCAGATACATATTAATGGGGAGTATAAATAATTCCCAGAGGACATTCACATCCTCAGATGACCTTTGAAATAATTCCCAGTCACATGAGTTCAAATAATCCCTAAAATGCATATTGAGTTCAATATCTCCAAGCATCCAGGTCTCATGCCTACTTTGATTGTCATCATACTCATAAGCAGCTATACTTTTCATGAAATTGATAACGTTATTTACATTTTTATTTGGTATTCTATAGATGGATACTATGAGCACATCCCTTTCACCAGGAAGTCATAGGAAACCAGCAATAATTCATAATCTACAGTTGTTACAGTGAACCTATCAATAATGCTGAAATATTTAGCCACTACACAAGCTGATGCCTACCCACCCCATATGCCCCTATCATATCACCACATAAGGGATGGTCCCAACCTATATACAAACCACACACACTCATGTCACAAAAACCATCGTTACATGGTGTAGGCCACAGAAACTCTACTTAAATATCTCGAGTATAAGTGGTGTAGTCTAACAAGAATCTGGCCTCTTTAACTTGGAGACTAGGCTTTTAAGTAGGATTTGTGTGGTATCGCAGGGTTGATGGTGCATAACAAGGTTGTAGGAGGTGATTTTTAAAAATCATTATTTCACAGCTAATTCAATGTCAGATATAATACACATAATGTATAAAAGTAAGAATGAGCAGCGACAAGCAGATAGCAAGTTGGATAATGATAGCAATATCATTCTACTAATGCTTCAGTTCATGTAAATCTACATCATGGGTACATTAATTAACTATAAAAAAGAAAGTAGGAACTGCATTCAGACAACAATCTCTTCAGTATGAGCTCTGATTAGTTTGAGCCTCCTGTTTCTTCACTCATGCTTCCTGCCCGCTCCCGAACGGGCAGGAAGCGCTCGTGAAGAAAAGGTTGGCTCAAACTAATATTCGTTTACCTTTACCATTATACTGACTGCTACCTAAACAGCACTGTCAATGTCAATATCTTGTAGTATCTCCTCCCTTATCACATTCTCATCTATACACTCTACTTTAGACTTCAACAAGTCTATGTCTCACTTTAAAACAATGTCATTTGTCTGGTATTGTATTGATCCAATTCACCCTCTACACAGATTACATATTCTTTAGTGCGTTTTGATTCCCCCTTGAGAGAACCCACTTCAGTTTGAATGCCCTTAATTAACTGTCTATTGGTATCAATATCCATGACGTCCTTATGTAGGGCAAGATTCCGGTTCAGTGTGTCAAACCTATCATTCCAATCCCCATTCATATTGGCAATCATGACTCCTAGATCTGTCATGTTTTTCACACTTTCTACACTTCACACAAGGGTCTTCCTCTACACATTGGTTATGTAACCCAGTGTGCCCCATGTCAATGTTTGGCGTCTGACAACCTTTGCTATCCCCATATTCAGCCTCTGGCTTGCACTGGTGATGAAATCTGAACCTTAACACTATCGGAGATATCATCACTGTGTGAGCCAGAGGCAGGTGATTTCAGCAAACCTCATTTTCAGGTTCAACTAGGTCATGATGTCACATGCAGCTATGGCAGCCGGCTGGTGGCTGGGAGTCGGCCAACGGTGTGCAGTGATATTGTAATTTAAACAATTTGGGATTAATAGTGAACCAAATAATCATACTCCAAGCTCTAATAGAATGATAATAAAGCCAGAGAGGGCTAAGTACACTGTACCTATGCAATCCGTCATTGACTCATGGCCGTCAGTTGGCAGTGAATCGGCTGTTTTGTTATTGTTTTCATGACTGAAATCACCTGCCTCTGGCTCCGTGTCAAACCCTTGATTTTGCTAGCCAGGGGCAGGTGATTTGTGTTCTTGGGGACCCATATCAGTGTGTAGGATGACCTTATTGGACAAGGTTAAAGCTGTTGTTAGCTGCCTGTACCTACTGTATATTGCACCAGATGCATTTCATTAATTGCCGTTACTTGAACAGCTTTGGTTGGGTGTATTGCTTTTCCTGATGATCATCATAGGTTCCATGATTCTCTATAGAAAGAGAGGAGAAGACCCATATTCACAAATTGTACTGACGATGGTTAATTAAATGTTTGGCCATTCTATGATGATTGTTCATACATTGCTTATACCTTATATATAAAAAGGCATTGGTTCGTCGCTGGTCCACACTCCATTAAAATAGGCTTGGGTACTTGCCAGGAACAGATAAACTCGATTTTTCTCCTGAATTTCAATAGTTTTAACATTTTGGGGGACCCATTTATTGTAAAACTCCAAATAAGCAACGAGATCAAAGCCCAGAATTCTAAATAAATGCAAACAACTTTTTGAATGAATAATCTCATCATCTTTGCATGACAACAATAGACAGAAAGATTTTTGAATATCCGCCATTGTTTTCTGCAAAAAAAGACCATCAATATAGCATATCTTTAGAGGAATGTTGCTGTTATAAGGCATTGTTGGGAAGAGTATGGCGAAAATATATAGTTTCCTAAATATCATCATAAAATTACTTGGAATAACCAAAATATTTACACTCTAAATGTTGAATTGAGTACCTCGAAGAGAATCTGCTTGGAGAGTGCTGTTGTTATCTTTCTTTTACGCAACATCACGTCACTAAGCAACGTCATGTTACTAGGAAACGTCACGTCACTAAGCAACGTCATTAAGTCAACAAAATAGGCTGCAGTTTGCCGACACTACAGGCTGCAGTTTGATGACAATATATAGACCCCCCGAAACTACTGCTCCAAACTCTAGTGGCGAAGCCACTAGTTCTTTCTATAAAAGGCTGATATTTATCCAGACATATTAATGGGGAGTATAAATAAATCCCAGAGGACATTCACATCCTCAGATGACCTTTGAAATAATTCCCAGTCACATGAGTTCAAATAATCCCTAAAATGAGCCTCATTAAAACCCAGATAATCTCTTCCTTTATATGTAGTTTCAGTATATTCATATTTAGTGTGAACTTTACAAGCAACAACAGGTAGGTGATCTGACAAGAGTGCTCTAGTAAAGCCAGACAAAGTTACATTCAAGCAATTTGTGATGATATTGTCAATACATGTACCACTAAAAGGTCTGGTTACTTCATGTATTTTTCCTCCCTACGTCTTTACACATATTTCTGAAATTTTCACAAGAAGCGTCATTATCATCATGCATATTGAGTTTGATATCTCCAAGCACCCAGGTCTCATACCTACCTTGATTGTCATCATACTCATAAGCAGCTATACTTTTCAAGAAATTGATAGCGTTATTTACATTTTTATTTGGTATTCTATAGATGGATACTATGAGCATATCCCTTTCACCAGGAAATTGTAGCAAACCAGCAATAATTCATAATCTACAGTTGTGACAGTGAACCTATCAATAATGCTGAAATATTCAACCAAACCAGTTGTATATAGTGTATCAGAATGGGACTATAGCTAATCTAAGGAAATTGCTCACCCAGGATGCAGCCAATCAGAGGCCTCCATTTGGTCACGTGACCCGTTGCCATGGCACCATGTGCGCTGCTGCTGCGCACCCCACACCTTTGGTAGTGAGCAATCCGATCAAAACACTTTGACTTCTCTCTTACAAGATTATGTTTCCTGCTTGTTGTTAACCACCCCTGTAGTTTTTGTATACAGACTTTGAACGCCTTAATCTCCTAATGAACCATAATCCTCTTATACATGTGAGACGCATTAAGATAATTATCACAGTTGTTACACATGTTATCCCATCTGATACGCTTATCCCAACAGCATTTTTCCCTTTTTCATGTTGATTGATCCGGGGTGGAAGGATCCAGGTGAAAATGGGATTAGATCATTCTCTCAACTATATAAAGAGCCCTGATTTTTCTTGGAAGGGTACATCACGTCCGCTGTCTCCTTTGACACCACCGCTCCTACTCCTACTGCTGCTACCACCACCACAACTATCTTCGCTTCCATTACCACCGTCTCTGTAGTCCACCTTTCTTTGACACCTTGCCGCCTGTTTACCACCTATACTCCAGGAGGAAATTCGAGCTGAGTCCATCACTCTCTTTATTATTTTCTTTTTGAGCTTTTATTTCATTTCACTCTTTTTTTAAATATTCCAAAATTGAATTTAGTAGCAGCAGCAGTAGCAAAAGTAATCATAGTGATAGAAATAGTAGAAGCAAAAGAAGAAGAAGCAGTAAAAAAAGAAAAAGTAGGGAGGTGGCCGAAAGCTGTCTTTAAAGAAAAGAAATTACTCCATTACTGTTTGATAACCACCCTCAGTGCACCCACTCGTTGGGCATTTCATGAAAATAAAGGGTGTTGAAATATGGTGAGAATAAGCGCTATGAAAAGATTCAACAAGGAAATTGGTTATTTGGGGGTAACCGCTGCTCCCACTCGGTGGGTGCGTGTGGTGGCCGACGTGAACACAATCTGGAATTGTTTTGAAGTCGTCACCTGTTAACCGACATATTACAATGTGACCGATTTGAAGAAGGGGACGTCTGGAGTCTGAACCAATTTTTGATGGATATATGACATGTAAAATTGAAACGTAACAAGATAGAATAAAACTCGCTACGACTCTTTCCTGACAACCACTTGTCATTGAGCGTTCGACTAAGAATCATGTCACCATCACCAAAACTGTTACCACTACTACGACCTCATAATGACCGCTGAAAAATGTTGAGTGGTTAAATCACACCCTTCACCGAAATAGATTTCAATCCCTGACTACAAGGACCCTTTAGTTGTATCATCAGCGGTCCGTCCGGTTGTGGAAAATCACGCTTGGTGAATCTATTTCTGAGCGACAAAACTTTGGTCAAACCGCCGGTTGAAAAGATCTTTTACCATTACGTCGAGTGGCAGCCCCTCTTTAAAAAAATGTAAAAAGACTACGGAGTGGAATTCAGAGAAGGTCTTCCCAGCATAGAAGACATAGCCGGAGACGAAGAATCGACTACCCTTTGACCACACACTCTACTGATATTGGACGATCTGATGAGCAGTTCCAATCAGCAAGTGGTAGCCGACATCTTCACCAAATATTCCCATCACTGGAACATGAGCGTCATATATATCACTCAGAACCTATTTCAGAAATCACCCGAATTTCAAACTATGAGTCTGAACGCTCACTACATGATCATTTTTAAGAACCCTCACGACATGGGACAAATAGGGACTCTGTCTCGTCAGGTGTTTCCCTCCAAGGCGACGTTTCTCTCCAGTTTATTTACCCATGAACTCAAGCCACCTCACTCATACCTGCTTCTGGACTTCAAGCAGACAACACCGGACGACCTGAGAATACGCTTCTCCCTCACGTCCATAGACAATTAGATCGTGTTCGTTCCACTAGTCAAAAAGAGAAAGAGAAGACATTACGGCACCCTTGAACACTTGGCAAAGTGTTCACCAGAGGATTGTGAGCATTTAATAGGCCCATTTGTTCAGGACCTTGAGCAAAATCTGCAGAATTTACTGGAGGGAAACATTCCGCTCACCGAGAACCAACTGGAAAGTCTTCGAGAATCTGCTGACATGTTGAGGATGGTGAGCAAAAAAGCTACTGCCATCAAAAGAAAGAGACACGTCTTGGTTCAAAGGGTTGGTTTCCTCATTCTGGCTCGGATAGGGATGGCCATACCCCTTATAAAAAGCATTCTCCATATATAGAGCTCCTCATTCGACACCTCACCACCACCACTGCCTCGATGGCGGATCCGGAGGAGCGACACCATAAGCACTTGGCTCTCGTGGATCCTAAGTCACTCTTGAAATCACGAGGAGCACCTGATGTCCCCACAGCTCCTACTACTGCTGCTGCTGCTGCTGCTGCTGGGACTTCTACTTTTACTACTTCTGCTGTTGGTGTGCCTCGTCCTCCTGCTGCTAATGAGCGTGAAAACAACCCCTCCTCTGCCACCACCGTCGTATCCCCAGCCTCCAATATGCCTGATTACTACAGACAGGCAGAACAAGGTCTTTATCCCAACGCCGCATTACACCAGGTGCTACAGTTTATCTACAGGGACTTGGACCTAGTGTTGAACGACCCCACTTTGAAATCCCATGAAAAACTGCTGAAATACAAAAGGTTGTTGAATAAGTCCTTCCTCCTTCAGGACAAGTAACCAAAGTAAGAAAAAGAAAGGACGCAATCACCAAGTGTACTCCAACTCTAACCCACCAATATGGCAAAGTCTAAGAAACTGACCAAGAAGGAAAAAAAAGAGACGAGCAGTGGCTAAATATACCGACGTCAAAGCACTCTCCAGTTTCACCAGCGTCACCAGAAACATCATTTCCGCGACCGAAACCCTGCTTTTATCCAAGACGCCTTGGGATCTCTGGACGCCTACACTAAACATAAACCCATTCGGAGAAAATTCGCAAGGAAAAGGATGATACAAGCTTTGGCGTTTCACAACAACGGGTTCCGGTATGTGGTCACGACCATCAACATTTTCTCCAGGTATGCGTGGGCTGCTCCCATCAAATACAAAGGGGGCACAGCTGTCACCGAGGCGTTCGAGGTAATGACTACCAAGAGATAACCGCCCTCCGTTCAGACAGACAAGGGGAAAGAATTTCTGAACAAGACCTTCCAAGATCACCTGAAGAGCAATGAAATAGAGTTTTTCACCAGCGAAAACGATGACATAAAAGCTAGTCTAGTGGAGCATTTGAATTGAAGTCTGAAGGAGAAGCTGTGGCGCTATTTCACACACAAGCGTACATATTGCTACCTAGACATATTGGACAAGCTGGTGTCTTCTTACAATCGCACTCACCACAAAACGTTGAAAATGCCACCTCCTGACATCAGCTTGGAAAATAGCCAACTATTTTCTACAGACACAACCTCCCTACTTAGAAACAAATCGAGGAAATATGGAAAAAGACGGACCCTTGATGCTCCGGCACTGACGTCAGGTGACAGAGTGAAAATGTTGAGAACTGAAGGACCCTTCAACAAAGGTTCCGAGGGAAATTGGAAGGAGGAAGTGGTCAACGTCGCTAAAACGTTGGGTAGCAGAGGGTTCAAGGTAAAAGACAACACCGGGGAGGAGATAAAGGGCGTGTTTTATCCGGAGGAGGTTCAGAAGGTCTCCAAGAGTCGTTACGGCAAGATTTACCTAATAGACAAGGTGTTGCGCTACAAGACCGTCAAGGGTAAATGCCTAGCTTTCATACGTTGGTTAGGTTAGGACGACAAGTTCAACGAGTAGATTCCTGTCAAGAAAATCACGTAGAACACTATCTCAGAGAAAAAATGAATATCACCCTACCTAGCAACACTTCTATAGACTATTACCCTCAGAACACTTTGACCTCTTTCTGAACCCACTTCGACTCACCCCTCCTTCTATCAGAGGACCACGAAGTGAAATCATCCTCCCGACAGAATGGAGCAACGTGGGAGACGACGACCTGATCATGATCGTTCCTCTGCGCACAAAGAACTCACTGGCTGAGGCAAAAAGGGTTTTCAACGAGAAGAGAAACTTCAAGAGAAATCCCAAGGTGGACTGGAGGACAGTGGACAGAGCAATCAACCTGCAGAAGATCATCTGAAGCACTAATCCTCTAACTAGGGCGAAGGAGAACTTTGTCGACGAAATAACACTGGAGCTGGTAGAAAAAGAGTTGGAGGAGCAGATATTGAAACCTGGGAAGAAGTCAAAGTATGTGACGTTGACACAAGAAAATTCCCTATACAAACAATTCATGTCCAACAAGAGGCGGAAAATGAGGAGTCTGGCACAGACCATGGTTCAATACATGGAGAGAAAAATGTGCATGTGATCGTTGCTGCTGAACATATTCCCTGTACCACCCATTTTCACGGGAAACAAAGCTCAGTTCATCGAGCGCTTGAACCATCTCCCGACAGATAATTTAAAAGGTCAGAACTTCCTGCAAAATTCGAAGGTAGTCTTCTCATACGACTCGCTGACGAGACGCGTCACCATCAACGTGCCCAGACACACTTGGTTCCTCGTCACCGAACATCTGGCGCACATTCTAGGATTCAGGGTGAAGACTCATTTCGTGATGACGACCACCGGCGTCTACCTCATGGACCCCTTCGAAGAGGAGAGGTGACGGTGACACTTCATCTTAGACCCATCGAGCGTTAAAAGGCACAGACATGATACATAAACGAGCGCCATACTTTTCATCAAAGGGTACCACCGGACAAGGATACAGCGATTACTACAACGCTCAGTTTTTTTTTCGTTTCAATGAAGTCAGGCTACTTCTTTTATTCAATGTAATCTCACGTGGAAGGTGGTCGTAAGGTAATTCTTACATTGAATTGAATCGAAATTGGTGGATTGCAATCCATTGACTTTAGTCATATGGTATTAACTACTTTTCATCAATGATAACATGTGTATCACTTTCTGAAGGGTCCTTTACAGTTCAGTTTTGTCCAGGCATTCTATGCCGTGTCTATTGGTTTGGCACATTGTGTGAGCATGAGAGTCACTTATTGATATGCATTCCATATAAATGTGAGATTCAGCGTAAAACTAGCTCATTAGCCATGTGGCAACAATCATTACAATCAATAGAGCTATAACATATAGTAATACATATGTACCATTACCAATATCATTTTATTTTGTGCAGTTGTGGAACCCCTCCCCGGCTTGCCTCGGTTTTACCTATCAAGGAAATGCTTATGGCTGCAAAAACATTGGGACATATAGGTGTGGGCATAGTAAAGAAGAGGTTTTTTTTTTTGGTTTTTTTTTGGCCGGTTTGACTTAGATTTGACTTTGATTCCATCCACCAGCAACAATTCCCTCCACCCGCACATATTTACATATAATAATGAGCAGTGTAATGAAGGATGAATATAAATAGTATTCACTTGATAACATCTATACCAAGATATAACTGCAGAGGAATATGTAGTAAAAGGCATCAAGTATTAAAGTGACAAAAGGTATAACAGTTGTATGACTACATACCAGTGAATAGCACAGCCATTTACTATTTATTCCTGCCCCCCCTCTCCTTCAGAGTCAAAGTCAGAGTCCGTCTCTGGCTCCAATTGTGTTTTCCTGAGGTGCCTCTGGAATATGTTTTTGGACTCAGCAAGTTGTACCCGTGCTGGGATCCTGTCCCATAGCTTTTTACCTCGATACAGAGGGCTTCTCTTGTATTTTTCCAACCTAGGCCGTCGCAGCCTGATCTGTATCTTATGATCAGCCCTAGTTCTAGGGTTTTCCGCTGGTCTTAACCCTAATTTGTTGACATATTTATACATGACTAATAATAATTGCTCATCCCTCCTATCCTGGAGCAGTGGCACCTTTGCATCCTTATGTAAAGTAATGGTTTCAATCTTGGAATAATCCCCTTTACAGATTTTAAGCCCCCTATTTTGCAGTCTCTGCAGCTTTTGTATAGAGGCAAGGTTTGCACTATTTGTGAGAAAACTACAATAATCAAAGAATGGCAACACGGTTTGTTTATAAATCTGCAGTGCTGTATGCTTGTCAACTAGGTATCTTATTCTACCTAAGGTATACAACTTGTGACTGACCGTTTTAATGGTGTTCTTAACATGTGGTTCCATGCTTAACTTGCTATCGACTATCACTCCTAGGTATTTGTAATTGTCGGGGTTACCCAATGCTGTATTATTGACTATAATTTCATGCTCCTGGCATTTCTGTATCTGGGACTTGTTGCCATGCCACACTACTTTTGTTTTACTAGCATTAATGGTTAACCCATTTACCTTACACCAGTTAGCAATTTTAGACACATCGGATTGCAGCTTTAAAGCTGTTCTCCTGGGGTTTGGTAACGATATCAACGTGTACAGCGGATAATCTTTCCAGAACGGTCACGGTTTCGGTGGCGGCCTCTTAGCGCTTGGCCACACCCTTTTTGAAGACAGTGGGAAAAAATCTGTTCCGCGTTGGCATGGGTGTGGCCAAGGATATGATGGAGGGCGGTACTTTCAAGAACAGTGTGAAACACAGAAGAGTAGGTGCTCTGAAGAGTCTGGCGGGTAAAGTGATCTCTCCAGGGAAAAAAAACGACACCCAAGAAAGCGGGGACCAAATGTCGGATGCGATCACCTCAAACGGGAAGCGGTTCTTGCAAGAGACGGAGGGGGGGGACACTTTTGATCGCTAGGGAGGCAACCTATAAATAAAAGGACTAGAGGTCACCGGCGTCAGTCTACCACCGACGTGTAGAGGGAACACAATGGCTTACGTACATAAAAACAGCAGCAAGTGTGCGCTTTCTGAGCTCAACCTGCATGCCGTAGCGCAAACTCAAACGACTATCCTAAAGTCTACCTTTGTCGGGCCCGAAACGAAAAGCTCTTTGGGAGACGGGAGCAACATCAATTTCACCATCAGTAAGTCCCAAGAGTACCAGGACCTAAACAAAAATTACCTTTATCTGAAACCGAACTACAACGCTCTGGACGACAACGACGTGGTGGCTCCGGTGAACAACTTGGCTCACTCGCTCTTCAAGGATGTCCAAGTCTCCATCGGAGGTTTCAAAGTGTCTGGTAACACCTAGACCTACCCCTACAGAGCTTATCTGGAAGGTTTACTCATCTACGATAGAGGAGTCAAGGAGAACATCATGAATGTACAAGGTTGGCACCAAGACAGGGCTGGTCACTTCGACGCCTTGACCAATGACAACCCAGGGTTCAAGGCTCACCAGAAACTGGACCATCTCCAATGGTCCCTATTTGCTGATGGCGAGACTCCACTTTGACCTAGCTCATCAACCAAAGTTCAGAGCTAGAGAAACGGAAATCAACCGCACTCTGAAACAAGCTGCCCCTGGTTTCTATCTGATGAGTGGGGTCACCACCGCATACTCAAAATCCACAAAGCTAAGCTCTACGTGCATCGACTGGTCATAGCTGATTCTGTGGTGGAAACACACGGAAATAGAACAGGGTCCCTTCGACTTCCCAGTGAACAGAGTGGAGGTGACTACCTACGCCATCCCTGCAGGCAACAGAGATCACATCTACACGCACTCCAACACAGGTCAACTACCCAAGTCCATGATGCCTTCAACGGAAATTACGCCAAGAACCTGTTCGAACTGAAACATTGCAAGGTCAACTCGCTTCAAGTGATAGTGAATGACCAGAAGGTGCCGAACGATGCCTACGTCCCCCACTTTAACAAAAGGGAAGCAGTGAGGGAGTACCTAGCACTACACACTGAAACGGGGATGTATGAGGGTTCACATTCCTGCGGCATTTCCTACAACGATTTCCTCAACGGTTACACTGTTCCCCCTGGATTTAACTCTGGACAGATCGCACAGTGGGTGTAGAGTGAACCTTATAAAAGCGGGTCAGCTCAGAGGGTAGAGCTCAGTTTTGGCGCGGCCCTGGCGGAGACCACAACTGTACTGCTCCGACAACGTTGTCAAGCTGACCAGAGATGGACATCCCATCACAGACTACCACATGAACTGAAGACAAGAAAGTGCATGAACACACTTGAAATAGACAAAGTGTTGAAGGATAACATTTACACAAAACACCATTTCGTAGGTGTTTTCTCTTGTGACACTATCTCCAAGCACCCTATCAAGGACACTTGTTTCTTGAGTAACATGGATCCTCAACATTTACCAGGTCAACATTGGGTGGTGTTTTAAGTGTCGAGGACAGGAGAGGTGTACTACTTTGATTCATTCGGCTTACCTCCGCTGAGCGCAGAGTTCTTATCTTTCCTTAAGCGTTCTGCTTCGTTCAAGTGGCAAAGAAACCGTGTTGAATTCCAAGACACTACTGCTGACACCTGTGGACCTCATTGCATACATTTCCTGATTGAAGCATGTCAAACAAGAAACCCCTCGAAATGTGTCATGCAGATGAGCAAAAACCCAAAACTGAGCGAACGGTTGGTGAGTCAGAGGCTCGCAATGATGATAATGTGAAGAATTCGGAAAAAGAGGAAACCGGGTGCTGCGAGTGTCTACAATTCATGCCAAGGTCCTATATCTAGCCGAAATAGTGTTGGATTTATCCAAACTAGTGCAATCTATGATGGAGAGAGTCAGTGACTGTGACACTGACAAAGCGAGACTTTGCGGACTGTTCAGACGAAAGAAAAAATGATTGATTAAAAATGATAAAAAGATGATTCATGAAAATAAAAAAATGAAAATGACTTATTTTGTTGTGTTTTATTTCATACAACTCATCATCATAGTAAAAAAAAAATCTCATTTGCATAGTTAGCCCCACCCCTTTGTTTACAAACAAGGGGTCACGTGTCTACACCATGTGCTGTTGTTTACAAACAAGGGGTCACATGACCACACTAATCCCCTAATTAGGTCATGTTACGATGGTTACCAGAATGCTGGCCTCTGATTGGCTGAGCGGTGGTCGCTAATCCCCTAAGTAGGTCACGTTGCCATGGTTACCAGAATGCTGAGAGGTGGTCGCTTGTCCCCTAAGTAGGTCATGTTGCCATGGCAATGGGTCATGTGACTAAATGGAGGCCCCTCATTGGCTGCATCCCGAGTGAGTAATATCCTGTAGTTAGCTATAGTCTCATTCCGATACATACTATACTACTTTGTGTATTACTTACTTCTTCCTCTGTCAAGACTTTTCTTTTCTTCTCTGGCTGGGTTGGTCCACCCTTCTTCAAAGTCACACTCTATGTCCAGCAGGTCTGTACTGTTGGACAACCCACTGTAGTTGTCACCTCCTACAGAGATGTTATCTCCTGTGTCATTCATTGTAGACTCCTGTGAGATATCAGCCTCGTCAGTGGAAGACTCCTTGATTTTCTGAAGTTGTTTTGGAGCAGTGTGTATCTGGTGTAATATCAGTGTTAATTGCAGTAGAATGACCTTTCAGCCCCATAGGGGTCAAGTGGTGAAGGGGCTCCATGTTCGATAGCTGATCTAAAGGTGACCAGCTGTCACTGGAGTCGTCAATACTAGTGTATGCCCTCTGCATGTCCTACAACATACAACAAAACATACACCTGTTAACTATAAGATAGATCTAAGTTGATATATATTTCCATTCAGAAAATGAATACTAAATTGAACAGACTATAGTTGAGTTGATGTGGCTTTGTGTACTTACGGCACTGCTGGCATTGACTGTTTCCTGAAACCTTTCATACATCAATAGCCTGTCTATTATTCACAGAGAGTAAGACTGCTGAACACTCCATCTTTTTGGTTCAATCAGAAGTAAACAAAGCATCACATCGCATCCAGCTGACGGTAAAATGTTGATTTTTATAGTGTTTAATGTGAAATGAACTCATTTTAGAGCTATTACTAGGGCAATCATGTAAGCCGCACCCACATATAAGCTGCACCCTGAGATTGAAAAATCATAACTTTTTTCCCAACCACAATTCAAGAAACTATGGGTTGCTTATGGCTACCCCAAATTCACTTTACCAATGAAAATGTTGGAGGAAAATAATGAAAGGTGATACACCCACTTTACTTCCCACCCTCCCTGTGTCTAAAATTGTCTAAAAGATGTGGCGCATGTATACACACTGTTTTACGGTATATGTTGATTAGTTCTTTTTTTTACCAGTTGTCAATTGGCAATTTGTGGTAACATCCAACAATGCAAACAGTGTCATCATGGAGATCTATCTTGTTAGCTGTACTACTTATGATGAAAGAACCTGTCACAGTTCAAGCACTGGTTCCAGATTATTGTGGTCAGTAAAGTCACTTTATAATGAATTTGTTCTGTACAGTCTTAAGAAGTCATGACAGATTCTAGTTTTACCATTAAAGCTAACTTGGATGTACCTAAATCTGTCAGGAAAACTAGTTGATTATTCTATTGATATTTTGAGTGAATACATAATCGTGTATGTATGTAACATAATTTTTGTCCAGTCTATCTCTGATAAAGCATAAATGGTATGCATTCAATACATAACAGTTGCAACTGTTGATACATTAAGGCTACAATAGATGTGCCTCATTGGAGACACCACACCATAGCAGTACGGCTATGGTGTGGTGAGACAAAGCCATAAACGTATATGCTCAGTTCTCCTCTAGGAACCACATTGGCCACTAAGTCACTGTACATTCCAGTTTAATATTTCTTTTTGAATACATGAACTTAACATTTCAATTTTACCCTTTCAGTTCAGCGTGTTGGCTGTTTTCTTGATAATTACATTGCCCGTGATTTAGAAATCATGCACGACAGAATTGATACCTCACCACTGAAGTGCAGAGACATTTGTAAGAGTCAGTACCTGTTTGCAGGAAATCAGGTAAACATTGAAAATAACATAAAATATCTATAGTTTAGTCTTTCTGGTCAATGTCTATACTTTCCAACAAACAACTGTTAAACGTGTAAATCCACACCCTCCTTTTTTATGACAAAAAGGCTGCAGAGCCAGTCAGGCTACTACCTGAAAAAGCATTGGTGTGCTCTTTTGGCTACAAACATTTTTTTGAAGCTTTCAAATAAGACTTTTATCTAAAGTTTTACAGTATACGCAAGAAGCATGGACATTTTGTGAGCTTTTCCACAGAACTTTAAAGGTCCCAATCTTTTTTCCTAACAGAAAAGGTCAGGAGGTACTTAGTATTTCATCAATGGATCTGTGAAGTCTTCACCAATGAATATTTTATATTACAGTATAGTCACCAATGCTTCTGTGGAAATGTTTTTGGTACACATGGACATGAAGCTAATGATTGCATACAGGGACGGACATGTCGTGGATATCCTAACTACCGATGTGGTAACGTGTTTGTTAATGATATATTCATGAGCACCAAAACCAGTCAAAGTGAGTCAATTTAATTTTAAACTGCTGATATAATTTGTTAAATTCACATTTTTTTCTATTTTGACCCAACTTACCAGTTTAAATCATCTTCAGTTATTCACCTGGGCTGCTTCAACAATGATATGACTGAGATGATCTCGACGGAAGGAGAAAATGTTGATCCACTAGTGTGTGCGGCTTCATGCCGTAAGCAGGGGTACACCTTTGCAGGACTACAGGTAGAGTGCATATTTAATGTACGTCTGAATACATGGAAAGACGGGTAGAGTACATATTTAATGTAAGTCTGAATACACGGTAAGACGGGTAGAGTGCATATTTAATGTACGTCTGAATACATGGAAAGACGGGTAGAGTACATATTGAATGTACGTCTGAATACAAAGTAAGACAGGTAGAGTACATATTAAATGTACGTCTGAACACACGGTGAGACAGGTAGAGTACATATTTAATGTAAGTCTGAATACACGGTAAGACGGGTAGAGTGTATATTTAATGTACGTCTGAATACACAGTAAGACAGGTAGAGTACATATTTAATGTAAGTCTGAATACACAGTAAGACAGGTTGAGTGCATATTTAATGTACGTCTGAATACACAGTAAGACAGGTAGAGTACGTATTTAATGTACGTCTGAATACACAGTAAGACAGGTAGAGTGCATATTTATTGTAAGTCTGAATACACAGTAAGACAGGTAGAGTACATATTTAATGTAAGTCTGAATACACAGTAAGACAGGTAGAGTACATATATAATGTAAGTCTGAATACACAGAAAGATGGGTAGAGTACATATTTAATGTAAGTCTGAATACACGGTAAGACGGGTAGAGTACATATTTAATGTACGTCTAAATATACGGTAAGACAGGTAGAGTGCATATTTAATGTAAGTCTGAATACACAGAAAGATGGGTAGAGTACATATTTAATGTACATCTGAATACACAGTAAAACAGGTACAGTGCATATTTAATGTAACTCTGAATACACAGTAAGACAGGTAGAGTGCATATTTAATGTACGTCTGAATACACAGTAAGACAGGTAGAGTGCATATTTAATGTAAGTCTGAATACACAGTAAGACAGATAGAGTGTATATTTAATGTACGTCTGAATACACAGTAAGCCAGGTAGAGTGTATATTTAATGTACGTCTGAATACGCAGTAAGACAGGTAGAGTACATATTTAATGTAAGTCTGAATACAGGGTAAGACGGGTAAAGTACATATTTAATGTAAGTCTGAATACAGGGTAAGAGGGGTAAAGTACATATTTAATGTAAGTCTGAATACATGGTAAGAAGGGTAGAGTGCATATTTAATGTACGTCTGAATACACAATGAGACAGGTAGAGTACATATTTAATGTAAGTCTGAATACAGGGTAAGAGGGGTAAGGTACATATTTAATGTACGTCTGAATACACAGTAAGACAGGTAGAGTATGTATTTAATGTAAGTCTGAATACACAGTAAGACTGGTAGAGTTCATAATCAATGTATGTCTGAATACACAGTAAGACAGGTAGAGTACGTATTTAATGTAAGTCTGAATACACAGTAAGACAGGTAGACTATGTATTTAATGTAAGTCTGAATACACAGTAAGACAGGTAGAGTACATATTTAATGTAAGTCTGAATACACAGTAAGACAGGTAGAGTACGTATTTATTGTAAGTCTGAATACACAGTAAGACAGGTAGAGTACGTATTTAATGTAAGTCTGAATACACAGTAAGACAGGTAGAGTACTTATTTAATGTAAGTCTGAATACAAAGTAAGACAGGTAGAGTGTATATTTAATGTACGTCTGAATACACAGTAAGACAGGTAGAGTACATATTTAATGTAAGTCTGAATACACAGAAAGATGGGTAGAGTACATATTTAATGTACGTCTGAATATACAGTAAGACAGGTAGAGTACATATTTAATGTAAGTTTGAATACACAGTAAGACAGGTAGAGTACATATTTAATGTACGTCTGAATACACAGTAAGACAGGTAGAGTGCATATTTAATGTATGTCTGAATACACAGTAAGAAAGGTAGAGTGCATATTTAATGTATGTCTGAATACATGCTAAGACAGGTAGAGTACATATTTAATGTACGTCTGAATTCATGCTAAGACAGGTAGAGTGTATATTTAATGTACGTCTGAATACACAGTAAGACAGGTAGAGTGTATATTTAATGTACGTCTGAATACACAGTAAGATAGGTAGAGTACATATTTAATGTACGTCTGAATACACAGTAAGACAGGTAGAGTGCATATTTAATGTACTTCTGAATACATGGTAAGACAGGTAGAGTACATATTTAATGTACGTCTGAATACATGGTAAGACAGGTAGAGTATGTATTTAATGTACGTCTGAATACATGGTAAGACAGGTAGAGTACATATTTAATGTAAGTCTGAATACACAGTAAGACGGGTAGAGTACATATTTAATGTACGTCTGAATACACAGTAAGACAGGTAGAGTACGTATTTAATGTAAGTCTGAATACACAGTAAGACAGGTAGAGTGCATATTTAATGTACGTCTGAATACACAGTAAGACGGGTAGAGTACATATTTAATGTAAGTCTGAATACATGGTAAGACAGGTAGAGTACATATTTAATGTAAGTCTGAATACACTGTAAGACGGGTAGAGTGCATATTTAATGTACGTCTGAATACATGGTAAGACAGGTAGAGTGCATATTTAATGTACATCTGAATACACAGTAAGACAGGTAGAGTACATATTTAATGTAGGTCTGAATACACAGTAAAACAGGTAGAGTACATATTTAATGTACGTCTGAATACACTGTAAGACAGGTAGAGTACATATTTAATGTAGGTCTGAATACACAGTAAAACAGGTAGAGTACATATTTAATGTACGTCTGAATACACAGTAAGACAGGTAGAGTGCATATTTAATGTAAGTCTGAATACACAGTAAGAGAGGTAGAGTGCATATTGAATGTATGTGTGAATAAACAGTAATTCAGGTAGAGTGCATATTTAATGTACGTCTAAATACACAGTAATTCAGGTAGAGTGCATATTTAATGTACGTCTGAATACACTGTAAGACAGGTAGAGTACATATTTAATGTAGGTCTGAATACACAGTAAAACAGGTAGAGTACATATTGAATGTACGTCTAAATACACAGTAAGAGAGGTAGAGTGCATATTGAATGTATGTGTGAATAAACAGTAATTCAGGTAGAGTGCATATTTAATGTACGTCTAAATACACAGTAATTCAGGTAGATTTCATATTTAATGTACGTCTGAATACACTGTAAGACAGGTAGAGTACATATTTAATGTAGGTCTGAATACACAGTAAAACAGGTAGAGTACATATTGAATGTACGTCTGAATACACAGTAAGAGAGGTAGAGTGCATATTTAATGTACGTCTGAATAAACAGTAATTCAGGTAGAGTGCATATTTAATGTACATCTGAATACATGGTAAGACAGTTGAAAAGGGGCAATAACGAATGTTCAAGTCAAATTACGAAATGTCAAGTTTATTAAGTATTGCCATCTTTTGGTATTTTCTCCAGAGAACAGAATTACCTCAGAATTGTTTTTGAAGTATTGCACTACTCCAAGATGAATATGTGATGGAACATTTCCCAATATTGTCTTTTACAGAATGGTATAAATTGTTATTGTGGGAACACATATGGTTCATCTGGTAAAGCGACTAACTGTAACACTCCATGCCTCATAGGTGGCCGCACTAACTGTGGTGGAAGTAGTGCCATCAGTGTCTATCTTACAGGGAAGGACGGTAATTTAAACTCTGTACTTAGATGATGACACTTCCAAAATAATTGCATGAGTTGATGGAGACCAATGTGGGGATCCTAGCAACTGATTAATGCTTTAACCTTTAACATGGAGTCTAATAATAATAATGACATCCCTGAAGGTGTTTTTTAAATATTTACATCAGTATTTCTCCCAATAGAGAATGAAATCAAAACCTGACAAGAGAGCAAGAGAGAAACAACAAACACTGTAGGATTTTCAAAGTTTCATAATACTCAACTAGGTTGTATTGATCCAGAGGGATCTAAATCTATAAAATCCTACTGACAAGGGATGTAATATATTGACAAATTCTGCTGATTTGCCTCATGTGCAGTAGTCAATTTCCATAAAATATCAAATAGCATTAGATGTTTTGATCCAGATTTCTGGCAGTCTGTATTGGTGGCCCATGACGTCTACAGTCCGCTTCCTGTCCACCTCCTGCTGGATAATTCAGAGACAACTTGTGTCAATATCGCTGATATTGATAGTAACAATGATTTCACAATGAAGTTCTCAACAACAGCATACTATCGACGTAGGACACCAGGGATCACAATTCTGGTAAGGGCTCATTGTTTTTGTGTGTCAGTTAATTCATTTGCTATGTCAGAGACAAAATTGTTTGTACCCCCTGAAACATAATTGTCCTTGATAGAACCCTAGGTTAGAAATAGAAAAAAAATAAAACAAATCTCATCAATTATATTTCTAGGTCAACCTTAGTCTAACTCATTTATTTGAAACAAAGCTAGAACTATGTTTGGTATCAGCACAATATAAAAGTCCAATGTTATATAGGAAACAAGACACTTAAATGTGAATCGCATTTTCTTCACTGTGATTCAGTGATTTCAGAGGAATGAGAGATGGTTTCTAAAGTTATTGATTCATGGCTTTTAGGTAACTATGGAGAACTCATCTTGCCTAGGAATGAGACCTAATGTGTATGTCTACATGGATAAGGGTACAACAAGTTCTGGATTTAATGGAAAATTTAACAAATGTTCACTGTTTGAGACTCTGCCTGAAGGTCTTCTGAACACCTGTGTGTTTAAATGTGCATGTGTTGATGCTTCATGCAAAGAAGTCTTTGTACGCTTTATAAAATCACAAATGTCACCCAGCGCAAGGATCTGTGAGATCAGATCATGCTACTCTGTGTAACTGTAGTGACAGTAAAAGTGACAAAATATTGCCTTGATCAACATCTCAAGTGCTGGGCTTACCATGTTTTAATCACTTTATGTCACATCTAGCAATAAATGCTGCATTTATATCTGGTTCTAAGGCTCTCATTATGAGTGCCAAAAGTTGATGACTGTGATAAAATATCTTACAAGACCTTGGAGATGATTATTGCCCCTAACACAACTGATGAACTGGTTCAGTTCTTCTTTTGCACTGCCAATACTGAAGTCCTTATCAACATCTATTAAACACCTCGAAAACCTTAACCGTACAATTTCGTCTAGATACTGTTACTACATAATTATTACCACTTGCGGTACACCATACTTATACTATTGACACTAGTGGAAGCAACAGTCACTTGTTGTATCAATTTCAATTTCAAAAACCTTTTGTAACTGCATACAAGTACATGATCTTCAGTAGTAATAGTTGGCCAGCTACATGAAACCCTGGGGATATCTAATATAACATTTAACAGACATCAAATAACTTTTAATAGTTGATGTTATGGAGCGCATGTTTCTACCATTCAATGCACTGTATACTCAATATGCTTGTACATTATTCTCTCAATAAACATATAAAAAAGATGGTCCATGTGCTTGCCTCTTATTTATGCATAGCATTATCAATAAAACAAAGGTTACATTGTGAGCATGGAAGCACCACTATAAATGATCAGAGTCCAACTATCGCGCAATCTTGAAGTGTATATATTTTTTTGATTAAGAGTATCAACATTGACCGCCTGGAGATGACTGATGTTACTGGTGTTACAACTGAATGCAACTTAATAATGTTACGTGGATGCTGATTGGTTCAACCAAGCTTACACGAGCCGCAGGGAGCGCTGGGAGCACGCCTGAGGTGTGAAAGCGGTCGCACCTACTGGGTTAATAATTGTTTATATATATATATATATATATATATATATATATATATATTATTTATATGGTGAATAGCCAGATTTAGGCCCCTCACCCATGAGGTCCATCTTGAGGGACCTTTGAAAACACCAATACCAGAATATGAGTTTGCAGTAGTTTATTTTCCCTCTGTTTTGGTGTGCGGCGATCCTGGGATACACCGTGTTTTTGCACGGTATGGATATCAATCCTTTAATGACCACTGATGTATTAATGCATCATGCCCATTGGTCTTCAGGCCTTAAAAAAACAAGGTGTGTTTTACAGTTACCTGACCGACTCTAGCAAAACAGGGCCAACCCTAACTTCTTTTTGAAATTTTGAGAATTTGAGCTGTTATATATGGAAACCTTTTACCTTTATATATTTGATAACTTTATACATATTGCTATCGCTGTACATTGTATATCATAGTACTACTTGTACGGACACCTCCCCCTTAGTTACACATACCGCTGATAGGGGTAGCCTCCATCACTACCATACCTGCCAGCTGCGTTCTAACATCCAACCAGCTAATATCCAAACATCTAACATCTACTCATTTAACATCCAAACACCTAACATCTGACTACCTAACATCCAACTACTTAAGATCCACTCACCTATCATCCACTCACCTAACATCCACTCACCTAACATCCACTCACCTAACATCCACTCATCTAACATCCACTCACCTAACATCCACTCACCTAACATCCACTCACCTATCATCCACTCACCTAACATCCACTCACCTATCATCCACTCACCTAACATCCACTCACCTAACATCCACTCACCTAACATCCACTCACCTATCATCCACTCAGCTAACATCCACTCAGCTAACATCCACTCACCTAACATCCACTTACCTAACATCCACTCACCTAACATCCACTCACCTAACATCCACTCACCTAACATCCACTCACCTCACATATGAGGATCTAAAACCCAGTAACCTGACATTCACTCACCTAAACTAATGTGCCCCTTTAGCTGACTTTAGCCATGCTCTAGCTGGCCAAAGAGGCCTAGCAGACTGTAGGTTCAACATCCACCTAGGGGAGACGGGTATGTTATGCATTCTTATTTTTTCCTTGACTGTGATAAAAACATCTTCTCTTTGGCTTTGCCCTAGGAAATTAGTCCATACCATTGGACATCACTAAGCTTCACAAAATATCAAGCATATTTGATGTTTATTTTTCTCATGAACATTTGAAAGAGAGTAAGGTAGTTCAATGTGCCCCATGGGTTAGGTAGGTATTTCCACCCTTCAGGTAGATTAACCAGGTTAGAATCTCCCTCAGACATGTGTCATACTAGTGATTGTGCATGATCAAGTTGTCATATGAGAAATATCATAAGACTAGTGGTATATAGTGTAAATACATTAAGCTCTCATAAAATAGTGTTATTTCCAGTTGTCACTGGTTTATTCAGTTTTAGGCAACATGTAAGAAATATCAATCATACAGTAGTTAGTATGTAGGTAATTTGTACATACAGTAAAAATACAGTAAGTTATAAAGTATAATGTTCTGTTCCACTCCACCTGTGAGGTAATAATAATACAATGTCCAGCATAGTTCTAGGTGGGTTCCCACACCTAGCTCCTGACCTGCTGCTTAGAGGAATAATGTAATAATGAATAACTTTACCCTCTGGTGGAAGTCTTGAGGAAGATACCCCCTGGCCACTAATGATAGAAACCAATGCCTGTCTAGCATAGTTTCACCATAGTGCAGTGGTATAGCAGGTAGCAGGAGATGACTGGAGATGTTACCTCCAGAGCGGTTCTTGGTGTTCTGTCCTCCTGGAGGTGCAGACAGGCTATTTGTAGCAAATCTTGGAAAAGCACCTCCAGACTGACTGGGGCCAGTAGCATCTGCCTAACTCTACAATTGTTAGAGGGGAGCCTTTCATGTGTCACTGAATGCACAAAGGACCCCCATGGGCGCCGCTGTGTCCCCCATTGTCTTGGTCGGTTCTGTAACTTCAGACCCTCATATCTCGGTCGTTTAAGCAGCTACAACCGCCATTTTGCGCATGCGCGGAGTTGAATATGCCAAGTTTATAATGCCCGCTGGATAAGCACGTAACTTGCGCCGGTTTGTCTGTAGTGCACTCGGAGGTCGATTCAGTCTCTATGGCGTAACTTCCTTAATAATGGGAGTTCCGCCTTGATCTTGGGCTCATTTTGACCGTCTAATTATGGGCTTTCCATAAATGCTTTGATATTTGACCTAGCTTGCTCAGGAGCGACGCTAGAGCGATCGGACGGTTATGGCGTCGTGCTTATGTAACCCATTGTTCAGTTATTAGAGTGCTCAGACACTCATGACGGCGTCAGCGGTGCTCAGGCACCCGTGACGGCCGGTTGCATTCACTTACAACTTATTAGTTTGTGCGCTGAACCATGAGGTCGCACACTGAGCCCCTAATTTTTATTATATTGTGCAGTGAACCATTAGGTCGGACCCTTTGATGTCACAAACTCTGTCTAACTGACTCTGGCTGGTGTGCAGTGGGGCATGAACGCTCTTATACAAAGTTTGAGCGCTCTTATAGCTCTTAGAACCAACCTATGTATTAATTTCTTAGATATTCTTTGATTAATACAATAATATGTTAGAATTTATAGAATAATAAAATGGTATATCATAGAATACTCCCTCTCCCCCGAGAGAATGCGAAACTCCGTCATTTCGCCGAGGGAATGTACAATCTATATATATTTTTACCTTATTTTGGAGTTATATACTGTTTGTAAGAGGATTTGAAGTACTGGGGAGTGCTTCAAATGCAATTTTTGTGGTAGAGCTTTGTCAGTATTGTAGAGGTACACGTTATTAAACCATAGGAGTTGGGTACCGTCTGACGTGGCGGGTGAGTCGAGTCGTCGGACGTTCCTCAGGTTCCGGATAGGTGGCAGCACCGATCCGGGTCTGTGGGGACATCTGACGACGAACACCTGGGTCCGTATATAAAGCCCAGGGCTCAGCCGCTACGTCAGAGGCCCTTCTGGCCTCCACACCATGTAAACCATTGTCTTTTAATATTAGCTGCCTCTTTGATATCATCCGGCAGCCGTGAGTGTGCGTTAAGTAATAAACCTAACCGTTGGCATACACTTGGAATACTGTCTTACTCTTTCTTTCCGAACCGTAAGACCCGAACCCCCCAGGTCAGTAAGGCCACAAACCCTTACACTGGTGCCGTGACCAGTTAATTCTGGTGTATAGCCCGGACGTTATAACGTCCGAACGGCTAGTACATGGGTTAGACACCCTCAGGGAAGCTAACCCAGCAGGGCAATCACTTGCCCAAGAGAATGGAAATGGATCATTAATGCTCCAAGCCCATTCGGACTCGCAAGATGCGGAATCAGCATCTTGGAGAGATCCCGGACCCCACTATAATGATAGTGAGGAGAATCTGCCAGACTCTGTACGACGCGAACAGTCTATACAGAGACATAGTAACCTAATAGGCCAACAATCGCTTGTTGACGAATTAAGTGATTCGATGTTCGAAGTTGGTGGTAGTACTAACCCAGAACATCCGGCACCAATGCGAAAAAGGGTAACATTCGGAGAACTACCTTATAGATTACCCAGGCCCGAATTACCAATATTAGATTATAGCGCTATAGATGGCGATTTAACCTATGCGGTACCGGAAGGTGAGGAATTAAAACGACCTGATGTCCTGTTGTTGAATGAAACTTATGTAACTTTGAACGAGAATTTAAATACCTTGGTCAAAGCTAAGGATGAAGTATTCCATGAAAAACTTCAGATGGAAGAGGACCTAACTGGCATGCGAAAGGAATTCGAAGCCAGAAGGAGCGAGTACATGAAGGAACTCGAGAATGAAGAACTAAAACTTCAATCAATGAGAGAATCATTCAACAAAGAATATGATAATAGGCACATTCGTATCCAGACATACATAGATACGAACGACCAACTAAACCTTGATAAGGCAAAATTCGAATCCGAAATTCGCCATTATAAGGACGAGTTGGATAAATTGAAACTTCAGTGTAGTAAACAAGCTGAAGACAATGAAACCATCCGGGTAGGCATCATAGCTTACAACAAACAACTGGAGGAGGATAGACAGAAACTCACTAATGAGCTTCAGGAATTGCAGACAACTGCAATAACTCTAGATAAATATGTAGAAGCAGCCCAGTTAACTATAGGTAATATAGATCCAGCTGTGGTATCTACAATGTTGGGAAAGACATCTAAAGATGCAACCCCAATTAGATACAGCCCATTCGTTGATGATGGGGCTGACAAGAATGTAATATCCGGAATCTACAAGAAACCGGATAATGCCGCAGTAAATGGAACCGCATCTAAACCAGTAATTCCAATGCTGGATACGATAGGTCCGGCACCACCCATACCAGATTTGAGTCACAAGATCAAAGCGACTCACGATGGTGCTACAGGGAATAATAATAATACACCCGTGGCACAACCAAGAGCACCCGGACCAATGAGGCATATGTTGACACCACCTTCATATTTCCCCCAACCCGGCCATAGTACACCAGCAGTACCAAGATTACCGAATCCACCCCCAGGTTCTGGTAATGGTCCTACTGATGGACATTTTCCGAGACCAAACCCGTCACAAAACAATATTAATGGCGGTACGTATCAACCAAGAACTTCTTCCTATGGATATAGAAATAATTATAATCCATCGGGAAGTGGTAATTATCAAAATGGTAATAGCTATAACCAGGGATGGAATCAAAATGATTCTTACCCTAGATATGCGTCTTCTGGAAACACCGGTTACAATGGCGGATGCCCTGGTGGTTCATCCGGAAGCTATAATAATAATGGTCCACCAGGAGGAAACCCTCCAGGCGGCCCAGGAGGATCCGGATCCGGAGGATCAGGATCAGGAGGAGATGGCAGGAAACCAAATAGGAGAACTTCCATGCCTGCAGGGATGCAAACCATCTTTGATAGGAGCCAATGTATCCAAAACCTTGGCATTGACTGCTACCGAAAGGGAGCGGACGGCATGGAAGTCATGAACTGGAGCAGTCGAGAAGCAGATAGACTACGCGGATGTAATAATCCGGCACGTAGGCAGGCACGGATACCCCCTCCATATGATTCTAATGATCCATGGAAGGACAGGTATCAAGCTTTTGTCGACGAAGTCAATTGTAGTGGATGGACAAAAGAAGAAGCTCTGCCATATTTAATTTGTTGGTTAAATAAAGGCGGAAAAGTAGCTCTCAACCAATGGAGAGCAGCTTACGGAATATACGGTACCTATGATCAATTGGTCGAATGTGCCGCATACCTTTTCGGATCAATCGTTAGAGAAGATCCGTGGGTAAGCTTTAAGAAGAGAACACAAAAACCTAAAGAATCACACAAAGTCTTTGGTTTGGAGCTACAGGACTTGCTTTCAAAAGCACGTCCAAATTGGGCTCATGACGATGATTGTTATCTACAAGAATTGTTTATACAATTCTATAGTGGATTGCGAGATCCGGATCATAAGCAAGTGGTCTGGGACTCCTGGAAAGATGACACTTCCTTCAGTGATCTGTTCATAGCAATTGATGGACATGACATGAAGAAACGTTTAGTAGGTCTTGGACCTAGTCCAGTAAGAGCAGCTCCTTTCCAATACGGAGGTACACCTGCTCCGGTATATGATACTTCCTAATTAGCTCCAGTTGAATCGAATGAAGTTGATGAGGAAGATGAATATGTCTCCGATGAAAACGGAGAATATATTGGTTCAGTCCAGGTGGCTGGAAAGTATTACCGACAAAAGCGGTATAGGAAAGTACATTCGAGAGGGAGAGGAGGATCTGTTGCTGGTAAAACAGCTTCCGGATCAACTCAACATGGCAGTGTAGCCTCTACGGCGAACTCAACTGTAGCAGCCACTGTTACTCCGACTAACATGATGGAAACATTCATAGCCGGATTAACAGAAGCTCTAAGGAGACCAAGAGTTGATAAATCTCAAAGGAGATGTTTCAGATGCCAGAAACTGGGGCATTTTGCTCCTGAATGTATGGCTGAGAAGCCTGTTCCGCGTAAACAGGAGGGTGTCTCTGGGATAAGTACAGAGGAAAACTAGAAAGGGGTCTCCCGAGGGGCAAAGAAGGGGATCCCAGTGACAAATCTTGCCATAATATCACCATCCGTGACGATGGTTCGCATTTAGTAACAAGATCGCCTAACACCGAGGTGGTTGTAGACACCCGGAAGGTTAGGGAAGCTGATATAACAGGTGCCACAGGAGCACAGGGGAAACCCAATATCAGTAACGAGGCAGGCGGCTATGAATTGGCCAAGGTCTGTGGTGCCCACCTGCCCCCGGGTCATCCTTGTCTGGAATTCCTGAAAGGATGTGGATCGACTCCTGGTGTGAAAAATGACGTTCCGATTGTCACGGAC
Organism: Acholoe squamosa; assembly: GCA_949317995.1. Classification (NCBI taxonomy): domain Eukaryota; kingdom Metazoa; phylum Annelida; class Polychaeta; order Phyllodocida; family Polynoidae; genus Acholoe; species Acholoe squamosa. The sequence continues at coordinate 3,918,825 of OX439050.1, read as the reverse complement.
ATACCCTCTGTTCTAAACGGAAGGCGGTGGTATGTTTGCCTCACTGTTAACGGAAGATCTGCCGAATTCCTTGTGGATACGGGAGCTAGCCACTCTTGTATCTCCAGGGGGTTCTACGATCTTATACCGGATGAACATGATACTCTCAAATCGGGAGGAAGTGCTCAGACGGCCGACGGCAGTACCTTGCAAACGTATGGTAGAACTTGTGTGAAACTACAGTTGGATGGTATACATGACTATGTCATGAGCACCACCGTTGCGGATATAGCAGATGAGGGGATACTTGGGTTGGATTTCGCATCCCTGTATGGTGCTGTGTTAGAGCCTCAAACAGGAGTGTTGAGTGTGAGATACCCGTATCCCGTAAAGGTTAGATGTGTACTGAGACAAGTGAGCAGTATGGCTAGTGTGGCACACACTGTGCGAATCCCTCCGGGAGTAGCCTGTGATGTGCTTGTAAGAAGTGATCCTGCAATGCGTAATAAGCCTGCAGTGATAGAACCGGATGTAGTTACTTTATCAAGTATCGGATTAAATTCTGTAGACACGATAGTAGCGAATGCATCCTGGTCGGTAGTACCTGTCTCCAATACTGGAAACACTACTATCTACTTGAAAAAGGGACAAGTTTTTGGAAATGTGACCCTTTCGGAAACTGTAACGGATAGTAAGCTAAGCTTACAGAAGGTAACAGGGGATGATGAAATTTCGGAAGACTTACTTAAGTTGTATGAAGAAACTTCATTAGAAGATCCGGAACACCGGAAAGAGTTCTATGATATGCTCTGTCAGTATCATACTGCCTTTGCCAAACCTGGTGAAAAACTAGGTACGACAAATAAAGTATTACATAAAATAGATACTGGAGATGCCGAACCCTTTAAGATACCGTATAGACGGTTACCTTTAGCAAAAAAGAGAGTAGCTGAAGATGAAATAAACAAGATGTTGGAACAGGATGTAATAATCCCTTCCAATAGTCCATGGAGTAGTCCTGTGTGTATGGTAACAAAGAAAGACGGTACTATCCGTTTCTGCATAGACTACAGGAAGTTGAATGGAATAACGAAAAAGAATTCGTATCCATTACCAAGAATAGATGAAACCATTGATTCCTTAGGAGGAAACAGCTGGTTTTGTACCCTAGACTTGCAATCAGGCTACTGGCAAGTGGGAATGAACCCTTCAGATATGGAGAAAACTGCATTTTCGAGTCATATTGGATTATTCCAATATAATGTAATGCCGTTTGGACTGTGCAATGCACCTGCAACATTTGAAGCAATGATGGAAACAATTCTAAGTGATTTATTGTGGAAAAGATGTCTTGTATATCTAGACGATGTCATTGTCTTCGGAAAAACATTCGAAGAGTGTTCTAATAACCTGAAAATGGTACTAGAACGTATTATTTCTAACGGTCTCAAATTGAAACCTAAGAAATGCCACATGTTTAGAAAGTCCATAAATTATTTGGGCCGCATCATCAGTGATGAAGGAATAAAGGCTGATCCGGAAAAAATCGAATCAGTTACGAATTGGAATAGACCTAAAACACCCAAGGAAGTGAGGTCCTTTTTAGGATTCTGTTCCTATTACAGGGAATTTATTCCGAATTATTCTAGAGTCAGTTACCCATTACAAGCAATAGCTAACTGGACTCCAGGAAGTACCAAGGAAAAATTTCCTTGGACGCATGAACAGGAAACCGCTTTTCAAAAGCTAAAAGACCTGTTCACGAGTACTCCCGTATTGCAATATCCGAATGAAACGGATCATTTCATACTGGATACTGATGCTAGTAATGATAGCATTGGTGCAGCTCTCTCGCAAGTCCAAAATGGGAGAGAAGTACCGATTGCTTTTGCCAGCAACACACTGAGCAAGACTCAGCGCAATTACTGCACAACCAAAAGGGAGTTGTTAGCAGTAGTCGTATATACCAAGAAGTTCAAACATTTTCTATGGGGAACGAACTTTACTTTACGTACGGATCATTCCTCTTTAAGGTGGCTACTGAACTTCCGAGATGCTGAAGGAATGTTAGGCCGATGGCTAGCCCATTTATCCGAATATGGGCTTGAACATCGACAGATTCAGCATAGACCCGGAGTTAAGCATTTAAATGCTGATGCTTTGTCTCGAATACCAATCCGGAAATGTGATAATCCGGATTGTACTGATTGTGGAGCTCATAGGGCAGTGTTAGCAGGGATTCGAAGACCATTCGTACCCCTAGTTGCCAGTATACTGGATTGGTCTATGGATCACATACGACATTTCCAGGAAGCTGACTCGATAACTGCGCAGCTACTGCAATTAGTACCAAAGGGTATACGTCCAGTTAGACCAGAGGTCTCTCTGGAAAATCGAGAAATGAGAAGGTGTCATACTAGTAATTGGCATGATCAAGTTGTCATATGAGAAATATCATATGACTAGTGGTGTATAGTGTAATTATCTCAAGGCTCTTATAAAATGGTGTTATTTCCAGTTGTCACTGGTTTATTCAGCTTTAGGCAACATGTAAGAAATATCAATCATACAGTAGTTAGTATGTAGGTAATTTGTACATACAGTAAACATACAGTAATTTATAAAGTACAATGTTCAGTTCCACTCCACCTGTGAGGTAATAATAATACAGTGTCCAGCATAGTTCTAGGTGGGTTCCCACACCTGGCTCCTGACCTGCTGCTTAGAGGAATAATGTAATAATGAGTAACTTTACCCTCTGGTGGAAGTCTTGAAGAAGATAGCCTCTGGCCACTAATGGTAGGAAACCAATGCCTGTCTAGCATAGTTTCACCATAGTGGTATAGCAGGTAGCAGGAGATGACTGGAGATGTTACCTCTAGAGCGGTTCTTGGTGATGTGTCTTCCTGGAGGTGCAGACAGGCTATTTGTAGCAAATCTTGGAAAAGCACCTCCAGACTGACTGGAGCCAGCAGCATCTGCCTAACTCTACAATTGTTTGAGGGGACCCTTTCAAGTGTCACAGGGGGACAAAGGACCCCCATGGACGCCGCTATGGCCCCCATTGTCTTGGTCGGTTCTGCATCTTTAGACCCTCATATCTCGGCCGTTTATGCTTGTATAACCGCCATTTTGGGCATGCGCGGAGCTGAATATGCCAAGATTATAATGCCCGCTGGATAGGCGCGTAACTCCCGCCGGTTTGTCTGTAGCTTACTCGGAGGTCGATTCAGTCTCCATGGCATAACTTCCTTAATACTGGGAGTTCCGCCTTGATCTTGGGCTCATTCTGACCGTCTAATTATGGGCTTTCCATAGAATTTTTGATATTTGACCTAGGTCGCTCAGGAGCGACGCTAGAGCGACCGGAAGGTTATGGCGTCGTGCTTATGTAACCCATTGTTCAGTCCTTAGAGTGCTCAGACACTCATGACGGCGTCAGCGGTGCTCAGGCACCCGTGACGGCCGGTTGCATTCACTTACAAGTTATTAATTTGTGCATTGAACCATGAGGTCGCACACTGAGACCCTCATTTTTATTATATTGTGCAGTGAACCATTAGGTCGGACCTTTTGATGTCATAAACTCAGTCTAACTGACTGTGGCTGGTGTGCAGTGGGGCATGAACGCTCTTATACAAAGTTTGAGCGCTCTTATAGCTCTTAGAACCAACCTATGTATTAATTTCATAGATATTTCTTTGATTAATACAAAATATGTTACAATTTATGGAATAATAAAATGGTATATCATAGAATACTCCCTCTCCCCCAAAAGAATGCGAAACTCCGTCATTTCGCCGAGGGAATGTACAATTTATACAATTTTTACCTTATTTTTGGAGTTATATACTGTTTTGTAAGAGGATTTGAAGTGATGGGGAGTGCTTCAAATGCAATTTTGTGGTAGAGCTTTGTCAGTATAAACAATTTTCTCCTGGGTATAAGTACATTTCCGAGTTTCTATATCTTACCATACCATAGCTTATTTGCTTATGTAACATCAATTTTTGGGTACAATTTTCCATTTTTATGTACAACATACAATTTGGCAAATAGTGTGCAATTTTGGCATTTAATATTCAATTTAGCGTGCAAATTGAACATAAATGACAATTTCAGTGTGCAAATTTACAATTTCGCGTGTAATTGCGTTCAATTGACAATTTCAGTATGCAAATATATAATTTTTGCGTACATTTGGCAATTTAAGTGTGCAAATATATAATTTTTGCGTATATTTGGCAATTTTAGTGTGCAAATATATAATTTCGCGTACATTTGGCAATTTAAGTGTGCAAATATATAATTTTCGCGTATATTTGGCATTTTTAGTGTGCAAATATATAATTTCGCGTGCATTTGGCAATTTTAGTATGCCAATGTATAATTTTGCGTTCAATTGATAGTTTCTGTATGTACAAATATAATTTTGCGTACAGCTTGGATACACATAGAAATGTTGATTTTCTAAAAATCTGACTTCAGTGTATGAATTGGGTACAGACATACAGTATAATGTGCAACATATAATTCAAATGTAAATTGGATACAACTTACAATCTAGTGTGCAAACATACAATTTTAGTGTGCAAATTGGGTACGAGCGTACAATCTGGTGTGCAAACATACAATTTTTGTGTGCAAATTGGGTACAAGCGTACAATCTGGTGTGCAAATATACAATTTTAGTGTGCAAATTGGGTACGAGCGTACAATCTGGTGTGCAAACATACAATTTTAGTGTGCAAATTGGGTACAAACGTACAATCTAGATTACACTATTCAATTTATGGGATTTGAGACAAATTTTTCCGAGGGCCGGAAAAACAAAGTACTTCATGTACAATAGGCTTGTTTGTCTCTGAGTTACTCATTGATTTTGCTATATGGGTGTATTAATTGGCAATTTCGGCAGTGGGCCGCTGCTTAATTGACTATTCCCCTAGCCTTTTGAGTATGTGTCCCTGAAAGAGATTTATTTGGTGAGTATCTTAAGTAAACATGTTTTATGTCAACAATTTTCTCAACAATTTTTTTTTTTTTTTTTTTTTTTTTTCATTCATTTTTCCAACAATTTTCTTGGATACCTAAAGTGTGTTACTTTAAGTAAACCTTGGCATAGTATACAAGTGCTAGTGGGTACAAAAACTGTCTTAGTTATCTACCTGCATTCATGTATATTAATGTTAGATTTGTATAATTTTACAATTTGTAATTTGCAATTTCGCAATTTTGCGCGTATATGCGCGCATTAATCATTGATTTTGTGAGAATACCATAGATTTTCATATTATACATCAACAAGTGGCTGTGTATATAATTTTTTTTTTTTCTAATACTTTGATAATTTCATTGACAGTGGAGGTGTGTCAGGAGTGAGATGTGAGTCTCCTCCCTGGTGTGCTCATGCAGTGGTGGCACTTGAGGTGTTAGGTGCCAGATTTTGGCATGTGTCTGTGGCAGTGCCTAGCTTGGTGTCAGTGGACAGTTCAGGGTGGGGGGGGGGTGTGTGTGTGTCCATTTAAGGAGTGTGTGGCTGGTATTGGAGCATCAGTTCCTCTCTGGAAGTCACTGCTGTAGTACCATGGCCCACCTACAAGCTCTCTTTGCTCTGCCTGTCCCCCAGGTGATGGAGGTGGGGAGTCCAGCTAGGGCCCTGGTTGAGTCTAACCAGACCATCCATTATGGGTACATAGTGAGTAACTTCAAAGAGATCATAGAGCATGGTGATGTGATGGTCTGTAATTACTCCTGCCATTATTTCCTGGGCTCAGCCTTGCGTCGGGGGGCCACTGTGGCCCTTCTGACTAGGGCCTTGGGCAGTATGGGTTTCTGGCCCATGGATTATAACCTAGGGCCGCGGGAGCGAGTGCTATGGGATTATTTGTTGGCGGCATCCCTCCTCGATCTTGCGGCATCCGGGAATCCATCCACGGCTGCCGAGTATGGGCTGGGGATGCTGGAGGCCCGGCTCGCTGAGTGGGAGCAGGATCACGGTCATATGTATGGCTCGGACTCGGCCCCGGACTCTCCCATTGATGTTGAACCCGAGGATCTGTGGTAGGATCCCGACTGACTGAAACCTAGGGTGTAAAAACCCGCCATCCCAAAGGCCCTTTTCAGGGCCGGCAAATTGTCCGAAAAGTTCTGAATACTGTCTCTGATGTGTTGTCTCCTGGTGGTGGACTGGGGGCAACCTAGGCTGTGGGCAGTCTAGGCTGTTTCCACAGTCACCGGGGAGGGCTGGTGGTTTAGAAAATTAGCAATAGTCTGCATGTTTGACCTTGCGGTCTCCTCCTGTTGTTCGTCAATAATTATATCTGTTGTATTTTCCAGTGCTGTCATGGTCACCGGGCTGGTGCCACAATCATTCTGGAGAAGCATGGAGTAGTACAGTCCTTTGTTTTTAAGGGCTGGTATAGTGCTGAACCTAGTGCGCCAAGGTAGGTGTATCACCTGAGGGAGGTGATAAGCAAATTCTCCTCTCTGTGTTGTTATAACTGCTGGTCCATTCCAGGTAAATATAGCCTTAGGTAGTGGGAAGGTTTTAACCACTATATCCTTATAGGTAGGGGCAGCTGCTGATTTAATCTCATCAAATTCATGTGGTATTGGCCTCAAGGGTAGCGCGAAGTTTGAGTCTCCACAATATATTTTAAAATATATTGTGGGGTTTGTGCGCTTGGCCACATTTTTCTTGCCACAGTGTGTCTGTGCAAATTTCTTAAGGTACTTCATTATTCTGTAGGCCGAGTAGATGGTCAGGGTGAATAATATAGCAATTATCAGGGTGTGGGTTTCCTGAATTGTGAGGAAGGGGGTGTGGGTTTCCTCTGTAGGGGTTAGTTTGGTAGGATTCTTATCTGGGAGCAATTTGTGTAGGGGCAGCTCGGTGACTAGTCTGAATGCTTTGGCTGTAGGCAGGTAGGCTACAGTCCCTCCTAGTCTGTATAATTTGAGTAGTATGTATACTATAAAAATGTGAGCTGATATCCCTAGGATGAGTGCTAAGCTTTGGAAGATTGGATGCTCTGTAACTCGACGTAGGTATGATTCCTCGTAGCGCGTTTCCATTTCCTTATTAAGGTTGGAGGCATCTTTTAATACTGTTTTAGCAAAGGGCTCTAAATTTAGTTGAGTAATATCATCCATGATTGGATTTTCCTGTAGTTTTTCTAAGGTTCTAGAAAGGTTTACTACTGGGAAATTTGGAAGATTCTCTCTTTCATCTGGTTTGGTTTCAGAAATTTTGTTAAGTGCTGCCATGAATGGTAAATTAATTGTCTTGAGAATGTAATGAAATGATAAGGTTGAGTTACAGGGCAACCTTGTGTTTGGAAGAGAAAATTCTCCTACACTGATCGTGCACCCACAGGGTACACCTATGATTGAGTAGGACTGGGCCTTCCGAGTTTCAGACGTTTTACCATGGCAGTTGATAAAGTAATGGGGTTCATTAGTAGTGACCAGATACTCATCTTCAGAAATGGAAATAGCATGGGTGGTAGGTGTTTGCAGTGGTGAAACTGTAAACTTGCAATGTTCCTTAATCTGTTGAGCCTGGTTAGTAAAAATGGCTACAGGGCATGTAGGCCTGTGTTTATAGATTCTACCATTTACATCTCTGCATACCTTTACTGTAGTACCTTCACATGCCTGCATATCTGCTGAGTCCAATTCGATAAATAATGATTCATCGTAAGATACTGCTAGAAACTCAGTTGTGGTTTGTAGTTTGGTGACTCCTCTGGTGGGGGTCTCCTGTGTGTCTATAGGCATGGGTGATGTGATCATTTGGTACAGTTTGAAGGTCGAGGTGGTAGATTGAATTATAATGTCCAGATGAATATATATATGGTGAGCTGAGTAAGTGTATGAGGTCAGCTTCTGTGAATAATAGAAATCTAAGTCATTAATTGCGACTTGTGCTCCAGGGTGTGTAAACCTAAGTTTGTTATTAATGTCAACTAGGTATCTAGCGAGGTCTGAGGGTGGTACTATATCAGGGGTTAGGATTCCTGATGATAGCATCCTCAGGGCTGCATTTGTCCTTTGCAGTGATTGAACTGTATTCATTCTTGCTGCTATGATAATTAATGCATCATTTAATACTTGCATTTTCTCCCTTTGAGTTTTCTCGTGCCTTGAATATGAGTCAAGTGACCTGGACATGTTAGAGGCCCACAGGTTGACGGTGTCACCTATGGTGTTGATTGTGCTGTCCAGTACCTTCTTATCTTGGATGTATGCTTTGACAAACTTATCTTGTCTGTCTGTGATCTTTTCAATGAGATTAGCTGCTTCCTGATCCTGTTTAGCAAATTTTCTTAGTATTTCATCTATGTTCTTGAGCTGTCCCATTACTTGGTTTACATCTTCTACTGTGGCTAGACCTAGCACACCGCGAAACAGGGGTGCTAGAAAACCCAGTATGGCCTCTCTTTTGGCCTTGTCCAATGTGTTTATGGGGTTGGATAAGAACAATTTGATGGAGGCTAGTGTTTCATTTATCTCCTTGTCTGCAATTTCCAGCAAGGTGTCTAGCTCCTTAGCTTGTTGGATAATTTGGCCAGAGGTATGATCTTGTAGAGTAGGAGTGGTCAAATGGAGTATTCTATCCCTTATGGATCCTTGGGTAACGGGTGCCCGAGGTATCTTGTAGGGAATAGCTAACAACAGTGTTGTGGTTGTATGTCCATTGACCAATGGTTGAGGGCTAGGTTTGAATACTACTCCTATGTTTTGTCTCACCACAGGTGTATAACCTGCAGTAAGTGGTTCAATAGTATATAATAACAGCATAGTTAGCAGTATGGGTGAAACTCTCAGTGTCCCCATGGTGCTTGTGTAAAGCAAGTTTGCTGTTTAAAGTCTTGTCAAATTTGTAGTGATTTGGTGCTGGTAAAGTCTAAGTGTATGGTGTAACACTTTTAAATGAAGTGGTTCAAACTGTACCTTTGCAAGATTGAGCTGTCTTGGCAATATGTCCGGTGAGTCTATAGAGGTTGACCAGTAAATGGTAAGGTCAGGTTGAAGGTGAAGTAGGTGTGTTCTTTATCCTAGTGCAGTCTCTCCTAATGGAGAAGTGGGCTGGCTAATTCCCAAGTGGGGTCCTGTAGACTTGTGTTCCAGACTGCAGCTGGATGAAGACTGATGGTGGGCTATGGTCCACAGTGCTTCTTATGTAGCCTACCCTACCCACATCCATTGTGGGCCTGGTATTGTTTCTCTGGAGTCATGTACCTAATCTCCAGTGTCTGCAACTGAGGGGTTCTATTGTGTAATCTGTGTACTGGTAATTAGCTCCTCCTGTCATCCAGGACAGCCATTCATGACCGTCTAGACAGTTGTCTGAGTGTAGCTTATAAGGTCAATTGATCTCTATAGACTGCTGTGTTGGCATAGCGCGCTCTTTCATGTGGGGATTAGGCTTTAGACACTCCATTGTGTTACCCTTACTCTTCTTAGACTTCATGTCTGCTTTACTTGGGGGGTCCCAGTCTTTGACCCTTTCAGAGGCAAAAACCTACTGATATATTTTACAAATTTGATTGGCTTTATATACATAGTAATTCATTATCAGTCACACATGTCTTATGTGTGGATGAAGAGAATTTGTAATACATTTTGAAAATCTTATGTCTTTTGGTATCTCAATCTTGTTTCTAATTTCTTGAAACTGCACCACACCTAGATGTCTTTCTTAGTATGTGGTGTGCAGGCCTAGGCCTGATAGGGCCTATGCCTGTGGTTTCTCGTGTAAGGGTGATATCATTTTTGTTCCTTACAATTTTGCTGTAGTATTTGGCCTCATGTGGAATAAGCCTGTGTGCAAATTCATTATTTCTGACAGCCATAACCTTTTTCAGTCTGTCTATGTGCACTGGTCTGGCCACCAATAGATTGGTGTCCAGGTTTTTGAGTTTGGCACTTGTCAGACTAGGTCTATCTACTACAACATATGGTCCCATAAAAAGGGGTTGAAGTTTCTTACACTCTGTGTTGGTCAGGATTCTTGGAATGTTTAGGTACACCATGTCGGTGACCTTGATTTCCTGTGGTGTAAGTTTCTTATCATATCTATCCTTCCTTTCCTTTTGTAGCTTGGCGACCCTTTCTATAGCTTTCCTCCTAGAGGTATCTTGATTTGTTATCATGTTAGCTACATGGTCTGCTACTGTGGATATGTCTTCCTGTATTCCCAGCCCTAAGTCCATTGGGGTGGCTGGGTTTCTTCCATGGAGTAGGAAGAAAGGGGTGAATCCTGTGGTTTGGGATTCAGTGTTGTTTAATGCAAAGGTTATGGGTTCAATAAATGAATCCCAATTGTTTTGGTGCTTTGAGCAGAATGCTCTGAGTGCTGTGCCTATGCTAGCATTGAATCTCTCTACAAGCCCATTTGATTGTGGCCTGTATGGTGAGGAGAATTTATGTTTGATCTTGAGGTGTTTAGTTAACTTTGTGAACTTTGCACCTGTATAACATGTCCCATTGTCTGTTTGAAGAGTGGCTGGTGTTCCATGATGACAAATTATATTCTTGTAGAACTCTGCTGCTGTTGTCTCAGCTTTTAAGTCAGTAGTAGCCCAAGCTGTTGCATATCTGGTAGCATAATCTATGCAGACTTGTATATGTTTGTTTCCCCTGGCAGTTGTGGGAAGTGGTCCCACCGCGTCTAGGTTTAGGAACTTCATTGGTGAAGTCATGTACTCTCTCACTGTCATTGGTGTTTTGTGTGAGTGTACTTGCCTTTTTGCTGTGAGGCATGTGTGGCAGGTGGAAACATATTTTGTTGTGTCTGCTAGCATAGACTTCCAATATACCCTAGGTCGGAGTGCTGACAGCATCCTACTTGAACCAAGATGGCCGCCGGTAGGTGAGTCATGGAAATACTGTAGTGTACTTGTTACCCATTGCTGTGGTATAACAATTTGAAGTGGTACAGTATTGGTTTTTCTCCAATTTATGGGGCATATATGGACTAATGTACCATTTACCAAGGTGTATGTCTGGCCTTGGTTGATGATTCTATTTCCTTGTGCTTTTGGTGCAGGCAAGGTCCCATCCTCAAGATACTGTATGAGGGGCAATAGGTCCTTGTCTTTCCTTTGTTCCAAGCCAAGGTTTGTTCCTGAGATGGATGTGTCGGGAATCTGATCCAGTAGTTGATTTATATCTAGCACATGTTGTTTTATTCTGTCTCTTTCTTTTTCTTTTTCATCGACTATTGGCCTATCTTGTGCCTTTTGTTGGGGTGTGTCACTCTTGTTTTGGTGTGTAGGCTCCTTTGGAGGGCCTATTTTCGCCTTAATGGGAGTGGCAACCTTTTTCTTTAAAGGCACAATTTGCTTTTTGTCATTCTTCTTTGTCTCAGAGTTCTTTGACTTAGTAGATGCAGTGTCTTTTGTGACATTTTTCCTGGCAGGTGGGGTTTTGGTAGGTTTGTTTCCTGTGACCTTTTTCTCATTTAGAATAGTTTGTGATTGTGTGGGGGGTTTTGGTGTGCCCTCCTGAATCATTTCTCTAGTCTTTGAGCGTGTGGTCATAGGACACAAATGGTTTGATGTTTCCTCTCCCTGCATTGGTTCAAAGAATCTGACTGATTTAGAAGTTGCTTGAGTAATAGCATATATTGTGTCTTCTGGATCTTCATCATCTGAGTCAGGTGGGGTGAAGGGTGGCTCCTTAGGAGTTGCCTTCACTATCTGATTGAGTGATGAGAATTCAATAGGCTCGAAGTCATTATCTGGAAAGAGTTGTGAGTATTCTCTCTCACAGTGGCAAAACACATAGTGTGTAGATTGCTTCAAGATACCCCTAATGGGTGTCTCTGGCCTTTCAATGGTGTTGGGTGGATCATCCCTTTTGAATGGTACTTTCTTTGTTACTTTTGCAAACTTGGTTCTACTGGCTGCTCTAACTCTCCTTGGTGGGGGTGGAGGGTTAGTCATGGGTCCAGAGTCTGGGTATTCTCTTCTAGACATAGCATCTGGTGGTGTGTTATCATCACCCTTCACGTGTTGGATGGTGAATGAAAATTGTTGTATGTCTAGAGCCCATCTGGCCCATCTATGTGTGAGTCCTGTATTGGTTAATAGTGGGATTAGGGCTGCATGGTCTGTGTATAGTTGGAAGTGTCTGGTCTCTAGATAGTGTCTGAAGTGTAATACTCCATACACTACTCCCAGTAGTTCTCTCTCTGTGGTATTGTAATTTCTCTCATGTTTTGAGAGGGTTCTACCTGCAAAGGCTACTGGTCTGAGCACTCCTTCATTATCTCTCTGTGAGAGTACAGCTCCTAAACTCACATTGGAAGCATCAGTTGCCAAACTGAACTCTTTCTCATAGTTTGGATATCTGAGAAGAGCATTGGTACAGAGGGCATGCTTTAATGTTTTGAAAGCATTATCTGCCTCTTCTGTCCAGACAAATGCTTTGAGATGTGTCTGTAGATCATATAATGGTCTAGCAATTTGGGCATAACCTTTGATAAACTTTTTGAAGTATTGGCATAGGCCTGTGAAGGATCTGACATTTTTGACTGATTTTGGTGTTGGGAAGGTTTTGATTGACTCCACCTTTGTGGGAGATGGTTGCAGTCCCATGGGTGTGACTCTCATTCCCAAGAAGTCTATTCTGTCTATGAAGTATTCACATTTTGATTTCTTCAGTTTGAGTTTACCAACTCTTAGGCTGTTGAACACATCTTCCAGGTCATGGAAGTGTTGTTCGATTGATGGTGATAATACCAATATGTCATCTAGGTATGGTAGGGCACATTTGTACTTGAGTTTGTTCAGAATTAATGTGACTAGATGGCAGAATCCCGCCGGTGCCGTCGCTAAACCCATCGGCATCCTTTCATAGACATATTTTTTGTCATTTGCTATGAATGCGGTTTTATGCTGATCCTCCTGTCTTATAGGAATTTGAAAAAATCCCTGTTGGGCATCTAGCTTACTGAATACTCTTGGTCTGAGTGACCCTATCATGTCTAGAGTGTCATCGGCCCGGGGTGTAGATAAGGCTTGATTTATCGTGTTCTGGTTCAAATAACGAAAATCTGTGACGAGCCGATGGCCTCCCGATGATTTTTGTACTAAAAAGGATCTGGAGGCCCAGGGGCCCTCGGCACATTCTCTCAGAATGCCCTGTTGTACTAGCCTTTCACACTCTTCCCCTATAGCGGCCTGTTTTTCTGGTGTTTGTCTATATGGTAGGAAATGACATGGTACTGCCTCAGGTTTCACATGTATTGAGTGTGTATACAGGTGTGTGGCACCAATGTCTCCATCTTTTCCTACAAATACATCATCATACTTGGTCAGCAGTGATTTTAATCTATCATGCTGATCTTTGGATGTGAGCACAGATTTTGGTGGAACATTCTCTTCCAATTCTGGCTCGAGGTCATGTGCCTCACTATGTATAGCAGCTATTTCAGAGAGTCTGATTGAGTTGGGTTCAGGGTCAGCATATGTGGACTCACAGTCTGAGTCTGTGTCACTGAATTGAGTTACATCCTCAGGCCGTATGGCTGAGATGGATTGATCAGTGTGTGGGGTAGTGTCTGACACCTGTTGAGGTTTTTCTAAATCAGATTCCTTGACTTCCTGAAATAGAGCTATGATGGCACCCTTTTTGATTTTATGTGGGCGCCTGCTGGTGTTGAGTAACACTAGGGGATGTTTGTTATTTTCCCTGGGGGTTACTGCTGCCCTTTGAACTAGATATGGGGCATTGTTATTTCTTTGGAGGTTATCTACTACTCCAGTTTTGCCTTGCAGTGATTGAGTAGATGTGACCTTACCCAATACTGCAAGTTCAGAGAATGGAGGGATGGTAAAATCCCTCACTGCCCTAATGGGTTTGAGAATTTGTTCAGGATCAACATTAAATTCAATTTGAGATTTTGTAGTGCTTAAGAAATCTGTGCCGAGTACAATGGGCTGTGTGAGGTTGGGTATTACAGCAAATTGGTATTGGAATCTGACACCTTGGATTCTAAAGTTCAGCATAGCTGAATGTCTAACATGACACACCGATCCATCTGCCAAGTGGATGTTGATTTTAGATTTCCTCAGTTGGATATGGAATCTCTTTTGGAGATCTATGAGGAATGATTGTCTGACACAGGTGATAGTAGCACCTGTATCAACCAAACATTGTACATCTGAAACATCATATAGATTTGCATTGATACAGCCATTTTGAAGAAGTACAATAGAAAGCTTGGTACTCTCACCTGTATCCTTTGATGATGAATCTGGTGGGGTGATGTGTATCACTGATGGACGTCTCTGTCTGTTAGATGGTAGATTGGCACTAGCAATTGTCTCTGGTTGGATCTTTGTTAATCCTGATTGATTGTTTGTATTTGGGGTGTCACAGTGCACTGGCCCATCGGCACTGTGACATCCTAGTTTTCCTGGTTCTGTGGGGTGGTTGAGATGCTTGCCACCAGGAGTTTGGAGATTTGATCCATCACATGAGGTGGTATTTGGGGGTTACTTTGTTGGTTCCCCTGGTAACCTCTTGTGTCGGGTTTGTAATCCTCCTGGCGTGGGTTGGAACCCTGGTTATATTGACCAGAGTTGCTGTATTGACCGGAGTTGTTGGATCTCTGGTTGTTGTAGGCGCCATTGTTGTTGTAGGATCCACTGCTGTAGTTCCTATGTGGACTCTGGCCCCTACTGTTGGATCCCTGACTATAGGATCCAGTGTTGTTTGAACCCTGGCTGTTGTTGTAGGATCCAGAGTTGTTGTAGGATCCAGAGTTGTAGTTCCTATGTGGACTCTGGCTCCTACTGTTGGATCCTTGATTATTATAGGATCTGCCATTACTTGGGGTTCTGTCTCTCCTATCACTGTATGAAGAGTTACCATTGTTGGAGTTGGAAGAGCTGTTGTCTTTCCTACTGTTGTGACCCCCCCGGTTGTTGTTGTTGCCCCCTCTACCTCTGCCTCTATTGGATTGGTAGTTGGGGTCATAGTTATTTCCTCTGTATCTACCGGTAGGGTCTCTTGATGCAACCTTAGCTTCCTGTTGCCTTACATGGGCACTAGACATTAGGTTAACATCTTCATCTGAACTAGTGCTGATTTCCTGGACCTTTTTCTTAGTAGGCTGTGGGTTGGTTTCTGCATCCCTTACCTTCCTAGATCTCTCTTGGGTCTCAACCTCTAGGGCTAGGTCTAGGGCTTGGTCAAAAGAGTCTATTTTCTTGTTCTCAAGAGCTATAGAGATCCAGGGCCTCATGCCTTGGGTAAATGCCTTGCTTAGGGTTTCATCGTTCTGGCGTTGGGCATTACACACTTTCCTGAGATGGCATGCATAGTCTAGAACAGGTTCGTCTATCTTTTGTGCACGGAGTGCAGTCCTTGAGATTATATTGTCTCGAGTAGCAAAATACTCTTTTAATTTATTCACTACATTGGTCCATGTCAACATATCAGGTGTGGCACTCTCCCTGAAGGATTCAAACCAAGCTAGTGCTTGTCCTTCGAGGTACTTGGGTAAATATGTTACCATGGTGTCACTGTCTGTCACTTTGTACTTATCCTTCAGATATTCTGGGAATTTGTGATCAATGAATAATGCTGTTGACATGAGTGGTGATGGGTGTGAAAAGGTTTTGGGTTTTGTTACCTCATGTATCCTGATCTTTCTGTCGTCCTGCTGTTTATTGTCTATGAGCTTGGTCATGTTGGACACCATGGAGATTATGATGTCATCTTTGGATCCAGAGGCAGATGGTGTGACAACAGGTGTGATGGCAGGTGTGGGAGGTTGTGGGGTCTGGGATGATACCATCTTCATGAGATCTGCTATCTGTTGTTGTTGTCTCTCTAGGGACTTCCGCTGATCTTCCATGGCCTTCTGTTGAGCATCTATTGCTGCATTCCTCTCTGCCAGTTGTTGGTTGAGGATCCTCTCCCTTTCCTCCTGCTGGGACTTGTTGGTCTCTAGGGCAGTAACTGCATCTTGGATGGCCTTCTCATAGGCCCTTATCTTCTCAGCTGTCTGATTAGGTTGGGGGCCTTCATCGGTGTCCATGATGGAGGGTGTGGGGGAGGTGTCTCTGGAGGAGTGGCTGTCAAAGGCTGGAGCTGGGGTGGAGGATCTAGATGAGGGTGTGGATCCACCCCCTGAGACAGATCCTTCTTCCCCTGAGGTAGATAGCGTGAGTTGGGCGTCCTGTAGAGATCCCTGGGAAATGTTGGATCCCTGAGAACTGGTTGTTCCCTGAGTAGACAGGGTGGGTGGTGTGGGGTCTACTGAGTGTGGGTCTGTTGTATTGGAGGCCGGTTTGCCTCCTGTGGGCCTCCTAGATCTTGGTGGGAGGGAGACCTCTTCAACAGGCCCCTGACTACGTAAGGTCTTTGTGTGTTGTTCTGCCAGCTTGACTGATAAGGCCTTGATGTGTGTGGTGGACCTCACTGACGTGTGGGAGACCTCACTGACGTGTGGGAGACCTCACTGACGTGTGGGAGACCTCACTGACGTTTGGGAGACCTCACTGACGTTTTGGGAGACCTCACTGACGTGTGGGAGATCTCATTGATGTGTGGGAGATCTCACTGATGTGTGGGAGATCTCATTGATGTGTGGGAGATCTCACTGATGTGTGGGAGATCTCATTGATGTGTGGGGGATCTCACTGATGTGTGGGAGATCTCATTGATGTGTGTGGGATCTCACTGATGTGTGGGAGATCTCACTGGTGACCTTGGTGGGTATGGTGTCAAGGTCAAGGTCACTGGGTGGGTGGAGTGGGTCTTACTGTGTGTATGCGGTACCAGCTTTAATTTACTGTGTGCATGATTGTTCTTAGTTGTGGTACCAGCTTTAATTTACTGTGTGTATGACTGGTCCTAGTTGTGTTACCAGCTTTAATTTTTACTGTGTGTATGATTGTTCCCAGTTGTGTTACCAGCTTTAAATTTTATGAGCCTGTGAGGGATGGGATCTTACCCGGGTTCTCCACCACTTTGTCATACTAGTAATTGGCATGATCAAGTTGTCATATGAGAAATATCATATGACTAGTGGTGTATAGTGTAATTATCTCAAGGCTCTTATAAAATGGTGTTATTTCCAGTTGTCACTGGTTTATTCAGCTTTAGGCAACATGTAAGAAATATCAATCATACAGTAGTTAGTATGTAGGTAATTTGTACATACAGTAAACATACAGTAATTTATAAAGTACAATGTTCAGTTCCACTCCACCTGTGAGGTAATAATAATACAGTGTCCAGCATAGTTCTAGGTGGGTTCCCACACCTGGCTCCTGACCTGCTGCTTAGAGGAATAATGTAATAATGAGTAACTTTACCCTCTGGTGGAAGTCTTGAAGAAGATAGCCTCTGGCCACTAATGGTAGGAAACCAATGCCTGTCTAGCATAGTTTCACCATAGTGGTATAGCAGGTAGCAGGAGATGACTGGAGATGTTACCTCTAGAGCGGTTCTTGGTGATGTGTCTTCCTGGAGGTGCAGACAGGCTATTTGTAGCAAATCTTGGAAAAGCACCTCCAGACTGACTGGAGCCAGCAGCATCTGCCTAACTCTACAATTGTTTGAGGGGACCCTTTCAAGTGTCACAGGGGGACAAAGGACCCCCATGGACGCCGCTATGGCCCCCATTGTCTTGGTCGGTTCTGCATCTTTAGACCCTCATATCTCGGCCGTTTATGCTTGTATAACCGCCATTTTGGGCATGCGCGGAGCTGAATATGCCAAGATTATAATGCCCGCTGGATAGGCGCGTAACTCCCGCCGGTTTGTCTGTAGCTTACTCGGAGGTCGATTCAGTCTCCATGGCATAACTTCCTTAATACTGGGAGTTCCGCCTTGATCTTGGGCTCATTCTGACCGTCTAATTATGGGCTTTCCATAGAATTTTTGATATTTGACCTAGGTCGCTCAGGAGCGACGCTAGAGCGACCGGAAGGTTATGGCGTCGTGCTTATGTAACCCATTGTTCAGTCCTTAGAGTGCTCAGACACTCATGACGGCGTCAGCGGTGCTCAGGCACCCGTGACGGCCGGTTGCATTCACTTACAAGTTATTAATTTGTGCATTGAACCATGAGGTCGCACACTGAGACCCTCATTTTTATTATATTGTGCAGTGAACCATTAGGTCGGACCTTTTGATGTCATAAACTCAGTCTAACTGACTGTGGCTGGTGTGCAGTGGGGCATGAACGCTCTTATACAAAGTTTGAGCGCTCTTATAGCTCTTAGAACCAACCTATGTATTAATTTCATAGATATTTCTTTGATTAATACAAAATATGTTACAATTTATGGAATAATAAAATGGTATATCAAAGGTTTCTTGCTCAATGGACCGAGCTTGAAGTCCGGAAAGGCGTGTTATACCGTTGGAAGCCATGTAATAATGGTGAGAGAATCATGCAAGTGGTAATACCACATGCTATGAGACATGACATTATGTACTTCTGTCATGGGCATCGGACCAGTGGTCATTTCGGAAGGAAACGCTCGCTAGCACGACTTTCCAAGAAATACTATTGGCCTGGCATGACACGGGACTTGCAAAGATGGGTAACCACCTGTCCGGATTGTTGTAAAAACAAACCCGGACCCGGGATGGGCAAACTTCCCCTATCCCAAGAACTTTTCGGAGTTAGATTCGCAAGAATCGGGGTAGATATTATTAGTGGATTTAATACAACCGCTAATGATAATACCTGTATGATGGTAGTGTGTGATTATTATACGAAATACACTAAAGTATTTCCACTACCGGACCACAAAGCAATTACTTGTGCCGAAGCCTTTGTAAAAGGTTGGGTATTAAATTTCGGTGTACCATTAATGTTACACAGTGACCAAGGCAGAGAATTCGAATCAAATCTCTGGCAGGGTATGTGCGAATACTTAGCTATTTGCAAGACTAGAACCAACCCGTATAGGCCACAAAGCGACAGATTGGTGGAAAGGTTCAATAGAACCCTCATCCAAGTCCTAAAGTCACTCATTAATGAACATATGGATGACTGGGATGAGCAATGTCATTTCGTGACACATGCTTATAACAGTACGGTACATTCAAGTACAAATTGTTCTCCGAACCTTTTAGTATTCGGAGAGGATTTGATAATGCCTGCTGACCTAGTTTTTGGAGTCGTAGGGATGGACCCCGAACTACCTTGCCATGTAGTTTTTGTGGAATGTTTAAGAGACAGATTTAGAAAAGCATATGAGTCTGTCCGAATTGATTTGGAGAAAAGTGCCAAATGGCAGAAAGTAGGATACGATACCGATTTAAAGCATCGGAAATTCCAATCCGGAGACAGAGTTCTCAGATTACATGAACCGCTTAGACACATAAAATTAGCGTCTAATTGGGACGGTCCCTTTACTGTAACACAAGTTATCAGTGATTGTACCGTAATTATTAAATCTGACCTTGGTCGACTTTATAAGTCAAATGTGGCTAGATTAAGGAAATGGTCTGGGAGGGAGACCTCCACAGAAATGTATGGTGAAGGTTCCGGAAAGATCCTGAACCAGAATCCCATAATAGACCAGGTAAAGAACACTACAGGGAAGCGCGGACATGGTAGACCCAAGAAGTGTTCCGAATCAGTGACACCCACGCCAACACCGATTAAGCGTGGGGGAGTTAAAAAAGTCTCGGCAGGTGAAGACAAAAAGAGGAGGAAAGGTGTTTCTAAGGCTAAGAAGCACCTAGAGAAAGCTCTTCAGACTGTCAGGTCCGACAAAGAACTATCCGAGGGGAGATACGTTCGCCGCAGCCCCCGAATTGCCCAGAGGACTGCAGTGACCTAACCTGTATACACAACTAGTGTAATGTTTACATTTAGAGGAACGGATGACAACTGACCCTAAAGGCTTATTTGTCGCCGCCGCATGATGTACTAATGGGTAGTGGATGGATAATCCGGTGGATTTGCTTAAGCTTTCCATAATTTCCACTTAAATCCCCAGACGAGTCATCGGTGTGAGCGATAATTACCTAAAAACAATCAGTTTGTTGATGTACCGCCTGTAGCACGTGCGCTTCCGCATGACGTCACAGTGTCCAGTCTCGGCTGACCTCTCGTGACCCCGCGGGGAAATGACGTCACGAATGCTGGCCTGTCGCCATATTGTTTTTCGGTAACGTTCAAGACGGTCGAGCTCGCTCCCTTCTTGGATTTTACCGGTTAGCAAACCCCTCGCTGCTCCTCCAGAGTCTGTCTCCTGGTAGACAGACTCCGTTTGTGTCGGCCCCGGCGCCGTAAAAGCCGGAAAAAGGAGTAGTTTACTCCCGTGGGCGATTCCCCAGTCATGGCTGAGGTATCCGTAGCTGCAGCCAAGCTATCCGGTGACCCGGATAAGCTGACTCCGTCCGCAGAAGCTTTTCCGGAAGCTTTGTCGCCTGTTACACAGGAAGAGAGTGAGATGATGGACGTGGAGGAATCCACGGATCGCTCGTTCGAGGATAAACTGGCTTCATTTTCACTAAATGAGCCAGAGAAGATGCTATCTCCACTTCCACCAGAGGAATCCGGAGCGACTGCGAGTGCTGAACCCGCAGCGACAGAGTCCGAGACCACACAAGTCGACGGCTCGAAGGACCAGTGGAAGCCAGCAGTGGCTGACCCGTTCCCAGTAGAATACGATGGTCGCTACCTGTATGTCCACCCGGAACTACAGGCACAAGTGACCTACGCAGACGGGACACCAGTCAGGTTGGACCCGAAAGTTAGGGTAGCTGTCGAGGGCGTTATGGTTCCCAATCAGCTGACCAGGACGCCTCCCGAGTGGCTTCGAGACTGGCCGTGGTTCCAACGGGGACTTATGGTAGACGCTGACTTCCGCGAGACAGTGTATGAAGCCAACCGAGCCTTGGAGCTCGGAACGTACCCTAAGCCGGACATGTCCCTGTGGAACATCAAGGCAAAGAACATCAACTGGGTAGGCTGCGTCTCGGAATCCGAGGGGCAGACTTACCCACGCCCTTGTGCTACCCGGCCCCAGTACCGGACCACAAAGGAGTACCGGGAGGCCGCTGCTAACTTCGAGCAGTGGGATGAAGGTATTTATATTACCGAGCAGGAATTAGTGGACGTCCAGAACGGTTCACTAATTGGTATGGACCGAGGTGCAGCCATTCGGACGGTTCTTGTCCGCCGAATGACTGCCGAACGAGAGGCTCAGGAAGAGGCTAAGAGGGCCGCGGAAGCACCCGCACCTCCTATCCCTGAAACTCTCCACCAGGAGTTCAGCCAGTGCTACACCAGCCACCGGCAGCACTACCACCCAGGTAGGAGCCTCGACCTCCAGCACATCCGGAACCCAGGAACCGGAGGAAGACTGGAAGGTCAGCAAGAACCGAAGGTCCGCTGCTCGGAAACTTAAGAATCTCCCGGATTCTGCAAAGGCTGAGCCGAAACCCAGCACTTCAACCACCGGCAGTACTGCCATGGAGGTTGAATCGTCTGACGAGGAGTCTGTACACGAGTCCTCGGTTGAGTATGATGAGAAGGCCACTCCATCAACTCAAACCGAGGCCGAACGCTGGGCTAACGCCAAATCTGGATTCAAAACCCGGATTCCGACGTGTTTCTCCGACTGTGCGTACGGAGTTAAGAAGGACGGCTCTACCCTCTATGCCTGTCCAGACTCAATCAATAAGAACGATGAGTCGGATGATGAAGATTGGATGCGTCTTTCGGACGAGGACCCCAATCCGAGCAAAGCCTATCGAAAGATGTGGCTTATGCTAAACCACACCGAAGGGTATTACACTTATACCCAGAGGAGGAAGCTGCGTTGGGCTTTAGAGAAGTGGTACGGCGACGATCAAAAGTCCTGTCCCTTCTCTATCTGCCAGGATGCGAGTGATGTCTCGATCCGGACCTGGAGTACTCCAGCCCGGTTTCAACGGCATCTGGTAGAGGCCCACTTCCACCATCACCCGGTTTACATCTGTGATCCGAGTTATGGTAAGAAGGGCAAGAAGTGTACTACGAAGGTGCAATACAACCGACGTAGTGATCTGGCTAGACACCAGAAGAAATGCCACGCAGAAGGTTTGGACGGGGCACGGAAGCGCATCATGGAGCTTCATCAGGAACTCATGAAGGAGTTCGATAGTCTGAGCGAGGATGCTTGGTCTAAGATCCGACCAGGGGACCAAGTCTTCTGCGAAGTTCCGAAGACCAAGGATTCGAAACTCAGAGCAAAGATAGTCCTGACTCCTGGAAAGGGTAAACTGGACATGCACGAGTCTCTCTGGCAGAAATGCGAGGAATCCGGAAAGGATGCAAAGAGAGCTCGTGAAAGGAGCAGGAGAGACCAGAACCGTGGCGGCAACGGTAATGGTCAGAGCACGACTAAACCGAAAGTCAGAGCAGAGGACCGTTCCAGGTCCCCTCTGGCTAGGCACCCCGCAGAGCAGGCTCAGGGCACTCCGGTGTTCAAGAAGCCCGAACCTGCCGGATACGCTGGAGCCGTATCTAAACCTGGGAAAGTGAGTTCACGAAACTTTCCGTCCTTAAACCAGGGACCTGGACCTGAGAGCCAGACCTTAGTGGTAGGAAAGGATGGTCGCCTTATGCCCAAGAAGACCACTGCATCTGCTGCCGCCGGATCTGCATCCGCTCCAGCCGCCCCACCAGTTACCTTTACCCAGGAGCAGTTAAACATGTACCTGCAAATGGGACTGAAGCAGAATGCACCACCTGCCTACTGTGTACCAACGGCAGGTGTGTCCGGAAGCCCTAAACCCGGAAGTGGTCCACAGGCCGCCTCGACTCCTCCCAAGGCTGTCGCTGCACCTGCGAAACCGAAAGACGCTATTACCATTAAAACCGGTAATGCGGAAGTTTGGTTCGAGAAGTCTCGCCAGGGGGAGGCAGATGTCCAAAAGGCCATCTACACCCACTGGGAGAAGTGTGTTCGCGAAAAAGCGACCGAGTTCCATCAGGGTCTCCTAAATGACACCCTGATGTGCTTGAAGCAGGTGGGAGACGCCGAAAAGCAACGCCTCGAGACCCTCATCCGGGAAGAAGAAGCATGCTAAGAAATCCGTCTAAGCATGCTAGGGTTATTTCTTCTATAATTTTTTGTTAATGACCAGATATAGTCTTTGCGGAATCCTATAGGTCTGCGAATGCTTTATTCATTAGTGTATGAACACCTATAGTATGTGTTCCGGGTCCCTCTTATGACCAGTCTATTGTATAATTCAGGTTGTATAACTTTGTTGCACCCTGAATAGTCTACTCGGATTTATAACTTCATCTATGAACAATCCGATAGTAGACTTGCTGCTGTGAGACGTATCCGGATGCCAGTTCCAGACTCCTGCTGTTATCCGTGCTAACCACTTACTAGGATGGACTTTACGATTTACCTCTACAACTCATCTGTACTCCCGAATGGACTTATATCAAATACTACAATTACTTCCGGATCAACCTATATCGGACTATTATTTACTTATGTCAACTAAGCTTAAAAAGGATTATGTTCTCTACATAGTTGACACATCCGGACTATTATTCTACAAATCTACACCATTCGGATATATTACAAACTTTAGCACTACTAGAGGATTGTGGGTAGCTGCCCCAAAATCAACTACCGTGTTCACTCTATATAAGGAAACTATAAACTTTAGCACGTCCATCCCGTGGTTAGCTGACCACACTTACCTACTAGTACCCGGAGGATACAGCAGAAGACTTCAGCAGCATTTATAATTCCTGTATATTGTATATAATGTCATATTTCTATTTTTCTATAATATTATATGTATGTGCATATCAACTAGATACAAATTATGATACATGTACATAGACATTTTCTTAAAACGGATCTCTGATTATTATTAGCATTCATACTATAAGATCCGTTAAAACCTCACCAGAAAACACATATTATTGTCCTGCGAGACAAATTGTATAATAAGTATATTGATCTGGTGCTATAAAGGTTATTAGGTACACGGTGATAACACATCATTATTATATTCATTGCCACACCGTGAATTTTTTTCTTTTTTTTTCAAGTGTATGGTATAAATAACACTATTCGTACTACTCACGGAATCTTTAACGGATTCGTATGTTAATAATATACGACATATCAGCATATAGTGATGTTACTATAACAGTCTTCTTTAAGACTACATATTCAAATGTGGTGTTAATAACTACAAACACACATATGGATGTTATTATGTGATATATTTTATTATCGACAGTTCCGTTACACATAACTGTCATCATCACATGTATACGATTCATATTACTTGTCTTATTAGTTATACCGTAAATATAATATAATATTATGTGGTATAATAATTTAATAGACAGTTCCGTTTCACATAACTGTCTCTTGTTCAAGTAATTCGTATAACATTTCGACATCCTAATCGTTATTTGTAACTACATTTCACTATCGAATATATATATGACATTCGGTTCATACTTAATTTGGTGTTAATGTTATACCTATGGTTGTACCTCTATTACTAAAGGTTTAGACATGTAGAAATGTTATCCTAGTAATATTATATGTATAACACCCTCCTAAATGTCTGGGGGAGTGGTGTAGAGGTACACGTTATTAAACCATAGGAGTTGGGTACCGTCTGACGTGGCGGGTGAGTCGAGTCGTCGGACGTTCCTCAGGTTCCGGATAGGTGGCAGCACCGATCCGGGTCTGTGGGGACATCTGACGACGAACACCTGGGTCCGTATATAAAGCCCAGGGCTCAGCCGCTACGTCAGAGGCCCTTCTGGCCTCCACACCATGTAAACCATTGTCTTTTAATATTAGCTGCCTCTTTGATATCATCCAGCAGCCGTGAGTGTGCGTTAAGTAATAAACCTAACCGTTGGCATACACTTGGAATACTGTCTTACTCTTTCTTTCCGAACCGTAAGACCCGAACCCCCCAGGTCCGTAAGGCCACAAACCCTTACAGTATAAACAATTTTCTCCTGGGTATAAGTACATTTCCGAGTTTCTATATCTTACCATACCTGAGCGTGTTTGCTTATGTAACATCAATTTTGGGTACAATTTTCCATTTTTATGTACAACATACAATTTGGCAAATAGTGTGCAATTTTGGCATTCAATGTTCAATTTAGTGTGCAAATTGAACATAAATGACAATTTTAGTGTGCAAATTTACAATTTCGCGTGTAATTGCGTTCAATTGACAATTTTAGTATGCAAATATATATTTTTCGCGTTCATTTGGCAATTTTAGTATGCAAATATATAATTTCGCGTTCATTTGGCAATTTTAGTGTGCAACTATACAATTTCGCGTTCAATTCACAATTTTAGTATGCCAATATATAATTTTGCGTTCAATTGATAATTTCTGTATGTACATATATAATTTTGCGTACAGCTTGGATACACATAAAAATGTTGATTTTTGTAAAAAAAAAAATCTGATTTCAGTGTATGAATTGGGTACAGACATACAGTATAATGTGCAACATACAATTCAAGTGTGCAAATTGGGTACAAACTTACAATCTGGTGTGCAAACATACAATTTTAGTGTGCAAATTGGGTACAAGCGTACAATCTGGTGTGCAAACATACAATTTTAGTGTGCAAATTGGGTACAAGCGTACAATCTGGTGTGCAACATACAATTTTAGTGTGCAAATTGGGTACAAGCGTACAATCTAGTTTACACTATACAATTTTTGGGATTTTGAGACAAATTTTTCCGAGGACCGGAAAAACAAAGTACTTCATGTACAATAGGCTTGTTTGTCTCTGAGTTACTCTTTGATTTTGCTATATGGGTGTATTAATTGGCAATTTCGGCAGTGGGCCGCTGCTTAATTGACTTTTCCCTAGCCTTTTTGAGTATGTGTCCCTGAAAGAGATTATTTGGTGAGTATCTTAAGTAAACATTTTTCATGTCAACAATTTTCCTCAACATTTTTTTTTTTTTTTTTTTTTTTCATTCATTTTTCCAACAATTTTCTTGGATGCCTAAAGTGTGTTACTTTAAGTAAACCTTGGTATAGTATACAAGTGCTAGTGGGTACAAAACTGTCTTAGTTATCTACCTGCATTCATGTATATTAATGTTAGATTTGAACAATTTACAATTTGCAATTTTGCAATTTGCGCGTGTATGCGCGCATTAATCATCGATTTTGTGAGAATACCATAGATTTTCATATTATACATCAACAAGTGGCTGTGTATATATTTTTTCTAAATCAATTTTTCAATACTTTGATAATTTCATTGACAGTGGAGGTGTGTGTCATGTGTGAGATGTGTCATCTCAGTATCTCCTGGTGGTGGACTGGGGGCAGTCTAGGCTGTGTGCAGCCTAGGCTGTTTCCACAGTCACCGGGGAGGGCTGGTGGTTTAGAAAATTAGCAATAGTCTGCATGTTTGACCTTGCGGTCTCCTCCTGTTGTTCGTCAATAATTATATCTGTTGTATTTTCCAGTGCTGTCATGGTCACCGGGCTGGTGCCACAATCATTCTGGAGAAGCATGGAGTAGTACAGTCCTTTGTTTTTAAGGGCTGGTATGGTACTGAACCTAGTGCGCCAAGGTAGGTGTATCACCTGAGGGAGGTGATAAGCAAATTCTCCTCTCTGTGTTGTTATAACTGCTGGTCCATTCCAGGTAAATATAGCCTTAGGTAGTGGGAAGGTTTTAACCACTATATCCTTATAGGTCGGGGCAGCTGCTGATTTAATCTCATCAAATTCATGTGGTATTGGCCTCAGGGGTAGCGCGAAGTTTGAGTCTCCACAATATATTTTAAAATATATTGTGGGGTTTGTGCGCTTGGCCACATTTTTCTTGCCACAGTGTGTCTGTGCAAATTTCTTAAGGTACTTCATTATTCTGTAGGCTGAGTAGATGGTCAGGGTGAATAATATAGCAATTATTAGGGTGTGGGTTTCCTGAATTGTGAGGAAAGGGGTGTGGGTTTCCTCTGTAGAGGTTAGTTTGGTAGGATTCTTATCTGGGAGCAATTTGTGTAGGGGCAGCTCGGTGACTAGTCTGAATGCTTTGGCTGTAGGCAGGTAGGCTACAGTCCCTCCTAGTCTGTGCAGTTTGAGTAGTATGTATACTATAAAAATGTGAGCTGATATCCCTAGGATGAGTGCTAAGCTTTGGAAGATTGGATGCTCTGTAACTCGACGTAGGTATGATTCCTCGTAGCGCGTTTCCATTTCCTTATTAAGGTTGGAGGCATCTTTTAATTATGTTTTGGCAAAGGGCTCTAAATTTAGTTGAGTATGATCAGATTTTCCTGTAGTTTTTCTAAGGTTCTAGAAAGGTTTACTACTGGGAAATTTGGAAGATTCTCTCTTTCATCTGGTTTGGTTTCAGAAATTTGGTTAAGTGCTGCCATGAATGGTAAATTAATTGTCTTGAGAATGTAGTGAAATGATAGGGTTGAGTTACAGGGCAACCTTGTGTTTGGAAGAGAAAATTCTCCTACACTGATTGTGCACCCACAGGGTACACCTATGATTGAGTAGGACTGGGCTTTTCGAGTTTCAGACGTTTTACCATGGCAGTTGATGAAGTAATGGGGTTCATTAGTAGTGACCAGATACTCGTCTTCAGAAATGGAAATAGCATGGGTGGTAGGTGTTTGCAGTGGTGAAACTGTAAACTTGCAATGTTCCTTAATCTGTTGAGCCTGGTTAGTAAAAATGGCTACAGGGCATGTAGGCCTGTGTTTATAGATTCTACCATTTACATCTCTGCATACCTTTACTGTAGTACCTTCGCATGCCTGCATATCTGCTGAGTCCAATTCGATGAATAATGATTCGTCGTAAGATACTGCTAGAAACTCAGTTGTGGTTTGCAATTTGGTGACTCCTCTGGTGGGGGTCTCCTGTGTGTCTATAGGCATGGGTGATGTAATCATTTGGTACAGTTTGAAGGTAGAGGTGGTAGATTGAATTATAATGTCCAGATGAATATATATATGGTGAGCTGAGTAAGTGTATGAGGTCAGCTTCTGTGAATAATAGAAATCTAAGTCATTTATTGCGACTTGTGCTCCAGGGTGTGTAATCCTAAGTTTGTTATTAATGTCAATTAAGTATCTAGCAAGGTCTGAGGGTGGTACTATATCAGGGGTTAGGATTCCTGATGATAGCATCCTCAGGGCTGCATTTGTCCTTTGCAGTGATTGAACTGTATTCATTCTTGCTGCTATGATAATTAATGCATCATTTAATACTTGCATCTTTTCCCTTTGAGTTTTCTCATGCCTTGAATATGAGTCAAGTGACCTGGACATGTTAGAGGCCCACAGGTTGACGGTGTCACCTATGGTGTTGATTGTGCTGTCCAGTACCTTCTTATCTTGGATGTATGCTTTAACAAACTTATCTTGTCTGTCTGTGATCTTTTCAATGAGACTAGCTGCTTCCTGATCTTGTTTAGCAAATTTTCTTAGTATTTCATCTATGTTCTTGAGCTGTCCCATTACTTGGTTTACATCTTCTACTGTGGCTAGGCCTAGCACACCGCGAACAGGGGTGCTAGAAAACCCAGTATGGCCTCTCTTTTGGCCTTGTCCAATGTGTTTATGGGGTTGGATAGGAACAATTTGATGGAGGCTAATGTTTCATTTATCTCCTTGTCTGCTATTTCCAGCAAGGTGTCAAGCTCTTTGGCTTGTTGGATAATTTGACCAGAGGTATGATCTTGTAGAGTAGGAGTGGTCAAATGGAGTATTCTATCCCTTATGGATCCTTGGGTAACGGGTGCCCGAGGTATCTTGTAGGGGATAGCTAACAACAGTGTTGTGGTTGTATGTCCATTGACCAATGGTTGAGGGCTAGGTTTGAATACTACTCCTATGTTTTGTCTCACCACAGGTGTATAACCTGCAGTAAGTGGTTCTATAGTATATAATAACAGCATAGTTAGCAGTATGGGTGAAACTCTCAGTCTCCCCATGGTGCTTGTGTAAAGCAAGTTTGCTGTTTAAAGTCTTGTCAAATTTGTAGTGATTTGGTGCTGGTAAAGTCTAAGTGTATGGTGTAACACTTTAAATGAAGTGGTTCAAACTGTACCTTTGCAAGATTGAGCTGTCTTGGCAATATGTCCGGTGAGTCTATAGAGATTGACCAGTAAATGGTAAGGTCAGGTTGAAGGTGAAGTAGGTGTGTTCTTTATCCTAGTGCAGTCTCTCCTAATGGAGAAGTGGGCTGGCTAATTCCCAAGTGGGGTCCTGTAGACTTGTGTTCCAGACTGCAGCTGGATGAAGACTGATGGTGGGCTATGGTCCACAGTGCTTCTTATGTAGCCTACCCTACCCACATCCATTGTGGGCCTGGTATTGTTTCTCTGGAGTCATGTACCTAATCTCCAGTGTCTGCAACTGTGGGGTTCTATTGTGTAATCTGTGTACTGGTAATTAGCTCCTCCTGTCATCCAGGACAGCCATTCATGACCGTCTAGACAGTTGTCTGAGTGTAGCTTATAAGGTCAATTGATCTCTATAGACTGCTGTGTTGGCATAGCGCGCTCTCTCATGTGGGGATTAGGCTTTAGACACTCCATTGTGTTACCCTTACTCTTCTTAGACTTCATGTCTGCTTTACTTGGAGGGTCCCAGTCTTTGACCATTCAGAGGCAATAACCTACTGATATATTTACAAATTTGATTGGCTTTATATACATATAAGTAATTCATTATCAGTCACACATGTCCTATGTGTGGATGAAGAGAATTTGTAATACATTTTGAAAATCTTATGTTCTTTAGGTATCTCAATTTGTTTCTAATTTCTTGAAACTGCACCACACCTAGATGTTTTTCTTAGTATGTGGTGTGCAGGCCTAGGCCTGATAGGGCCTATGCCTGTGGTTTCTCTTGTAAGGGTGATATCATTTTTGTTCCTTACAATTTTGTTGTAGTATTTGGCTTCATGTGGAATAAGCCTGTGTGCAAATTCATTGTTCCTGACAGCCACAACCTTTTTCAGTCTGTCTATGTGCACTGGTCTGGCCACCAATAGATTGGTGTCCAAGTTTTTGAGTTTGGCACTTGTCAAACTAGGTCTATCTACTACAACATATGGTCCCATAAAAAGGGGTTGAAGTTTCTTACACTCTGTGTTGGTCAGGATTCTTGGTATGTTCAGGTACACCATGTCGGTGACCTTGATTTCCTGTGGTGTAAGTTTCTTATCATATCTATCCTTCCTTTCCTTTTGTAGCTTGGCGACCCTTTCTATAGCTTTCCTCCTAGAGGTATCTTGATTTGTTATCATGTTAGCTACATGGTCTGCTACGGTGGATATGTCTTTCTGTATTCCCAGCCCTAAGTCCATTGGAGTGGCCGGGTTTCTTCCATGAAGTAGGAAGAAAGGGGTGAATCCTGTGGTTTGGGATTCAGTGTTGTTTAATGCAAAGGTTATGGGTTCAATAAATGAATCCCAATTGTTTTGGTGCTTTGAGCAGAATGCTCTGAGCGCTGTGCCTATGCTAGCATTGAATCTCTCTACAAGCCCATTTGATTGTGGCCTGTATGGTGAGGAGAATTTATGTTTGATCTTGAGGTGTTTGGTCAACTTTGTGAACTTTGCACCTGTATAACATGTTCCATTGTCTGTTTGAAGAGTGGCTGGTGTTCCATGATGACAAATTATATTCTTGTAGAACTCTGCTGCTGTTGTTTCAGCTTTTAAGTCAGTAGTAGCCCAAGCTGTTGCATATCTGGTAGCATAATCTATGCAGACTTGTATATGTTTGTTTCCCCTGGCAGTTGTGGGAAGTGGTCCCACCGCGTCGAGGTTTAGGAACTTCATTGGTGAAGCCATGTACTCTCTCACTGTCATTGGTGTTTTGTGTGAGTGTACTTGCCTTTTTGCTGTGAGGCATGTGTGGCAGGTGGAAACATATTTTGTTGTGTCTGCTAGCATAGACTTCCAATATACCCTAGGTCGGAGTGCTGACAGCATCCTACTGGAACCAAGATGGCCGCCGGTAGGTGAGTCATGGAAATACTGTAGTGTACTTGTTACCCATTGCTGTGGTATAACAATTTGAAGTGGTACAGTATTGGTTTTTCTCCAATTTATGGGGCATATATGGACTAATGTACCATTTACCAAGGTGTATGTCTGGCCTTGGTTGATGATTCTATTTCCTTGTGCTTTTGGTGCAGGCAAGGTCCCATCCTCAAGATATTGTATGAGGGGCAATAGTTCCTTGTCCTTCCTTTGTTCCAAGCCAAGGTTTGTACCTGAGATGGATGTGTCGGGAATCTGATCCAGTAATTGATTTATATCTAGCACATGTTGTTTTATTCTGTCTCTTTCTTTTTCTTTTTCCTCGACTATTGGCCTATCTTGTGCCTTTTGTTGGGGTGTGTCACTCTTGTTTTGGTGTGTAGGCTCCTTTGGAGGGCCTATTCTCGCCTTGATGGGAGTGGCAACCTTTTTCTTTAAAGGCACAATTTGCTTTTTGTCAATCTTCTTTGTCTCAGAGTTCTTTGACGTAGTAGATGCAGTGTCTTTTGTGACATTTTTCCTGGCAGGTGGGGTTTTGGTAGGTTTGTTTCCTGTGACCTTTTTCTCATTTAGAATAGTTTGTGATTGTGTGGGGGGTTTTGGTGTGCCCTCCTGAATCATTTCTCTAGTCTTTAAGCATGTGGTCATAGGACACAAATGGTTTGATGTTTCCTCTCCCTGCATTGATTCAAAGAATCTGACTGATTTGGAAGTTGCTTGAGTAATAGCATATATTGTGTCTTCTGAACCTTCATCGTCTGAGTCAGGTGGGGTGAAGGGTGGCTCCCTAGGAGTTGCCTTCACTATCTGATTGAGTGATGAGAATTCAATAGGCTCGAAGTCATTATCTGGAAAGAGTTGTGAGTATTCTCTCTCACAGTGGCAAAACACATAGTGTGTAGATTGCTTCAAGATACCCCTAATGGGTGTCTCTGGCCTTTCAATGGTGTTGGGCGGATCATCCCTTTTGAATGGTACTTTCTTTGTTACTTTTGCAAACTTGGTTCTACTGGCTGCTCTAACTCTCCTTGGTGGGGTTGGAGGGTTAGTCATGGGTCCAGAGTCTGGGTATTCTCTTCTAGACATAGCATCTGGAGGTATGTTATCATCCCCTTTCACATGTTGGATGGTGAATGAAAATTG
This sequence comes from Acholoe squamosa, assembly GCA_949317995.1. NCBI lineage: Eukaryota > Metazoa > Annelida > Polychaeta > Phyllodocida > Polynoidae > Acholoe > Acholoe squamosa. Next base: position 3,886,659 of record OX439050.1, on the reverse strand, counting down.
CTGTATGTCTAGAGCCCATCTGGCCCATCTATGTGTGAGTCCTGTATTGGTTAATAGTGGGATTAGGGCTGCATGGTCTGTGTATAATTGGAAGTGTCTAGTCTCTAGATAGTGTCTGAAGTGTAATACTCCATACACTACTCCCAGTAGTTCTCTCTCTGTGGTATTGTAATTTCTCTCATGTTTGGAGAGGGTTCTACCTGCAAAGGCTACTGGTCTGAGCACTCCTTCATTATCTCTTTGTGAGAGTACAGCTCCTAAACTCACATTGGAAGCATCAGTTGCCAAACTGAACTCTTTCTCATAGTTTGGATATCTGAGAAGAGCATTGGTACAGAGGGCATGCTTTAATGTTTTGAAAGCATTATCTGCCTCTTCTGTCCAGACAATTGCTTTGAGATGTGTCTGTAGATCATATAATGGTCTAGCAATTTGGGCATAACCTTTGATAAACTTTTTGAAGTATTGGCATAGGCCTGTGAAGGATCTTACATTTTTGACTGATTTTGGTGTTGGGAAGGTTTTGATTGACTCCACCTTTGTGGGAGATGGTTGTAGTCCCATGGGTGTGACTCTCATTCCCAAGAAGTCTATTCTGTCTATGAAGTATTCACATTTTGATTTCTTCAGTTTGAGTTTGCCAACTCTTAGGCTGTTGAACACATCTTCCAGGTCATGGAAGTGTTGTTCGATTGATGGTGATAATACCAATATGTCATCTAGGTATGGTAGGGCACATTTGTATTTGAGTTTGTTCAGAATTAATGTGACTAGATGGCAGAATCCCGCAGGTGCGGTCGCTAAACCCATCGGCATCCTTTCGTAGACATATTTTTTGTCATTTGCTATGAATGCGGTTTTATGCTGGTCCTCCTGTCTTATAGGAATTTGAAAAAATCCCTGTTGGGCATCTAGCTTACTGAATACTCTTGGTCTGAGTGACCCTATCATGTCTAGAGTGTCATCGGCCCGGGGTGTAGATAAGGCTTGATTTATCGTGTTTTGGTTCAAATAACGAAAATCTGTGAGGAGCCTATGGCCTCCCGATGATTTTTGTACTAAAAAGGATCTGGAAGCCCAGGGGCCCTCAGCACATTCTCTCAGAATGCCCTGTTGTACTAGCCTTTCACACTCTTCCCCTATTGCGGCCTGTTTTTCTGGTGTTTGTCTATATGGTAGGAAATGACATGGTACTGCCTCAGGTTTCACATGTATTGAGTGCGTATACAGGTGTGTAGCACCAATGTCTCCATCTTTTCCTACAAATACATCATCATACTTGGTCAGCAGTGATTCTAATCTATCATGCTGATCTTTGGATGTGAGCACAGATTTTGGTGGAACATTCTCTTCCAATTCTGGCTCGAGGTCATGTGCCTCACTATGTATAGCAGCTATTTCAGAGAGTCTGATTGAGTTGGGTTCAGGGTCAGCATATGTGGACTCACAGTCTGAGTCTGTGTCACTGAATTGAGTTACATCCTCAGGCCGTATGGCTGAGATGGATTGATCAGTGTGTGGGGTAGTGTCTGACACCTGTTGAGGTTTTTCTAAATCAGATTCCTTGACTTCCTGAAATAGAGCTATGATGGCACCCTTTTTGATTTTATGTGGGCGCCTGCTGGTGTTGAGTAACACTAGGGGATGTTTGTTATTTTCCCTGGTGGTTACTGCTGCCCTTTGAACTAGATATGGGGCATTGTTATTTCTTTGGAGGTTATCTACTACTCCAGTTTTGCCTTGCAGTGATTGAGTAGATGTGACTTTACCCAATACTGCAAGTTCAGAGAATGGAGGGATGGTAAAATCCCTCACTGCCCTAATGGGTTTGAGAATTTGTTCAGGATCAACATTAAATTCAATTTGAGATTTTGTAGTGCTCAAGAAATCTGTGCCGAGTACAACGGGCTGTGTGAGGTTGGGTATTACAGCAAATTGGTATTGGAATCTGACATTTTGGATTCTAAAGTTCAGCATAGCTGAATGTCTAACATGACACACCGATCCATCTGCCAAATGGATGTTGATTTTAGATTTCCTCAGTTGGATATGGAATCTCTTTTGGAGATCCATGAGGAATGATTGTCTGACACAGGTGATAGTAGCACCTGTATCAACCAAACATTGTACATCTGAAACATCATATAGATTTGCATTGATACAGCCATTTTGAAGAAGTACAATAGAAAGCTTGGTACTCTCACCTGTATCCTTTGATGATGAATCTGGTGGGGTGATGTGTATCACTGATGGACGTCTCTGTCTGTTAGATGGTAGATTGGCACTAGCAATTGTCTCTGGTTGGATCTTTGTTAATCCTGATTGGTTGTTTGTATTTGGGGTGTCACAGCGCACTGGCCCATCGGCACTGTGACATCCTAGTTTTCCTGGTTCTGTGGGGTAGTTGAGATGCTTGCCACCAGGAGCTTGGAGATTTGATCCATTACATGAGGTGGTATTTGGGGGTTACTGTGTTGGTTCCCCTGATAACCTCTTGTGTCAGGTTTGTAATCCTCCTGATGTGAGTTGGAACCCTGGTTATGATGACCAGAGTTGCTGTATTGCCCAGAGTTATTAGAACCCTGGTTGCTGTAGGATCCGGAGTTGTTGGATCCCTGATTGTTGTAGGCACCGTTGTTGTTGTAGGATCCACTGTTGTAGTTCCTATGTGGACTATGGCTTCTACCGTTGGATCCTTGACTATAGGATCCAGAGTTGTTGTAACCCTGGTTGTTGTAGGATCCGTTGTTGTAGTTCCTATGCGGACTATGGCTCCTACTGTTGGATCCTTGATTATTATAGGATCTGCCATTACTTGGGGTTCTGTCTCTCCTATCACTGTATGAAGAGTTACCATTGTTGGAGTTGGAAGAGCTGTTGTCTTTCCTACTGTTGTGACCTCCCCGGTTGTTGTTGTTGCCCCCTCTACCTCTACCTCTACTAGAGCGGTAGTTGGGGTCATAGTTATTTCCTCTATATCTACCGGTAGGGTCTTTGGATGTAGCCTTAGCTTCCTGTTGCCTTACATGGGCACTAGACATTAGGTTAACATCTTCATCTGGACTAGTGGTGATTTCCTGGACCTTTTTCTTAGTAGGCTGTGGGTTAGACTCTGCATCCCTTGTTTTCCTAGATCTTTCTTGGGTCTCAACCTCTAAGGCTAGGTCTAGGGCTTGGTTAAAAGAGTCTATTTTCTTGTTCTCAAGAGCTACAGAGATCCAGGGCCTCATGCCTTTGGTGAATGTTTTAAATAAGGTGTCGTCCTTTAGGCATTGGGCATTACACGCTTTTCTGAGATACATTGCATAATCAGATACAGGTTCATCTATCTCTTGTGCACGGAGTGCAGTTCTGGAGATAATATTGTCTTGAGTAGCAAAATACTCTTTTAGTTCATGTACTACATTGGACCATGTCAACTTATCAGGTGTGGCACTTTCCTTGAAGGTTTCAAACCAAGCCAATGCTTGTCCTTCAAGGTACTTGGGTAAATATGTTACCATGGTGTCACTGTCTGTTAATTTGTACCTGTCCTTCAGATACTCTGGGAATTTGTGATCAATAAATAGTGCTGTTGACATGAGTGGTGATGGGTGAGAAAAAGTTTTGGGTTTGGTTACCTCGTGTTGCCTGATCTTCCTGTCGTCGTGTTGTTGTCTGTCTAGGATCCTGGTCATGTTGGACATCATGGAGATCATGACATCCTCCTTGGATCCAGAGGCAGATGGTGTGACGACAGGTGTGGTTGTGGGTGTGGGAGGCTGTGAGGTCTGGGATGATACCATCCTCATGAGATCTGATATCTGTTGTTATGCCTGTTCTAGGGCCTTCCGATGGTCATCTAATTGTTGACTGAGGATCCTCTCCCTTTCCTTTGAGGCAAGGGCATGAGCATCATGTTGGGCTCTGTTTGCTTCTAGGGCAGTAACTGCATCTTGGATGGTCTTCTCATAGGCCCTTATCTTCTCAGCTGCCTGATTGGGTTGAGGACCTTCATCGGCATCGGCCATGGTGGAAGGTGTGGGATCACTGGTGTGTTGTAGGTATCACTGACATGTTGGAGATCACACTGGTATGTGGGAGATCTCGCTGGTATGTGGGAGATCTCACTGATATGTGGGAGATCTCACTGTCGTGTGGGAGATCTCATTGATGTGTGGGGGATCTCATTGATATGTGGGAGATCTTCACTGATATGTGGGGGGATCTCACTGTCGTGTGGGAGATCTCGTTGATATGTGGGAGATCTCGTTGATATGTGGGAGATCTCACTGGTATGTGGGAGATCTCACTGGTATGTGGGAGATCTCACTGATATGTGGGAGATCTCACTGTCGTGTGGGAGATCTCGTTGATGTGTGGGGGATCTCATTGATATGTGGGAGATCTCACTGATATGTGGGGAGATCTCACTGTCGTGTGGGAGATCTCATTGATATGTGGGAGATCTCGTTGATATGTGGGAGATCTCACTGGTATGTGGGAGATCTCACTGGTATGTGGGAGATCTCACTGATATGTGGGAGATCTCACTGTCGTGTGGGAGATCTCGTTGATGTGTGGGGGATCTCATTGATATGTGGGAGATCTCACTGGTATGTGGGAGATCTCACTGGTATGTGGGAGATCTCACTGATATGTGGGAGATCTCACTGTCGTGTGGGAGACCTCACTGACGTGTGGGAGACCTCACTGATGTGTGGGAGACCTCACTGATGTGTGGGAGACCTCACTGACGTTTGGGAGACCTCACTGACGTGTGGGAGACCTCACTGCCGTGTGGGAGACCTCACTGCCATGTGGGAGACCTCACTGACGTGTGGGAGATCTCACTGGTGACCTTTTTGAACATGGTGTCAAGGTCACTGGGTGGGTGGAGTGGGGTTTACTGTGTGTATGATTGTTTTTAGTAATGTTGCCAGCTTAATTTTTATGAGAGCTTTGGGTAATTTTGGGATCTTAGTAGGATGTTCTCCACCACTTTGTCATACTAGTGATTGTGCATGATCAAGTTGTCATATGAGAAATATCATAAGACTAGTGGTATATAGTGTAAATACATTAAGCTCTCATAAAATAGTGTTATTTCCAGTTGTCACTGGTTTATTCAGTTTTAGGCAACATGTAAGAAATATCAATCATACAGTAGTTAGTATGTAGGTAATTTGTACATACAGTAAAAATACAGTAAGTTATAAAGTATAATGTTCTGTTCCACTCCACCTGTGAGGTAATAATAATACAATGTCCAGCATAGTTCTAGGTGGGTTCCCACACCTAGCTCCTGACCTGCTGCTTAGAGGAATAATGTAATAATGAATAACTTTACCCTCTGGTGGAAGTCTTGAGGAAGATACCCCCTGGCCACTAATGATAGAAACCAATGCCTGTCTAGCATAGTTTCACCATAGTGCAGTGGTATAGCAGGTAGCAGGAGATGACTGGAGATGTTACCTCCAGAGCGGTTCTTGGTGTTCTGTCCTCCTGGAGGTGCAGACAGGCTATTTGTAGCAAATCTTGGAAAAGCACCTCCAGACTGACTGGGGCCAGTAGCATCTGCCTAACTCTACAATTGTTAGAGGGGAGCCTTTCATGTGTCACTGAGTGCACAAAGGACCCCCATGGGCGCCGCTGTGTCCCCCATTGTCTTGGTCGGTTCTGTAACTTCAGACCCTCATATCTCGGTCGTTTACGCAGCTACAACCGCCATTTTGCGCATGCGCGGAGTTGAATATGCCAAGTTTATAATGCCCGCTGGATAGGCGCGTAACTCGCGCCGGTTCGTCTGTAGTGCACTCGGAGGTCGATTCAGTCTCTATGGCGTAACTTCCTTAATAATGGGCTTTCCATAAATGCTTTGATATTTGACCTAGCTCGCTCAGGAGCGACGCTAGAGCGATCGGACGGTTATGGCGTCGTGCTTATGTAACCCATTGTTCAGTTATTGGAGTGCTCAGACACTCATGACGGCGTCAGCGGTGCTCAGGCACCCGTGACGGCCGGTTGCATTCACTTACAACTTATTAGTTTGTGCGCTGAACCATGAGGTCGCACACTGAGACCCTCATTTTTATTATATTGTGCAGTGAACCATTAGGTCGGACCCTTTGATGTCACAAACTCTGTCTAACTGACTCTGGCTGGTGTGCAGTGGGACATGAACGCTCTTATACAAAGTTTGAGCGCTCTTATAGCTCTTAGAACCAACCTATGTATTAATTTCTTAGATATTCTTTGATTAATACAATAATATGTTAGAATTTATAGAATAATAAAATGGTATATCATACATGCCACAGGAACTGGTATTATAATTATAGATGTTCATATTCTCATTTCAGCAATTTCATACAGTTGGTAACAAGTCTTTATATTCCTCTCATGTAATGCCACATATGCTTGCAATGGCATTTGGGCCTCGTAAATTCCTCTTTTGAACAGAATACACATAGTTTATTGCTACCTCAGTTGGTAATGATACTACGCAACCTATATAGGCCCTCTGCAGATAATGCATAGCTAGGGAGGGATGAAATATTATAGGTCCTTTGATTTATGTAGATGGATAAAAGAAATGTGAATTGTGTGGTTGGAAGATTATTCTTGATATATCATGATTAGAACATTTATATATTTTCCCAAAGCCTTCATATATTCACTAGCTATATTGATTACACAATCATTGATCATTGAACAGCTAGAGCTGATCATAGCAACAGTTGATTACCAATACAGGTTCACACACTGCATATGACCACTACTTAGGCCATATCACTAAATAAATTGTATTACAGATTCCTTGAGTAAATATTTTGGGCAGCCAGAGGCAAAACAAAAATTGCCAAAATTGACCCTTAATTACCCAGCAGCCAGAGGCAAAAAAAAAAAAAAACAGCATGGAAAGTTATTGTCAATAGACTATTCTAGGTGTTATAATTATCAATGACATATTTTCCCCAAGCTCACCAAACTCTCCCTATAGACCAACTTAACCCTCACTTTAGGCCAGGCAAGCAGAGTGCACTCACTGACCCTGCCTCTGCCAGCAGTGACCTCGGTTTACCCCTTGGATCCCTGCTAAAGTTACTGACCACTCAAATACTCAAATACAGATTTACAGACTGATGTCGCAATGCCACGAGCTGCTCCTATATAAGCCTGCAATAAAACTCGATTGTTAACTGAACTCTCTGAAATCCTTGTTACTTCACTTTATGACATGTAACGGTCTGTTGCCAAGGGGGCATCATCCACTAATTATGCATGCACATTTTCTCCGACCATAGACCCCTGCAACCTCCTTGTTGCACTCTGTACGCATTTGGAGCCCCCCCCCTCTCCCCTCTTATCTTGTGTACAACTCTGGTGTCTGACCCCCTCCCAAACACACACACATACCAAAGTGCCAGAGAGGGTGACAAGCCCAAGCCATTCCCTACATACAGTACAGCAGAATGAAGCAACTAAATATTTCATGTATGGAGACTAATAGGACAAAGGAAATAGTATGCCACAATACTTTTGATTGTGATTTCAAATCAACAGTCTAATTCACCATGCAGGACATTTGGTCCTGGAGATTTTCGTCTCATGTACACCAGCTGTCTTTTCTCAGGACAAGATACATATTACCGTAATCTCTCGCGCATGAGGCACACCCTGTACATAAGACGCATCTATAGTATTTCAGATGATGTCAAAAGAAATTTTGTTCTACTTTTGTTCTACTAAATTGATTTTCATAATTCAAAATGTTATCTGTAGCTAGGGCCTACTAGACCCCCCATCATGATTTAGGGAGAGTGTAACATATCAAAAAAGAAAAGTCTTGGTGTCCCCCTTGTGGATCCAAATAGAACTAGAACCCAGCATATAAGATGTGCCTTATATGCGGGAGATTACAGATCAATAAACACCAAAAAGACCCGAGTAGTCTGGTTTGGTAGTAAAACCAAGGTCACGATTGGAAAAGCTTTCCCATAAAAATGGGTAACACCACCCTAGATACCCCTGCCCATTACAAGTATCTAGGTGTATGGGTGACAGTGGCCTTACCCTCAACAAACACTTAAAAGTCACTAGAAGGAAAATAGCCAATAAACTCTTTAAATTTGCTAAACTTTGGCACCTTATATCCCAACAAGTTGCCATTGCTGTTTACAAGCAGACTACATAATTACCCTTTTTTATTATTGCAGTTTCATACTAGAGGGTGCCACCCAACAGCATATTCTAAAGCTGCAAAGACTGCAGAATAGAGGCCTTGTAGTCTGCCTAAAAGTTTATGATAAAATAACCCCTACCCAACAAATCCATGATGAGACTAACACTGAGCTCCTCATGGATTGCAGGCAGCTACAGCTGGCCATTCAAAAGTACAAATTAGCCCAAAAGTTAGATTTTAGACTGGCAGGGCATTTCAAAACCATAGCTATGGTGTTGAAATGCCCTCCTGACATCAACCCCAGAACCAGAGGCAACCTTAAGGTCAGATTTAAGGAACATAGACCTAGACTCGAAAAATACAAAAAAAAAAGTCCCTTATATAGAGGAATATCCCTTTGGAACCTCCTCAAACCCACAGTACAAAAAGCAGAAAACATCCAGCAATTCAAAACCCTTTATGCCAAGAAACCACTTCACCAACCCATCATTACCTAAGTCTCCACATATGCAGACATCACCTCTTTCTACCCATCCTCAAAATTATTTTCAAGTTTATTATAATTTTTTCTCTTGGCAAAACCAACCAGTAGCTTACCATGGACACTATTTACAGAGTCTAAGGGTATCCATTTTTCCAATGCTGAGGACCCCAGAATAACCCAATCAAGTTTCAACACGTTTCTGCATCCTTCTAGATGGCCCGAAACACCCCTATATGACTCTCCCAAACCATAATCCCTATCTATTTGGGAATCAGTGTGCAGCTTATGCGTCCCTGCGCTCGCTTCCTAATATTGTTTCTTGTACATTAACTTATGTTTTCTAATTGGAATAAAACCTTTAGCTTTATTAATTGTAGCCTATGTTCTGGGCTCTAAAGAGCTTTTTTTTTAAATAGAGATGCATACACAATGAGTATGTTATGAGTATGTGACCCTAGACCCCCAACCCCCCTGTACGTATCTGTATTCATGAATATGTACATAATTATGGCTGTTGGTGGTTGAATGTTAGGTGGTTGGATTACAGGCGGTTGGATGTTAGGAGGTTGGATGTTAGGTGAGTGGATGATAGGTGAGTGGATGATAGGTGGTTGGATGTCAGTGGTTGGATGTTAGATGAGTCAATATTATGTGTTTGGATGTTAGGTGGTTGGATGTTAGAATGTTGGATGTTAGGTGATTGGGTGTTAGGTGTTTCAATGTTAGGTGTTTCAATGTTGGGTGAGTGGATGTTAGGTGAGTGGATGTTAGGTGTTTCAATGTTGGGTTAGTGGATGTTAGGTGAGTGGGTGTTAGGTGGGTGGATGTTAGGTGATCGGATGTTTGGCGAGTGGATGTCATGTGAGTGGATGTTAGGTGATCGGATGTTTGGCGAGTGGATGTCAGGTGAGTGGATGTTAGGTTGTTGGATGTTAGGTTGTTGGATGTTAGGTGGTTGGAAGTTAGGTGGTGGATGTTAGGTGGTTGGATGTTAGGTGGTTTGATGTCAGTGGTTGGATGTTAGATAAGTCGATATTATGTGTTTGGATGTTAGGTGGTTGGATGTTAAAATGTTGGATGTTAGTTGATTGGGTGTTAGGTGTTGCAATGTTAGGTGTTTCAATGTTGGGTGAGTGGATGTTAGGTGGTTGGATGTTAGGTGGTTGGATGTTAGGTGGTTGGATGTTAGGTGAGTCAATATTATGTGTGTGGATGTTTGGTGGTTGGATGTTAGGGGTTGGATGTTAGGTGAGTCAATATTATGTGTGTGGATGTTAGGGGTTGGATGTTAGGTGGTTGGATGTTAGGTTGTGTGATGTTAGGGGTTGGATGTTAGGTGGTTGTATGTTAGGTGGTTGGATGTTAGGTGGTTGGATGTTAGGTGAGTCAATATTATGTGTGTGGATGTTAGGTGAGTGGATGTTAGGTGGTTGGGTATTAGGTGGTTGGATGTTAGGGGTTGGATGTTAGGTGGTTGGATGTTAGGTGGTTGGATGTTAGGTGGTTGGATGTTAGGTGAGTCAATATTATGTGTGTGGATGTTAGGTGGTTGGATGTTAGGTGGTGGATGTTAGGTGGTTGGATGTTAGGTGAGTGGATGATAGGTCGTTGGATCCTAGGTGGTTTGATGTCAGTGGTTGGATGTTAGATAAGTCGATATTATGTGTTTGGATGTTAGATGGTAGGATGTTAGAATGTTGGATGTTAGGTGATTGGGTGTTAGGTGTTGCAATGTTAGGTGTTTCAATGTTGGGTGAGTGGATGTTAGGTGGTTGGATGTTAGGTGGTTGGATGTTAGGTGGTTGGATGTTAGGTGGTTGGATGTTAGGTGGTTGGATGTTAGGTGAGTCAATATTATGTGTGTGGATGTTAGGGGTTGGATGTTAGGTGGTTGGATGTTAGGTGGTTGGATGTTAGGTGGTTGGATGTTAGGTGAGTCAATATTATGTGTGTGGATGTTAGGGGTTGGATGTTAGGGGTTGGATGTTAGGTGGTTGGATGTTAGGTGGTTGGGCATTAGATCCTTTAGAGATAGTAAGTGGGATGTTTGAAATTAGAAAGAGACAGCAAGAGTGGATGTTAGAGAAATGGCCTCTAATCCTTGGGGCCTAATCATAGGGGGGCTTCTTATCTGGGGGCTGGAATTCTGAAGGGCTACTTCTCTGTTGCCCGGACACCCAAGGGGTTATCTTCTGAGGGCCTATTTTCCAGAGGGCTCCAGTTCAGGTTACCGTTTTTGTTTTTAGCTTAGCTGTATTCACTTTTCTTTTATGTTTTCATAGTCTTAACATAAAATGGAGGAATATAACATATCTACCCATACATTTCTACAGAAATTTGGAAAAAAAAATTTTAATAATGAAATCCGACTTACAGACCCTTGATATTTGACCCACGTAACTGTATTCATGATGCTCCAATGATGCATCATGACGACCAATAGGCATGATGCACTCCTGGCCCTTAAAGGGTTAATTTGTTTTTTCCCCTAGAATAAAGCTCACATAGTCATTATCAGCTGGGGGCCGCCATTAGACCCCGACTCCACTATGACTAACACCTTCAGCCCCCGACTCCGCAGCTTATGCCAGGGATGCCTCCCATTGGTCAATAATACAATAGCCATGTGCCGTATATATTATGTAATATACATGAGGATTCTCTGAGGTTTGGTAGAAAAATATATTCAGCTTTATCTGAAGAGTCTCCACCACAGTCAATGAACTATGAAAGGTTCTGTGGACTTCCACAAGGTTGCTCCCCTCTGGGAGTGTATCAAACTCATAGGGTCAGCATGATGCACAGGGGTGGATTATGGTGATTTCAGGTATGAACCACAAGTATTACTCTATTGACCTACAAAGGATAATACTTAATATTTTTTTCTCCCGTTTCCAGGCATCCATCTATAGTCACATACATCACCATGTGTGCGCTGCCATGTCTAGGGGTTATATTGAACAAGTTATAATGGATAATTCATCATGAGTGTGTGATACCATAGGATATCAAATGAGGGCGCAGTCTGAGTTTAATTTCTTTTATATCTACTTACTACTTACACACATTTGCTACTTTCCATATACTACTAACACACATTTGCTACTTTCCATATACTACTTACACACATTTGCTACTTTCCATATACTACTAACACACATTTGCTACTTTCCATATACTACTAACACACATTTGCTACTTTCCATATACTACTAACACACATTTGCTACTTTCCATATACTACTAACACACATTTGCTACTTTCCATATACTACTAACACACATTTGCTACTTTCTATATACTACTTACACACATTTGCTACTTTCCCTATACTACTTACAAACATTTGCTACTTTCCATATACTACTTACACACATTTGCTACTTTCCATATACTACTAACACACATTTGCTACTTTCCATATACTACTTACACACATTTGCTACTTTCCATATACTACTTACACACATTTGCTACTTTCCATATACTACTTACACACATTTGCTACTTTCTATATACTACTAACACACATTTGCTACTTTCCATATACTACTAACACACATTTGCTACTTTCTATATACTACTTACACACATTTGCTACTTTCCCTATACTACTTACACACATTTGCTACTTTCCATATACTACTAACACACATTTGCTACTTTCCATATACTACTTACACACATTTGCTACTTTCCATATACTACTAACACACATTTGCTACTTTCCATATACTACTTACACACATTTGCTACTTTCCATATACTACTTACACACATTTGCTACTTTCCATATACTACTTACACACATTTGCTACTTTCTATATACTACTTACACACATTTACTACTTTCCCTATACTACTTACACACATTTACTACTCTCCCTATACTACTTACACACATTTGCTACTTTCCATATACTACTTACAAACATTTGCTACTTTCCATATACTACTTACACACATTTGCTACTTTCCATATACTACTTACAAACATTTGCTACTTTCCATATACTACTTACACACATTTGCTTCTTTCCATGTACTACTAAAACACATTTGCTACTTTCCATATACTACTAACACACATTTGCTACTTTCCATGTACTACTAAAACACATTTGCTACTTTCCATATACTACTAACACACATTTGCTACTTTCCATATACTACTAACACACATTTGCTACTTTCCATATACTACTAACACACATTTGCTACTTTCCATATACTACTAACACACATTTGCTACTTTCCATATACTACTTACACACATTTGCTACTTTCCATATACTACTTACACACATTTGCTACTTTCCATATACTACTTACACACATTTGCTACTTTCCATATACTACTAACACACATTTGCTACTTTCCATATACTACTTACACACATTTGCTACCTTCCATATACTACTTAATACTAACACACATTTGCTACTCGGGCTTCCCTAGCCCACTTCAAAGGGTCTATTTCTCCTCTTTCCTGTCCCTTTGGATGTGTTTGGTGCACATATGCACGGGCACTGACACATTCCTCAGTGAAATTGTGTAATGTTGTTCTCGCCATGATTATGACCTTAGCTGTCGAAATGGCGTTAAACATCTATTACTCACTCACTCACATTTGCTACTTTCCATATACTACTTACTCCTTCTGCGACCAAACTCAACCCCCCTCCCCAATTTAGGGACTCAGTAATGGTATGACCGCTAGTGTTGCGAGAAGCTCAGACATACCTTTAGGGAGTAGCTCATACAAAGACTCTAGCAGTGGCTTACATCCAGTGCTGCAGTCTCTGACCCTCTTCTGCCACCATCCTCAGCCTTGCCCAAGCTGGCCCCACCTTGTCCACTACCTCGAGTTGCTGGGTAAGCGTTGAACCCCTTCCTCAACCTATTGCCTATACTTCTACCCCACCTAGATTCCTATGCACAAGTGGTATGTCGAGGGGTGCGTCAGATGGACAGGTGGGCAGCAGGGAATACACCATCAGGCCATCAGTTTAACATGCGGTCCCTTTCCAACCTGTAGATAGGTGTTGTCAGATGGACAAGTAGGGAGTTATTCACATGCATATCAGCATGCTATCCCGTTATAGCCTGTGGATGGGTCTGTAGGTGTCATGAGCCCCTCCCCAAACCCCCTCCCCCTCTATGCCCACATGAAGTAGTGGTGAGAGCAGCTCAGTATGAGAGGTGTGGGGAGTAGCTCATACACTCATCTGTTTAGCATGTTACCCTGTTACAGCCTGTGGATAGGTGACATATACCCCTCACACCTCCCCTATTCTCAAACTCTATGCACACACTGGTGGTACATCCATGTGAGGTAGTGGTGAGAGCAGCGCAGTGTGAGGGGTGAGTCAGATTGACAAATAGGGAGTTATGCACATACATATCAGCATGCTGTCCTGTTATATATAAGTAGATCTCCTTGCCCATCTTATTTATAATACAGGCAGCCATTTTGTCCCAAATTTACTGTAGCGGCAGAGCTAAAGGCCTAAGTCCATGGCGATAAAACAAAGGCATTTTTTGCATTTAGAGTGTAACGCAGCCCTAACATGCCCCTTTTGCACCCGTTTCACCATGAGGGGCGCAAAGTCAGCGGCGTATAATTATATATTGCACTGACGGGCTCGCCTCCTTTCTGCAGTTCCCTACTATATACATCATAGTACCCCACATATAAGGTGCACCTTATACGCAAGGATAAGACCCATTCAAGTGTGCCTTATATGATGAGGAAAGTTTAAGACCAAATCTTATCAATGTCTTCCATGAATTTCAAATTGCTTGTAGATCCACAAGTCTGGGTGCGTCTTAAATGTGTGGTGCACCTTATATGCGAGGCATTATGGTAACAACAGGTACACATTTTACATTTGTTGCATTGCTATGTATAACATTACCTTATGTTGATATTAATACCTAAAGGAGACAGTGCAGTTGAATCAATACTTGGTATTCTTAATTGTTTTAATCTTTTCCTTAAGATACATAAGCAAATGTCAATGACCATGGAACATTTGTTGCATTGTAATCCCTAAAGTGTGGCTGGCCTATTCCATGAAGCCATTATATGGGGGGAATACGATGCAAAATATGTAATGGGAATTTACATTTACGTCATGGCTCACAGGATAATTTGCTTCTGAATGAAAAAAAAACTCTCTTTGTTGCAACAGGTCACATGATCACTTGCCATTGAATACGAACACATCGTATTCAACCCCCCATTAAATTTGGTGGTTCTAGTACTAATGTATAGTCACATTCATATCAGCCATGACATAAAGTACAAAGACTTGGTAGCTATTTACCGTATCGTATCAGGGTCTCAACTCAAATACGCACAGGTCTGGAATAAGCACCAGGAATAGGAAGGTGTTGAAATGAATTTTATGCACAACGAGCTCTATCTCTAATAAATGCCAGCACGTCTCATGTTAGGCTCTGCACTGTCCGCCCACCACTTGTCTATACAGTACAGTCCTGATGATTGTGAAATACAGTTGTACCTACTGTAGGTATGAACCTTTCAACCATGGTCACACCTTAGAACAAAAAAATCTCACCCTAAATATATCATGTGACCTGGTGTATAGAAATCCTTCTCATATATACACTAGGTGTGAAAGACTTAGACTATAGTTTAAGTTAGATAGACAATGGGTTTATAGCAGGTTACGTAAGATATACCAAGTGTATAACGCCAGGTATATCTTCATTTATACCATGATTTCTGGGTTTCTCAGTGCTTTTTGCTGGATATTCCCATGCACATACCTGTTGATATTGCACAGCATGAATGCTGTAGCATGAATTTTGGAAGGCTTGCGGTTATCCATGGATAACCCGCATGCCGTGTGGTTTTCCATGGATAACCTGCACGCCTCTCATGTCCTTCCATGTCATATGTTACATGTTAAAACCTACGGAATTTTTCATTGCCATGGTAGGGGCACAGGGACTGACGAGAGAAGCTTGGTTAGAACCACGTCTTGCTATGATACAAAGCCCGGGAAGGCGACGACTGCGGGCTGTCCGCTACCATAACCACGGGACACATTCAAAGATAGCAAAGCTAAGATGGCCGCTGTGGTGTGAGATGCCGTGGTCTAGTGGTTAGCACATTGTGCTCAGCCGTCAAAGGTAGGCGGGTCGAATGCCGGCCCGGACGCGTCTTTTTTTGCCGTGTGCGCTGTATCTCTTCGCTGCCAGGCGACGAGGTGTATTATACACAAACATAACTGCGAGACGCATTCAAACAAAGCCAAGCCAAGACAGGCGCTGTCGCTGTCCGCTGCCGGGCACCGAGGTGTATTATACACAAACATAGCCGCGAGAAGCATCTTTTTTTCGCCGTGTGCGCTGTTGCTGTCTGCTGCCGGGCGACGAGGTGTATTATACACAAACATAAACGCAAGACGCATTCAAACAAAGCCAAGCCGAGACGGGCGCTGTCGCTGTCCGCTGCCGGGCACCGAGGTGTATGTACCTGTACACACAATATGGCTGGCTTCAAATCCCGGTATTTATTGGTATTCTATTGATTATTTATTGGTTTCGTGGTATAAAACAAGTAGTCAATGAATAATTCATGACTTGTGTGTGTTAGCAAAGGCTATTTACACTCAGCCTACGGCCTCGTATAATTATCCTTCACTAACACACACTCGTCATGAATTATCCATTGAGTACTTGTTCAGTAACCTGCAAAACCAATTGTCTATCTACTACTTATACTAGATGTGCTTTCTGCTGTAAGTAGAGGCCAGGTGGTTCTGCTGCCTACTTATAGGGGTATTTATAGCCCATATACAATTGCGGCTGAGGGTGTGGCCTAACGGGGTATAGAGAGTAAAAAATAAAATCTAACGCAAAAAGCCCACTATATATTGTGGGGTACAAATATGGGACAATTTCACCAATAATGAACTTAGGGTATAGAGTTCATGAGGTTTACCTGAGTCTATATTCTTACTTATCTGGATCTAGGGATTTTTGTGTTTCTGTGTTTGGTGTCAATTGTGATTTAGTAATACATGTTGTCTCTTGCATATTGTATTGTGTACATAATATATGAAGTTTGGTTTAAGTTGGAGGAGATCTATTTATGTATCTAGATATAGTAAGCCAATAAAAATCTTTTTTTCGAAAACTAGAAAAAATTCAAATACAGGGGCACTTAAATTGGCCATAACAGCATAACATAATTAAGCATTAACAGTTTCATTTCTTCTCCATTGAATAGACTGAATGTGAAAAGACGAGACTGCATCTGCCCGTCTGACCCACCAATAATGATGTGTCGACCGATCCTGGAAATTAGAAAAACAAGATGAATCAGTTATAATTCTTTGCAATAGAATATAGAGAAGGACATGCACTCTCATCTGCTGGATACTGTAAACCTTACCAACATGGCAAAAAACGTTTTGACTCATCCAAGCTCTGGGAAGGACAATTAAAGTCACTGACTGCCGTTTAGCCAACCGTCACAGAGTGACCCAGCACTTTATTAAAGCAAGGAACAAAAAAAAAAGAAATAAAGTTCTTGTCTTGCACTGTCTGTCTGCCATGCGTGGCTGCTGCTTGCTGAATGCTGCTAACCCCACTGCGGGGGGAGAGTGTATAGGGGAACTGTTCCACACCAGGTGGTGGTAGTGTAGCGCCTAGTTTATTAGATGAACCTATCAAACCAGACTATAATCTAGCAGTACTGGTTATAATACACAACATCTAAGTAGGTCACCAAGTTTCTTATCAGCCTCACACTTCAAACTGATCATATCAAGTCCCATAAGTGTCATGACTTTGTTCGAAGTGAATAACCATATTTGCTCGATAACATTTCAATAATTTCAGGACCTTTAGAGTCTGATTTATACTGGTTACTTTGGAGCCATCAGAACAATATTTCCAAAATGATTAATCGATCCATCAGGAAATAATTGCGCAATATCTTTCTAATAAATCGGATGATTTCCTTTAAACCAATAATCAAATATAAATCTGACGTTTTGCTCAATGTTTGTTGATCTAATCTGATGAAATCTTTTTATTTATTTTAATGTATAATAAATTATGGCAAATAAGTTTTTTTTAACACCAGTAGGTGGGATCAGTTGGTTCTTGTTTGTTTTGCTTTCTTGGAGTGGCCTTAACACCAGTTTTTCAAAGTGTTTTATTAGGCTATAAAAGGTATGCTTGTTTGAGACACTGGGACAAGTCCTCATCAATATGGTACCTGTACCTGTTCATGGCTCTAGGGGCAATGTCCCACATACTATACAGACAACAGTCCAAGCTAGCCCCACCTCGTCCACTACTGTGAGTTGTCACTGGCTTACAGCGATTCGGGGATAAGGTAGTTCTTCCTTCTAGTTTCTGTTGTAATAACATGTAGGCAGGCACCGTGCGTAGTAATATTCCCCACCGAATGGGGACCCTTAATGCCTAAACACAAGAGAGGTATGCCCTAGAATGCGTCTTGTGGTGAGATTGATCTCAGCCCTTTCTCACCTCACATTGTCTCCTCCACACATCTCACCCCTGGACCATTTATGACCATGGGACTTATATTAACTTATATGGTATTTAATGTTAGGGAGTGGTCATTTTTTAATAACGGGGGGGTGGGGTGGGTTTGGGGAGGACAAAAACTTAGGGGAGGGGGAAAGATTTTTGCCCCTTTTGAGTGAAAAAAGCCCATACGCCACTAACAAATAAAAGGGGATGGAAAAATTTCAGAACCCTCCGAGGGGGGAAGGAAAGATTTTTGCCTCGCATGTAAGAAATTTCACCATCCCCCCTGTTGTTAATAAATAACCACCCCCTTAACTCCTGCCTATATGTGGTAGCTGATATAGGAGGCTTATAGGAGCCTCTTAAACTCAGGGTGTGGCTTATACAAGGGTATCTGTGACTATAATATACTAACATTTTCCAAGCTCCAAGCTCTGGTGAATTCTCTCAAGTCAGGGTACAGCTTTTACTTTGAGAGAACCAAAGTTGCAGGTACAGTTGCATTGCGTTTATGGCATTATTATCTGTCCATATTTATAGGGACAGTGTTCGATATAATACATAGACTACAGTCCTCTGTCACCTGACACTGTCTCCTGCATAGATACCAGTAGGGGGCTTGTTGTTGGCGGCGGCTTTCTCTCTCTGCTCCCGGTAAGCCTCGGTTGCTGTAAATCTGTATTTCGACATGGAAACCTCTCCATCTCCATTGGAGAAAGCCTGCCAGCCCTTAGATAAGCATTTTTCCTTACACCAGCATCATAATCTACATGAGAGGTATCCACATAAGCATCCTTCTTGGCTGCCTTCTCGACGATGTAGGCCAAGTGGGACAAATATCCCCGCAGCTCGTCAGACAATGACTCCTCGGCTTCAGCGCCCCAGGACAGGGCAGCTTCCATGAACTCCTGGTAAGTAGGCTCTTTTTTTACAATTGGGTGGAAGTGATCATTATAACTCCACTTACTTGCACGACTTGTTTAGAAAAGAGGGCACACACTCACAGCTCTTTTTACAATAGGAGCAACACCCTCCCGGTGTAAATCTCCCACAATATGACCTATGCAGCTTTTCCCCACTGGGCCTAGGTGATGCTTACCACATTTAAAGGAAAACCTTTTACCTAGCATAACCGATCCTGTAGGGTAGGTCTAAGCATTTAGACAAATTCTGACACCAATACACCAGTATATACTGAGTGGGTGAGGTGGAGGAGGAACTGTGGTTGCTACAACAGTGTAACTAACTAGAGGTAGGAGTAGTTAGACAAGTTCACTACAGGGGGCAGCAGCATATAGGCTACAGGAGGGATCCATAATACCAGTTAAGATCAAGTACTTCATTATCTATCCAATCCCTTCTGGTATTCTTTATTTTTCTTTCTATAAAAGGATGATATTTATCCAGACATATTAATGGGGAGTATAAATAATTCCCAGAGGACATTCACATCCTCAGATGACCTTTGAAATAATTCCCAGTCACATGAGTTCAAATAATCCCTAAAATGCATATTGAGTTCAATATCTCCAAGCATCCAGGTCTCATGCCTACTTTGATTGTCATCATACTCATAAGCAGCTATACTTTTCATGAAATTGATAACGTTATTTACATTTTTATTTGGTATTCTATAGATGGATACTATGAGCACATCCCTTTCACCAGGAAGTCATAGGAAACCAGCAATAATTCATAATCTACAGTTGTTACAGTGAACCTATCAATAATGCTGAAATATTTAGCCACTACACAAGCTGATGCCTACCCACCTGCATTGTTTCCCTCCCTATCATTTCTAAGTAAGACCCTGTCTGGATGATCAACCATTCCAGTCAATAATCCTGGTTTCAACCAAGTCTCACACAAGCAAATAATATCACTAGTACCTAATATTCTATATATCTGAAATTGCTTATCCTCAAAGCGACGACAATTAATATTAGCCAACACCAGTCCCTTGTCAGTCTTTAGCTCCTTCAGGCTAACCACCATGTGCAATCATGATCATATCCAGCAATAACATATCATATCATCAGTTGTCGTTGTCGTCATGATCATCATCATCTGTATGGACTAGTGTAGGGCTTCTCATCAACTGACCTCACATGACCTCTTTGTAGGCAAGTTGATGTTTGTCTTTACCATTCAATCCTTTCTCTAAAACTGATTTTCTAGGTGCAGGGGCTGGTTTGTCACCACCTTCTTACTGGGAGGGGGTTGTGAGGATCCACCTGCAGACTTACTGCCATCCTGACTCAACTACCCTAGCATTAAGGTCCTTTTTCTTGCTGCAATTTGTAGCATTCTTTTCATTTCTCACTGTCTCCGTCTCATCATGACTTATTCAAATCTGTCGGTCATTAGTAGGTGATTTCAAGGTGATCTTTTCGTTTGTGAATGAGACTTTAATGGGTGAATGCCAGCCACTATTGGTTCTTCTGATGAATATTACATCATCCCATCTATTGTAGGATATCATCATAAATAAGGCTGTCAGCCAGCTCAAGACATGACTGAGGTCCTCTCCCTATTCATATGGTATACCCTTTATGATTATATTCCTATTAATATCAGGTGTAACATGCTTGACTATACTCAGTTCTTGGACAATGTCAGTGTAACAGTCAGCATTGGAAAAGTCTAATCCCAACCGGGACTCGAACCAGGGTCCTTCGGGTACCAAGCGAATGCTCTGACCGCTGAGCTATTGGGACGGTGCTTCATCCAAGGTGAGGTATACATGTGGATCATGGCAGGGTAGGAGAGAGTCAGAGTACAGTGGTTCCATCTGTTTTACCAGATGAACCTACCCTGCTACACTCCTCCCTACCAGCTTCAACCATACTTCCCAGTACTGAGTCACATCCAGGACTATTGGGGTCCTGTTCCTAGGACCTCCTGGAGGTGCCCCCTGTTTCCAAGGCCCCCAGCACCAGGTTTGAAGCGTTTCCAAACTGATCCACACACTTTAACCGGGTTCCTACAGTAGCGCGCGGTTGGGATTCCAGTGTAACCGTCACCTTTGAAAAAGTCCAATCCCAACCGGGACTCGAACCCGGGTCCTTTGGGTACCAAGCGAATGCTCTGACCGCTGAGCTATTGGGACGGTGCTTCATCCAAGGTGAGGTATACGTGTGGATCATGGCAGGGTAGGAGAGAGTCAGGGTACAGTGGTTCCACCTGTTTTACCAGATGAACCTACCCTGCTACATCAGCACACATGCTCAGCACATTACGTGTATCAGCCTTGGTTGCTAGATGAGAGAGTGAGTTTGCATCCACTTTAGCAGTGTCATTACTCTGTAAGCCCTTGGCAACAAGTTCATCTATAATAATTCTGTTGGTCCCTCACTTGGCTAATCTCTCATTGATGTACCCCTCATCAAGTGGACGTACATCATTTAGCTTACTAGGCCTTTGTGTCAAGGTGAATATCGATGCCCCTTTGACAATGCACTAAACCCCCGTATTGCACCCTGCTGTGAAATAACCAGGGCCAAATCCGCACAATGACGTCATAGGTCCATTGCGCATGCACGACAACTTCAAAAACAAATAAGATGGCGGCACACAGCATTTTCGGGTAGACAACAGATGAATATCAGTTTAATTTCAATCTTATTGATGAAATATCGATTGATTTTCCACTCAAATACCTTGACATAAATGTAAAGATGAACTGTGATTAGTTTGAGCCTTCTGTTTCTCCACTCATGCTTCCTGCCCGCTTCCTGCCCGGGCAGGAAGCGTTCGTGAAGAAACGGTCGACTCAAACTAATCATCTTTCACCTTTACCATTATACTGACTGCTACCTAAACAGCACTGTCAATGTCAATATCTTGTAGTATCTTCTCCCTTATCACATTCTAATCTATACACTCTACTTTAGACTTCAACAAGTCTATGTCTCTCTTTAAAACAATGTCATTTGTCTGGTATTGTATTGATCCAATTCACCCTCTACGCGGATTACATATTCTTTAGTGCGTTTTGATTCCCCCTTGAGAGAACCCACTTCAGTTTGAATGCCCTTAATTAACTGTCTATTGGTATCAATATCCATGACGTCCTTATGTAGGGTAAGATTCCGGTTCAGTGTGTCAAACCTATCATTCCAATCCCCATTCATATTGGCAATCATGACTGCTAGATCTGTCATGTTTTTCCCACTTTCTACACTTCACACAAGGGTCTTCCTCTACACATTGGTCATGTAACCAAGTGTGCCCCATGTCATTGTTTGGCGTCTGACGACCTTTGCTATCCCCATATTCAGCCTCTGGCTCGCACTGGTGATGAAATCTGAACTTTAACACTATGGGAGATATCATCACTGTGTGAGCCAGAGGCAGGTGATTTCAGCAAACCTCATTTTCAGGTTCAACTAGGTCATGACGTCACATGCAGCTATGGCGGCCGGCTGGTGGCTGGGAGTCGGCCAACGGTGTGCAGTGATATTGTAATTTAAACAATTTGGGATTAATAGTGAACCAAATAATCATACTCCAAGCTCTAATAAAGCCAGAGAGGGCTAAGAACACTGTCCCTATGCCATCCGTCAGTGACTGACGGCCGTAAGTTGGCAGTGAATTGGTGGTTTTGTTATTGTTTTCATGACTGAAATCACCTGCCTCTGGCTCGGCGTCAAACCCTTGACTTTGCTAGCCAGAAGCAGGTGATTTGTGTTCTTGGGGACCCATATCAGTGTGTAGGAGGTGTAAGCTTCATCTCATGAACTCATGACCTAATTGGACAAGGTTAAAGCTGTTGTTAGCTGCCTGTACCTACTGTATATTGCACCAGATGCATTTCATTAACTGCCGTTACTTGAACAGCTTTGGTTGGGTGTATTGCTTTTCCTGATGATCATCATAGGTTCCATGATTCTCTATAGAAAGAGAGGAGAAGACACATATTCACAAATTGTACTGACGATGGTTAATTAAATGTTTGGCCATTCTATGATGATCGTCCATATATTTTGTGACACTAGTAGTACCAACAATAAGCTCACTCATCTTAAGCTGTCTGCTTGCCATTTACAAATTGGTGATGATCCGTAACCCTTTTCAACATATGACTCTTTCACGTCTGGTAGTCACTTAGATATTTTCAGCAAGGTGGACTTTAGGGGCATTATTCTGTGTCGTTAGCTCATACATCAGAAGAGGTTATGTAGAACTGACTGAAGACCATGATGTTCGTTTGATGCCCTCAGCATAAATTCTGCAACGTATAGTTTCTTTATGTTGGTAAGCATCACAATGTGAATAAACATTAGTATTGCTGTTTGTAATATCATTGGCTGTTGAGAGATTGTCAAATCAAAGTTGAAAAGTGGTCAGACAAAAGGCCTGAAGACCATGAGGAGGCCATTTTTACACACAATCCTTGCATCCACATTAACCTTGCTTCACTGAAAGAAATAATCTTCAAAACCTTACTCAGATGTTAGTAACAAGGATAACTTTCTAACAATAGTTAGTCAAAAGCACATGCCTATGTGTCTAAGTTTTTCTTAGTCAAACCCGTCTAACTGTTAATCAAAGTTCTCTTGGTTTGCCCCATTTTGACTGCTGGCTTATAGACCATATAAAAGGCATACTTCGACCTTTGTCCTAAACTTAGGATGAGGCTTACAGGCAGGGTATATCCAGAAGCATACCTCATACACTGGGTTTAATGGTAGGATTTGGTTTTGACCATGTCTGCTAATATTTTGACACACACATTTCTATATAGATCTGGCTAAAAATATTTGGAAGTTTTGAAATGGTCTGTGAACATTCTGGTAATTTCATCAGCATTTATCTCCTCCCTGTTCAAATTGAAATCATCTATCAATGGATTTTGATTGTAGTCCCTATAAATGCTGATGACTAAGAGGAAAGGGCAAAGCTCATTTAAAGCTCATGCAATATCAGAGGCAGACCCCCATATATTCAGCCTCTGGCTCACTCGGGTGATGAAATCTGAACCTTAACGCTATGGGAGATAACATCGAGGTGTGAGCCAGAGACAGGTGATTTCAATTAGGCTGCTGCTACAGGCAGGTGATTTCAGCAAACTTCATTTTCAGGTTCAACTAGTTGGTGGCTGGGAGTCGGCCGCCGGTGTGCAGTGATAATGTAATTTAAACAATTTGGGACTAATAGCGAACCAAATAATCATACTCCAAGCTCTAATAGAACTAGAAAGGCAGAGAGGGCTAAGTACACTGTCCCTATGCCATCCGTCAGTGACTGACGGCCGTCAGTTGGCAGTGAATTGGTGGTTTTGTTATTGTTTTCATGACTGAAATCACCTGCCTCTGGCTTGGTGTCAAGCCCTTGATTTTGCTAGCCAGATGCAGGTGATTTGTGTTCTTGGGGACCCATATCAGTGTGTAGGAGGTGTAAGCTTCATCTCATGAACTCATGACCTAATTGGACAAGGTTAAAACTGTTGTTAGCTGCCTGTACCCATGGCCATCACAGCTTGAAGCTCAAACAGTGACAAAAATACCATGTAACATGTAAATTATTCATCAGTCTCTTGTTATGCTACTTATGTATTCACACTAGTAAGGTAATAATACATGACAAAGGTAGCATGAGAGCTGTAACGATTTTGGGCATTGGAGAATTATTGGGCAATTTAGATTATACTATAAGCTGAGCTCCAGGGGGAGTCTGAGGCTGGGGATGTAAAATGGCCAATTCTATAAAGTCTACTTAATGGAAACAAGACAGACTCGTTCAACTATGATTAATACTTATGTTGTCCACAAACGGTACAAAGCCTCAAATACAATATGATGGTCACAAGTCAGCAGTAGTGATTGAATATACCTGACCCTCACACAGTCCCCACCAGCCTGCCTGCCTAGGTCACATGACCTATAGCCCTACAGGTGGAGCCACAAGAGGATGATGTAATGTTTTCCGGTGTGATAAGTAGAGAACTCGACCGCTTTTACTCTATTAATATATTGTACATTATACCATTCATACGACATCCATTATCACTCACTATGCACGCCTATACTGTATGCAGTAGTACCACACCCTTTCACTAGGGGTGGTACACCTGATGGTCAATATGTACAGCCAGGTGCTAGTACACCTGCCAGTATTACCAACTAGTTATTGGCTGAGTTAACATATCTTCAGCATGTATTTTTGTACAATAAAGCTATTATCAATTATCCACTAATTGCCAGCTTCTTGTTATCACTTTGTTCTTATAGTAGCTGTAATTACCTATAGCTAGATATGACACCGGTGGTTCCTGCCACATGGTGGTTCCCGTTACAGAGCTGTTTACCCAAGGCTAAGGGACTTGGCTTTGCCTCTTTTCACATTCTTAGATAACCACTCTTAGTTCTGCCACAATTCGAGATATGATTGTTGTTGATTCCATTACTAAAATATTTGCAAAAGAAGGCACTTTGCATATAATTGCAATAAATAGTCAGACTAGAGCCAACAGACGCCAGTTATCAATTTCTTTGAGTGCTGACACCAAATATGATTATAAATGGTATGACATGCTTTTTATCAAAATGTAGTGAGTGTCGCTATTGTCTTGAGGGGGGTGGGGCCTTCATCTGTCATGTTTCCATACCGTGGTCAGGCCAGTAATGACAATATTATGGTGTATAGATTCTGACATTCTTACATTACAGTGTTAGGTTTGGTTGTATTGATCTGTTAATGAGAAATCACATAAAAAAATAAAGAGCGGATGTCATGTTACTTGAACCACGCATCATTTGTTGCTAGGTGGAATGACGCCAAACACTCTATTATGTAAATGTTGGTCACACAAGTCACAATCATTCCCTGCAGTATTAATTATTCAAAGAGACAAAATTCCTCCTGTTCTGATTTTTTCAAAGTAATTTTATGATATTTCCATAAATTGAATCATGGTACTTTACTCAATTACACTCAATCAACAACTACTTTCAAACAGTACTTTATGTGCTGTCCATTTTGTGTATGTAATAACATTAATAATCCCAAATAAATAAACGTCATGAGCATATGTTTCCTGAAACCTTTCATACATCAATAGCCTGTCTATTATTCACAGCGGGTAAGACTGCTGACTGCTTGTTTCAATCAGAAGTTAACAAAGCATCACATCGCATCCAGCTGACGGTAAAGTGTTCATCTTTATAGTGTTTAGGTGTGAAATGAACTCAATGTCATTTTAGATCCATTACTAGGGCAATCCTGCCATCCAACCCTGAGATTGAAAAATCATAACTTTTTTCCCAACCAGTGGTTTTCACAATTCAAGAACCTATGGGTTGCTTACGGCTACCCCAAATTCACTTTACCAATGAAAATGTTGGAGAAAATTAATGAAAGGTGATACACCCACTTAACTCCCCACCCTCCCTGTGTCTAAAATTGTCTAAAAGATGTGGCGCATGTATACACACTGTTTTACAGTATATGTTGATTAGTTCTTTTTTTTCACCAGTTGCCAATTGCCAATTTGTGGTAACCTCCGACAATGCAAACAGTGTCATCATGGAGATCTATCTTGGTAGCTGTACTACTTATGATGAAAGAACCTGTCACAGTCCAAGCACTGGTTCCAGATTATTGTGGTCAGTAAACTCACTTTATAATGAATTTGTTCTGTACAGTCTTGAGAAGTCATGACAGATTCTAGTTTTACCATTAAAGCTAACTTGGATGTATCTAAATCTGTCAGGAAAACTAGTTGATTATTCTATTGATATTTGGAGTGAATACATAATTGTGTATGTATGTAACATAATTTTTGTCCAGTCTATCAACTCTGATAAAGCATAAATAGTATGCATTCAGTACATAACAGTTGCAAGAACTGTTGATACATTAAGGCTACAATAGATGTGCCTCATTGGAGACGCCACACCATAGCAGTACTGCTATGGTGTGGTGAGACAAAGCCATGAATACATATCCTCGGTTCTCCTCTAGGGACCACATTGGCCACTAAGTCACTGTACATTCCAGTTTAATATTTCTTTTTGAATACATGAACTTAACATTTAAATTTTACCCTTTCAGTTCAGCGTATTGGCTGTTTTCTTGACCAAAACTATCCGCGTGATTTAGAAATCATGCACGATGAAATTGATACCTCACCACTGAAGTGCAGAGACATTTGTAAAAGTCAGTACCTGTTTGGAGGAAATCAGGTAAACATTGAAAATAACATAAAATATCTATAGTTTAGGCTTTCTGGTCAATGTCTATACTTTCCAACAAACAACTGTTAAACATGTAAATCCACACCCTCCTTTTTCATGACAAAAAAGCTGCAGAGCCAGTCAGGCTACTACCTGAAGAAGCATTGGTGTGCTCCTTTGGCTACAAACATATTTTTGAAGCTTTCAAATAGGACTTTTATCTAAAGTTTTACAGTATAGCACAAGAAGCATGGACATTTTGTGAACTTTTCCACAGAACTTTATAGGTCCCAATCTTTTTTCCTAACAGAAAAGGTCAGGAGGTACTCAGTATTTCATCATTGGATCTGTGAAGTCTTCACCAATGAATATTTTATATTACAGTTTAGTTACCAATGCTCCTGTGGAAATGTTTTTGGTACACATGGACATGAAGCTAATGATTGTATACAGGGAATGACATGTCGTGGATATCCTAACTACCGATGTGGTAACGTGCATGTTAATGATATATTCATGACCACCAAAACCCGTCAAAGTGAGTCAATTTAATTTTAAACTGCTGATATAATTTGTTAAATTCACCTTTTTTCTATTTTGACCCAACTTACCAGTTTAAATCATCTTCAGTTATTCACCTGGGCTGCTTCAACAATGATATGACTGAGATGCTCTCGACGGAAGGAGAAAATGTTGATCCACTAGTGTGTGCGGCTTCATGCCATAAGCAGGGGTACACCTTTGCAGGACTACAGGTAGAGTACATATTTAATGTAAGTCTGAATACATGGTAAAACAGGTAGAGTGCATATTTAATGTAAGTCTGAATACATGGTAAGAGAGGTAGAGTGCATATTTAATGTAAGTCTGAATACATGGTAAGAGAGGTAGAGTGCATATTGAATGTATGTGTGAATAAACAGTAATTCAGGTAGAGTGCATATTAAATGTACGTCTAAATACACAGTAATTCAGGTAGAGTACATATTTAATGTAAGTCTGAATACACAGTAAGACAGGTAGAGTACATATTTAATGTACGTCTGAATACATGGTAAGACAGGTAGAGTACATATTTAATGTAAGTCTGAATACACAGTAAGACGGGTAGAGTACATATTTAATGTACGTCTGAATACACAGTAAGACGGGTAGAGTACATATTTAATGTACGTCTGAATACACAGTAAGACGGGTAGAGTACATATTTAATGTAAGTCTGAATACATGGTAAGACAGGTAAAGTACATATTTAATGTACGTCTGAATACATGGTAAGACTGGTAGAGTTCATATTTAATGTACATCTGAATACATGGTAAGACAGGTGGAGTACATATTTAATGTACGTCTGAATACATGGTAAGACAGGTAGAGAGCATATTTAATGTAAGTCTGAATACACAGTAAGACAGGTAGAGTACATATTTAATGTATGTCTGAATACACAGTAAGATGGGTAGAGTACATATTTAATATACGTCTGAATACACAGTAAGACAGGTAGAGTGCATATTTAATGTATGTCTGAATACACGGTGAGACAGGTAGAGTACATATATAATGTACGTCTGAATACACAGTAAGACAGGTAGAGTACATGTATAATGTACGTCTGAATACATGGTAAGACTGGTAGAGTTCATATTTAATGTACGTCTGAATACACAGTAAGACAGGTAGAGTGTATATTTAATGTACGTCTGAATACACGGTAAGACAGGTAGAGTGCATGTTTTATGTACGTCTGAATACACAGTAAGACGGGCAGAGTACATATTTAATGTAAGTCTGAATACACTGTAAGAAAGGTAGAGTGCATATTTAATGTACGTCTGAATACAGGGTAAGACAGGTAGAGAGCATATTTAATGTACGTCTTAATACAGGGTAAGACAGGTAGAGTACATATTTAATGTATGTCTGAATACACGGTAAGACAATTGAAAAGGGGCGATAACGAATCAATGTTCAAGTCAAATTACGAAATGTCAAGTTTATTAAGTATTGCCATCTTTCAATATTTTCTCCAGAGAACAGAATTACCTCAGAATGGTTTTTGAAGTATTGCACTACTCCAAGATGAATATGTGATGGAACATTTCCAAATATTGTCTTTTACAGAATGGTATAAATTGTTATTGTGGGAACACATATGGTTTATCTGGTAAAGCGACTAACTGTAACACTCCATGCCTCATAGGTGGCCGCACTAACTGTGGTGGAAGTAGTGCCATCAGCGTCTATCTTACAGGGAAGGACGGTAATTTAAACTCTGTACTTAGATGATGACACTTCCAAAATAATTGCATGAGTTGATGGAGACCAATGTGGGGATCCTAGCAACTGATTAATGCTTTAACCTTTAACATGGAGTCTAATAATAATAATGACATCCCTGAAGGTGTTTTTTAAATATTTACATCAGTATTTCTCCCAATTGAGGATAAAATCAAGACCCTGACAAGAGAGCAAGAGAGAAACAACAAACACTGTAGGATTTTCGAAGTTTCATAATACTCAACTAGGTTGTATTGATCCAGAGGGATCTAAATCTATAAAATCCTACTGACAAGGGATGTAATATATATTGACAAAGTCTGCTAATTAGCCTCATGTGCAGTAGTCAATTTCCATAAAATATTAAATAGCATTAGATGTTTTGATCCAGATTTCTGGCAGTCTGTATTGGTGGCCCATGACGTCTACAGTCCTCTTCCTGTCCACCTCCTGCTGGATGATTCAGAGACAACTTGTGTCAATATCGCTGATATTGATAGTAACAATGATTTCACAATGAAGTTCTCAACAACAGCATACTATCGACGTAGGACACCAGGGATCACAATTCTGGTAAGGGCTCATTGTTTTTGTGTGTCAGTTTATTCATTTGCTATGTCAGAGAGAAAATTGTTTGTACCCCCTGAAACATAATTGTCCTTGATAGAACCCTAGGTTAGAAATAGAAAAAAATAAAAACAAATCTCATCAATTATATTTCTAGATCAACCTTAGTCTAACTTATTTATTTGAAAAAAAGCCAGAACTATGTTTGGTATCAGCACAATATAAAATTCCAATGTTATATAGGAAACAAGACACTTAAATGTGAATTGCATTTTCTTCACTGTGATTCAGTGATTTCAGAGGAATGAGAGATGGTTTCTAAAGTTATTGATTCATGGCTTTTAGGTAACTATGGAGAACTCATCTTGCCTAGGAATGAGACCTAATGTGTATGTCTACATGGATAAGGGTACAACAAGTTCTGGATTTAATGGAAAATTTAACAAATGTTCACTGTTTGAGACTCTGCCTGAAGGTCTTCTGAACACCTGTGTGTTTAAATGTGCATGTGTTGATGCTTCATGCAAAGAAGTCTTTGTACGCTTTATAAAATCACAAATGTCACCCAGCGCAAGGATCTGTGAGATCAGATCATGCTACTCTGTGTAACTGTAGTGACAGTAAAAGTGACAAAATATTGCCTTGATCAACATCCCAAGTGCTGGGCTTACCATGTTTTAATCACTTTATGTCACATCTAGCAATAAATGCTGCATTTATATCTGGTTCTAAGGCACTCATTATGAGTGCCAAAAGTTGATGACCGTGATAAAATATCTTACAAGACCTTGGAGATGATTATTGCCCCTAACACAACTGATGAACTGGTTCAATTCTTTTTTTGCACTGCCAATACTGAAGTCCTTATCAACATCTATTAAACACCTCGAAAACCTTAACCGTACAATTTCGTCTAGATACTGTTACTACATAATTATTACCACTTGCGGTACACCATACTTATACTATTGACACTAGTGGAAGCAACAGTCACTTGTTGTATCAATTTCAATTTCAAAAACCTTTTGTAACTGCATACAAGTACATGATCTTCAGTAGTAATAGTTGGCCGGCTACATGAAACCCTGGAGATATCTAATATAACATTTAACAGACATCAAATAACTTTTAATAGTTGATGTTATGGAGCGCATGTTTCTACCATTCAATGCACTGTATACTCAATATGCTTGTACATTATTCTCTCAATAAACATATAAAAAAGATGGTCCGTGTGCTTGCCTCTTATTTATGCATAGCATTATCAATAAAACAAAGGTTACATTGTGAGCATGGAAGCGCCACTATAAATGATCAGAGTCCAACTATCGCGTAATGTATATGGTTTATTGATTAAGAGTATCAACATTGACCGCCTGGAGATGACTGATGTTACTGGTGTTACAACTGAATGCAACTGATGATCACCAGTGGTTGCTCCAGGGTTTATATCCCATCCCTGGGGCAACACAGGAAGTGAGCATCTCCATGATGACCAGTAGGTAATAATTTACGTATATTAAACATGGCATTTCATTAGTGGAGTGGATTACATAATAATGTTACGTGGATGCTGATTGGTTCAACCAAGCTTACACGAGCCGCAGGGAGCGCGCCTGAGGTGTGAAATCGGTCGCACCTACTGGGTTAATAATTGTTTATATATATATATATATATATATATATATATATATATATATATATATATATATATATTATTTATATGGTGAATAGCAAGATTTAGGCCCCTCACCCATGAGGTCCATCTTGAGGGACCTTTGAAAACACCAATACCAGAATATGAGTTTGCAGTAGTTTATTTTCCCTCTGTTTTGGTGTGCGGTGATCCTGGGATACACCGTGTTTTTGCACGGTATGGATATCAATCCTTTAATGACCACTGATGTATTAATGCATCATGCCCATTGGTCTTCAGGCCTTAAAAAAACAAGGTGTGTTTTACAGTTACCTGACCGACCCTAGCAAAACAGGGCCAACCCTAACTTTTTTTTGAAATTTTGAGAATTTGAGCTGTTATATATGGAAACCTTTTACCTTTATATATTTGATAACTTTATACATATTGCTATCTCTGTACATTGTATATCATAGTACTACTTGTACAGACACCTCCCCTTAATTACACATACCGCTGATAGGGGTAGCCTCCATCGCTACCATACCTGCCAGCTGCATTCTAACATCCAATCAGCTAATATCCAAACATCTAACATCTACTCATTTAACATCCAAACACCTAACATCTGACTACATAACATCCAACTACTTAAGATCCACCCACCTATCATCCACTCACCTAACATCCACTCACCTAACATCGAACCACCTAACATCCACTCACCTAACATCCACTCACCTATCATCCAACCACCTAACATCCAACCACCTAACATCGAACCACCTAACATCCAACCACCTAACATCCACTCACCTATCATCCAACCACCTATCATCCACTCACCTAACATCCACTCACCTAACATCCACTCACCTAGCATCCAACCACCTAACATCCACTCACCTATCATCCAACCACCTAACATCCAACCACCTAACATCCACTCACCTAACATCGGGCCTACTAACATCCACTTACCTAACATCCAACCACCTAACATCCACTCACCTAACATCCAACCACCTAACATCCACTCACCTAACATCCACTCACCTATCATCCACTCACCTAACATCCACTCACCTAACATCCACTCACCTAACATCCACTCACCTAACATCCACTCACCTAACATCCAACCCCTAACATCCACTCACCTAACATCCACTCACCTAACATCCACTCACCTAACATCCACTCACCTAACATCCACTCACCTAACATCCACTCACCTAACATCCACTCACCTAACATCCACTCACCTAACATCCACTCACCTAACATCCACTCACCTAACATCCACTCACCTAACATCCACTCACCTAACATCCACTCACCTAACATCCTCTCACCTAACATCCACTCACCTAACATCCACTCACCTAACATCCACTCACCTAACATCCACTCACCTAACATCCACTCACCTAACATCCACTCACTTAACATCCACTCACCTAACATCCACTCACCTAACATCCACTCACCTAACATCCACTCACCTAACATCCACTCACCTAACATCCACTCACCTATCATCCAACCACCTAACATCTAACCACCTAACATCCACTCACGTAACATCCACTCACCTATCATCCACTCACCTAACATCCACTCACCTAGCATCCACTCACCTAACATCCAACCACCTAACATCCACTCACCTAACATCGAGCCTACTAACATCCACTTACCTAACATCCACTCGCCTAACATCCTCTCACCTAACATCCACTCACCTAACATCCACTCACCTAACATCCAGCCACCTAACATCCACTCACCTCACATCCACTCACCTAACATCCACTCACCTAACATCGAGCCTACTAACATCCACTTACCTAACATCCACTCGCCTAACATCCACTCACCTAACATCCACTCACCTAACATCCACTCATCTAACATCCACTCACCTAACATCCACTCACCTAACATCCACTCATCTAACATCCACTCACCTAACATCCACTCACCTAACATCCACTCACCTAACATCCACTCACCTAACTTCCACTCACCTAACATCCACTCACCTAACATCCACCCACCTAACATCCAATCACCTAACATCCACTCACCTAACATCCAACCACCTAACATCCACTCACCTAGCATCCAATCACCTAACATCCACTCACCTAACATCCAACCACCTAACATCCACTCACCTAACATCCACTCACCTAACATCCAATCACCTAACATCCACTCACCTAACATCCAACCACCTAACATCCACTCACCTAACATCCACTCACCTAACATCCACTCACCTAACATCCACTCACCTAACATCCACTCA
The DNA here is from genome assembly GCA_949317995.1 of Acholoe squamosa. Lineage (NCBI taxonomy): Eukaryota > Metazoa > Annelida > Polychaeta > Phyllodocida > Polynoidae > Acholoe > Acholoe squamosa. The sequence continues at coordinate 3,852,499 of OX439050.1, read as the reverse complement.
CCTAACTTCCACTCACCTAACATCCACTCACCTAACATCCACTCACCTAACATCCACTCACCTAACATCCACTCATCTAACATCCACTCACCTAACATCCACTCACCTAGCATCCAATCACCTAACATCCACTCACCTAACATCCAACCACCTAACATCCACTCACCTAACATCCACTCACCTCACATCCACTCACCTAACATCCACTCACCTAACATCGAGCCTACTAACATCCACTTACCTAACATCCACTCGCCTAACATCCACTCACCTCACATCTGAGGATCTAAAACCCAGTAACCTGACATTCACTCACCTAAACTAATGTGCCCCTTTAGCTGACTTTAGCCATGCTCTAGCTGGCCAAAGAGGCCTAGCAGACTGTAGGTTCAACATCCACCTAGGGGAGACGGGCATGTTATGCATTCTTATTTTTTCCTTGACTGTGATAAAAACATCTTCTCTTTGGCTTTGCCCTAGGAAATTAGTCCATACCATTGGACATCACTAAGCTTCACAAAATATCAAGCATATTTGATGTTTATTTTTCTCATTAACATTTGAAAGAGAAAAAGGTAGTTCAATGTGCCCCATGGGTTAGGTAGGTATTTCCACCCCTTCAGGTAGGTTAACCAGGTTAGAATCTCCCTCAGACAAGCCACAGGAACTGGTATTATAATTATAGATGTTCATATTCTCATTTCAGCAATTTCATACAGTTGGTAACAAGTCTCTATATTCCTCTCATGTAATGCCACATATGGTTGCAAGGGCATTTGGGCCTCGTAAATTCCTCTTTTGAACAGAATACACATAGTTTATTGCTACCTCAGTTGGTAATGATGCTACACAACCTATATAGGCCCTCTGCAGATAATGCATAGTTAGGGAGGGATGAAATATTATAGGTCCTTTGATTTATGTAGATGGGTAAAAGAAATGTGAATTGTGTGGTTGGAAGATTATTCTTGATATATCATGATTAGAACATTTATATATTTTCCCAAAGCCTTCATATATTCACTAGCTATATTGATGACACAATCATTGATAATTGAACAGCTAGAGCTGATCATAGCAACACTAAATAAGTTGTATTACAGATTTTTTGAGTTGATATTTTGGCAGCCAGAGGCAAAACAAAAATTGCCAAAATTGACCCTTAATTACCCAGCAGCCAGAGGCAAAAAAGAAAGAAAAAAAACAGCACGGAAAGTTATTGTCGATAGACTATTCTGGGTGTTATAATTACCACTGACATATTTTCCCCAAGCTCACCAAACTCTCCCTATAGACCAACTTAACCCTCACTTAAGGCCAGGCAAGCAGAGTGCACTCAATGACCCTGCCTCTGCCAGCAGTGACCTCGGTTTACCCCTTGGATCCCTGCTAAAGTTACTGACCACTCAAATACTCAAATACAGATTTACAGACTGATGTCGCAATGCCATGAGCTGCTCCTATATAAGCCTGCAATAAAACTCGATTTTTAACTGAACTCTCTGAAATCCTTTTTACTTCACTTTATGACATGTAATGGTCTGTTGCCAAGGGGGCATCATCCACTAATTATGCATGCACATTTTCTCAGACCATAGACCCCTACAACCTCCTTGTTGCACTCTGTATGCATTTGGAACCCGCCCCCCCCCACCCGCTCTCCCCTCTTTTCTTGTGTACAACTCTGGTGTCTGACCCCCCTCCAAACACACACACACACACACATACCAAAGTGCCTGAGAGGGTGACAAGCCCAAGCCATTCCCTACATACAGTACAGCAGAATGAAGTAACTAAATATTTCATGTATGGGGACTAATAGGACAAAGAAAATAGTATGCCACAATATTTTTGATTGTGATTTCAAATTTGGTCCTGGAGATTTTCGTCTCATATACACCAGCTGTCTTTTCTCAGGACAAGATACATATTACCGTAATCTCTCGCGCATGAGGCACACCCTGTACATAAGACGTATCTATAGTATTTCAGATATTGCCAAAAGAAATTTTGTTCTACTTTTGTTCTACTAAATTGATTTTCAAAATTCGAAATGTTATTTGTAGCTAGGGCCCCCTGGACCCCCCATCATGATTTAGGGAGAGTGTAACATATCAAAAAAGAAAGTCTTGGTGTCCCCCTTGTGGATCCAAATAGAACTAGAACCCAGCATATAAGATGTGCCTTATATGCGGGAGTTTACAGAAAAATAAACACCAAAAAAGACCCGAGTAGTCTAGTTTAGTAGTAAAACCCAGGTCACGATCGGGAAAGCTTTCCCATAAAAATAAGTAACACCACCCTAGATACCCCTGCCCATTACAAGTATCTAGGTGTATGGGTGACAGTGGCCTGACCCTCAACGAACACTCAAAAGTCACTAGAAGGAAAATAGTCAATAAACTCTTTAAATTTGCTAAACTGCGACACCTTATATCCAAACAAGTTGCCATTGCTGTTTAAAAGCAGACTACATAATTACCCTTTTTTATTATTGCAGTTTCATACTAGAGGGTTCCACCCACCAGCATATTCTAAAGCTGCAAAGACTACAGAATAGTCTGCCTGAAAGCTTATGATCAAAGAACCCCTACCCAACAAATCCATGATGATACTAACACTGAGCTCCTCATGGATTGCAGGCAGCTACAGCTGGCCATTCAAATTAGCCCAAAAGTTAGATTTTAGACTGGCAGGGCATTTCAAAACCATAGCTATGGTGTTGAAATGCCTCCTGACATCAACCCCAGAACCAGAGGCAACCTTAAGGTCAGATTTAAGGAACATAGACCTAGACTCGAAAAATACAAAAAAAGTCCCTTATATAGAGGAATATCCCTCTGGAACCTCCTCAAACCCACAGTACAAAAAGCAGAAAACATCCAGCAATTCAAAACCCTTTATGCCAAGAAACCACTTCACCCACCCACCTAAGTCTCCACATACGTAGACATCACCTCTTTCTACCCATCCTCAAAATTATTTTCAAGTTTATAAATTATAACTTTTTCTCTTGGCAAAACCAACCAGTAGCTTACCATGGACACTATTTACAGAGTCTAAGGGTATCGATTTTTTCCAATGCTGAGGACCCCAGAATAACCCAATCAAGTTTCAACACGTTTCTGCATCCTTCTAGATGGCCCGAAACACCCCTGTATGACTCTCCCAAACCATAATCCCTATCTATTTGGGAATCAGTGTGCAGCTTATGCGTCCCTGCGCTCACTTCCTAATATTGTTTCTTGTACATTAACTTATGTTTTCTAATTGGAATAAAACCATTAGCTTTATCAATTGTAGCCTATATTCTGGGCTCTAAAGAGCTTTTTTTTTCATAGAGATGCATACGCAATGAGTATGTTATGAGTATGTGACCCTAGACCCCCAACCCCCCTGTACGTATCTGTATTCATGAATATGTACATAATTATGGCTGTTGGTGGTTGGATGTTAGGTGGTTGGATTACAGGCGGTTGGATGTTAGGAGGTTGGATGTTAGGTGAGTGGATGATAGATGAGTGGATGATAGGTGGTTGGATGTTAGGTGGTTTGATGTCAGTGGTTGGATGTTAGATGAGTCGATATTATGTGTTTGGATGTTAGGTGGTTGGATGTTAGAATGTTGAATGTTAGGTGATTGGGTGTTAGGTGTTATAATGTTAGGTGTTTCAATGTTGGGTGAGTGGATGTTAGGTGATTGAGTGTTAGGTGTTTCAATGTTAGGTGTTTCAATGTTGGGTGAGTGGATGTTAGGTGAGTGGATGTTAGGTGGTTGGATGTCAGGTGATCCGATGTTTGGCTAGTGGATGTCAGGTGATCGGATGTTAGGTGATCGGATGTTTGGCCCAATCTTTGGTGAGTGGATGTTAGGTGGTTGGATGTTAGGGGTTGGATGTTAGGTGGTTGGATGTTAGGTGGTTGGATGTTAGGTGGTTGGATGTTAGGTTAGTCAATATTATGTGTGTGGATGTTAGGGGTTGGATGTTAGGTGGTTGGATGTTAGGTGGTTGGATGTTAGGTGAGTCAATATTATGCGTGTGGATGTTACGGGTTGGATGTTAGGTGGTTGGATGTTAGGTGGTTGGATGTTAGGTGAGTCAATATTATGCGTGTGGATGTTACGGGTTGGATGTTAGGTGGTTGGATGTTTGGTGGTTGGATGTTAGGTGGTTGGATGGTTGGTGGTTGGATGTTAGGTGGTTGGATGTTAGGTGGTTGGATGTTAGGTGAGTGGATGTTAGGTGAGTGGATGTTAGGTGAGTGGATGTTAGGTGAGTGGATGTTTGGTGGTTGGATGTTAGGTGATTGAATGTTAGATGAGTGGATGTTAGGTGGTTGGATGTTAGGTGGTTGGATGTTAGGTGGTTGGATGTTAGGTGGTTGGATGTTAGGTGGTTGGATGTTAGGGGTTGGATGTTAGGTGAGTCAATATTATGTGTGTTGATGTTAGGGGTTGGATGTTAGGTGGTTGGATGTTAGGGGTTGGATGTTAGGTGGTTGGATGTTAGGTGAGTCAATATTATGTGTGTGGATGTTAGGTGGTTGGATGTTAGGTGGTTGGATGTTAGGGGTTGGATGTTAGGTGGTTGGATGTTAGGTGGTTGGATGTTAGGTGGTTGGATGTTAGGTGGTTGGATGTTTGGTGGTTGGATGTTAGGTGAGTCAATATTATGTGTGTGGATGTTAGGGGTTGGATGTTAGGGGTTGGATGTTTGGTGGTTGGATGTTAGGTGGTTGGATGTTAGGTGGTTGGATGTTAGGTGGTTGGGCATTAGATCCTTTAGAGATAGTAAGTGGATGTTTAAAATTAGAAAGAGACAGCAAGAGTGGATGTTAGAGAAATGGCCTGTAATCCTGGGGGCCTAATCATATGGGGGCTTCTTATCTGGGGGCTGGAATTCTGAAGGGCTACTTCTCTGTTGCCCGGACACCCAAGGGGTTATCTTCTGAGGGCCTATTTTCCAGAGGGCTCCAGTTCAGGTTACCGTTTTTGTTCTTAGCTTAGCTGTATTCACTTTTCTTTTATGTTTTCATAGTCTTAACATAAAATGGAGGAATATAACATATCTACCCATACATTTCTACAGAAATTTGGAAAAAAAATTTTAAAAATGAAATCCGACTTACAGACCCTTGACATTCGACCCATGTAACTGTATTCATGATGTTCCAATGATGCATCATGACGACCAATAGGCATGATGCACTCCTGGCCCTTAAAGGGTTAATTTGTTTTTTCCCCTAGAATATAGCTCACATAGTCATTATCAGCTGGGGGCCGCCAATAGACCCCGACTCCACTATGACTAACACCTTCAGCCCCCGACTCCACAGTTTATGCCAGGGATGCCTCCCATTGGTCAATAATACAATAGCCATGTGCCATATATATCGTGTAATATACATGAGGATTCTCTGAGGTTTGGTAAAAAAATATATTTCAGCTTTATCTGAAGAGTCTCCACCCCAGTCAATGAACTATGAAAGGTTCTGTGGACTTCCACAAGGTTGCTGCCCTCTGGGAGTGTATCAAACTCATAGGGTCAGCATGATGCACAGGGGTGGATTATGGTGATTTCAGGTATGAACCACAAGTATTACTCTATTGACCTACAAAGGATAATACTTAATATTTTTTTCTCCCGTTTCCAGGCATCCATCTATAGTCACATACATTACCATGTGTGCGCTGCCATGTCTAGGGGTTATATTGAACAAGTAATAATGGATAATTCATCATGAGTGTGTGATACCATAGGATATCAAATGAGGGCGCAGTCTGAGCTTAATTCCTTTTATATCTACTTACTACTTACACACATTTGCTACTTTCCATATACTACTAACACACATTTGCTACTTTCCATATACTACTTACACACATTTGCTACTTTCCATATACTACTTACACACATTTGCTACTTTCCATATACTACTAACACACATTTGCTACTTTCCATATACTACTAACACACATTTGCTACTTTCCATATACTACTTACACACATTTGCTACTTTCCATATACTACTAACACACATTTGCTACTTTCCATATACTACTTACACACATTTGCTACTTTCCATATACTACTTACACACATTTGCTACTTTCCATATACTACTTACACACATTTGCTACTTTCCACATACTACTTACACACATTTGCTACCTTCCATATACTACTTACTACTAACACACATTTGCTACTCGGGCTTCCCTAGCCCACTTCAAAGGGTCTATTTCTCCTCTTTCCTATCCCTTTGGATGTGTTTGGTGCACATATGCACGGGCACTGACACATTCCTCAGTGAAATTGTGTAATGTCGTTCTCGCCATGATTATGACCTTAGCTGTCGAAATGGCGTTAAACATCTATTACTCACTCACTCACATTTGCTACTTTCCATATACTACTTACTCCTTCTGCGACCAAACTCAACCCCTCTCCCAAATTTAGGGACTCAGTAATGGTATGACCGCTAGTGTTGCGAGCAGCTCAGACAGACCTTTAGGGAGTAGCTCATACAAAGACTCTAGCAGTGGCTTACATCCAGTGCTGCAGTCTCTGACCCTCTTCTGCCACCATCCTCAGCCTTGCCCAAGCTGGCCCCACCTTGTCCACTACCTCGAGTTGCTGGGTTAGCGTTGAACCCCTTCCCGAACCTATTGCCTATACTTCTACCCCACCTACATTCCTATGCACAAGTGGTATGTCGAGGGGTGCGTCAGATGGACAAGTGGGCAGCAGGGAATACACCATCAGGCCATCAGTTCAACATGCGGTCCCTTTCCAGCCTGTAGAAAGGTGTTGTCAGATGGACAAGTAGGGAGTAATTCACATACATATCAGCATGCTATCCCGTTATAGCCTGTGGATGGGTATGTAGGTGTCATGAGCCCCTCCCCAAACCCCCTCCCCCTCTATGCCCACATGAAGTAGTGGTGAGAGCAGCTCAGTATGAGAGGTGTGGAGAGTAGCTCATACACTCATCTGTTTAGCATGTTACCCTGTTACAGCCTGTGGATAGGTGACATATACCCCTCACACCTCCCCTATTCTCAAACTCTGTGCACACACTGGTGCTACATCCATGTGAGGTAGTGGTGAGAGCAGCGCAGTGTGAGGGGTGAGTCAGATTGACAAATAGGGAGTTATGCACATACATATCAGCATGATGTCCTGTTATATATAAGTAGATCTCCTTGCTCATCTTATTTATAATACAGGCAGCCATTTTGTCCCAAATTTACTGTAGCGGCAGAGCTAAAGGCCTAAGTCCATGGCGATAAAACAAAGGCATTTTTTGCATTTAAAGTGTAACGCAGCCCTAACATGCCCCTTTTGCACCCGTTTCACCATGAGGGGCGCAAAGTCAGCGGCGTATAATTATATATTGCACTGACGGGCTCGCCTCCTTTCTGCAGTTCCCTACTATATACATCATAGTACCCCACATATAAGGTGCACCTTATACGCAAGGATAAGACCCATTCAAGTGTGCCTTATATGATGAGGAAAGTTTAAGACCAAATCTTATCAATGTCTTCCATGAATTTCAAATTGCTTGTAGATCCACAAGTCTGGGTGCGTCTTAAATGTGTGGTGCACCTTATATGCGAGGCATTATGGTAACAACAGGTACACATTTTACATTTGTTGCATTGCTATGTATAACATTACCTTATGTTGATATTAATACCTAAAGGAGACAGTGCAGTTGAATCAATACTTGGTATTCTTAATTGTTTTAATTTTTCCTTAAGATACATAAGCAAATGTCAATGACCATGGAACATTTGTTGCATTGTAATCCCTAAAGTGTGGCTGGCCTATTCCATGAAGCCATTATATGGGGGGAATACGATGCAAAATATGTAATGGGAATTTACATTTACGTCATGGCTCACAGGATAATTTACTTCTGAATGAAAAAAAAACTCTCTTTGTTGCAACAGGTCACATGATCACTTGCCATTGAATACGAACACATCGTATTCAATCCCCCATTAAATTTGGTGGTTCTAGTACTAATGTATAGTCACATTGATATCAGCCATGACATAAAGTACAAAGACTTGGTGGCTATTTACCGTATCGTATCAGGGTCTCAACTCAAATACGCACAGGTCTGGAATAAGCACCAGGAATAGGAAGGTGTTGAAATGAATTTTATGCACAACGAGCTCTATCTCTAATAAATGCCAGCACGTCTCATGTTAGGCTTTGCACTGTCCGCCCACCACTTGTCTATACAGTACAGTCCAGATGATTGTGAAATACAATTGTACCTACTGTAGGTATGAACCTTTCAACCATGGTCACACCTTAGAACAAAAGAATCTCACCCTGAATATATCATGTGACCTGGTGTATAGAAATCCTTCTCATATATACACTAGGTGTGAAAGACTTAGACTATAGTTTAAGTTAGATAGACAATGGGTTTATAGCAGGTTACGTAAGATATACCAAGTGTAGAACGCCAGGTATATCTTCATTTATACCATGATTTCTGGGTTTCTCAGTGCTTTTTGCTGGATATTCCCATGCACATACCTGTTGATATTGCACAGCATGAATGCTGTAGCATGAATTTCGGAAGGCTTGCGGTTATCCATGGATAACCCGCATGCCGTGTGGTTTTCCATGGATAACCTGCACGCCTCTCATGTCCTTCCATGTCATATGTTACATGTTAAAACCTACGGAATTTTTCATTGCCATGGTAGGGGCACAGGGACTGACGAGAGAAGCTTGGTTAGAACCACGTCTTGCTATGATACAAAGCCCGGGAAGGCGACGACTGCAGGCTGTCCGCTACCATAACCATGGGACACATTCAAAGATAGCAAAGCTAAGATGGCTGCTGAGGTGTGAGACGCCGTGGTCTAGTGGTTAGCACATTGCGCTCAGCCGTCAAAGGTAGGCGGGTCGAATGCCGGCCCGGACGCGTCTTTTTTTGCCGTGTGCGCTGTATCTCTTCGCTGCCGGGCGACGAGGTGTATTATACACAAACATAACTGCGAGACGCATTCAAACAAAGCCAAGCCAAGACAGGCGCTGTCGCTGTCCGCTGCCGGGCACCGAGGTGTATTATACACAAACATAGCCGCGAGAAGCATCTTTTTTTCGCCGTGTGCGCTGTCGCTGTCTGCTGCCGGGCGACGAGGTGTATTATACACAAACATAACCGCAAGACGCATTCAAACAAAGCCAAGCCGAGACGGGCGCTGTCGCTGTCCGCTGCCGGGCACCGAGGTGCATGTACCTGTACACACAATATGGCTGGCTTCAAATCCCGGTATTTATTGGTATTCTATTGATTATTTATTGGTTTCGTGGTATAAAATAAGTAGTCAATGAATAATTCATGACTTGTGTGTGTTAGCAAAGGCTATTTACACTCGGCCTACGGCCTCGTGTAATTATCCTTCACTAACACACACTCGTCATGAATTATCCATTGATTACTTGTTCAGTAACCTGCAAAACCCATTGTCTATCTACTACTTATACTAGATGTGCTTTCTGCTGTAAGTACAGGCCAGGTGGTTCTGCTGCCTACTTATAGGGGTATTTATAGCCCATATACAATTGCGGCTGAGGGTGTGGCCTAACGGGGTATAGAGAGTGAAAAATGAAATCTAACGCAAAAAGCCCACTATATATTGTGGGGTACAAATATGGGACAATTTCACCAATAATGAACTTAGGGTATAGAGTTCATGAGGTTTACATGAGTCTATATTCTTACTTATCTGCATCTAGGGATTTTTGTGTTTCTGTGTTTGGTGTCAATTGTGATTTAGTAATACATGTTGTCTCTTGCATATTGTATTGTGTACATAATATATGAAGTTTGGTTTAAGTTGGAGGAGATCTATTTATGTATCTAGATATAGTAAGCCAATAAAAATCTTTTTTTCGAAAACTAGAAAAAATTCAAATACAGGGGCACTTAAATTAGCCATAACAGCCATAACATAATTAAGCATTAACAGTTTCATTTCTTCTCCATTGAATAGACTGAACGTGAAAAGACGAGACTGGATCTGCCCGTCTGACCCGCCAATAATGATGTGTGGACCGATGCTGGAAATTAGAAAAACAAAATGAATCAGTTATAAATCTTTGCAATAGAATATAGAGAAGGACATGCACTCTCATCTGCCGAATACTGTAAACCTAACCAACATGGCAAAAAATGTTTTGACTCGTCGAAGCTCTGGGAAGGACAACCAAAGTCACTAACTGCCAACTCTCACAGAGTGACCCGGCACTTTATTAAAGCAAGAAACAAAAAAAAAGAGAAATAAAGTTCTTGTCTTGCACTGTCTGTCTGCCATGCGTGGCTGCTGCTTGCTGAATGCTGCTAACCCCACTGCGGGGGGAGAGTGTATAGGGGAACTGTTCTACACCAGATGGTGGTAGTGTAGCGCCTAGTTCATTAGATGAACCTATCAAACCAGACTATAATCTAGCAGTACTGGTTATAATACACAACATCTAAGTAGGTCACCAAGTTTCTTATCAGCCTCACACTTCAAACTGATCATATCAAGTCCCATAAGTGTCATGACTTTGTTTGAAGTGAATAACCATATTTGCTCGATAACATTTCAATAATTTCAGGACCTTTTGAGTCTGATTTATACTGGTTACTTTGGAGCCATCAGAACAATATTTCCAAAATGATTAATCGATCCATCAGGAAATAATTGGGCAATATCTTTCTAATAAATCTGATGATTTCCTTTAAACCAATAATCAAATATAAATCTGACGTTTTGCTCAATGTTTGTTGATCTAATCTGATGAAATATTTTTATTTATTTTAATCTATAATAAATTATGGCAAATAAGTTTTTTTTAACACCAGTGGGTAGGATCAGGTGGTTCTTGTTTGTTTTGCTTTCTTGGAGTGGCCTTAACACCAGTTTTTCAAAGTGTTTTATTAGGCTATAAAAGGTATGCTTGTTTGAGAAACTGGGACAAGTCCTCATCAATATGGTACCTGTACCTGTTCATGGCTCTAGGGGCAATGTCCCACATACTATACAGACAACAGTCCAAGCTGGCCCCATCTCGTCCACTACTGTGAGTTGTCACTGGCTTACAGCGATTCGGGGATAAGATATTTCTGCCTTCTAGTTTCTGTTGTAATAACATGTAGGCAGGCACAGTGCATAGTAATATTCCCCACCGAATGGGGACCCTTAATGCCTAAACACAAGAGAGGTATGCCCTAGAATGCATCTTGTGGTGAGATTGATCTCAGCTATTTCTCACCTCACATTATCTCCTCCACACATCTCTAATTACCCAGCCCTGGACCATTTATGACCATGAGACTTATATTAGCTAATATGGTATTTTATGTTAGGAAGTGGTAATTTTTTTAACAACTGGGGGTTGTGGGTTTGGGGAGGACAACAATTTTTTCCCCCTCTTAGGGGAGGGGGAAAGATTTTCGCCCCTTTTGAGTGAAAAAGCCCATACACCCTAACAAATAAAAGGGGATGGAAAAATTTCAGAACCCTCCGAGGGGGGAAGGAAAGATTTTCGCCTCGCATGTACGTAATTTGACCATCCCCCCTGTTTTTAATAAATAACCACCCCCTTAACTCCTGCCTATATGTGGTAGCTGATATAGGAGGCTTATAGGAGCCTCTTAAACTCAGGGTGTGGCTTATACAAGGGTATCTGTGACTATAATAAACTAACATTTTCCAAGCTCCAAGCTCTGGTGAATTCTCTCAAGTCAGGGTACAGCTTTTACTTTGAGAGAACCAAAGTTGCAGTACAGTTGCATTGCATCTAATACATGGGGGTTTATGGTATTATTACCTGTCCATATTTCTAGGGTCAGTGCTCCAGATAATACACAGACTACAGTCCTCTGTCATCTGACACTGTCTCCTCCATATATACCTAAATAACCACCCCTGGACTTATAGCTATGTAGATAAGGCTGACTTCATATTCTTATCTTTGTAATCTCACCTTGGCCTCACAATGACCATGGAACCAAGAATGTAAAGATTTAAAAAGTTGAGAAGTGAGACGGAGACAGAGATGTTGGAGGCAGGAAATGTAGTGGAGTAATAATCCTATAGGTAATAAGGAGCACCAGGATATGTGGTATACACTATATTCTATGGAGAATATATATAATGGTGGATATTAGCACACCATCACAGGATAAACAAAGGATTCATGAGTGCACCTGGAGTACAAATTACAGGATCTCACAAACTGGCAAGGTAAGAGTTATAGGTGATTCTAATAATATGATATACACTTAGAGAAAAAAACTATAATCTACCATACAGATTTCGCAGTGAAGCCCCAGATGGCAGTACAGTAAATTACTGTGCTACAATGAATCTCTCTAAAATAATCTCTCTGAAAACTTCATCCCAAAAGTGGCAGCGAACCACCGTTAATTTGAGCCCCTTTTTATAGTGTGTGTATGTGAAGATTATAACCACTCTACCCAAGCCGACCATATCGATTGTTCCCCAACATTACTTATTTAGATAAGCCTTCATTTTATGAAAAGGACATCACTGAAATGTTCCAACCACCATTTTCACACAGCTTACATGGGAGGTCATACATACAAAGAGACTAATAGATATTTTATCATTCTTAGGGTGTATCTTTTTATACATTTATGACCAATATAATGCTATCTGTTAAAAGGTTACTTACTTCTAGGCCCACCTTATCTGTTAAGGGCCGCTGACACTGGACTGCATCATGCCCATTGGTCATCATGATGCACCAATGAAGTGCTGCAAAACCAGACTCGGAGCATCATGACAGGGATACGAGCCATATAGGGTTGGCATCACATGTATGAATGTAGCCCTGGCGAGTTACACGCTAGGGCTACATTCATGCATCATGATGACAAAGGGCATGATGCATCAATGAATTAATGGCCCTTAAAGGCCTAAGGGGATAAGCTGACTGTGCTATGACGTGCACAACAGGTGCACTTGTGGGTGTACTTGTGTGTGTGAGGGGGGGGGTGGTGGTTAGGTGAGTGGTGATACATAGAGATAATCTGATAACACAGCTTACATCCTACATGTCATGATATGGATAAAACCATAACCCCCCTCACTCAACCAGGTATTGGCACCAGAACCATCATCTGCGGTCTAATACCGTAATTACTTGCTTACTTGTTCCATTTTGGGACCGTTATTCTTTCTTTTGTACATAAATGATTGTATTTCTCCTGCTGACTGCCACACCACCATGCTCTATGCTTATGACTCAGTCTTATATGCTTATGGTTCTACAGTTGATAGCATTTCTCGTGTATTGAATACAGCCATTCATAATTTTTTCGCATGGTCCTCCATTAATACGCTCACTGTAAATGAGAGAAAAACAAAGGTTATGGTGTTTGCATCGTCCAAGAAATCAAAAAAGCTTTCAAAGCCCAAGATATACTTGAATGATGTATTATTGAATACTTTTATCTCATATAAATACCTTGGAGTGGCTTTAAATCAGGAACTTAACTTTAATATTTATTATATGGCTAATATCGCTGACACTATAGATTAGTACTACTTACGCCGTATTCAATGGGGGGTAAAATACGATCCTCGCATATTCCGCGGCACCATTTTGAAATTTATACAGAGTTAACTAGTTTCGTATTTAGGTATGGTTATTAGAAGTTTTACGCAAAAAAAGAATGATTGAACTAGTTAAATAATATGTTATGAATTGTTTAAGGTATATCTATGTATTAGCACCATGTTAAAAAAGAAGATATTGTCCTGTGCAAGGAACATTTCTATCAAAACTAAAAGTAGCGGCTAGCTCTGTATCACGTGACCAATTTCGTCGAGCAAGGTGTCATGGCAGATCAAAACAAATCGAGACGACACAACGTCTTCAAAATCAGTAAATATTGTTGAAATCCCTTATTTAAAAGCAATTTAAACCCCTAATAAATGCTTATGCTTATGTATTTGAGAAGTGTTATCAACAATGTTTGTTATAAATCTTATTTGTTGTACACCTCAAGAAGGCACATCTCCCAGACTGCAAGGCTGATAATTTATAAAGCACATGTACTACCTATCATAGACTATTGTGACATATTGTATATTGGTTCAAAAGATGATTATTTATCAGAATTGCAACGGCTTCAATATAAGACCCTAAAAACCTGTTTCTCATACCATCTTTTGACCTCTACTGATTAGGTACACCATGATACTAAGTTACCATACTTGAGTGAAAGAAGGCTTCATCACATAAGATTATTTGCTTATAAAAGAAAAGATGTAGGAGGATATGTCAAGAATATAATTAGACACACAAGATTCAACACTGCACCTGTCTTAGATTACCCCATACCTAAGTGTAGGTCATTTGAGTATAGCCCCCTTGTATTATCATCACAAGCATGGAATTCTTTATCCGTTGAACTTAGAATGATACTTGATGTAGAAGCATTTAAGGACAAATCTAAGTCAATGATGTTCCCAAAATGTAATGCTATCTAATTCTATCTCAAGTTTTTCAATCAATAGAGACTGCGACACAAGTTTACAGAGCGACAGATATTACTGACATGATATTTACATAGAAGTGTAGAGGGTGGCGAGAAGGGGGGTAGGGGGGTGGGAGTTATAAATTGTTCTGAATCCTTCAAAATGTCGCTGTCATGACACATAGGAAGTTTAAGTTATTGCTCTTTGATCTTTGAGTAGATCTGGTGATTCCATTCAAAGGTGTAACCAAAATAACATACTCATGAAGGTGGTTCCTTGAGCATGTTGGTCGGTATCTTTGAGTTCATATCAATTTATTTTCCTAGGAGAGATAGGTGGTTAATACCTTATTATGTTGTCATTAATTTGATAATGTACCGTACCGTTTCCCAACAAATGACCAGTAAAGCTCAAAATTTGTTCTAGAAAAAAGCGCATCTTTGCTCATAAATATTGAATACCTGTTTCCCCTTAAATTTTAGATCTAAGAAGACGCCTTTCACTGTGCTAAAATGAGATGTTTGCTTATTTACATAAGAACACTTACAGTATATAACCTGTTTGACGGAGGTAGGCAGTGTAAGATGCAGGTGTGGGCAATGTCGACCCCGTGATCAAGCTTCTCCACAGATGCATGGAGAAAATGAATTTCACTCTCTATGGTTCCATTCCCCATAATTAAAACACCTGATCAGAAAGGGACTTTTGAAAGATAGCATGAACATGGCCATGAAGTGTTCTATTTGTATTGCTCTAAGCTGAATATTTCCCCAATCATTAGCCTCGCAGCATTTACACTTACACTGCAAAAATGGTGTTTAGATTTTAAACATGTTTAGGTCTAAACACGTTTAAAACCTAAACATATAGTCAGTTAGGTGTCTCATCGACTACACATTTAGGAAATGAACACTTTCATTCTAACTACATAAACGTTTATGCTAAACATGTTTAGATGTTTAGAGTTGAAACAGTTGAATAATAGGTGTTTAGATTTAAACATCAATATGTTTAGATACTTGGATATTGAATCCACACCAGGTAGCAGCACTACCATTGAATGGACTATCTGTACATAGTTATAATCAATTGTTGTGACAAATGTCCCCAAATCCCATGCTTATCATGGTTTCATTTCATAGAATGTCATGTGAATAGAAAGGGCAATAGAAAATTGACTAGATTCACCTTATGCCACCATCATTAGCATAAAATAATCAATAAGTCCCATGCCTGACACCTATATGATGTTATTCTGGAATAGATAAGGCAATGTCCTTCCTGCCAAGCTGTTGTACTTTCTCAAGTCTCTCATTCTGATGCAGTGTGTAATACATGTACACATATATAGCTGTGGCTGACATCTTTGGAGACTTTGACAAGTAAATACCTGCTGATCCCCCCCAGTAAATGAGAAAACAAACAAAATATATCTCTTTTTTAATGCATACATGTTTGCAAACCTTAACTCTCCATCAAATCATTTAAACATCTAAACACAAAAATTCATAGATATCTAAACACAAAAATTCATAGATATCTTAACACAAAGTTTTAACCTAAACACCTACATTTCTAAACACTTGAGCTAAGCACATTGTTTGGCTAAACATGTTAAGGAAATTAATGTGATTACAAAAATGTTGCAAGAATATGTTGAGAATTGTGTTTAGGATCTAAACACCATTTTTGCAGTGTAGATCCGCCTCTTGTGAAATAGCTTTAAGGCCAACACTTAGCATTAAAATAGGTAAATCCAAAAAAAACATTGATTTTTGGAAACAACAACAACAACAACAATAAAAACAACACTAAGTAATGCATTGATCATATTCACTATTTCAGCACCTGAAAGAGACCTTCTACACATGTGATATTCTCATACTCCGACTGTGATTTGTGATTCCATGATATATTGTCTGTGAAACACTGTCTGTGACACTGACTGTGACTGTGATACTGCGTCAAGATGTGTTGCTTCCATCCGCTGTTCCGCTGGATTCAGGATAAAATCGACCCGGATAATGACGTCCTCTGTATGGTCATAGCGACAGAGATTATCCGCTGGTTCACTATAGCCATCCCCATCTACCTTGCCGCATGGAGGTATGTATTAAGTGCATCATGCCCATTGGTCATCATGCACAAATGAAGTGCTGGCATGCAGACTCTCCAACAGGGCATTTCAAAATAATATCTATAGTCATGTTTTTAAAATGCCCTCCAGCACTTGATTGAACCGTAATGCTATAAACCACCCAGAGTATCAACCTTGTAGGATCCGCCTGATGCAGCCTTGGTAAGGACTGCATTCATGCATCATGACAACCAATGGGCATGATGATTTAATACTTTAGTAGCCTTTTCCATTGCTATTCCAAGAAATAACCTCCAGACTCAATCGGGGCATTCAAATCAGCAAATCGAACATGGCCCAGCCTGTTTGTCCAGGGTAATTTCAAACATAGTTCCTGGGGTGCATATAGAATGTTGTTTATACTCAGAATAAATGTTAAGAACTTTATTTTCCCTCTGCATAGGTATGCGGAGATCCTGGGTTATACCATAATTATTCCTGGTATGGACATCAAGACGCAGTACTGGTTGATCACCACCGCCATCTTTGTCGGGGCATCCCTCGTGCTGTACCTACCCCTGAAGGTGATCTGCTCTCTCTACTGGAAGGATGCTCGTTATAATTACGGATGGTGAGAGGAATTCATTCACTTTTTTTTTTTGAAAAGTGGGTACATTATATTGGGTAAAAAAGAATACAATATCATAAGTGAGTGCATCTTGATCTCACTTCTTCACATTGTAGTGCTACTGGCAGGGCTCACACAAGACTAATACATGATGTCCATTGGTCGTCATGATGCATGAATGTAGCCCTGGGGAGCTACTCGTCAGGGCTACATTCATACGCCGTGCTTACTAGACGGCATGTACACACTCCTGAGGCGTCATCACGATGCTCCAATGAAGTGCTGGCAAGCAGTCTTGCCAGCACTTCATTGATGCATCATGATGACCAATATGCATGATGCACTCCTGGCCTTTAGAGGGTTAATTTCATGTAACCCTCTATCATGTAATATACATGAGGATTCTCTGAGGTTTGGTAGAAAAATATATTTCAGCTTTATCTGAAGAGTCTCCCCCCTGTCAATGAACTATGAAAGGTTCTGTGGTCTTCCATGAGGTTGCTGCCCTCTGGGAGTGTATCAAACCCATAGGGCCGGCATGATGCACAGGGGTGGATTATGGTGATTTTGGGTATGAACCACAAGTATTACTCTATTGACCTACAAAGGATAATACTTAATATTTTTTTTCTCCCGTTTCCAGGCGTCCCTCTATAGTCACATACATCACCATGTGTGCACTGCCATGTCTAGGGGTTATATTGTACGCTATAGACCGGTCACAGCGAAATGTAAGTACACAATACCATTATATTGTACGCTATAGACCGGTCACAGCAAAATGTAAGTACACAATGCCATTATATTGTATGCTATAGACCGGTCACAGCAAGATGTAAGTACACAATGCCATTATATTATATGCTATAGACCGGTCACAGCAAAATGTAAGTACACAATGCCATTATATTATATGCCATAGACCGGTCACAGCGAAATGTAAGTACACAATGCCATTATATTGTACACTATAGACCGGTCACAGCGGAAAGTAAGTACATAATACCATTATATTGTATGCTATAGACCAGTCACAGCGAAATGTAAGAACATAATACCATTATATTGTATGCTATAAACCAGTCACAGCGAAATGTAAGAACACCGTACCATTATATTGTACGCTATAGACCAGTCACAGCAAAATGTAAGAACACAGTACCATTATATTGTATGCTATACACTAGTCACAGCAAAATGTAAGTACATAATACCATTATATTGTATGCTATAGACCAGTCACAGTGAAATGTAAGTACACAATGCCATTATATTGTACACTATAGACCAGTCACAGCGGAATGTAAGCACACAATATCATTATATTGTACACGATAGACCGGTTACAGTGAAATGTAAGTACATATTTTCAAAGAAATGCTGTCAAATGATGAAGTGGGACAGAGCTTTCACTGTTTTTTCATGGAGATTCCTTTTACCACTCTACTCTTGAGTCCTCTTTACTCAGGCTTTGGTGTAGAAATTGACCTGCTTCACTACCTCACAAATAGATGAGTAATATAGTATGTATCGGAACGGGACTATAGCTAAGTACAGGATATTACTCACTGGGGATGCAGCCAATCAGAGGCCTCCATTTGGTCACATGACCTGTGACTTCACTGGACCCCCCATGGTGCATGCCCATATATGGTCATGTGACCTTTACCTTGACCTCATTTGCATAATAGGCCACACCCCCTTGACCTAATTAGGGATAAGTGACCACCTCTCAGCCAATCAGAGGACAGCATTCTGGTTACCATGATAACATGACCTAATTAGGACATTGGTGCGATCACGTGACCACTTGTTTGTAAACAACACGTGGCCTAGCCACATGGCCTAGCCACGTGGTCCCTTATCTGTAAACAATGGGTCAGGGCTAATTATGCAAATGATATATATAATATAAATAAAAAAAAATTATATGATGCTGTAGTAGTTTTTGGGTTCTCAGAGTTGATAGTCTATAGAGTGGTTGGTGTTTCCATGATGAAGGTGGCAGAGAAAGTGTGAGAGAACAAAATTTTACTTTCCCTTATGTACACATTTAAGATAGTCTCTTAACTTTGGTTTTAAATAGATCAAAGACTTAAAAGAGATTTAATCCCATTTTCACAGAAACCCTCGCTTGGTAGGGTATCTGTCTGTTATTGATTTTCACCTACCGTTTGCTGTAGGCATGGATCCCTTAGATCATTAGGTGTGGTTGGTCCCAGAGGGAAAAGATAAAAGACTTAAAGGGTCTTATTCCATAGTCACAGAGATTCTCCTTGGTAGGGTGTCTGTTTGTTTGATTTTCACCTACCTTACACAACTTTAAAATTTAGTCATCCACGTTTAATTTTAAAGATTTAGAGAATTTAAACTATACAAAAGTCATAAAGACACATTCAAAACTTTTCTCACCAACCAAAAAACTGATAGAGCCAGTGTATCAGCGTCAAGTCGAAAGCACAATATTATGTGTGGACATACAAGGAGCTGCGTCCAGCATGCAACGACTGTGGTTATAGTGAAAATAAGTTTGAAAATATCTTCGAGAACACACTTCACATCGGTACTCGCACAGTAATGTTGTTCCCATTTTTAAGCCAGTCAAAAAAAAAGATTTTTAGATTTTTGGTGACCATGTGAAATTGTGTAATGTTGTTCTCCCCATGAATAATGACTGTAGCTGTCGAAATGGTGTTAAACACCTACAACTCACTCACTCACAAGGAATCTGTGCGAAAATGTCAATGGTTCTGTGGCAATGCTGGGACAAGGATTTTACTGGTTTTTTTTATAATTTCACCTACCTTACATAACTTTAAAATTTAGTCACCCACGTTTAATTTTAAAGATTTAGAGAATTTAAATGATACAAAAATCACAAAGACAGGTCTCAACATTTCTCACCAACCAAAAAACTTATAGAGCCAGTGTATCAGCATCAAGTCGAAAGCACGATATTATCTGTGGACATACAAGGAGCTGGGTCCTGCATGCAACGACTGTGGCAGCAGCAGCTACCGGCCAGTGTTATTAGCTGTTATTAGCCAGAATCGCAGCATGCAGCGGCAATGCAGCAGCATGCAGCGGCAATGCAGTAGCAGTAATAGCGGCAGCAGCAGCAGCGATTCTGACGTTATTAGCCAAAACGCGTCGTTACTGTCACTATATTATTAACCACATGATTTTGGATCCTTAATGACAAGAAACAGTCAAATTTTATCTCAAACAAAGGTGGCTGGTTTATAGAGACATGACTGTACTATATCAAAAGGTATTGAGCAATAGATAGGATTAACACCCAGTTGGGATGGGTTAGGGGGAGGCTGCTCAGGTGGACAGGTGTTATAAGGATTATTATGTACATGCACCTCACCTACCATTGGTTGGTAAAATGGTGAAAGGAGGAGTAGACACTCCCAAAGTCTGTGTAACATTAAAATGTTACATCTACAACAAATATCCGCACTTTTGAAAAATAGGGGTACTTGTGAGGCCCTAAATATCCGTGATTTTCGATGAAATAGTGTTTATTTTTGGGCCAAGATCCGTGGAATAGGGGTATACAGACTGTCATGCATGCTGGAAGGGGTTAATACCATCAAGGTACTCTACCTGAGGTAATCCCTTTTTCACCTGGGTATTAAAGATATCAAAGGAGGAGCTTATTTGTAAATACCATCAAAGCACTCTTGTGTAAGGTAGGTGAAAAAGGGATTACCTCAGGTAGTATATAAGATAGGGTGTAGCAGAAACAGTAGTAGCAGTAGGTACAACAGCAGCAGAAGTAATAAGAGTAGGTGCAACAGGGGGTAGGTCACTGGTATGGAGTTTTCCAATTTCACCCCTTTTTCCAAAAAATGGCCACCCCAAAATTTTTTTTTTTGACTAACTTCTTATAAACACAAAAGTCAATCCTTCACATCGGCTGTGTGCAACGTCTCGACTTCACAGTAAAAATGGGAACAACATTACTGTGCAGGTACCGATGTGAAGTGTGTTCTCGAAGATATTTTCAAACTTATTTTCACTATCACCCCAGTAATTGCATGCAGGACTCAGCTCCTTGTATGTCCACAGATAATATTGTGCTTTCGACTTGACGCTGATACACTGCCTCTATCAGTTTTTTGGTTGGTGAGAAATTTTGAGACTTGTCTTTATGATTTTTGTATCATTTAAATTCTCTAAATCTTTCAAATTAAACATGGGTGACTAAATTTTAAAGTTGTGTAAGGTAGGTGAAATTATAAAAAAAAACGGTAAAATCCTTGCCCCAGCATTGCCACAGAACCATCGTCATTTTCGCACAGATTCCTTGTGAGTGAGTGAGTAATAGGTGTTTAACACCATTTTGACAGCTATGGTCATATGTGTAGAGTAAGGAGAAAGGGTGCTCTGTGCTAAAGGTCAACTTTAAAATTCAGATCACTAGCTTTCCAGTGATATATTGCAAGAGAAGATACTCCTGTTAGTTTCAGGGGAATGGCTTGCTAAATATTTGTAGGTATGACCATTTCTGAATGGCAATAAGCTCTACGCCTAATTGGTCGTGAGATACATCTATAATTAACAAAATTTATGCTAATTAGCTAAATTAGCATAATTTTCTTATTCTTTTGCCTATAACTTTTGATCTAGAAATGGTATTTTTGTTCTGTTTTCACCATAGTAAACCTGGTGAAAAATTCTTTCGAATGGGATCTTTGATTTTCCTATTTAGAATGGAAATCATGTTTCCATGGTAACAGAAATCAACAAAAATACCTACTCCTGTTAGTTTCAGGGGAATGGTTTGCTAAATATGGGTAGGTATGACCATTTCTGAATGGCACTAAGCTCTACGCCTAATTGGTCATGAGATACATCTATAATTAGCATAATTTATGCTAATTAGCTAAATAAGCATAATTTTCTTATTCTTTTGCCTATAACTTTTGATCTAGAAATGGTAAACCTGGTTAGAAATTCTTTCGAATGAGATCATTGATTTTCCTATTTCGAATGGAAATCATGTTTCCATGATAACAGAAATCAACAATTATACCTATTTAGGCCCAAGAACGTTCTTTTTACAAGCCTAATTTGGAACCTTTTCACCCAAAACATTCCATCAAAAATCATTGAATTCTCCATACAAAAGTACCCTATAATTGTTTTAGGCATATCTTTCTCATTCTAGCCCATAGTGGTGCCCCCTGTTGGCTAAAACAGGTACTAAATCCCGCAGGAACCCCCATTTCTGCTTGCTGGCTCACATATTCATGGCGAGAACGACATTACACAATTTCACATGGTCACCAAAAATCTTTTTTTTGACCGACTTCTTATAAACACAAAAGTCAAGCCTTCACATCGGCTGTGTGCCACGTCTTGACTTCACAGTAAAAATGGGACCAACATTACTGTGTGGGTACCGATGTAAAGTGTGTTCTTGAAGATATTTTCAAACTTATTTTCACTATAACCACAGTTGTTGCATGCTAGACCCAGCTCCTTGTATATCCACAGATAATATTGTGCTTTCGACTTGGCGCTGATACACTGGCTCTATCAGTTTTTTGGTTGGTGAGAAAATCTTTTAATGTGTCTTTATGACTTTTGTATAGTTTAAATTCTCTAAATCTTTAAGATTAAACATGGGTTGTGTAAGGTAGGTGAAATTCTCAAAAAAATGGTAAAATCCTTGTCCCAACATTGCCACAGAACCATCGTCATTTTCGCACAGATTCCTTGTGAGTGAGTGAGTAATAGGTGTTTAACGCCATTTTAACAGCTATGGTCATATTCATGGTGAGAACGACATTACACAATTTTACAGAGGAATGTGTCAGTGTCTGCGCATATGTGGACCACACACACCTGTGGGAATAGAAAAAAGGAGAAAATAGATCCTTTTAAGTGGGTTAGAAAAGTCCAGAGATTCCTTGTACCACAGTGTGTAGAAACTACACTGATTCACGATAATGCAACTATAGTGGTTCATTGTTCAGTTTAATGAGAATTAATGATAGGAATTGTGGATATTTTTAGAGTGAATATTCATTGCGAGAAAATTCTGATTAGACATCACTGTCACAAATGAGGACATGTGTCCATGTCTGTGCATATGAACAGCGGCGCTCCCAATATAGAGTTAAGTTGGAGAACTAATCCAAAGAGCTACCCTACTGGTGACACCTGGGGATATATACATAGGTAGGTCTACACCCTACTCACTCATCAGGTCTCATGGTCCTAATAGTATCCACACTGAAGGGCACTGCACTGAGGGCTACACCTGACACTTTCTGTATCACACTTTTGATAGACTTTGCCTCAACTTAGAAAATATATAAAGCTAGTTTTAAAATCCAGGACATTTATTCTTTCCATATATATCAGTTGAGATAAGGAAAAGGTGAAGTTTTTTAAACCTGAATGTAAATATCATTTTGGAAGCATGCTGTACTTAATTGGTCCAATACACAAAAGTGAGGTTGACCATATATGCATCTTTTTGCATTTTCCACTTCTATACATATCCAACTATCATAATCTAAAACTATTTGAAAATAGCAACATAACATGAATGATATTTTGGCAGAAAATGAGGTCATAAATTTTCCCATTGACTCCTATAGGCCTTTCTTCATTACAGTCCTTTCCCAGAGAATTAAGCTTGGTGACATGTCACTATTTTTACATTTCCTTCATCCCTGTATATAAACCTAATGATATTCAGAGGTATAGGCAAAAATCAACACAATCTTTTTGCATTTTCCACTTCTATACATATCCAACTATCATAATCCAAAAGTATTTGAAAATAGCAACAGAACATGAATGATATTTTAGCAGGAAATGAGGCCATAGATTTTCCCCTGGACTCATATAGACCTTCCTTCATTACACCCCTTTCCCAGAGAATTAAGCTCGGTGACATGTCACTATTTTTACATTTCCTTCATCCCTATATATAAACCTAATGATATCCAAAGGTATAGACAAAAATCAACACAACTTCTGATATCCAGAGGTATAGGCAAAAATCAACACAACTTCTTTACCACTCATCCACCAGCATTTGTCTTAATATAAGTTGTATGGTCTAGTGTCATGTACAAGTGTGTTTTTTAGCAGTTTAGTACTACTCTAAAGTACAAAATCCTCATGTATAAGAGACACCCCCCACTTTGGTGGCTTGCCCAAAACACAGCAGTCTTTTATCTTTTCCCTCTGGGACCAACCACACTTAATGATCTAAGGGATCCATGTCTACAGCAAACGGTAGGTGAAATTAAAAACAGACAGATACCCTACCAAGCGAGGGTCTCTGTGAAAATGAGATTAAATCTCTTTTAAGTCTTTGATCTATTTAAAAACATAGTTAAGAGACTTACCTTGAACGTGTACATAAGGGAAAGTAAAATTTTGTTCCTTCACACTTTCTCTGCCACCATCATCATGGAAACACCAACCGCTCTACAGACTTTCAACTCTGAGAACCCAAAAACTACTACAGCATCATATAATTTTTTTTATTTATATTATATATCTCATTTGCATGATTAGCCCCGCCCCATTGTTTACAAATAAGGGACCACGTGGCTAGGCACTAATCTCCTTATTAGGTCATGTTATTATGGTAACCAGAATGCTGTCCTATGATTGGCTGAGAGATGGTCACTAATCCCTAATTAGGTCAAGGGGGCATGGCCTATTATGCAAATGAGGTCAAGGTAAAGGTCACATGAACATATATGGGTATGCACCACAGGGGGTCCAGTGACATGACCCAATGAAGGCCTCTGATTGGCTGCATCCCCAGTGAGTAATATCCTGTACTTAGCTATAGTCCCGTTCCAATACATACTATACTACTTAGATGGACCCAGTGTAGATACATGGTCGATTCAAGAGTAATTTAATAGATTGCTGAGTAAGAATTCAACTCTCAAGATCCCAAGCATAATTACTGTCAGATTTGATAGTGAAATGAAAAGAAGAAAAAAAGCAAAGGGAAAATAGAAAGAAAACTAAGAGAAAGTTTACAACTTAAACTAAATCTTCCAGAATTTAGCAAACATGTCCTGCACTGATTCTAAATTTTATATATTTTTTTCACAGACAGATCCCACAACAGTGATGGACTCAGCTACGACAGCGTCCATCCAGGCATGTGTGATGGGGCTCACCATAACGGAGTGGATGGCCAAGATGAGAGAGGAAGTCCTGACGTACGACCTCACGAACAGCATGGCCACTGACTTCTTCTTCTTGTATGATGTCATTGACTTCTTCATGTTATGCGCCTTCGAGCCCCAAATCTACCACTCGCCTTGGCTTTATGTGACTTTTGCATTTGGATTTATTTCAATGTTGAAGTACATCCCAAACCAGCCGACTACTATTAATGAAAACGGGACACCAAAAGGTGCTGTGACTTGTATACTTGTAAGTCTGTTCTGTAGCGACATACCGTTCCTTGTGGTTCGTGTTACAACAATGGCGCAATATGGACTACGAGTCAGTGACATCATCCATCCAGCTAAAAATGTGGCCATGATCTGTTTTGGCTTAACCCAGCTGTACATCATTTACCAGAACCACAAATTGGCAAAGGAGGGGCTCGGTCAGCAGAAGTATCATGAACGCCGCTGTGCGAGGCACTCGAGTGTGATGAGTGGGTCGTTAAGCGGGACTCTGCCCCGTAGGACGGGATCAGACCGGATAGATGCTGAGTGTACCTGTGAGGATATGGAACATGTACAGAGTGCAGCAGTCAAGGTGCAGATGAGGGACAAGAGAGGCGGGTCAGGGAAAAGGGTGTCCCCTGAGCCCACACAGACACATGTTAATGAGCGGAGTACCAAGTTTGTATAAATTACGATGGAAAATGAAAGACATTTTCAAAGAGGCTTAACCGTCTGAGAGTCGCTAAAGCCTCAAGGCGTCATGCCCATTGGTTATCACGATGCATGAATGCAGCCCTGTGAGTTACTCACCAGAATTGCATGAATGCATCATGGTGACCCTACAAGTTTAATACCTGGATGGGTTTTCATGACGCTCTACTGAAGTGCTGGTGAGCAGACTCGCTAGCACTTCATTGGTGCATCATCCTGACCGCTGGGCGTGATGCAGTGCAGCATTATGGGTCATTAAAGGGTTAATTTTGGCAGTCCCATATGCATCTGTATATACAGGCCCATCATTGAACATAATGTAAAACCCTGTCATATTCTAATTTCTACTTTTTTTTTAGTTATTTTTAGTTAATCTCAGCTTCTAACATGATAAAGTTCTACCACTGGCTTATGATCATAGTTTTAGACCCTATTACAATGCATTAAGGAGGAAATAGTGTAAATATCTTTTTAGGTTTAAGGTTTTAAAATATGCCTGACCCATGCATTATGAGAGCAAAACCTGGTAGTTAGTTCCAACAAACTGAGATTCCTCCATATTACTTAAGTTAAAGGTGGAGTCAGGCTATACTTCTCGTCAGCTGAGAAAGTATGATTCAGCTGAGATTAACAGATAGATTCTGTTGAGATCCCAGCTGAAAGTTAAAAGCAAGGCTTCCGCTGAGAGCTGTAAATAAAAGAAAAGAAAAAGAGATTCAGATGAGTGTTTATTGGGGGCTGAATTCAGCTGAAAACCAGAGGAGTTGACGAGAAAAGAGCTTAAGGTGTCCTTTGCACCACCAGGGGGGATGAATTAGCTGTCGGAGTTGACTTTTGGCATTTTCCACCTTACATGTTTTATGGGTACATTAATTATTGGCATGATTTTGTGATATGGCATTAATTATCTTTACCTATTATGGATTGAAGGCCTATTCACTTTTTAAGTTTTAGTATCCTCATTAATTTTGCTAATCTGAAAATTGTCGCAGCTGTGTACGTAATTCTCTTAGACTCTGGGTATAAAGTTAGCATTTGCTTCTACCCAACAGGCTTTAATGGAAAACATTCAAATCATACCCTGTCCACCTCTCTGATTGGGAAACTGATTCTTCTCTTTTGACTGCTGACCCCCTGGGAGTAGAGGTGGTTCCAATACACCTAGATCATCTCTGCAGTACCGGTATTGTGTAATGTGTCTAATTGCCAGAAGACCATTTCTACAATCACACCAGCTCTACAAATGCAAATTACTGTGCTATTCCTATATGGGATTCTTTGTACAACTTGAAGGGTCCAGTCATAGGTTGTTACGAAATGGCTTCCAGAGACACCTGTATGTTATCCAGATTATGTGCTCGGCATCTATAATTCAACAGCCACGTCCTCCGGTTATTCCGAAGAAAAATTAATGCTCTACATGTTTGATATTTCATTCATCCTAAGGATCCTAAGGATATCATTATCCAAAAAGAAAGCATTAGCCACTTCATTCCTAGTGGACACAGAACCAACCTCGAGAACTGGCCGTGTTTAACCTGTTCTCAATACATTTTCAACATTTTCTTAGCCATCCCCATTTCAACATCAGATCAACAGTTGAAAATCCAACATTGGAAACAATGCTTGGCAGGGGAAAAAACCTTTAAAGAGAGTTAATTGAGTTGAAGTTGGGCTGCAATTTATTCCAATACCACAAAATAAACATGCTTCTCTATGCACGATAGGCTTATGAAATAAGAAAAGTGTATATATAGTAAAGATGATCTGTCCTTATACAAAGTGTATATATCCAGAGCATGATAATGAACCATTATACATGAAAAAAAAAAAAATCATTTTCACATCAGAGACTTCTCTTTCCTATAATATGAGATCAGTTGTTATTCTTCTTATCTATCTAATAAACTGTTCATTTATGTGAATCATCATAAAATAAGGATTGAATAAGAATTTAAGTCCTAAAGAACTGTTGCTAGGTTTCCTCTCAATCAATGATGCGATGATCCAATGCTGGGAAAGTCAATCTCTTTTTATATATAGTGAAATAAATATGTACCATTTGCAAATAGTTCACATCTAATTCCTTTAAATAATTCCATTGTAGCAACTCATAAATCCACATATAAAACAAAACATATTATTATATTTTGTTGGGCATTATTGACAAGTTAACCTAAGGTGTAATGAAAATCAGTTCCCCATCTATTGTCCTAATATCACACAGCTGGGCGCGACACCCATCACTTCTACGAACCTGTATATTAATGATTCACGACTGTCGCATGTTTGTTCTACATGGGTGAACAGTGACACAGGCAGCGGCACCCCAGTAACATTTACCTCCCTCTCTACTTGCCCCGCTCTCACTCCCCGACTATATACTGAGGTAGCGGAACAGCCATTTCTGAAGTGTCCCAATGGTTATCACTGAGAGGCCGGCAGTGAAGAGTTAGTATCATATCATTGGCTGATAATTTATCCTGTAAGTTGGTATAAAATACATAGGCAGAGGTGCATGGGAACCGGTCACCACTGCGGTTTATCAGACAAGGCGAGGCCTCTCATGACAACCCTCAGTGGTGATCAAACTGAGTGCTCTTCTGTATTTATCTCAAATTCATTTTTTTTGCCATTAGAAATAGTTTTCTCATTAGTTGTTTGACCATTTTGGATCTTTTCCCTGGCAGTGTGATACAGAGGAAGGTTACCACACTGTAGGTGTGATAAAGAGGTTCTTGGTTAAACCTATGGAGCTGTTGTAATCAACTTGGACCCACAGGTGGTCCCTATCGTGTTTAAGCACTGGGATTTGAATAAGCACTGGTCTCAAATTAGTACTGGTTTTACATGGGTCATGGAATATATCTTAAAACTAGATTCTGAATAAAAGCCTGTCTTGTATGAGGGCCAGGGGCTTGGTCCCTATAAATCTGGAAGCACTTGGGGTGGTTATTCACAATAACATGATACAGACGGATCCTTAACCTTTCAAGGGGCTGATTTTGCACGATTGTATCATGGACATCAGTTGTCACGATACACGCATAAATTGCCGGTGAGTTTGCTCATCCTGTTAGGGTCTGCACGATGTGTGAATGTTGCTCGGGCCAGTTACTCACCAGGGCTACATTCCATATACTACTTACTACATACACACATTGGCTACTTTCTAAATACTACTTACACACATTGGCTACTTTCTAAATACTACTTACACACATTGGCTATTTTCTAAATACTACTTACACACATTGGCTACTTTCCATATACTACTTACCCATTGGCTACTTTCTACATACTACTTACACACATTGGCTACTTTCAATATACTACTTACATACATTGGCCACTTTCTACATACTACTTTCACACATTGGCTACTTTCAATATACTACTTACATACATTGCCCACTTTCTACATACTACTTACACACATTGGCTACTTTCAATATACTACTTACACACATCCGCTACTTTCCATATACTGTTTACAGATATTTGCCACTTTTTACATAATACTCACAACCCTAATCTGGAGGTTAATTCAAAACATCCTGGGATCGCAACCTCAGCGAACTTAGGAATTATTCTACCTTATCCTATTAAGCGATCTTAAGATTAGACTGCGTTCACATTTCCTAGCCAGCACTAAGATCGCATCGATCTTAGCCTCAGCCCTCCTACACTATTCCAAAAAGTACTGACTGGGCACAGGGGTAAGAGTCCCAAAATAAAGGAATAGCTGTGGAGCCATTCTTCTTCACAAAAGTGTTTATACCATCGTTCCCCATCCCCATATGGGCTAATGAAAGAGCACAGGGTGCAGTTGACCCCCGTACAGTATTCAAGAGTTGTACCCATGAATGTATGATTTATGCTTGCCTATTAGAAGCATTGTGCCCTCCCCCCAGGACAAAGAGAGAGAAGGGAAGAATTACCTTACAGTGCACTTAACGCATGAGTAGCCCTACACTGCAAAAAAGGTGTGTGTTTATACATACCACACTATCTACATGGTGTGTGATTCCTACACATCTATGATATTCAAACACTTACAGCTAAACACCATCAGATTCTAAACACTTATCCTGAAGACTACACACCTACTTCTCACACACTTAAACACTTACACACCATAGTGTTTAGGTGTTTGAGTTTAAACACATCCAGTCTCTATGTGTTTAGTTTTATACATTTATTTGAAAGATAAACATCAGGTGTTTAGCCATCTAATAAGAAGAATCATAAGCAGATAAGATAAGTATGATATATATGAAATGAGTAAAAGGATAGTATCCTCGTTTTTATAGTTGTATATCACCCAGTTTCCTGATGACTCAGTAGTTTTTTGTGTTTTTTTCCTGTTTGTTGTTTTTTTACCTAAGGGGTATGATGCATGGGAGGAGGGGGTATAGGGAGGTATGGGTGGCCTACCCCTCCTCCCGTGTCCAAGCCTCCAGGGACCACCCCCACCTCCCTACCTACTCTTCCTACCTCTCCTTACGTGGACAAGCCTCCAGGGACCGTCCCTACCTCCCTGCCCACTCCTCCTACCTCTTCTCACATGTACAAGCCTCCAGGGACTGCCCTACCTTACTACCAACTCCTCCTGCCTCTTTTACACTTTTACTCCTATCTGTATTGTGTGTATCATTTCTATCTTGCAGTTTTACCATGGAAAATGAATATGGCGGTATCCAGCTACAGTAATAAAGATTAAAAAGATGAAAAGATGATATAAAAATAAATGATGGAAATAATAAAAATGAAATGATTCAGCCATAGCCCCCCTCCCACCCTGGTGAACAACCCTATGGCCCAAAGCTAGTGCCTCCCTAAGCTAAACATGATGTATCTAAATGCCTCCCAGAGCTAAACACCATGTATCTAAATGCCTCTTGAAGCTAAACACTATGTATCTAAACACCTCCTAAAGCTAAACATTACCAATCTAAACATTTACTCATGCTGCACACCTTAAAGCTAAACACCTATCAAAACTAAACACTTGTTAAATCAAACACCTGATAGCTAAACATGTTTAAAGTTAAATGTGTTTAGCCAAAAAATGTGTTTAGAAAATTGGGACAAGAATGTGTTAAGCTATGTGTTTAGATGCTAAACACTGGTGTTTGGTTGCTAAACACCAACTTAACAGTATAAGAGCGCTCAAGGACACTCAGCAAACATCCTCCCTCCCCTCTAAATGTGTGCAGCAGGCTATTTACTCTTTCGATCAGGAGTGTTCCCTGTAAGTGCTCTTGTACTCAGGTGAAACCACTATGCAATTCTTTCACTAAGATCACAGTGATCTTAGTGCTGGAAAAGGAATAGTGAAGTGATCCCAGGACCTGCTTTTCCTGACAGGCCTGCAACCACTGCATTAGATAGGGAAGACCGGCCAGGTCTTATGATATGTGCCTACACTAAGATCGCTGGGGTTGCGATCCCAGGATGTTTTGAATTAAGCTCCTGATCTCTCCTTCCCCCAAATATCTCCATCTTAAGAAACTGAGACCTTGTGTGTTCAGCGCTGACTGCTATAGAGAATTAGGTAGGCATATAGGCGGCATGACCCCCCCCCCCCCTCTCCAACTACACAATAATGGCAGTAGCATGTTGACCTGTTATAGCCTGTGCTGAGGTATATAGGTGACATGACACCACACCTACACAGTGGTAGTATGACCATGTGGGGCACCAGTAAGAGCAGCTCAGTGTGAGGGGTGAGTCAGATGGACATGTAGGGAGTAACTCATACACTCATCAGTCCAGCATGCTGTCCTGTTATAGCTTGTTGGTTAGACTTTAGGTGACATAAGCCACTCCCTAACCCCACACACCTACACAGTGGTAGTATGTCTATGTGGGGCACCAGTAAGAGCAGCTCAGTGTGAGGGGTGAGTCAGATGGACATGTAGGAGTGAGCAGCTCACACATAGACAATGGTAGTCATGGCTTACAGAGAACCAGGGATGACCTGACCACTGACCACTCCCCTAGTCACTCACCACCTACCCACACCTACTTATATTCAATACTGGATTTTAAGCACCTTCCACCTACCTGCTGGTCCACCTACACCTAGAATACTGGATATAAAGCACATTGCTAACACTCAAAGGTGGACACTACCAAGTCTGGTACAACTTGAGAGATTCTCCCTTATAACTGTGAGATTTAATTTACCAGCACTGAACAGCATCAGACATCACCAACCATGAGGATCAAGGACTATGTGCAGGTATGTAGCCCGCTGGTGGACTTAGATGGGACGCGCCGGGATCGAGCCACATCCTTTTTGTCTGGACCCCAAATTTTGCCTCAAATGTCGTTATTTTGTCTGGCACATAAGATACTACTCATATAGAACCTCTGTATACCTTATAGAAGCTGACAAAGTTAGGGGTGCACCTTATATGTGAGTATTTTAAAATATAGGGCCTGACTAACACGGGACTTGGAACATTACTTTCTGATTCCGAATGTAAGGTATGGTGAGAATGTAGTGAAAAGTAGAGATATATATTTTGACAAAATTCCGCCATCGTTTCCATGGCAATCAGTCACATGTTACACCAAATTTGCAGATGAGCTCCAATCACAGGTTATGTTCCAAACATCTGTATAGGAGAGACAGGTAGAGCATTGGGGTGGTGGTGTGCCCCCTTGTGATAAGTGTGTAAAACAGGGGATGATTGACTGGTAACTTCTTGGGCATGGCCTGCCTGTATGATGTCCCCAACATAGAGGTAGGTAGCCAGCCAACTAATATATAAGCAAATGTCCATGACCATGGGATTTTTTTACATCGTATTCCCTGAGGTGGGACTGGCATATCCCACTCAGCCATATAATGGCTGAATGGGATACGACCAGTCCTACAGAGGGGAATACCATGTAAAAAATCCCATGGAAGTGGACATTTGCATTTATATCATGGCCTAAGGGGTTATTTTGCTTTTAAATAAAGAAAAAACAGCTCAGATCTGTTCAAAATCCAAGATGGCGGACACCCATTGAATATTGACACATTGTATTCAATACCCCCTATTGAATATGGCAGTTCTAGTACTAATCTATAGTGACATTCGTATCAGCCATGACATAAACAGGCCTATGACACCATAGTGAGTGCACCCACTATGAATTGAGGGGGTGTGATCTTGCAGCCCTTTCGAATATCTTCCAGGAGGTCAGTCCACTTGGATATATAACTGGAGCCCCTCAAATTATACAGTGGCATACACCATAAGGGGGTTACTAAAAAGGAGAACTACAGCATATAGTTAACTCCAGGTGTTTTCTGGTTCAAATTGTGGAGACCTATTCTACTGAAAAAGGGGGGTCTAAATTGTTGCCAGACAATTTACCCTGAGTCAACAAATCTTTCTGGTTCAAATAAAACTGACAAAATTACTGAATGTTCGCCCCAAACACAACCTTAACATCATTAGAGCATTAGGGTGATAAGGTAATGGCCACCAAGGGGCATTTTGCAGAAAGGGTTTGTTTTTTGCCAGCAAAAGCCATCGAGAAGATACCATTGAGCAATTAATATTCATTTGGTGGAGAACCTTGTGCATTAATGTGTAAGCTCTGCATCTAACTACAGTTCAGTATTTTCAGCTTCAATCATTTTGATCTACATATTGCCCATTCATACCGTTAGTTATTAGTTCGAGGAATGGCCATGCTGGGAGCATGACACATTGTGGAAAGGTCATCATAAAATGTCACTTGGCTTGTCACATGATATATATGTGAAATCACATGATCAATCTCATGGCCGTACAAATGGCATCTATTGCAATAATGTCCAGACAGAACGTATCTGCAATTCCTGGAATGTCTGAAATCACAAAAAGACAATTGTAATCAGTTTCAACGAAATGCATATATTGTTATTCGGAATCTTCATATGCCTTGATACTAGCAAAACATTGTAAGATAGTTCTGAGAATATAGATTTATGTGCTTACCTGTGGTGCCATCTTTAAATGCTATCAGTTTTAATCATAGAGAGATTGATATTTATATCGCATGTTACCTCGCTGTACATGTTCACCCAATGACCATTGATACAAAAGCAAGCCGTACACCAGCTATAGCTGGCTAAATGCTGCAGGGCTGTTGGAAATTGTCAGCCTGCCAGACCTAATGTACAGCTGTGATTGCAGAAAGTTAGGCTCTATGGCAGGTTTCAAAGTCTGTAAAGTGGACAATTATTGAGGGTCTAATAGCTGAAACCTTAGATACTTACAAATATTATTGCTCTTGCACCTTCATCAATAATTTCTTTCTTGACAAAAATCATCTGCAAAAGTCAACCCGAGGACCAAACAGCCTACATGGTTAAAAAGCTTTTTGTCTAGACTGCAATGGCAATATATGCTACAAATAGACCATTGAACAATGTTAGGGCACAGCTTCTTGAAAAGGCATTGGTTGGGTAGACAGTATCGAGAATAATCAAAAATGAGATGTCTAGTTCAATGAAACAGACTGTTTGTTGCCTGGACGCGTCTCATGCAATGATACCGCTAATGCATAGTAAGTTTACTTTCAGAATAATGGTAACTTATTATGCAATTTTGGAATGCTTTCCATGTGAGTTGCAGTGGGCACGTCAATAATATCTATAGGGGTAACAAGATTAACTATTGGGAAACAAGGTTTGTGCAACCCATGGTCACTATAAAAATTCTGGAAAACTTCTGCACTGCCCAATGGATTTACATAATTCAGAAACCTATGTGTAGCTTATCAAATGAAAGGTCTTGGTGTCATCATTCTGGCTCCTGGTGAATAAGATAAGTTGAATAAACTAAAATTTTGTGGTGTGGCTTGTGCGCTGGATTTTAACACTATAAACCAGTACTATATTTGAAATGTTCAAGTGGGAAAGGGCAATCAGGACGTTAGGTGGGTGAGGCACTGATCGTGTGGAATAAGGTGGACTTATAGCACTCGATCGGCTTCCGACTGGTTCCCGGGAACACCATGTGCATGCTGATATCAGTGACTTCCAGTTCTGACCTTTACCACCACTTGTTCTTGGCATGTCATACAGTTTGAAAGTATGGTGCTTGTTTAACCTTGTGAGAGATTATGAGATCAGATGTGTCATGCATACACATAAATCAGAAAACATCACTTTAGAGGTAGGGAGTAGGTAACTTGGATGGCGTATGAAGTAAATTAAAAAAAAAAATCTGGATCTGACTAGTTCTTAAAGTGCTGCCATGAGATCTATGCTGGAACAAACGAGTAAGGCATTTCTCCACTTCGCATGACAAGACAAAGGCCATACAGCTTGAATGCCTCAACATCGGAGTGATTAATTGTAGGTAATGCATTATCACTTCTTTTTGCCATCAGCACCATAGGTAGGTAAGTTTCATAAGGCAGTCATACCAGTGCTATCATGAGTGACATTATCTCCAGATAAAAGGCTGTAATAGCATTTATTTGAGTAATAAGGAACCCAACCCACTGCAATTTACCATCTTGAGAAATGCCTTCCTAGCAACCACTTGGGACCAAGGTTCTTCCCAGAAACCAGGGTGCGGTGTACACCTATATAGCCTACGGTAAGGAAGGCTAACCTTTTTAGACCCAAAACTGCAGCCTATAGGCTATAGCAAAACCAACAAACACAGGGTGCGGCTTATACACAGGTTTTTATGCTGGGCTAGAGAATATGTCTGTTAGTAAAACAGCTGATCAACTAGTCCACAAGAACCTGATGTCGTGATGTCTAATTCGAGTCGAGGGTTGACATTTTACAAGGGCAGGATGTGGACGGCCTCTGACACCGCTAACAGCAATGCACCCTGGGTACTGCAAACCAAGTGTTAATAACTATACACCACATAGTAAATAGTATGTACAGTATTTCAGCTGGTCAAGGAAACATGATGCAATAGATTTATAGGCAGAATCAGATTCGCTATTTGAAATACATAAATGTGCCTATACCAGGGTAAAATTTGACACAGACAACATGTCACTTTTTAAATCACCACTTCACAAGGGCAGGTTTAAACCTCAATACGATACCAGTCAGCATAGGCTTGTGGTTTCACAAAACTATTCCCTATCAAATACTTTGGAATTAATTCACTTTTCTCAATGACCATTGTATGTCACATATATATGGCACATTTCATGTATATAATGAAGACCTATGCACTGATACAGTTAATGCCTTTGCGGTACACCTTTGTAAACAGGTTGAAGACTGCACTTCTTATGGCCCCAGTCATAGATGTAGGACCATGGCCATTTCTAGCCCTGATTGCAGCATACTAATCGGGCTTGGGGCCAGATCTAAGGATGCTTTTAAAATGACACAAATTAGTGTATTTTCACAAGTTTCTATTTCTTTTACGGTTTTTGTAATCGCACTACATGGAAGGGGAACATTTATTTACCCAGGAATAGCCCCAGTATGAGGATAGAGGCACCCTCAGTTGAACAGACACCTAGAGTCGGACACCCTTGCATTGAATTACATAATAGATACGAAGAATTAATATTTTTTCTTTCCAACTCAATCCATTGTGGGCCCAAGTTTTTTATATATTGAAACATTTTATACTCGACACTTTCAGTACCAGTATTAAAGTTTCTTTGATCAGGAGGCCGTTTCACCGCATTTAATGCACTAAACACGGACCTCCGTATTTTAAACCTGGACCTCCGTATTTTAAACATGGACCTCCATGTTTGACATTTATGTCCATATTTGAACACCTACTGCCCCCTGCCCATACTGTAAATGCGGAGGGGGTAGGGGGCAGTAGGTGTTCAAATATGGACATAATTGTCAAACCCAGATGTCCATGTTTAAAATATGGACGTCCGTGTTTACTGTATTAAATGCGATGAAACGGCCTCCAGGTGAGTGTGGGGAAAAAAAGATATGAAGAATTAAGCTCTCATTTGAATTAGACTTGAAACTCGGGTATCATACTCTCTACAAAAAATGAGGAATAAAATGTAAAACTTTTGCCATAAATGATTTTACAACTGTGCAAATACTAGGTTTATTACAAACAGAATCCTTCATGATATAACAGGTACCCACAGATAGGAATATTCAATCTGTGTTTGGTTTATCTACTATCTAACACCTAAATCTACTCAGTACTCCATCTCCCCATAGAAGTCATGCTCATCTGGGCCTGGAGACCAACCTGTTACAGGTTTGCAAAATTAAGCATTTGAGAGTGTCTTGGAGAGGGGTATTGTATCAGCTTGGATTACTTAGGGCTATATCCTATATGCCATTGTGTCTCTATCAATTAGATAACATAGTGTCTGACTCTATAGGTCACCTCTGGCATGAGCTGTCCGACTTTAGGTGCAATTCGATGTTCTGGAGACTAATTATGTACAGCATATTTCATTGGTATTGGAGAGTTTCATCAAAACCTCTTAATGGATCTTGGGAGTAAAGTATCATAAATCAACTGGTGCAATGGAAAGTAGAATTCACTGCATTTAAAGGTACACGATTTGAGCACCAAATATGGCCACCTCCTGTGTGGTCAGGAGCATCCGAAATAAGTGCCTCTACCCTACAGTATATATGTGAAGTAAATCATGGATTTTGTTACCACATGACCATAAATTGTAGCTGTAGGCACCACTGAAACACATTTCCAATGTTTGGGCTAAATTTCCTAAAGAAAATCTT
Organism: Acholoe squamosa; assembly: GCA_949317995.1. NCBI lineage: Eukaryota > Metazoa > Annelida > Polychaeta > Phyllodocida > Polynoidae > Acholoe > Acholoe squamosa. The sequence goes on along the minus strand of OX439050.1, from coordinate 3,814,672 downwards.
AGGTCCATGTAAAAGTTCCAAACGTTTTCTACAAGAAATGAACCCTCCTAGTCAAGGAAATTCAATATTTTCTGCCCCTAACCATGTTTTAATGTGGTTTCCCTACAGTGAACCTGGGTTGGGCTACCCTTACACCTATTATTGTGTGTGAACGCTGCAGCCCCCCCACCCCCTAGTGAGACTAACAACTCACACCTCCTACTTGCATTCACTATGCCCATGTGATGGTCATGGTCCAGTGATCATGGGGGTAGGACAGGGTTAGAAATGGCTCTGGGTACATGTCTAATGCTGTCTACAGATGTGTCTTTGTTGATACTCTTGAGTACAGGGTATGCTTCAAGTCCGGATTTTCTTCTCAGCCTCGTCCCAGACCTGGTAAAGACCGACTCTATAAGGGATAGCATGGAGCTAGCCTTATATCTGAGGCACAATTGGTAGTTGAATTTTAAATCAAACCTAATATGACCAGTATGATTTAAGTTTATTATGTTTTCCCTTGATTTGATGTTTTTACATTACAGTATATTACGGGATGGCTCGCACTCACCGCGTTTACCACAGCCTTTGGGTGGTCATTTCTACTGGGCTACAATATCGGGGTCCTCAACGCCCCTACACAGGTAATCTTTTACTACCTCATCAGGAGGCTATTGCAAAACGGAAACAGAAACGGATTCTCACTGTTGTAGCTCACCATATAGTTCCTGGCTGTTCTGCTGCTCAGAACCAACTTCTCACCTTACACTCAGAATCAATCCCCTAAATGTGAGTCATTCTGGGAAGCATTCCCTAATTCATGAAAACTTAAGAATCAATTCTATAACCTATTAACTCGCTGCAAAACAAGGGAGAAATCATTGCCTGAGGGTAGTCAGATCCCATTTGGGAATAGCACCTCCGACAGAATTGAATTCCTGTCCTTTCGCAACACCCTCCAACACTTGAAGTGCCACTGATGCAGGAGTGCATCATGCCCATTGGTGCAGGAGTGCATCATGCCCATTGGTGCAGGAGTGCATCATGCCCATTGGTGCAGGAGTGCATCATGCCCATTGGTGCAGGAGTGCATCATGCCCATTGGTGCAGGAGTGCATCATGCCCATTGGTGCAGGAGTGCATCATGCCCATTGGTGCAGGAGTGCATCATGCCCATTGGTGCAGGAGTGCATCATGCCCATTGGTGCAGGAGTGCATCATGCCCATTGGTGCAGGAGTGCATCATGCCCATTGGTGCAGGAGTGCATCATGCCCATTGTTGCAGGAGTGCATCATGCCCATTGGTGCAGGAGTGCATCATGCCCATTGGTGCAGGAGTGCATCATGCCCATTGGTCATCATGATGCCCCAAGGCTCACTAGCACTCCATTGGTGCATCATTCAGACATTATGACCCTCCATATCGATAAAGTCAGCATGATGCATGAATGTAGTTAGTGAGTAACTCATGATGACTAATGGACATGATGCATCAAGGCAGTATTGGCACCTAAAGGATTAAATCTGAGATGTGTTGTGTAAAAAAATGTTTGAAATTAATAGTTATACAAAACTATACCTGTTTAGATTTGAACTTTTGTTTTTCTTTATTTGGGGGCAGGTGCCTAATATTTTGAATTTAATCAAATAAAAGTAAGATGTCCTGTATTTACCACAGGTTATAATAGCATTCTACAATGAGACGTACACAGTGCGTTATGGCTCCCCGCCCTTACCACAATCGTTAAACCTCTTGTGGGCAGTCACCGTGTCAGTGTTTGTAGCTACGGGTATGTTAGGGGCATTCCTTACTGGTGTTGTAGCTGACTTCTTTGGCAGGTGAGTGGATTTTATATCACAATACACCCTAGGAAAAGAATATTGAATCTACTGTCATCCCTGGCCAAATTAGGCTGCTAACCACCATAATCTTATACAGAGGTACAATTAAATAATAGAAATTCAGTTAGAATACAACAAAAGGTTCTCAGTAATCAAACTAAAAAAGGGCTGTGATACCTTTGCCTGCTTTAATCCATTTAATTTTAAAAAAATGTAATATGAAATGATATGGTAATTTGACTTTGTTGTGTGCACTAAACACCCCATCTAACTAATTTTTCATTGTGTTTGCTTTATTACAGAAAACGTGGGTTGTTATTCATCCATAGTGTCATGTTTGTTGGGGTGTTGTTAGAAAGTATTGCCCAGCCAACCGGTGTACCAGAACTCATGGTGGTGGGACGGGCACTCGTCGGTATCAACTGTGGTAGGTGGTATTTGTCATCCTAATGAAAATAAATCAGTTTATGTATTGTATACATTATATTAGGGGCTGTGGGCTTTCAGGCCACTATATTGGCCACTAGCTGGTCCGGAGCTGGTTCCAGCGACACACACTGATAAGAACTGATAAGATGGGACCAGCATGTTCCTGGAAGTGGGTGTTAACCATGGACAAGGTACCCATCATGGTATGTCTAAACAGTGGGTTTTACCTCAACCAGCGAAATTCAAAATGAGTCCTATATGTGTTGAAGATATGATGGTAGGGCTGGTTCAGGTGGAGGTTTATGGAAATAACTTAGTTTATCAAATCAAGTTGGGAGCAGTGGATATGGACACCCCATAGGTTAAACCTAGGAGCTCCCTATATATCTGACTGATACCCTTTTGTACTCTCATATCCAGTAAATGCAACCCAAATGATCATAAAACTGCACTGTAAAAATAAATGTTAAATCTACCAGGGATCCTTGTAAAACTGAACAGTGAACCACCGTAATTATACAACAGGCAGCTCATTACAAGAAGCTCCAGGTGGCAGTGTAGTGGTACAAGGAATCTCTGTGAAAATAATGACATCTCTGTTAAAATAATGAAGGATCTCTGGCAACTTTGGGACTAGGAATCCGTCGTTGTTAAGACGTTATTATTACAGTGCTAAGTTAAAAGTTTTTAACACTTTTGACCAAGATAACACGAAATAGAAATGTTTATACAAGTAATGGTTTACCTGATGAGATACCTCTCAGTCAGACCCAATTCACATGAAACTTTGTCTATATGTAACAGGTATGACAGTAGGGCTGGCTTCACTGTACCTAGCAGAGATAGCCCCGCGCCCTGTGCGGGGTGCTGTGGCATCTCTTCACCAGATGGCAGTAACATTAGGCATCCTTATCTCACAGGTCCTCGGCCTACAACAAATATTAGGTATGTCATATTCTGATAATCTACAATTAGTATCAGACTATTGATCAGATTGATATGAGACAATTGATGGCAATTGATGGCAAATGATAATCAGGCAAGTTTCTCCAGTGTAAAGACGTATTCTATTTCTAAAATGAGGACATGTCAGAATTCTAGCAAATATTTTGTAAAGGGCAAAGGTTTTGTAAAGGGCATAGGGAAATGAAGAATTTGACATCTTGAGAGGCATTTACCGGATGAAAGTTTAAAGGGAATGTTCTCAGGCATGCAAGTCTAGTCTCAAAGGCTCGCAACAGTGATTTCAGAATCCCATAGCGTCAAGGTCCAAATTAAATCAGTCCGTGATGCTAGACACACATGATTTCAAACCTGTTAACATTACGGACTGATTTCATTTGGACCGTAGCTCTATGGGATTTTTTAAATCGCTTTTGCGAGCTACAGGCACATGATGTCTGTTTATAGGGCTTGAATTACAATCCTTGTTTATAAAACTACCTTAACCATTTCCCCAGGTACCAGAGACCGGTGGCCATGGCTGTGCGCCCTCTCCCTCATCCCAGCATTCATCTCCATGTTACTCCTTCCGTTCTGCCCTGAGAGCCCTCGCTACCTGCTTATACGGTGTGGAGATGTCGACAAGGCCACCAAAGGTCAGTATAAGGTCAAATCTATAACCAAGGTCAAAACTACTAACCAACTGTTTTTTATTGTTTTCCAGTTAACTCTTCCTTTTCCTATCAATGTATGACCATTTACTTGAATTCCTCCAAATTGAATATTTGCTCACTCATTAGCATATCTTAGGGAGTGGTCATTTTTTAACAACAGGGTAGGGGTGGTGGATTTTCAGGTGGGCACATTTTTTAAGCCCTCCCCCTCAGAGGGGTCAGAAATCATTTGCCCCCCACTTTTATTCTATAATAATGCGCGGGCTATTTCACTAAGGAGGGGTAAAAGTTCCCCCTCCTCCAAGAGGGGTCTGAAATCTTTTGCCAATCTCCTCAAAACCATCACCCCTCCCCTGTTGTTAAAAAAATGACCACTCCCTTACTTTACCTCACCCCGAGGAAAAAACTTCCATGGTAGCTTATAATTGAAGGGTGTCTAGCAGGGAAATTGTTAATATGGGTAACTGCTCTAAGATAAATTCACAGGAACCAGTAGGGAATTTGTGAGCCCTGATTGGTCATGAGGTGGTCAAGTGACTTGCCAAGACGGGTGTTATTAGCCATGCTTAGCCTCAGTCTTCTCCGGTCAGGATTCAGGGAACTCCCTCTCTCATGTTTGGGGATTGTGGGTCCCCATATTCTGGGGAATATTACTACACCCTGTACCTGCCAACATTTAACCACTACAGCAACCAGCGGCCAGAACTACTTTTACCCATAAACGCTGGTCGCCAGAGACGACTCACGCTAGTGGTCGAGCTGGGGCCAGATTGGCTTAGCCTTCAACAGTGAGAAAACACTCAGTTTGCATCAACTCTCATGAACCCCTGTCTATTCCCCTTGCAGCCCTGCGGCACCTTCGGAGGAATGCAGACTTCATGGATGAGATAGAAGAAATGCAGCGGGAGGCTAAGAAGTACTCGCAGCGGTCTCCGGATAACAACTTCCCTATACGCGAACTGTTCAGGCAGACGCAGCTACGAATGCCGTTACTGGTCGCTGTGGTACTGCAGATAGCACAGCAGTGGTCTGGGATCAATGCTGTAAGTATTCTATTCTATTGTATAACCCTAAATGCATGCTGCCAATTGGTTTAATATGATACATCCAGGCAGACTGAAATACTGATGCCATTACTGGTAGATGTGGTGGAACAGTGGTCTGGGATTAATGCTGTGAGTAGGATAATTCAGCCCATAACTTTAACCCTTTAAAGGCCAATAAGTGCAGCACTCCCTGTGGTAGTTATAAATCATTGTATCCATGCACCATGACAACCCTCCAAGCCCCATATACGTCTAGAGTGCTGGCAGGAACCAGCACTACATTGGTGTATCATAACAGCTGATGAACATGTAGCACTCCTACATTGGCAACTTAACATGGTCAGACGTTTCCCATTTTTAAAAATTCTATTCATATATACACTCTGTTACAACATCATACTTATCAGTTGGAAGACCACTAAATTTGACAAATATTCAATACAAGCTAAGAAGGGTGGTACCTCGGGCTCAGGCCCAGGCATTTTACAGTGTATTTCCAATGGATGGAGTTATGGCGTGCACGCCAAACGTAGAAAATGGGGCCTAAATCTTATCATTCCTTCACATCGAAGCTAAAATTTGGAAAATGAGAGTATAAGACTAGCTATGTGGACATCCTGGGTCATTTTTGAGAGGATTGATTTTTGAGCCCAAACCATCAGAATATGCCATTTCAGAATGTCCTCCTGTCCACATTATTCATCCAGAATACTATTCATACATTTCAGATTTTCTTCTACTCTGAGTCCATCTTCACTAGGGCAGGTTTAAAGCCTCAACACATTCCTTATGCTATTGTTGGCACCGGGGTCGTCAATGTGATAACCACCGTATTCTCTGTAAGTATACTATCACAAGCACGGGATTCATCTCTGCAGTCCTAGCGGGATACATTATTGACCAATGATATACTTCCCTTCATTCAGTGCACAATTGCATTATATAAGCCCTTGCAGTGAGTACCAAAAAAACACTCGCAGAACACTGTTGGTGGCCAAATCACTGTTAGCCCAGTGGAAACTACCAGACTGCCGAACCGAATGCCTAAACAAAAGGCATTACTGTTTGCTAGTGTATAATGAGCTAAATGATTAAAACAGTAGGTTAATTCTTCTTTGTCATTATTTTTTTTCTTGCAATAATAATCTTGGAGTAGTCCTGCCAAAATCAAACTGGGCCTGGAGAAAATCTGCAGGACAGAATGGCCTGCAAGGGGAGACACGTTTTTTTCATAGCTCTTATGTTATAGGTTTAAATGGTTCTGCCATGTAAAGTAACCACAGATGAACAACATTTCTGTAAATTGCTACAGGTACATCATAGAGAAGGCGGAACAGCTTGTGTTATTTGTGAGTTTAAGATTTGAACACTTATACCCTGAACGGCAATGTGTAGCCAATCCTTGAGCATTGCTGTAGGCGTCATTGTTGCCGTATGGGTCACCATCTTAAACTCACTAATAGCAACAGTGTTTCCTCACATTTACAGGTACACCTTGTAGAGAAGGTGGGACGGCGTATGTAACAGTGTTTCCTCACATTTACAGGTACACCTGGTAGAGAAGGTGGGACGGCGTATGTAACAGTGTTTCCTTACATTTACAGGTACACCTGGTAGAGAAGGTGGGACGGCGTATGTTACAGTGTTTCCTCACATTTACAGGTACACCTGGTAGAGAAGGTGGGACGGCGTATGTTACAGTGTTTCCTCACATTTACAGGTACACCTGGTAGAGAAGGTGGGACAGCGTATGTTACAGTGTTTCCTCACATTTACAGGTACACCTGGTAGAGAAGGTGGGACGGCGTATGTTACTGATAGGACCCATGCTGCTTATGACGGCTTCCACCGTCACCATTACTGCCTCACTCAACCTACAGGTACGCACTTTTCAACTTTAATTTCTCAGATAAGTGACCCAAAAATAGTGTCTTGGTAAATAGATAATTCACAATTTCCTAATTCTATGTCAGGTGGCGTGAATAACAGACACTTATACTGGATCAAAGTAAAAATGTTCATTTTGCTTCATGAAAATGGAATTGGAATTGTCATACTTTTGAGCAAGGGAAAGAGAAGAAGACCATGTTATAGACTACCTGTGTTCCCACTTTGGGGTTTTGTCATGGAATAACTCATTGGCCTAGCCAGATTTATGGAGACTAACTTAGGGTCTGCAAGAATAGCCTCGAAAGAACATCCTTTTAAGAACATCCTTGTAAGAACATCCTTGTAAGAACATCCTTGTAAGAACATCCTGTGAAGATTGGCATGATGCACTAATGCAGTTGTGATAATGCAGTTGTGATATTCTGGATATCCCCAGATATTCACTTATAAATGGAACCAAGGATCTTAGCCTATAGGTAGACATAGTAAACGTGTACTGGCTATAGAACACAGTGCTGGTGAGTCTGTATTCCTGTATCATATTAAGGTGGGTAACTTCCATGTCAAACACGTACTGTGCGCAGGTCTACACGCAGGTATTACCCTGATATAGGCCCACTCTATAAAAGCTAAATCAAATGTCATCTCTCAGGATGGAACCCAGGGCCTTCTAATCAGCAGCCTGGCAGTCCTAGTTATTAGGTCACCGAGTCAGCTGTAGCTGGGCCTGTATAGATGAAGTACATACCATAGATGTGGATACATTAATTATTTCCTAACTTTCTTATTTGAAGTAGCCAAAAGGTGTAAAAATGCCTGGGACCCTATATTAGGAACACATTTTCCTGAAATGAATAGTATTTTTTTAGGAAAGTTATTCAGATATTTAGCTACAAGGACATTGAGGCCACATCATGGTGTATATACTATACACTACTATGGTGGAATCCAGGTATTAATATCTGAAAAAGTAGCTCGGGCATATTCTCTTAGTATCATCAGAAGGTGAATTTGATTTGGAACCTGTGGCGAAAATTTGTCAGAGATTTAGTTTCTCTTATTCGATGGACACGAGCCACCTTAAGACTGATTAAGTGTGTTTTACATCCTTTAGTCCCGGTACGACTGGATGGCCTACGTTAGCATCGTGTGCATCATTCTCTTCATCATCGGCTTTGCTTCTGGTCTCGGTGTGTATAACTTGTTCAGCATTTAGCCATCCTTTTTTTACCCTCAGTAATATGTAACTGAAAGTTCAGAGTCGTTGGAGATCATGATTCAAAACTGCTATGTCTAGTTTAAAATTTGCTGCAATGCTGAAAAGTAGATAAAAGCAGTGCAGCACTGAGTATAATAGTTATGAAGCACTGAAAAGGAGAATATTCTAGTGTAAAATAACTTTCATGCTGAAGAGTCTGGGTAAATTCACTTCAAAGGTTTGCATGATGTAGCCCTATTCAGATACTCATCGGGTATATATATGCATTATTCAAAATAATTTCTTGTGAATTATTACACATCCTAGTCTTCAGAAATTGATCTAAACTCCAACATCTATGTACTCTTTTTACTTCAGGGTCCATCCCACCCCTCATGTGTGCGGAGTTGTTCAGGCAGGAGCCGAGGTCGGCGGCCATGGCGCTCGCGCAGGGAGTAAACTGGACATGTAACTTCCTCCTTGCGCTAGCATTTAGCTTCATACAGGTAGGTCATGTCTTTAATGCAGCAGTGTAGAGCCCTTGTATGAACATAGAAGTTGGTGATTAGTGGATAATTGATTTTTTTATAGAATTTTATAAAGGTATTCCCAACATGGTATAGTTATAAAAGAATACAGTTGGGACTCCGGACTACAGGGAGCACACCGCTCTGCCCTCTGGGCCTTCTTTACCATTTAACTTATTTAAATTCTTGAAGAACTTATTGGATTCTAATAATTGACCAATTCTGCCTCGACTGGTGGCCCAATTTTGGCTATACAATCTCCACCTAAGGTGTTTAGTATTGTTTGAAGAGTTTCCCTTGATTGTGATCTAAAAAGCAACTGCTATAAAAGTATCTACAAGAAACACATTTACTAACTATACACATGATTAACTAAATGCCTATTGAGAAAGCGATGTCAAGAGTTTCCACAAAACCTGTCTATTTTGAAATACTCTGATAGATACTACAAAGGAAACGATATGTCATTCTCCGAATGTAGTACATGTATGTGTGTCTCTATGTTGACACACACAAGTAACATACGCTGTCTGACTTTTGCCGCCTACAGTTTTTATCCAGTACCCTTGGTCAGAAATGATGACATACTGTAATATCATAAACCTTGCATGCATGCCACCTCCTAATTATAAGCCCGCTCTGTATTTGCTGAAATCCTATAAGCCACACCTTGGGTGTGATATGGTTGCAACGCCTTATGATAGTCTACTATGTGAAAACCCGTTGTATAATCTGCATCGGAAGGCTGATTCTATAAGTTGCTTGGAGGGTCTGGAACTGTGGTGTGGATTATACGCAGGGTTTAAAGTAGTTTTAGCACCAGTGGAGGTGGTAGGAGAGGCAGGGGGTGGGGTACAAATCATGCTATGGTCAGGGAGGGGTGGATACTGGGAGTACATGCAAATACCACCTCCATGTCTGGTACTGTGGTTACTATTGGTGGCATTGTACTGTGTCTAAGACCACACCTTCCTCTGTGGAAATCACATCACTAGTAATATAAATAATGTAATATATATATATATATATATATATATATATATATATATATATATATATATATATATATGATTATTGGTGCACAAGTTAACTTAAGGCCAGATAAAAGCACAAGGTGAAGCCAAGTGCTTTTATCTAGGCCCTCCATAATGCAGAGTACATCTTTAACCATCACACATTGCATTTATAAATACCAGGGTCTGCATCTTTAGGATGCATCAAATTGCTTCAGAATGCATTCTGCATTTGCTGACATACATATATGTACCCAGCTATAAGACTCATCTAAGCCAATACCATCATTTGGCCCCATGGCCTCATGCATAGGCTGTACATAGCCATTCGGATCAGAAGATTGCTGGTTCTATTCCCATCCATGCTGAGATTTGTCGGTACCTACCTCTGTCAAAGCTTTATAGGTATACCTGAGCTGCTGTAACATATATTCATGAATGTCAATGTTCAAATGTCAACTCAGTGCCTTTATCATATGATAAAAACACTGGTTTGGGCACCCAAAATTGTTCTGAAATGTGATAACCGTGAGAATCTGTCACTTGATAATCTGGCATATATATGAGATTCACCAGGCTTTGTCTGGCGAGATTCTTATGCGAAGCGTAATGCTTCAATAGTTTGTCAGTGGCTGTAAAATTTTATATGCGATCAAGTTGTCTGCCCTTCCCCTGCATGAAACCTTTGACAGCTTACTCAATATTGTTGACCAGGGGCTTATTTAAATGCATTCTGAAAAGATTTACTACCAGTAAGATAGTGAAATCTTCAGTGAATCATTAGATGATCAGTCACATTGAAATAAGCATATATATATATATGTATACCGTAAATTCTCTCATACAAGCCGCGGCTAGAACGAGAACCTAACTAAATTTCCATCTTTTAAGGTCCTCCTAAAGTCAGGGTGCGGCTTATACAAGGGTTTTTTACACCATAGAACAGTATTAAAATGCAAATTCCCAAGGCCCAGATGAGGCTATTAGCCTCCTATCAAACCCAGGGTGCGGCTTATACAAAGGAATTCATGGTAATGGGTATTATGCAAAATTGTACAAATGATTGAAGATTTCTAGCAGTAATTGTTTTTGTCTTTCATCCCCCAGGCCTACCTGCGCGCCTACACGTTCCTTCTGTTTGCTGTCGTTCTTGCCCTCTGTACCACCTTCGTTGCCATCTTTGTTCCTGAGACCAAAAGCCGCACATTCAATGAGATCGCACAAGATTTAGAACTAGGACGCATTGTTCGCTCATTGTCCCGTATCTCTCGCATTTCTCGTATATCACGCATCGGACTAGTAAATAACAGTGTTGAACCCATGGCACAGACTCCGACCAGCCCGACAAGCCCATCTGCTGAGACGCCTGATGGAGAATTGGACAATGTACACACTATCTCTAATTCAATAAGTAACAATCACCATGAGGCGGCATCTGTGTATATCTAGAGACATGTTTGGGTGAAAGAAATTTTTATGTGATATATATATGGTTCACATAGATTCCACGCGTGGGATCTATGTGTCTATTGACTCTAGTTGCTGCACCTATCTGCCACCTATAGTGTGGAACTCATAAAACAGGGGGGACTCACACTCTCCCCCCACAGCAGGGGTTATTCAGCAGCAGCAATTCAGTGCCGGGTCACTTCGTGACAAGTTCGGCTAACGGCAGTTATGACTGGTTATCCATCCTTCCCAGAGCTTCGAAGAGTCAATATGCTACAGATGGCTTATGTTCAACATATGAACATTTTGCATTCCAAAAACAGTAACCCTGAATTAAGCAGAGTGACTACAGTGTGAAATATTAGAAAGAATTTCTGAATGATATCAAAGAGTACTAATTTTCACCGAGTGTTTCCCAGATAAGAAATTCTAGAAGACAAAGAAAATGCAATGGTGTGCAAAGTATTGTCAGTTAGTATTCGATCCACAGGAGGTAAAGTTTATATAATTGCGCCCATGAATTTAAATCACTAGTTTCCAGGGTATATTGGTACACATGAACACTACTAAAGATATTGGGGGGGGGGGGGCATTTTTTGATGCGCTACAATCGCACACAGCCCTACGGCCCAAAATCTCAATTCCTGTGAGAATTTTGGAGAGGGGAGTGTTGGTATTTTAAGAAATAACCTCCCATAATGTCATCAAAGTAAGTAATAGGGAGAGAAAAGTCATCAGGACACATGTAAGAATAAGTATGTATAGCTCAAATGCTGAGAAGTAGTCAAGAAGACTTTGACGGTGTGCAATCTGTTGTCCATCAATATTTGATCCACATTTTTTTACTGCATGCATTTGTCCTTGATGACCACTTTTACAGTTGCGCTTTGAGGAAGTGACTTTTGTGACAATGGGTTTAAAGAAAAATACCAGCCTGCTTTCATGATGCATTCTTTAGGTAGACTTTATATTGAACAAAAAGAATTGGGCCTACTTTGGAGCACATCTTCTTATATAAAAGAGAACAGGGAGCTTCTATGGTGTCTTCTATGACGTCACAATAGACCGAATGCATCAATTGCTGGTGGAATTGGTCTATTGTGACGTCATAGAAGACAGCATAGAAGCTCCCTGCTCTCCCTTATACAAGTAGATGTGCTCAAAAGTAGTCCCAACTCTTTTTATTTAATATAAAGTCTACTAAAAGAAGGCCAGAAGAAAATAGGCTGGTGTTTTCCTTTATTAAGCAGATTAATCAGCAATAATTGTGTTTGAAGGACATGCTTGTTTTCATTGGTATGTATACAGACTGTCATTGATAATTACGATAGTTATCTATTTGGGAGTACATGTTCTATTGTATGTTGGATATCTGTATAGGCTTTTGGGAGTGGAAGAAGAAGATGTACCTATATGTTATACTTTTTGGGAAAAGAGAATACATGACCATTCTCTTCTCATCTAGAATGTCGATCTCCCTTCTGGACCCACAGTTCCACCACCAATGGCCACAGTCTTTACAGTATACAGGTGGCATATGTCTAGAGCTTGAGAATTATTTCAATCCGGATCCTGTGGTTATTCTATGACTAACTAACAGTCACTGGTCAAACAGTAATTTATGTACACATAGTCGTGCAAAGAATAGTGTATTCTCCATCTTAACATAATATATTTAATATTTATTTATCATTATTGATTTTGGGTATTCAGTGCTTGGGAGAAATACCTAAAATGGCGTTAGGAGATTGTTCACCTACAGTATCCGCTACATTCGGATGATTTTTTTTTTCAAAATTTCATTGCAAGGAATCTAGAGGGCTCCAGGGTTGCATTGAATTGGGAACAACCATTATAATATGTTACATGACCCTATCTATCATTGCATATATATACTCCGCACTTATATGAGAATGGTACCTGCTTATAACCCACCATATAAAAGCGTCGATGTGGTATGACGACAGCTAGCCATTTCTCAAACACTACGATCCTACCTCTCCCTCCGATTCCAACCACCCCTACAATCCAGTCCAATCGTAGTGATTGACCCTTAGGGATCGTGTATTACCTACGATTGCCTATACAGGTGCATGCCTTTTCCCCCTGTATCTGCTGTAATTGTAGTGATTGACCCTGTACAATAAAGAATTCCCTTCCGATCCTGGCCAGGTCAGTACGATTTCAGGGTGCCCAAAACTTAGAGTCTGAGAAATGACTTGCAGGTCTACAGTGTATTAGTCAGTGCCAATACATTACATTATAATTCCACACAGTACTATTTAATCTGATTAGGGTAAATAATTTACCCTAAATCTAGAATACCGTCCACAGTATGGCGCTTTGTATATAGCTATATAATCCTAAGGTGAAACACTATGTAGACAGAAAAAATATGGTCCTACCGAAATACCAGCGGAAATAACTTGTATATATGGCACATCCCGTATAAAAGCTACAACCTGAGTCGAAGAAAAGGCTATGAGTAGTCCAGCATTTTATCATTTTATGCTGTTTAATACTGTTCCATAGTATGGGATATGTGCCTAAAGGCATACTTGCACTAGGGGTTTATCCTTGTACATATTCACCGCACCTTATATGCAAGGTATTACGGCATCGCTTTTCTAAGGAAATGTCAATGTCAGCTTTTTTGTGACATTAAACCTCAAACGGTGAGGCGCGGAAATGTATCAGATAGTATTATCATACAGGAAATAATTATCACCATCTTTGTATTAGTTTTGTGAGTTCAATTTGATATAATAAAGATTTTGCTTGGTGGATTTAGATATTTCATGATAGAAAATAAAACTGGAATTTACGTTATTGATATTTGCCTCATTTTTTTTTAATAATCAAAACGTAATAATGATGTTGAAAAAAATGTTGTTAGCTTATACTTTCTTAAATTCTTAGACATATCAAACACTACTATCTTCGTGATGAGAAAGGGCAAAGAAACACTCAAACTATGAGTAATTTGCAAAAATACGACTTATTCACAAAAGGACAGAAAACGGAAAGCTGACTAAGCATGAAATTCATTTATTCTTCAGTCAAAAATTAATCAGCATATTGATTCAATGTAACCAAATAAAGCATGCATCATTGTATTTTCACATACTAATGTAATACCCCAAAGTAAAATCACTCTCCAAGTGCAGCTTTTGCCTTCTTCTTCCAAGTTTCATTGTCAACACCACTGCCGTTAAACTGGATACGTACAGAAGTGACCTGAGAGAGGTCAATGTCATCACTTCGAGTGTCGCTGACCCGCATTACCCACGTAGTGAAGGGCGTGATGTGCTGGATGATGTTACGGAATGGTGCATACACATCCGCATGTACTGTGATGTGGTCTGTATTTGAAAAGATAATATCATTATCACACCAGTGTTATCATTTGATGTATCTAGGTTAACACCAAGATGAAGTCTAAGGAAATAGTTCTTAACATGAATCACCCTTAAATCAGATATGTCCATATGTGACTATCTACTATCTTAGATTATCAAGTGATGACATTGAGCATGGTCACCCTTTAAATGACAACAAGTCAAAGTTCAAGTTTAACTAGGCATGATTAATGAAAAATATTATATAGAGTTATGGCTTTGATATTAGCATCTATCAAAATCAAATTCTATTATTTTTTTCCAATTTGCCAAATAAACAAGCACAATATAAGCAAAATTCTGTACAATTCCATGATGAATAAAAAGAATGTCATATAAAATACAAGGATACAGATGTTACTTTGGAGCTCCTCTTTTAAATCTATTGCTTCACTGTATTTGGCTTGTAATAAAACCAGAGCTTGAATACGATTTCATATGATCATAAATTTTCATGGATCTGAAAAATGATTTAAGTTCATCCTAGAATGCTTTGTAATATGGAAAATAGGGTTGAATAGTGTTAAAAAGAGTCACATACTTGTAACCAAGCTGTATTCAAACACGAGTGACAATGCGCGTGTCATGAAGTTGTGCACGTTTCCGTCAGCGCATCCACGGAAGTCACCACTCGACTCAATCTGAATCTTCAGATGCTCATTGGTCGATGAGTTCTTTGCACCGTTGACAGTGATGATCAATTCAGTCACCTGTATACAATGATTTATGTGTCTTTAACTGTTGCTTTAATTTGATAGACACAGATTTACCATCAGTCCGTATGTCCTCAGATTAAGGAAAAACACAAGGAAAAAGAGCAAATGAGCAAGCGAGTTGTCTGAGCTTGATATTCCGTATATATGATAGATGATATACAGCAATGAAAAGTTACATTCTAACTCTAAAAGCAAGTTAAAAATTCAATGAAAACCTCATGTACTAGGTTGGGAATGTGTATGTACTGTATATTTGAATTTAGAGTCCACTTGCTTCAGAATGAAGGCTAATCTAAAAATATATTACTCATGGCATTCAGAAAATAGATGAACACATTCCAAGGTAAGAATCTCAGAACTGTTCAAAATCCAAGATGGCTGCCATAATCAGCATGCAACTTCCTGGTATAAATTCATGTTTTTACCTTGTAAGCATCCATATCGGCAAGCTCGGGATGGTCGGTGGGGACGGTGAAGTACAAGAGTCTGTTTTTCCGCAGGTAGTTAATAGGACATTGTGTGGCATCATTACAATCAGCACTAGTGTCTGTATCTTGTAGTGTGATGTACCTTATAGGAAAGAATTTTTAAATGACATAATTTCTAGTTCTATATATTTATAGAGAGAGAGATTTGGTTTTTAGTGAAATTGGCATCCAATTGGCAAAAAAAGCATATCTATACATTTTTGGAAGGTCTGAATTTATAAGGTTTGCTTAATTATGTAAAAAAAAATCGAAAGCTACATTTCGAACATTGGAAATGTATCAGAAATGATTTTTAACCCTTTGAGGACCACTTATGCATTAATGTAGTCCTGGCATGTAACACGCCCGGCCTACATTCATACAGCGGTCGACCCTCGAGCTCGCATCATACTGAATCCCAAAGGGTCAGCATTTGTGCATCATGCTCTTCATTGGGTATGATGCAATGCTGCATCAGCCACCTTGTCAAAAAGGGTTAAAACATACATATATCTCCTACCTTCTGACGGTAGAGGGGGCCGATCCAATTAGAAGGTCATCTCGCTTGGCAGCATTGACCTTGAGCAGAAGGTCCTGAAGTGAGCCTCCGAAGGATGGTTTGTAGCCCGGCTTACACTCAAACATGTTCTCATAGAAGTATGCCTGGTGTGAGAAAGTGAAACTATTATTGTACATTCAAACACATTCTCATAGAAGTACGGCTGGTGGGAGAAAGTAAAACTATTATTGTTCATTCAAACACGTTCTCATAGAAGTACGCCTGGTGGGAGAAAGGAAAACTATTATTGTACATTCAAACACGTTCTCATAGAAGTAGGCCTGGTGTGAGAAAGTGAAACTATTATTGTACATTCAAACACGTTCTCATAGAAGTACGCCTGGCGGGAGAAAGGAAAACTATTATTGTACATTCAAACACGTTCTCATAGAAGTAGGCCTGGTGTGAGAAAGTGAAACTATTATTGTACATTCAAACACGTTCTCATAGAAGTAGGCCTGGTGTGAGAAAGTGAAACTATTATTGTACATTCAAACATGTTCTCATAGAAGTATGCCTGGTGTGAGAAAGTAAAACTATTATTGTACATTCCAACATGTTCTCATAGAAGTACGCCTGGTGGGAGAAAGTGAAACTATTATTGTACATTCCAACATGTTCTCATAGAAGTACGCCTGGCGGGAGAAAGTAAAACTATTATTGTACATTCAAACATGTTCTCATAGAAGTACGCCTGGCGGGAGAAAGTAAAACTATTATTGTACATTCAAACATGTTCTCATAGAAGTACGCCTGGCAGGAGAAAGTAAAACTATTATTGTACATTCAAACACGTTCTCATAGAAGTAGGCCTGGTGTGAGAAAGTGAAACTATTATTGTACATTCAAACACGTTCTCATAGAAGTAGGCCTGGTGAGAGAAAGTGAAACTATTATTGTACATTCAAACATGTTCTCATAGAAGTATGCCTGGTGTGAGAAAGTAAAACTATTATTGTACATTCCAACATGTTCTCATAGAAGTACGCCTGGTGGGAGAAAGTGAAACTATTATTGTACATTCCAACATGTTCTCATAGAAGTAGGCCTGGTGTGAGAAAGTGAAACTATTATTGTACATTCAAACATGTTCTCATAGAAGTACGCCTGGCGGGAGAAAGTAAAACTATTATTGTACATTCAAACATGTTCTCATAGAAGTACGCCTGGTGGGAGAAAGTAAAACTATTATTGTACATTCAAACACATTCTCATAGAAGTACGCCTGGTGGGAGAAAGTGAAACTATTATTGTACATTCAAACATGTTCTCATAGAAGTAGGCCTGACAGGTGAATTGGTAATTTTTAGGCCTGAATATACAAGTGGCAAAATTGGAAAAGAAATAGGGTAGGTGGGTAAGAAAATATTTAAGGCTGGCTGTAAATCTTTGTGACTTTTGATGCAAATATTATATATCAGATCCTGAGAACCATTTGATTTGTCTCCATAAGTGCTAAAAGAAATCAAATGTTTTCCCCAAAAATTGCCGTAGAGAATTTAGTATATTGTAAAAAAAAAAGATAGGACAGGTAACAATACTAGTTCAACCTGCAATATGTTGTCTCTAATTCTTCACAAAGTCCTGTTAATATATCAAGATATTTGTATTTTTACAACTTTGTGTACTGTTTTATGAATAAGAAAAAATTTGAAGTTATCTTTAAAAGAGTCTTACTTGGCAGAAAGTGAGGAGGGCCTCATTCAGATCCAGGCGAGTGTCGTACGACTGTTCTACCATTTCGTTAATCAGTTGTTTAGCTTCAAAGTTGCCCTTGCGGTACTTCTCAATGTGTTCATCGATCCGCTTCTTCTGCTCCTTCTTCAAGTCCAGAACCATTCTTTTCTTCATTGCCTCACGGATCATTTCAGACCGCTCCACCATTGATCTGAAGAATATCATTTCATCTGTATCTCCAAAATACGAAAGTGGGAAGTTTTGGTTAGAATATATCAGATTAGGTTTAAAGCCCATGATCTACGAGGTAGAATTCAAATCTAAATTTTTTTTTTTCAGTGTTAGTGATCTTGAGTTCCCTCAGTTTCCATTCCAAAGAACCTCTATTGCTAGATTGAGTATATTGTTTCCTTGATGTTTCGCTAACCTTGTTAATGCCTCCCCCCAGTTACAGACATCAAGTAGATGTCGATGGTACTCAGAGCATCCTCTTACTGCAGCAACATCGTCCTGTGTCAGCAGCGTCTCACCGTAGTTCTTCAGGTTCTTCCACTTGATGATGTTTACCTTCAGAAAAGAATATGGCAATTAAGGTTGATAGTCAATTAATGCGCCATATTCAATTGTTATCATGATGCATGAATGCAGCCCTGATGCTGAGGCTGAAGTGTTGGTGCACTCCTGCAGGGTCAGCATGATACAAAGCGCTGGTGAGCAGACTCGAGCCGATTTCTAGATGCATCATGATGATGTATTGGCATATTCATCAATGGCCAAACAAGAAACGTCCTTCCTAAATGTGATAGGTGTCTAAATTATGTTCTGCATGATTAATATCTTTTTAATTATGGCTTCATGAGATGAAAGAAATACCACCGTACCTGGAGCTGCACCGACTTCTCGACCTCATCATAATAACGTGCAGAGTCAAACTCCTTCTCGATGAGCTCAATCTGCAAAGAGAAGGAAGATCTAAGTCATACAGGGTCCCTTATATGACATAGTACTATAATTATAGCTGTTGCAAATTGCAAGACCAGAACATTAACAAAAGACCTTTCTTACACCAGTTTCTCATGCACATATACCTGTAGAAACTTTTAAAATTGATAAAAAAAAAACTATTGTTGGAAGGTACAGGCATTATATTTAACTTTAAAATGTTTATTGGTCTTTTTCTCTTGTAATGACTTTAATGCACTGAACTGAGTACATACTACAAGGCCGGAACTTTGAAATTAGAAAAAAGAAATCAGTGTCTGTGTTGTATTTCATCGTGAACAAAAGCAGTTGAGTTCCTTTCGGTTTAATACCTGACCACTGTCTTACCTCAGCGATAACTTTGTCTGCTACCTCAGACAGTTCGTCAATCTGCTTGATGGTGTCTGAGAGTTCCTGCATCAGCCCAAACAGTTCCTGGATGTTAATCTTGATACCATCAATGTCTTGGTCAGCGCTCTCCTTATCATAATCCAACCCACCTAGGGTCGCCTTAGCTATACTTGCTATTACCTGGTAACAGAAAATAATACATGTAATTAAACACAGATGTTAATCTTGATACCATCTATGTCTTGGTCAGCATTCTTCTTGTCATACTCAGGGTCGCCTTAGCTACACTTTGCTATTACATAGGAAGAGAAAATCTTACGTCAATTTAACATCGACATTATCACCCGATAAAGGAGACAAACATCACCGCAAATATTTTGCCCTTTCAACCCTCTGTTGATCAAACAGCATGTAAATGCCATAGAAAAGGTCATATTGACTGTTAATTGACTTTGATTTGGATTAACTGAGATGACTTGTTGGGTTTCCTACTAGATAAGGACATTATCATAAGATTCAGGGGGACATCTTTTTCCAATGTAAAGAACATAGTTGTTAACTTAAAGGAAAGAACCAGCGTATCTTTTTTCATGATGACCTATATAGTTTCGGTGGTTTTTGTCTTGAAAAAGATGCAGGTAAATGTTATAAATTGTTTTAAATAATATTATACTTACATTAATGAGGAATTTCCCAATCTCCCAAATTTTCTTTTCGTTTAATCCGGCTTCAAATCCCTTTCTGGCTTCTTCTAGTGAGTCTCGGGACTCATTGTAGTCTTTACGGAAGCGATGGTAGGTAGCATTGCTCTTTTCGACAGCGTCTGTGGCAGCCTCAAACTGAGCGTTAGCTTCTAGGATGTTGGTCTCTGAGTAAATCTTATGCATACCTTCCACATATTCCAGGATTTCGTCCTTTGTCTTGGCCTCATTCAGGAGCTTCTCAAAGTGCTACAATAAAAAGTCATTTATAATTTTTAGAAGATCCCTTTCAAGTAGTTGAAACTACCCATAATAGAAAGAAACATGTTAGTAACGTTTTTTTGTGTGTGAAAAGAAAAACATGTTTTCCCCTTTAAATGTTAGCAAAATTGTTGTACATGTGCAAACAAGTAAAGGTTTTTGATGTAAAAAAACAGTTGTTTTCTTTCTTTGAACTGGCTTTGCCCTTCATTTTGGACTGCTTTATAAATCAAAAAAAAAAATAAAAGCAAATATTTTAGAAACTTCACTGGCACTTACACCTTCATAAATTGATATCTTCTCTGCGTAATTATCAAGAATCAGTTTGATGTGTGATTTAGTGTAGAAAGGCACATAGCGGACGTTCTCCCGTGACAAACCAGCGATATCCACTACAAGATCACGAGCTGCGCTGACCACACCGCGAGTCTCACGGCTCTGTGTTTGAGTGTTAGCGATGTCGTTGAGGATGGCGAAGGCGGTACTGGTGTGGGTCTTCTCTAGTTGGTCCAGCAGGATACGTGCACACATGATACTCTGCTTCTGGTGAAGTGTGTCTGGTTCAGGGTCACTGGTACAGCAAGGGTTAAATCTATTAGATTAACCCCCTTTCTTGTTTACTCATCAGATACCAAAATTTCTCACCCTGACAGTCTATATGAAACATTTTTCCCTAGCAGGCCATTCGGTCCCACAGATTTGATCATTGTACAGGCCTGGATTCATCTTGGCAGCACCGAACACTTTAAGATAACTATTCTCAGGAAAGAAAACAAGAATTAACCCTTAATCATTTAAATCTTTAAATCTTAACATACAGTAATGCCTTTTATTTTTGGCTGTAAGAACCCTGCTAATGGTCCAATTTTCAAGCTATAAAAAGCAAAATGTAGCCCAAAGTCCTAGGCTAACAGCAGGACATTTGCTACTGCAGTCTGGTCATTTGCATGGGCCTGGCACATATTTTGCCAACAAAAGCCGGCGTCCCATGGCTTTTCATTTCGACTGCCCATTTTTCAAAGTAAAGCTAGTAACAACTGAGTTATAACTTTAAGGCCAAATCCTGCTGAAGAAAAAAAAAATAATTTGAAAAAATCTTTGTGTGCACTTACAAGAACTTCTGTGCTTCAACATCCAAGTCAAAAGGCTGAGCATCAGATGGTACATTGATGTAGTAGGCCTTGCTTCTGTCCATAACGATACGATGGGCACGGAGGAAGAGTGCAAAGCTGTAATGACATAGAACAATATCCAGAGCCTTAGATAACTGTCACTATACATGGAAAAAAGAACAAATAATCAATAGAACTTTTGAAATATGATGGAATGTTTCAGTGATGTTGCAATTCGGCATAACATTTGATCTTAGGGAGTGATAATTTTTTAAGAACAGTTGGGAGGGGAGGGGCTGGTGTGTTTTAGAAGGAGGGGCAAAACCTCTTTGCCCAATTGACCAGTAAAAGTCCAAATATTTTCAGCCCTCTTAGAGGGGAGGTTGAAATAATTTCTCCCTTTTCAGCAAAAAAGCCTGCATGTTACTATAGGACAAAAGGCTGCTTTCAGGCTTTCAGGCATGACTTTCGACCCCTCTGGGAGATCAAAAAATTTCTTACCCTTACAACGGGGTTGAAATTTTTTTTTGTACATCTGTGCAAATACCTGCCAGCCCCCTTGTTGTTAAAAAATGATCACTCCCCTAAGAAAATGATTTCATCCAGAGCTCAAATATATAATTCTCTAATGCACACATATCATATCATTTCAAATCACATTCCTGAATGTATTTACAAACAAAAAGATTTTTAGCCCCCCCCAAAAAAAGAACTTTTTTATATATTTTTTTTTTTACAAATATACAGATATTTAGTAGAATACACACTTGAGATCTATGTCTTTGTCAATTACGACAGTCTGTGCATAAACGTAGACACGCTTGGCTGCAGCCCCAACATATTTGTGAAGGTCCGAGAGGTTGATGTAGAAGAATCGTAGTGTAACATCAGCGCCCTTATTACTGATGCGTCTCTCCTGGTGAATGTCTCCACATGGCTCATAACAGTCGGCGCCACACGTGTCGTCAGCTGGTGTTATAACCTTGGTGCTTGAGTGGATTATCAACCTGTGCAAGAAAAAACAAATGAATCTTTATTCTAAAAGTTAAGAAACATTGTGCACAACTTTTGTAAACACTGATTATGCACTTGATTTTGAAATGTCTATTGACCGCTTTAAAAAAATAAAGTAGAGGATGTTGAATGTATTTTATCATAGCTGTAACTGCTTTCTGTCTATTACTATAACATAGGATACTTTGTGCATTAAACTACATGCTTGGTAGTAATTCAGGAGAGGGTGGGAAGAATATGACTTCTGTTTGTGAACCTACCTTTTTGCCAGCACAGACTGGAGTGCTGGGTACAAGGTGAAGAGGGTGGTACTGAAGCCACTTAGACTACCACTAGTGTCATAACTGGAATAAAAGACAAACATAACTGGAGGGTGTTGCTCCTATTGTAAAAAGAGCTGTGATTATCTGCCCTGTTTTATAAACAAGTCATGCACTGCTTCACCAAGGTACTTGCACTCATCACATCAGTCTGAAAAGTCACCTGTCTTGTTTAAAACAGAGCGAGCTGCACTATCAGGTACCTACTCATGTCACACACTCTATAGTATATTATACTGACTGACTTCTCTCAACTAGGTACCTACTCAAATTCCCCTTTTTTAGCACCATACTTGAATGACCTCTTGTGAGCAACAAAAGGGACAAATTATAGCTACATGAAAAGAAAGGACTGGAAACAAGGGCATTTTTAGCCAGCTCTTCCTTTTACTATAGGAGCAACACCCTCCTGGGAGGCTAACTCATGCCACATTACCGCCTATTCGGCAATGACAGTATTACAACTGATACACCAGTCAGCATGCCCAGGGTCAGCATGATGCTCCAATGAAGTGCTGGTGAGCAGTCTCTCCAACACTTCATTGGTGCATCATGACAACTAACAGGCACGATGCACTCCTGCATTAGCAACCCGTAAAGGGTCGAGGCCCTTCCGTAATGTAGCCATGTCAGCAGTACATGATAGATTTGTTAATTCCAAAATCAAATCTCTCATTTCATTCATCTCACATAAAACTTAGTCATCCTTAAACAGCTGTATGGAACCCTGTACTCAAAACTATGTAAAATGGAAATCATACTTTTTAGTTCAATCAATCGAAAATTGACTCAATCATTCTCATGAGCAGAAAAAAAAAAATGGAAAACATAGTGAAATTACTCACAGCCTGTAAGGTGAACGTATTGGATCGCTGAAAGGCTCAACTGAAAAAAAAATCACTGTAACCTATGACTTTCTGCATTGAATATTCTATAAGGTGAGGCTCCACTACGCGATTTCTGCAGAGAATCGCAGCAATTCTCAGAAAATGGGAGACAAACATGGATTAAAGAGTAGTATTTGTTACCATCATGAGGTAGAATGTGTAAGTTTAGGGACCTATTTGTTTATCTAGGGATGTGATTGTGTGCAATACAAGCATGCCTGTGTTGTCAAAAAGATGTTTTTGTTTACTAAATCAAGCTGATGTTATGTAAACATTGCAGACTTAACATTGGGCAGTCCCTGCAACTCAATATCAGACAGGTTTGATTTTAACAGTGCAAGACCCTGCGATCTGTGTGACTGCTGTGTTGTCATTTATATTTTGCTGTGTTGATGTTTATATATTGAACTCCCACCCAATCACAGAGTCTATGCAGGTGCAGGGTAGTTTGTAAATATGGCACACAAGGAGAGATATCACCCATGAAATGACACCTGAAATCTCATGTTTACAATTTTGAATCTCATGTTTACAATATAGGAATGTCAACACCCTATACCTTAGCAGTTAGTGAGAATGTACCAAAAGATCGCATAGTGGAGCCTCCACTATAAACATATTATGCTAAAGTCAAAGATATTCATTCGAGAGCTATTCTAGGGCAGTCAACCCACAGTTAGAACTGTATAGGAAGGTGAATTGTAGTTTTTGTTGAATTCATGCAAAAAGTTCATAGTACTATCTGTGCAATAGAAACAAATCAATGTATAAAAGAAATATTTTCTTTTTGGTAAATATAAAATATTCAATTTCTTCGTGCGATATCCATTGGCTCTTCCTCCATTGACAAGTTCATCATAACTGACATATTTCTGATATCTCATTCATAGATCTGATATTTATAAATGTGTTCAAATGAAAACTTTGCCCAATTAGTGGATAGGCGTTATATCAGTAGGGTATAGTGAGATTTATTCTATGTGCATGGACCAAAACATATGTTTTTACAGGGAAATTAAACACCTGAAAATATATTTCTTTCTTAATACCACTCTAAAGTGTTCCAAATAGTGTGTTAGTATCACTTTTGAACTATGGCAAATAAAAACTTAAGAGAATTAAATTGAGAAAAAAAAACATACAAGTAAGAAATTTGAACGTTTGTGAACATTTTGATCGATTTTTGTGCCCCTTTCATCAGATATACTAACTTTACGTATTCCCTTACCTGTCTTTGTCTTGTAGACTGCATTGGATAAAGACCCTCCGCAGTACTGGCGGGAGTATCCATAGCAACCATTGGAACAGTCTGATTCGTTAGCACTTCCATGGCTGCCAAATTCGTTACCACAGTAACATACACCGCCATCTTGTAATCCAGCGTAGCTGTAGCCTCGTTTTGAACACTCGTCCATACACTCTCCTGCTGACAGCCCAGCGTCCTTACCCCACACAAAGAAAGGCAGGTCACGTGACTCTGTATTGTCCTTGTAACAACCCTGGTAATTGTCAGCTGTCAATATGCATAAAACCACCTTACTGGATTGTACAAAGATAGTTTAGTGGTAATAAGAGACATAAATTAGATGACAAATTACTTTCATATAAATCTTTTATTCATAGGAATAAAATGTTGGTGTTCTTGAATAACTACTTAAAGCATGACATTGTGTGACAATACCTGTAGAGTCCAAAAGGTCACTACCAATACCCGTTTGGATATATTTACAGTTTTTCTGCTCTTTTAGTAATACTAAATGTGACTGTAGAGGCCATACTGGTTAACACATGCCCTCCTCCCTGCTGGCTGCAGGACCTAACCCTTCTCCTATATTCATAAGGTATTCCTCTACTACTCTATGTTAAAACAAAGCTTTCGAAATACAATAGATATGATCAACATGAGATCATGGAACAGTCATTTTATCTCAGATTAACATCTCCCTGAAAAGCAAAAATATGACTGAGATATCTAAAAGTTCTAAAATTAATGGCAGTGCATTGTACACTTGATTTTTCTCAATGTGTTTCCATTTTTCTTATATCATATTTGAAATTCTGCAATTGTACCAGTAAAACAATGTACTCACTCCAGGCGATGGAGTATATTGAGTTGTCGTTGACACCTCCGCATGTCAAACTGCTGTCTCCAGTGCATGGTACATCACACGATTCTGACTCGCCGAACTTCCGGTAAAACTCACTTCCACAATAGCAGTCAGCCCCGTTCTAGTTAAGAATAACAGAGAATGGCATCATAATATCAAATGTCAACATTTGAATTATGTCAAATTCCCCGGGCCATATGTCATATTTAGAGTTTTAAAGTGAGGCTATTGTAAAGCTGTGGGCCCAGATGCCCAATAGCTACAAGTAGTAAATATCTATGTGTATACCCCTGCCCTAGCCTATGTACAATATCTAGGATCAATTTTGGAAAACTCAAATTTTGGAAAACTCAAATTATTCAACTTTGTTATACCTAGCCAGCTATTACTGAACCCTTTAAGAGCTACCAATGCAGGAGTGCATGATGCACGAGTGCATCATGCTCATTGGTGCATCATGCCGATGGCATTGATGTATAAACTTAAACGTAAAAAAAGGGTTGGCATGATGCTCCAATGAAGTGGTGGCAAGCAGTCTCACCAGCACTTTATTGATGCATCATGACGACCAATGGGCATGATGCATTAATGCATCTGTGGCCCTTAAAAGGTTGAACTTAAAAAAAAAGATATATCCTTACCTGTACGCCAGCATACTTATAACGCTGCGCACGACACAGTGACACACACATGGAGGGAGTCATGTGTTCCGTACTCCGGTACACATGGTGCGGCAGGTCATGTGATGCCTGGTTGTCATGGTAACAACCAATCAACTGCTTGCTAAGTCCAGCATCTAGGGGGATGTCTGCAGTGGGATATCTTATTTAGTAATTTACCATAAATCAACACCGATCGTTGATATCTATTGGTTTGTAGGGGATACTCATATTAACAACGGAGGAAAATTTATGTCTATTCTTTTGTGTCATCTCCATGGGGCTGTGTACAAATGATGTCATGCTTTTTTTGGCCATTTTTGACCCCCCCTCCCCCCTTGTCATGTTTCGTCATACAATGCTTGACCCCCCCTTAACATGACGTCATGCAGAGATACCCATCCCCCCGGCCCAAAGTACATGAAGAGAGTATAGCAAATTGAGATGGTTCAAAGGGACATGTATATATTGGGTTAACTTAATGGTGCTGGCAACAGGTGGGGCTTTTTCCACCGTCCCTGGTCCAAAACCGTGCTGGGCTAATAAGGGGTGTGAATTGGTAAGGCCTAAAAAACATTGTTGTGTTCAGGTAATCTGTCGAAAAAAAATTAGAAGTTCTAGAAGCGCCAACCTAAAAAAAAAAAAACCTACCTACTACCTACCCTAATTTTTTCGACCTTTATTATATCCATGGGGGTAAATGGTTTGGGGTAGATGTCTGGGGGTAAATGTCCATGGGGATAAATGGTTCGGGGGTAGAAGTCTGGGGGCAAATGTCCAGGGGGTAAAGGTCCTGTTACCTCACATCCTCATGAGAGGTAAAGGAAAGGAAATAAGAGAAGAAATCAGATCTAGCTGACAGTTACAGTGG
Source organism: Acholoe squamosa (assembly GCA_949317995.1). NCBI lineage: Eukaryota > Metazoa > Annelida > Polychaeta > Phyllodocida > Polynoidae > Acholoe > Acholoe squamosa. Next base: position 3,787,601 of record OX439050.1, on the reverse strand, counting down.
CTTCACTGAATTACAAGTGTAACATTAGAAGTGTGGTAATATGATTACACATATATAATTAAGATCACACTTACAAAACAATCATTTTACTGTAAGGCATAATATAAGGCATAACCCCCTAGAGTCCCATTCAGAAAAAGGAGAGAATAAGCTGTTTGTTTCCAAGGGACAGTTTGTGATTCATCAACAGGGGGAGCAGGATGCAGATTGAGGGGGGAGGGAGGAAAAAGATTTTGACACCTCAAAGTGGGGAAGGGGGCAGAGAAAAATGTTATGCCTTTTCTGTGAACTACTGTAGAACAGGAGGAATGACCAGGGCAATCTGTTCGAGGGGGAGGGGGTCATAAAATTTTCAGATTTCTGCACGTCTGTATGGCAATCTACCCCACCCCTCAGGCCTGTTGATGAGTAAGGAGCAATCCCTAAATTACCAATGGTTTTTTGAATTGTGAAATTTATCAAATAGAATAGAAGTTGGGTCATTTGAATCTTTCTACTGAATTCTCAATGCCAGGGTACTTCTTACCCACATAGATCAACCTATATATGGGGTCCTTTGGTTAAATGAGTCCAACTAAAAGGGTATTTCAAAGTGGTATGGGGCCTGGGTTAGAGTTAGGATAGAGTAGTGGACCAACACTGACACTGATGGCAGTGACAATCATTGAGTGGGATGTCTGAGGAAAGCATGCCTGTATAGGTAATATATATTTCATAACAGATGAATGCATTAAACTTCCCTACCTTTACAAATCATTTTTTTTCTTGCCAAAACTGAAGCAACTTGCAGTTTTTTTTCATGACATGATGTCATGCAGCCCATGACCCCCCGCTCCCCTTGTCATGCTTGGTCATGGGGAGTGGGACCCCCCCTCCTGCATGACGTCATTTGTACACAGCCCCCATAATTGCTAATTCATGCATCGTGGCAATCAATGGGCATGATTCATTAATGAACAATGCTGCCTTACAGGGTTAGGTTTCCCTAGGTTAGGAAACCACTTTTTACAAACTTGAACATTCCTGAACAATTTAAGTCAGAGTATACAAGTGTAGTGGTCCAGTTCTTAAAAGTCAATATCCGAAAGGGGGCTCGAAGCCGGGGTCCTCAGAGCTCAAAGCCGGTGCTCTACCAACTCAGCTACTGGCTGTGTTTAATCAATGAATGACACAGCTACACATGTGTCTCATGGTGGGGTCACCTCAAAAGTTCATATGGTTTAGCTAAGTAACAGTAATCTTGCCAGCACAGTCCAACAGTATTGGTCATGTAATACCTGCAGAACTAGGATTGGCCTATAAAAGTCTATATGGTTGCTACATAAGTGCTGATGAAAGAAGGCAGTCCTAAGGCATCACCCCCAATCACTGGCACTAACTTTCAGATTGTCAAAATCTAGTGACTGCATGCATAGTTCCTTCAGAAATGGCCTCCTGTAAGAAGGTTGCTATGTTTACCTGTTTGGTATGGGGCAGGACTGTCAAATGGCTCGTACATGCTGTATGCGGGGTTGTCGACAATCTTGTTCTCAGACTCTAGATCTTCTTTAGACTTGGCCAACATGTAGCATTCCTAAAAATAAAATTTACTTTATGACACTGTTTCTGGATTGGCAAAATATAGGATTTAATCAAGTCTATCAACACTGAGAATTCTTACTCATTTGAGTCTAGATCCAGACTCAGGCAATATCGCCAAAATGAGTAGGATTTGAGACTCAGCCTGCTCCTTGGATGATACTCAGGCAAAGCCAGAGTATCACCCCAGGATCAGCTTTAGGATCTGCCTGAGTATCACCCCAGGATCAGCCTTAGGATCTGCCTGAGTATCATTCAAGGATCAGGGTGAGTATGAAATCATACTTATTTTGGCAACATTGCCTGAGTCTGGATCCAGACTCAAGTGAGTAAGATCTTTTTTTCAGTGAAATTCTTTTGTGATACTGATTCATGCAAAAAGAATCTGAAATGGAGCTGGAGATATGACTGGGCAGAGTTGACTTACAAACAGTTTTATATCATGGCAAATGCGATTGTTCCTTTAGAACAGTACTGGACACTTCGTATTAAATAGGGGGATGGACTGCGATGCTAGGCATTTTGAAATTGGAACAGAGCTAACCGTTAGTGTCGAAGGCAGTTGGCTTCAGATTCAGTCTTACGTGCATAGTAGATGTGTATGGTTATTAGAAGTATTATGGTAAAAACAGATTGAAATACTCAAATAATATCATGTTATCAATTGTTTGATGTGAATTGAAGAAGAAACACCACTTTGAAGAGAAAGATTTCTGTGTATAATACTAGAAACGAAACTAACCACCTTTGGCCGGGACGTTGCAACTGAGTAAATATTGTGGATGTTTCTTATTCAAAAGCTTTCCAACCCGTGTAGCCATGATGTAAATCTAAATGTCTAATCCCGTAGAATATTTCTGCATCTTATTCACTGAGGTGGAACCAGTGTATCCAACGAAGCCATTATATGGAGTGTGGCTTTTACCAAAGAAAATAAGGAGGGGAGCGTATAACGGGACCCAGAGGTCAGCACTGTGACACACCCGTCACCAACCACCCTAGTACCAGATACACCCTACTTCCTGGCATCCTTGTTCCCAAGAACTGACTGGTGGGCTGCATCTCTGGAATTCAGCATCTCACAACTGTCAAAACTGGTTGCAGCCTCACAGCCAGGCAGAACTTGAAGTGAATCTTCTGGTAGCCACACTTGACCCCCAAGATACAAAGATCTGCTTGGTGGTTTAATAGCGGCGTGAGGAAGTCCACAACGCAGGAACTAAAGACCCATGCGACAGGAAAGGGTGACTTTTTTATGAATAAAGTTGTGTCAAGGTCAATTTTGGTGGAATGCTCATAACTTTGCTTGTGTGGAAAGGACTTACACCAAGGGATTCACAGGGCAATTATCTTTCAAATAAAGGGTATTACATGGGAGGCCTGACAAGGAAAGTTTGCATTCTCAATAGATTTAATTGAGAAAAGTCCAAAAACTGTATGAAGAACTTCTCTGAAAAGTCACCCTTTCTTGCCATATCTCTAGAGGTAAGGCATCCTATAGACTACTTACAGGGGGGATGGTAAGTTATCAGGTGCCGGGAGGTCTGTGCTCAATGAGCTCTCAGAACCAACTGCCTCACCAGCCAACCAGCACACATCTTCTAAGAGGCGATCAAACTGAGTGGCAAACCCGGAAGCCAGAGAAGAGGTGCTGCCACCTCTCCCCAAGGGTACCAAACGAGACGACGACCACTTGGGTAGCTGGCCAACTGATACGCTATATAGACAAAGGTTCACTCATAGGGGGTCTGAGTGGGGTTATGTCACAAGGTGAAGCTGAGTGAAATCACCCTCATTCAGAACCCCTATTAGTGACCCTTTGTATTAATTTCATGTTATCTGAGTCAGAAATGTTCACAATTCATTTAAATGGACATAAACTTATGATCATTTGGTGTGCTGTGACTGCCCTTGAGTTATGGGGCAGGATTATCCCACAGGGTGTGAGATACAGAGCTCCTATGTTAAGTCTATGGGGTGTCCATATTCTACTTCTAACATGAAATAAATCTATATAGGTTCAACACAAACCATGCTCATACAAGGTTAGTGTATATATATATATACTTACATGCATTTCCACACCACTACCAGGGTCATTTCCCCTTGTCTTGTAGCCGGCCGCCTTACATTGATTTTTATGTGTATTCTCACACCGATGTATACAGCTCTCCTCATTGTAGTTCTCGTAAATCCGGAAACCTCTCTCCTCTGCTGCTATTGGTGCAACACCACCATAACGGATGTAGCTTTTAACTAAAAGCAAAACAAACAAAAAACAAAATTTTGAAGACATTAGTTTCATGTGGGAAGTTTTTATTTCAGATGCTTTTGTTTTTGTAAAAGACTAGTGGTTTGCATTTCAGATTTCACCCACCTCCCTGTCCCGGAAGAAAAATTATTGCGACATCAATTAAAGATATAGGAAAATTAGGACCCATCTTTAATGTATATATACTCAGAACCCTTACCACCTTAGATAGAAGTTTTGCAACTGTTGGCTTTTTCATTTCTCGGTCACATTTTAGACTAGAAATAACCAAAAACTCCAATTTTCTGGCTAAATTCATAACTTCTAGATAAACTAGACTCAGTATTTCTCAGTACTGATTAGCATCTTATCAAGCAGGCTTCTTCATTATACAAGAAGTTTTAGAGGGGATTGGTGATATATGTTACCTGGATTTACGAAACAGGTTGGTGTAGATGCACTGTTGTAGCAGCAGCCGAGCTGGCGGCATTTCTCCTCTGATGTACCCGCTGCTGTGTTTGGACACTCCTTCTTTTCACTCTCTGGTACATCAGTACATGTATCTGAAATAAATTAAACTTTATTGTTTAAAATTCCTTTTTTTTCCCTTCTTTACCTTTTTGGTAAATCCTAGGGGGTGTCTAGAGACCAGTCAAATTTGAATGTACAGACACCTCACTAAAGGGGCAGATCAACTCCCTTTGGTCTTGTGAATTTGCCTAGTATTTGGGATCGGCTAAAATTCACCCACCAAACAGCTGTTGAAGCACCCCTCAATGAGCTGACTAACTGATGAAATATTTTCAGATCGGCAAACTGATACATGAATGAAAATAATGAAATAACAGAGTTACAGTGCTAAGGTAATATTCACCCTTGGCAGCTGGTCGGGACCCTAACCAATACACTTCCCGACTGTTGGCCTGACACTTAATCTGATCCGGTCCATCGAGTATAAGTGCCTTGTCGGTGGTCTCAAACTTGGCATAGCTCGCATACAGCCAGCTGTTAGTGGCTGTTACCTTGATTTCAGAGGTAGAGCTTATTGCTGGACAGGCCAACCCTGCAAAATGAATGAGGGATATCAAAATATTGGGGAGATGAAATTTAAGTACAGACCTAAGACCGTGGCTGGCGTGCGGCTAATGAATACCGCTCAGGTTATCCCAATGAAATATTAGTGTTCACGAATGATCGCACTGTTGATACCACACCATATGTAAATACTACATAGACGCTGATCATACAGATCAGTTATAGCACATTACCTATACTCACCCACTCTAATCTTGAGGATTTTACATAGCAGTGATTGTGTGCAGACTAGATGGTTCATACTCTGTGAAAAGTAACTGTTGAATCTACCAGGGATACTTCTAAACCTGAGCAGTGAACCACCCTAATTGTATTGCATTTAACCAGTGTAGTTTTTACAATAAGGGCCTAAACCCATTAGACGATTGTAAAGCTGGCCGATTATTAGGATACACATCAAAGTCGGTTGCAGAATCGGCCATTGTAGGGTTTTAGAAGAACAAACATGGTGCCCATGCACAACCGTCAACAGAATCGGTGGCATAATGCTAGATTCCACCATCCTACCAGCTCAAACTGAGCAATATGGATGTGTATTATGCAATAGTGGCTGATAATGGTACCGATGATTGTAAAATCGGGTAATGGGTTTTGGCCCTAAGCCCCAGGTGGCAGTACAATGTTACAAGGAATCTTTGTGAAAATAATGTCAAATCTCTAGCAACTTTAGGATAAGGATTCCGCCGGTATGTTATTTTCTTTTTACAGTGTACAAATATCCATAAGGCTTACTTGTGCATGTTTTCTTGTCAGCATTCATCTTAAAGCCAAAGCCACAGCTACAGTAGTATGAGCCATACGTGTTATGGCAGTTCTGTTCACACCCGCCTCTGTTTGCAGTAAAGCATTCATTAAGATCTGTAATAGAATATTCACACAGTTTTATCTATAGCTGATTGCTTGAGCCAAAGGGGGGGGGGCACTTATAATATACATATGTAAATGCCAATCAAGTTCTTGCTAGGCTACCCCTTCTGACATACATAGAATTATGTCCAGGGCTTGTTGCACAGGACAATAGTCTTGAATATAGTCACAGTACAATGGTTGCCCTTGTATTGCAGGATTTTGCATTATACAGTTCAATGTATGAATTAGGTGTGGTGGAGGGGGTGGGGCTATATGTGTACACCACACAAAGCTAAGTATGCAAAACTAGCAAATAAATGATAACCAATTGTAAATTACACATCAGTCAATTCAGATGACAAGAATATTACATAACATTTAAGTATGTTTCAATATCTAAAACTATTGAAACATTTGGGATGATATCAGGTTGCCATAGTTACCTTTGTCACAGAGTCCGTTCTCGTAGACATAACCCGGGATACACGATGCGCACGCCTTCATGTCCCATTCTGATACCTTGGACTTGCAGGTGTTGCAGCGTCTGTACCTGCCGCAGTGCCAGTTATGGCACATTCTTCCACATCTGTTGAAAAGGATGGTTGAATTTTAAACCCATCAGCCAATTATTGCATGGATTTCCTAATTCAAAGCAAAATTCTGGTTGCTTAAAGTAGTCCCTAAAGGTCCTTAAAGTAGTCCCTAAAGGTTCTTAAGGTAGTCCCTAAAGATCCTTAAAGTAGTCCCTAAAGGTCCTTAAAGTAGTACCTAAAGGTCCTTAAAGTAGTCCCTAAAGGTTCTTAAGGTAGTCCCTAAAGGTCCTTAAGGTAGTCCCTAAAGGTCCTTAGAGTAGTCCTTAAAGGTCCTTAAAGTAGTCCCTAAAGGTCCTTAGAGTAGTCCCTAAAGGTCCTTAAAGTAGTTCCTAAAGGTCCTTAGAGTAGTCCTTAAAGGTCCTTAAAGTAGTCCCTAAAGGACCTTAGAGTAGTCCCTAAAGGTCCTTAGAGTAGTCCCTAAAGGTCCTTAAAGTAGTTCCTAAAGGTCCTTAGAGTAGTCCCTAAAGGTCCTTAAAGTAGTCCCTAAAGGCCATAAAGTAGTTCCTAAAGGTCCTTAAAGTAGTCCCTAAAGGTCCTTAAGGTAGTCCCTAAAGGTCCTTAAAGTAGTTCCTAAAGGTCCTTAGAATAGTCTCTAAAGGTCCTTAAATGTTACCTAAAGTTACTTAAATGTTTCTCAAAATGCTGAAATAGCCACTTGAAGCAACTGGAAAAATTTCCTCAAATCCCCAAAATTCATACAGTGGATGTCAGTTACAATTTGACTGATTGAATTGCTCTTACTTGAAAATGATGATTTTCTCATCAATTTTCAGTAAGGTCAGATACATGTTATAAACTCTATAAGATGTTATCACACAAGCATTGGAAAAGAGAAATTTAAAAGAAAAAAAAAACATTAAAAAAGGTAAAAAAGAAATCATATGTATAAGACTCCCCCCCCAGAATCCTCTAAAAACACCCAAAGAAAGCAACCAATAACTAGGTTAGTATAGTAGCACATTTGAACAAAAAGGAAATAAAGTAAAGTGAAGTGAAGCTTACCCATCCCTGATTGTGTATACTAATTTACTAACCTAGGGAACTGGTAGCAGCATCCGATGGCGAACTTGGCTGTAGCACCATTCTTGCACGTACACTTAAACTCTCCGTTCGCACACTCAAACCCGTCTAGATGCCCGGGACAGTCCCAACTACCATCTGTAAAACACAGATTTATGTAAATTTATGACAGGTGCATAATTGAAAATGTCACAATTCTGGAATCACCCCCCTCCCCCACTGATCTTTTGCAATACCAGAGCTCCCCCCCCCTCTGCAGTTTAAGAATATTTAGATGGAGCATCATGCACTATGAAAAGGTATAAAGCCTTACCAGCTTACGGGGGTTGTCTAAAAATCTATGACAGATTGAAAACAATATGACCCCCTCCTTGAATTTTGTCCAGTAACACACATAATTATAAATGGGCAAAAATCCAGTTCAAACGTTTAATTCTTTAATGGCCGCTGATGCAGGAGTGCATCATGCCCATTGGTCGTCATGATGCACCGTTCATGCATCATGCCCATTGGTGGTCATGATATAGGAGTGCATCATGCCTATTGGTCGTCATGATGCACCGTTCATGCATCATGCCCATTGGTTGTCATGATGCACCATTCATGCATCATGCCCATTGGTCGTCATGATGCACCGTTCATGCATCATGCCCATTGGTGGTCATGATGTAGGAGTGCATCATGCCTATTGGTCGTCATGATGCACCGTTCATGCATCATGCCCATTGGTTGTCATGATGCACCGTTCATGCATCATGCCCATTGGTTGTCATGATGCACTGTTCATGCATCATGACAAATATAAGATATTCTCTATTTATAAGTAGAATTGCAAACACCATTTAAAGAATAAATACAATGTTCTTAAACTCACCATAAGTACTTCCATGCACCGTCAGCACCTGTCCCTCTGTTAACATAATGGTTGAAAATATGTGATAATTTATAGAACGAACAAACAGGTTTTAACGTTGGTGTTTCCTATGGTTATTCTAGAAGCACTAAGAAGTATTTCGTCTCATCTCAAACTGACATTTACAAAAAAAGTGAAAATCTGGTATAAATTTGACATAGAAAAGTTCAATCTGAATTATTATAGCTTTGCACAATGGCTTAGGTTTATTTATATTCCTTTATCTACCGTACACTGTAAATAATGTGTGTTGCGGGAACACACAAGATTGTAACACACATGGATATTTAACCCACTTTGAGCAGTTTACTCACTTTGAGGGCATCAACACACTTTTTCTAACACACTTACACACTTTTTTCTCAAAAGTGTTTAGGTACTGAAATGTGTGTTAAATCAACACACATTTTATTAATCCTACAGTCTTATCAGTGGTATTATGTAACCCTCATTAATTGCCTCTCACCTAACCAAAGGTCAGTTATAACAGTTACACACAGTCAGTTTGAATCTGCACCTGCTGGAGAGAGGAGTGTCTTCACTTCTCTGCTTATTTCTGGTAAGTATTCTTATATATCATCCTCAATACTAGTGTTATACAAGCTGTAAAAGAGTGTAGTAAGTTGGTTTATCATAGATTTACACTCACATAAAGAAATGATCTAAAAGCTTTATCAATATGCTGCCCAACATACTATCCAGTGTAGCATGCAGTGTTCATTCACCAAATCTTCTGTTTCAGAAAACTACAATCTGCTTGCTCCAGTCACTGACAAGTTCTCATGCTGATTTGTGATTTACAAAATACCAGGAAAAGGTAAGTGTGACTATTCTGCATTTTGAATATAATTCTTTATCATTATAATGTACCTACATAAAGACTTTTTTTACATATGGGAGCCTAGACTCAGTCACCATTCTAAATTCTAGACAGAGAAATCAGAAGATATGTTATTGATGTATTAATATATTTTAATGTAAAAGTTTAAGTGATATTAGGACAATTTATGCACTAAATCAACAAATCATAATTATAGTCTTACAAAAATATATTGTTATTCCTTTCCAGATTAAGTATGTGTGCCTCATGGTTACCTTCCTCATGTCATCTCAGGACAATAACAAGTACACCAAAATGAAAATATGAAGAAATAAAGGCTAAATGCCCCCCACCCACCCCCTTCATTGTAGAAATATTGACTCACTTTCATATCTAAACACTTTATGAAGCAACACACTTTCTATGAACACACTATATGCATGAACACACTTTTTGCAACACACTTTTGTTGTAACACCCTTTTGACATGAACACACTTCTTAACACACTTTTGGCAAAAGCGTGTTGTGTGTTAAAAAAATAAGTGAGTAAAAATATGCTGCAAAGAAGTGTGTTACAAAGTGTGTAAATGCAACACACATTTCTTACAGTGTAGCGTCCTGTGTCAGCAATGCCATTTTAAAATGTGTATATACGGCTAAGTGGGAGACAACCTGACTCCCACAAGAGAAGAAACTGAGAGTTTGGATAAATTTAAGTGGATTTCTGTATCTATTTTGTGTTATCTTGGTAAGAAGCCCTCAAACATTATTTTTCGGATACTTTTTGGTAACAGCATTTACGCTATTTTGATTATTGCACAAAATTGCTGCCGGGTCTGCAGAAATGACCAGACTCTGGGACTGAATGTCTGGCTATAATCTTGGGACCCCGGGCTACATTTTGATTCTCATGGCTAGCAAATCAGACCATTATTAAAGTGTTCACAGCCTCAAACAAAAGGCATTACTGTTTATTAAGATTTAAAGGGGTTATTTGTTGTTTTTTTTGTATATAAGTTTACTTGTATTAGCCATAAAGGCAAGTGACTCCCCTTCAATGAGTTACAGGTACTACTCTTGTACCACAGACTGGTGGCTGGTGCTGCCCCCTAGTTGGTAGGAGCAGCAGGACGCACCCCAACCCCAGTCTAACCGCCAGAACTGTTTGAAACACCGCCAAGAGACAATTAAAATTTCTTTTTAATTGTATTACTGTGAAAAAATGTGATATTCTCGAGGATAATGTTTACCCAGTATGACATTAAAAGCCGCCCAAACTTAGTCATGTGTTTGTTTATTATGACTAGTCAAGCAGTGCAGTGTTTATCATTTCTATTTTGACATATATATGATCTTGAGGAATCTGGTCCTGCCAAAATCAGTCTGAGCCTGCAGAGCAATAAGATCTGCAGGACCGACTGGCCTGTGCGGAGAAAAACTTTTCATATAGACTGAATTCTTCACACTCTTGTGGGGAATGGCTCCACCTACACTTTACATTAGGAACTGCCGTTATCAACAAGAAAGAATGTGATCACCTTTGCTGACACCTTGCAGTCTGGCATACCGAGGGTCCCACGTCCTTTCTTCACCCACTGTAAAAAGACATATATCTTTAATAACATCATGTTATCATCATGCTCTGTTACTCACCAGGGCTACATTATTGACTTCTTGAATTGATCTGAGTGAGGCTTGTCTCAGTAGGCGCACATAACCCTCACTCAGAGCAATTCCAGTGAACCTTTACATTTATCTCGTCTTGTGACATATGTGACATATGATCCAATTTTCATTAACCCTTTACTGGTGGATCTGCTGCCGTGACATATGGGACAGGGTTATTACATGGGGGTGTGCAATATGAGATTCCCTGGTTAAACCTATGGAGCCTCAGTATTCAACTCGACTTATAACACAGTTAGAGAGTTTTCAGTGCCGAAAATGGATAATATCAGTTCCTATACCTCGCGATAAAGCACCCAAAATTCACGGCGAGCGGACAGCGGGGCGGACATGTTGAAACCTACCTTGACACGACAGTAAATTCTCCATTTTTGAAGCTTATAGACCAAATCTGACGAAATAATTTCAGCAGTATATCCTTTACATGTTATTCTAACTCCATGTCGGGTAGATTACTTGATATTATAGCTGTATTTGATATAAAAAATTATTAAACTTTCCAATCGAGCGACTTGCCGTGCGTCTTCCCCGTTCTGTCAACACTACAGGTGCGGCCGCCTGGTGTGTACAGAATGGATTATATTTTAGACTGGCGCAGCTCTGTCTTGACGTGTTCGCAGTAGTAGGTCTATGAGAGTTGGACTTTGAGGAGTTCGCCAGCCTAACCATACGACAACATGAAACCAAGATGGCAGAGGGCCGTCTTGTCGACTCGCATAAGAAATGAATGGATTACATCATTTTTGAAGGTAAATACTTAGAATTAATGGTGGAAACCGTGTTATAAGGGCAATATATAATGAATAGACTTGCACTCGTTGGCTTCATGGGTTTGATAGAAGCATTCGCCTCCGGCTCATGCTTCAATCACCCCCTGAAGCCAACTCGTGCAAGTCTATGCATTATATATTACTTCCATAATGCCACTTAATCCAGTGATACAATCTACGTGTTGTTCTAGCAAACATATATAATTAGGCATCTCGAGTACTTCATCTAATATCCCTTGAACATTCCTCATACCATCACCATACCAGACTGCTTATGAAGAAATCTGGAAGGGTAATGTAATAACTTATACTTATAAACCTGTTTTACAAAAGAATATATATTCACCAATCACTTGTCAGATTCATGCTTGACATAATCCAACAAGGAATTAAAGCTATATTATGTAAAGCGCTGGTTCCACAGATCTATACTTTTGATATATATATTAAATCGTCGGATTAGGGCTATTCCGACCAATTGTATGGCTGTGGAACCAACGCTTAAAGCACCTATTCCATGGCAGTCGGTCGGACAAGTCTTTGCTAATCAGACTGATTTATTCTATACTTTTGCAATACTAAAATAATTGGATTAGCGAAAAATTTCTCCAACCGACGGCAGTGGAATATCCGCTTTACCCATTAAAATGCTGCTGATACAGGAGTGCATCATACCCATTGGTCATCATGATGCACTAATGAAGTGCTGGCGAGACTGCTCGCCAGCACTTCATTGGAGCATCATGAACATCCTTCCGGAAAGTTGGCATGATGCTCCAATGAAGTAGCACTTCATTGGAGCATCATGACGACCAATGGACATGATACATTAATGCATCATGACGACCAATGGACATGATGCATTAATGCATCATGACGACCAATGGGCATTAATGCATCATGACGACCAATGGGCATGATGCATTAATGCATCATGACGACCAATGGGCATGATGCATTAATGCATCATGACGACCAATGGGCATGATGCATTAATGCATCATGATGACCAATGGGCATGATGCATTAATGCATCATGACGACCAATGGGCATGATGCATTAATGCATCATGACGATCAATGGGCATGATGCAATAATGCATCAGCATAAAGGGTTAAGATGTAAGAATGTAATACAACGTACCAGCCAGCAGTGGCAGGGCGGCCACCAGCACTAGTAACTTCAGCATGGTGTAGGTGTTGTAAGAGTACCTTGAACACAACTGGCTGAGGTCCTCACCGACTTATAAACCTCTACGTCCCCTTATCTTTAACCATGTACCATAATGCCCCTCATATAAGGCGCACCCTCAGGTCAGGAACATTCTACAGCACACAAGTCTACAGGCTTACCTGGGATTTCATTTTACACACTTCAGTGCTTATCAGTGGTAATTGTGCCTTGTCTGTGAGTCACAACCCTCACCTCATTCTATAATACACACTTGGGTGTTTAAGATGCGCCTTACACAACAGGTTTTACGTTACTGATGATAATGCTTTAACCATTTAGAAACTGGTATTCAAATGTATCCATCATGCACATTTGTTGTCATGATGCATGAATGCAGCCCTGGTGAGTAACTCGCCAGTAGTAGTCATGATACAGGAATGCAGCCCTGGTGAGTAACTCACCAGTAGTAGTCATGATGCATGAATGCAGCCCTGGTGAGTAACTCGCCAGTAGTTGTCATGATACATGAATGCAGCCCTGGTGAGTAACTCACCAGTAGTTGTCATGATGCATGAATGCAGCCCTGGTGAGTAACTCGCCAGTAGTAGTCATGATGCATGAATGCAGCCCTGGTGAGTAACTCGCATTCCTGCATCATACCGGACCTCCTGGGTTAGTAGAATCCCAATGCAGAGCTGGTGACTGGCAATGCATTGGTGCATCATGAAGCCAAGGGGATGAACCTGGAGGCATCATACAGTGCATCATGCCCATGATACACCAATGAAGTGCTGGTGAGCAGACTAGCCAGCACTTCATTGGTGCATCATAAAGACCTTCCGGGAGAGTGATAATCATCAAAATATGCATGGGAATTTATTTACCAGGCCTGCATTCATGCATCATGGCGACCAATTGGCATGATGTACTCCTGCATCATGGCGACCAATGGGCATGATGTACTCCTGCATCATGGCGACCAATGGGCATGATGTACTCCTGCATCATGACGACCAATGGGCATGATGTACTCCTGCATCATGACGACCAATGGGCATGATGTACTCCTGCATCATGGCGACCAATGGGCATGATGTACTCCTGCATCATGGCGACCAATGGGCATGATGTACTCCTGCATCATGACGACCAATGGGCATGATGTACTCCTGCATCATGACGACCAATGGGCATGATGTACTCCTGCATCATGGCGACCAATGGGCATGATGTACTCCTGCATCATGGCGACCAATGGGCATGATGCACTCATGCATCATGACGACCAATGGGCATGATGTACTCATGCATCATGACGACCAATGGGCATGATGCACTCCTGCATCATGGCGACCAATGGGCATGATGCACTCATGCATCATGACGACCAATGGGCATGATGTACTCCTGCATCATGGCGACCAATGGGCATGATGCACTCATGCATCATGGCGACCAATGGGCATGATGTACTCCTGCATCATGGCGACCAATGGGCATGATGTACTCCTGCATCATGACGACCAATGGGCATGATGCACTCATGCATCATGACGACCATTTGGCATGATGCACTTTAACATCAGTGGCCTTTAAAGAACTAAAGTGCCAGGTCCATGAGAACTATTCCTTCTGCCACACTCCAGTTAAACATTATCACAATGCCGCATATCGACAATTATTGTTATGCATTGTCCTAATGTCATGTGTACTTTGTATATCAGATTATGATGATTTATTCTGACCACATTTCCTTTTCCCTGTATTCATGTATTCATCCCACCTTCCCCTACACGGTCACTAGAATACCTGAAATATAAAACCTCGTCTTTGGATAGCAGTATGACAGCTGCAGGACCCTAAAAGGATATAGGGCGATGCATACATAATCTCAAATCATATATATAATTTGATTTAACCATATAACTTTCATAGGTTAATCTGAAGTTTGCATGGAGTTATTCAAATATAACAAATTCATTGAATACGATATTTAAGAATCTGATTTCTTTAGATGAAAATGCCTTTTGGGATATATGTAAGTCCTGCAGGATCCGCAGGATGGCATGTCAAGTTACACACCAGGGCTATTCAGGTCTCACTACGTTCAAAAGGCACTATTCATACATGTATACCCTCGAGTTACTCACCAGGGCTATTCAGGTCTCACTACGTTCAATAGGCACTATTCATACATGTATACCCTCGAGTTACACACCAGGGCTATTCAGGTCTCACTACGTTCAATAGGCACTATTCATACATGTATACCCTCGAGTTACTCACCAGGGCTATTCAGGTCTCACTACGTTCAATAGGCACTATTCATACATGTATACCCTCGAGTCACTCACCAGGGCTATTCAGGTCTCACAATGTTCAATAGGCACTATTCATACATGTATACCCTCGAGTTACTCACCAGGGCTATTCAGGTCTCACTACGTTCAATAGGCACTATTCATACATGTATACCCTCGAGTTACTCACCAGGGCTATTCAGGTCTCACTACGTTCAATAGGCACTATTCATACATGTATACCCTCGAGTTACTCACCAGGGCTATTCAGGTCTCACAGCATTCATTAGGCACTATTCATACATGTATACCCTCGAGTTACACACCAGGGCTGCATTCAGGTCTCACTACGTTCAATAGGCACTATTCATACATGTATACCCTTGAGTTACTCACCAGGGCTATTCAGGTCTTACAATGTTCAATAGGCACTATTCATACATGTTTACCCTCGAGTTACACACCAGGGCTGCATTCAGGTCTCACTACGTTCAATAGGCACTATTCATACATGTATACCCTCGAGTTACACACCAGGGCTATCCAGGTCTCACTACGTTCAATAGGCACTATTCATACATGTTTACCCTCGAGTTACACACCAGGGCTATTCAGGTCTCACTACGTTCAATAGGCACTATTCATACATGTATACCCTCGAGTTACTCACCAGGGCTATTCAGGTCTTACAATGTTCAATAGGCACTATTCATACATGTTTACCCTCGAGTTACTCACCAGGGCTATTCAGGTCTCACTACGTTCAATAGGCACTATTCATACATGTATACCCTCGAGTTACTCACAAGGGGTATTCAGGTCTCACAACGTACAATAGGTATGATTCATCCAGATACTGCTATAAATAAATAACTGCATTAAATCCCTGCATTCAGTCATCGTGACAACAAACTGGTGCCTCTTTAGGTTCTTTTATCAATATATATGATTGTGATATGATTTCATTTTGAGAAATAAAATGAGTGAATGAGGGGTGAATCTACAACTTTTCCCATCTCCCGTTTCATCAGACTTTACTCACTCCTATTGTCAGGCGAAATATATATAATAGTGTGCCTGGACACAACAGGACTTTTCGCTATTTGTATGTGTTGGGCTCTCTATACTGCTGATGCCAGTCTTTACTGGGGAGGTCCCCCCTCCCGGGCTACAGTCAAGCAGGGTGCATTTGTCCAGCTCTAGAAGAGTTTGAAGGTCAAATTAATAGTCCATATGAAATATCTATGTTAAATTAAGCCAGCTATGAGACGGTATCAAACTACGCTCTCTCTGTGTGTACCATGTAATCTCCTCACCTGGTAGAGCTATATTTCAAACTGTAGAGTGACTGGAGACGTTCAAGATAAGGCTACTTGAACATCAACACAAGTTGAAGTTCCCAGGTCCCTTAAACAGCTGTGTATGATAAGTGCATGTAACTAAAGTCAGTTTTAGTAGTGTCGGTATTGAGTCATTTGAAACAATGACTATTAGATTTGAGTCAGGCTTCGGATCATTTTATTACTTTGATTATGATATTACACACAGTCCTTTCAGATTTTTGTTGCCTCAATATATAAAGTTAATACCTCACCAGAAGTTATGCTTTTGTTTATTATGACCTTTAGGCCATTTCTATGACATCAATGTATCCCTGCACGGTATTTCTCAATCTCCCTGATAGTAAAAGAATGGCAGAATATATACTACTCATCATTGTTAATTAGATCTGGGCCGTTTGTCATTGTTGATTAGTTCTGGGCCGTTTGTCATTGTTGATTAGTTCTAGGCCGTTTGTCATTGTTGATTAGATCTGGGCCATTTGTCATTGTTGATTACATCTGGGCCGTTTGTCATTGTTGATTAGATCTGGGCCATTTGTCATTGTTGATTAGATCTGGGCCGTTTGTCATTGTTGATTAGTTCTGGGCCGTTTGTCATTGTTGATTAGATCTGGGCCATTTGTCATTGTTGATTAGATCTGGGCCGTTTGTCATTGTTGATTAGATGTGGGCCGTTTGTCATTGTTGATTAGTTCTGGGCCGTTTGTCATTGTTGATTAGTTCTGGGCCGTTTGTCATTGTTGATTAGTTCTGGGCCGTTTGTCATTGTTGATTAGATCTGGGCCATTTGTCATTGTTGATTAGATCTGGGCCGTTTGTCATTGTTGATTAGATGTGGGATGTTTGTCATTGTTGATTAGATGTGGGATGTTTGTCATTGTTGATTAGATCTGGAATGTTTGTCATTGTTGATTAGATCTGGGCCGTTTGTCATTGTTGATTAGATCTGGGCTGTTTGTCATTGTTTATAAGATCTGGGCCGTTTGTCATTGTTCATTAGATCTGGGCCGTTCCCTATCTGCCTATGATGTTCATATAGATCATTCTCCCCATTTTATCTTCTTTATTTCCTCTCCTTACCCATAAATAAGCTCTTGTCATTTGAAGCAATTGTCAGATTTATACCCAATTTCCTACTTTTGGCGTGCATGCCAAAAGTACATCCTTTGAAAATACACTGTAAAATGCCTGTGGCGAGGTCCATTGGACCCCCCCCCCCTTCTAAGCTTGCATTACCTTATGATAACAGGAAATGGTCCACAAACACTTAGATAGGGTTAAACAGGATTGAAACAATGAAAAAAAATCAGACTTTGTCATTTTGAATATATTTATAAGCACCCAGGTGCTCAAAAGGGCACTACTAGAAAAAATAGAGACTCTGCTTGGAGAATTGTTTCCTGTTTCTGCAGACTTAGATGTATGCTTGGAGGTTTGCGACCACCGTGCACAACTGGAACAACCAGCATACTCTGGATTTCCTGTTACAGTGGTTCCCTGAGGGAATATAGAAACCTGGTATCAGTACACTAATTACTTGGCTTCAGACCACAAGTCACCATATATTGCCCTGGACCTGTCACTCTGTAAGCATATGTTTTAGATATAGAAAATTGCATCCTATGCTTGGAGAGTGAGGAGTATTTCCTGTTCCTGCCAGGTGGAACAGAGGCATTGGGGAGTTATATAGCAAACTACCACTATATGCTTTTCTGCTTCCTACTGCTGTGGTGGTACTTTTAGGGTTTATCAGCACTCTGCACAACCACATGAATGGTGCTGCCCCCTATCAGCATGATGAACTATCACATGGATGCATCAACACAGACTAGTACAATATTTAGACATTAGTTGTCTCTGTGCCTCTATGGTTAACCCTTTAAAGGCCACTGATGCAGGAATGCATAATGCCCATTGGTCAGCATGATGCACCAATGAAGTGCTGGGGAGTGTGCTCGCATGCACTTCATTGGAGCATCATGCCGACCATACGGGGTTGATACACAAACTTCCAAATACATGTAGTCGGCATGATGCTCCAATGAAGTGTTCGCGAGCAGACTTGCCAGCACTTCAGGAAAAACACAAACATCAGAGAGAGAAACAAAGAGATATATAATGGGAAAGATAACTAAGAGGACATAATAACCCTAAAACACTTCAAAGGAAGAAGGTGCGACTTAAAGCCCGTCATAGTCTAAAACCTAGATAGGATACGCCAGAGGATACCTCACTGTATCGAAGCATATAAGGGAAGTTTTACAGTGAAATCGCTATCAGTCCTATTACTGTCCATTACTTTATAACCACAGCGAGGCAGGATTCTACACACAGTTGTTTGTTTACCACTTCCTTTAAACCACTGTCTACAATTCATTCCGCTAGGTTTACTGGAACACCCTACATAGAGCCATGGTAGAGCAAGGTTTCACCTTGCCTCGGCTGGTAGAGTGACAGTAGAGTAATATAACAGTACAGGGAGAGAAACTAAATCCTAAGCTGCATACCTGCTGCAACTCCCATACTCAGGAAAGACTTGTGTCAGTCTAACTTCCGATCCTGCAGATGGCGCAACATACCGTATTTCTCTGCTAACATGAACATCATTGGCATGCATGCAGAAACGTGCTATCGATGCAGGTACCCTGTTTTTCTATATGGTACCAGCTAGTACCCACTAGCAGTAGTGCTAGTAAAAGTTAAGTAATATCCTATCAACTGCTCAGGTACAATCAACTTTTATTTTACCTAAAATAAGGGTTCTCACTACGATTTTAATGCATCAGCAGCATTTTAACAGGTTGGGGACGGGACTATCTTGTTGGGACACACCAGGATCATAGTACAACTACAACAGTCTGATTTTAGTCTGTACTAGGATTCTGATACCATGCACAGTCTTAGGATGTACTGGCATCTTAGTTCCCTTGTGTGTGCACTGGACCATGACACTCACTACCACCGGTGTATGGGCATATCAGAGTCCTGGTCACTGGACCATGACACCTACCTGTGCATACATTATTAGGGTCAAAGGTGGGATGGTGAAGCCACTTCATCATTCGGTATTTATATTTACATTAAATGATACATTTACTCCCTTATTAAACAGCACTTAGCTCAAATGAAAACGTCAGTTTGTAGGCATTTGTCTATTTCTTAATCTTGTGGGTTCATATTTATCAGCCAATTAAACAAAAAATTAGCCAATCAATTTTAGTATAGCAAGACTAAGGGGACGATTGTAATTATAGCCATTTCTCAGAAAATATTCCGATTTTAGTTCTGTAAAAAGGTGTATATGTAAAATATAGACCTTTTCTACCTATGGTGACATCAAAATTATGTACTTTAATAAGAAAGTAAGAGAAATTTGAAGATAAACAAGGGTACTGAGTTCTTAGTACACACCATGATCCAGGGACTATCATTCAATCTTAGGGTGTACTAAGTAACAGGTTGGTCCTGAACCTGTTTAAGGGCCCTGATTCATTAAAGCATCATTCCCTTTGGTCAGCATGATGCACCAATGAAGTGCTGGCAAGACTGCTCACTAGCACTTCATTGGTGCATCATGCTGACCCTCTGGGAGTTTATGTATCAACCTTGTACGGTCAGCATGATGATCCAACGAAGTGGTGGCACACAGTCTGGTCAGCACTTCATTGGTGCATCATGACGACCAATGAACATGATGCTCTCCTAAATCAGCGGCCTTTAAAGGGTTGAGAAGAGGTTGACGTACCTTTGTGACTTATCCAAGGACTACGTGACCCTTAGTCTCTTGTCACATGGGTTCATATCAGTGGTCAAAGTTAAGAGGCACATGTGACTTCCTGCTCCTTCAGGTCTCACCAAGGAAATTCCACATCTACCTGGAAGTAATAGAGAAGTGTAATACCCAAGAAGCACTGTATAGCACTTTAAGAAGAAATCGGAAAACATTTTGCTTAGGCCTAAATAAAAAAAGATGTTTTTCCAGTCACCAGCCCACCCTAGTAAAATTGGCCAGGATTTTTTTTTCTTTTTATTTTGAAGAATTTTTTTTTTAGACTTGTTTTTTTTAAAGGAATTTTTCATATTTTTTCTGATGGATAAAACTTAGGTTTTGAGACAAGCTTTGTCAAGAAAGCGCAGGATTTCTATCATAATCATAAGGCAAAGAACGATTCTCTTCTTTTGTATTCTACATTTCGATCATGTGTCTGATAAATATCATGTTTAATTTGGACAACAAGTAGGAGGCAGGACACTAAATGCTTATTAACATAATATCTAATGGTTCAATTGGTCCAACCAGGATATTGCTCATAATCTCGTTCTTTGCCGCTCCCTTTACATACTAAGAACCTATTGTACTCACGTGGCCCTCTTGAGGTACAAAGGAGGACAGCATTAAAACATGGGAGTCCTTGTTTAGTGTTTATACTAATGTCATTCCTCGAGTATAAACTGCAACCCTAAAAGCAGCATAATATGGGGCATCAAAATTCAATATTTTATGGAAACCCTGTCTTTATTTTATGGTGGATACAATGACTCCTTAGACTTAACCAAGGAAGTCTGTATTCCATGGGGCCATGGAATACGGTATGCTCAACACAATATATCAACTAGTTGTCAATATTGATGTAAAGTACTGTGAACACTGGGTAATGACATATTTTCCACATGTATGTATCTTTTTCTGCCATTCAGTGAAATGAATAATATATAGATATAGGGGTAATAACATAAGTAGGGCAACGCACTCATGTTAAGTTTAATACGTATCATTTAATTTATTGTTTTTATATGTATTTTTAGACCCAATAAAACATTGACCCTTCAAAGACTGCTGATGCAAGAGTGCATCATGCCCATTGGTCGTCATGGTGCACCAATAAAGTGTTGGCGAGACTGCTCACCAGCACTTCATTGGTGCATCATGCCAACCCTGCGGGGTTGATACATAAACTCCCAGAGGGTCGGCATGATGCTTCAATGACCAGTCTCACCAGCACTTCATTAGTGCATCATGACGACCAATAGGCATGATGCATTCATGCATCAGCGGCCCTTAAAGGGTTAAACTGATCTGTTTATATGTGTGGTTTTACGGTATGGGCACCCAGACAGGAATCAGTAAACATCTTTATATCCTTATATAGAACAGGATCTGGGCAAGGCAGAAGAGAGGGATGTGGCTCATATATCTGTAACCTCAAGGTACTCACACAAGTACCCAGGTTTATAAATAGGCAGGATAGGGAAGTCCTTATGCACTGTTTACTGCCAGTCAATGGGCATGATGCATTAATGTATCAGCTTCCCCTAAATGTTTAACCAGGTCTATAACATGGTTATCGAGTTTAGGCACTGATTTCAGTTCCTAAAATGGATAATATGAGTTCTCATATTTAGGGATAAGGAACTCCCTGTCGGGTAGATTACTTGATATTATGGCTGAATTTAACATAAAAAAAATCATAAAGATTCGAACCGGGTGACTGACCGTGCATGTTCGCCATTCTGTCAACACTACAGGTGCCACCGCCTGGTGTGTACAGAAGGGATTAGGCTATAGACTGGCGCAGGTCTGTCTCGACGTATTCGCAGTAGTAGACCTACGAGAACAGGAGTTGCAGGAGGTCACCAGCTTAACCATACGTTAACATGAAACCAAGATGGCGGAGGGCTGTCTTGTCGACTCGCAAAAGAAAACAATGGATTCTATCCATTTTAAGGGTAAATACTTGGTGGAAACCATGTTTGATAGAAGCATTGGCCTCCGGCTCATGCTTCTATCACCCCCTGAAGCCAATGAGTGCAAGTCTATTCTTTATATATTACATTCCTATAAGCTGCGGCTTATACGTGTGGTTTTACGGTCATGCACCCAAACAGGAATCAGTGCAGCAAACATCCTTATATCCTTATATGGAACAGGATCTGGGCAGGGTGGATATAGAGGGGTGTGGCCCACATCTGTAACCTCGCCATACTCACAAAGCTGGTCATTGATATAAACTGTTTATAAAAAGGCAGGATGCGGAAGTCCTTGTGCAGTGTTTACTGTCATGTGCACCTACATGAACTTTCAGTACAACAGAAATCACAGGGAAGACCTTTGTCCCGTCTATAGCTGTGTGTCCACAGGGCGCTCAAATTATTACCAACATTTCTGATTACAAAACCATGTCTAGTGTTCATTTCACATCACAAAAATCAAACATAGTATATATCATCAGAGAGGTAAAGATTTGCCTACTTGTAACGTGTACGGCAATGTGAAGCCTCCCTGCTAGCACAACTCATCCAAAATTAATAATGTCTTTTTTACGTAAATCACATGAGTTTTCGCGTAAGAATCATGTAAATTGCACGAGTTGTGCTAGCTGGGCTACCATTTGCAATCATTCTAAACGTACATGTTGCCACACAAGTCGTGATCTGAACCTCTCTATGGTTGGAAAATGGACAAAAAAAGTGGTTTTCTTGTTGGAAATGAACTATGGATTTTGCCCTTATAAATTCCATTTTCTTTTGCCCTGTGGGATAACTGATAAGGGAATAAATGTTACCTTAGTTTATAGATGATTGCTGTCACAATATTTTGCTCTGACACAGAATTAAGGTGGAATCATGTGTTAAAAGGTTCCTGATACATCCATACATCTGCTGACCAATGGGCACGATGTATGGATGTGTTAAAAGGTTCCTGATACATCCATACATCTGCTGACCAATGGCACGATGTATGTATGTAGGAAAAGGTTTCTGATACATCCATACATCTGCCGCCCAATGGGCACGATGTATGGATGTATTAAAAGGTTTCTGATACATCCATACATCTGCCGCCCAATGGGCACGATGTATGGGTGTGTTAAAAGGTTCCTGATACATCCATACATCTGCTGACCAATGGGCACGATGTATGGGTGTATTAAAAGGTTCCTGATACATCCATACATCTGCTGACCAATGGGCACGATGTATGGATGTGTTAAAAGGTTCCTGATACATCCATACATCTGCCGCCCAATGGGCACGATGTATGGATGTGTTAAAAGGTTCCTGATACATCCATACATCTGCTGACCAATGGGCACGATGTATGGATGTATTAAAAGGTTCCTGATACATCCATACATCTGCTGACCAATGGGCACGATGTATGGGTGTGTTAAAAGGTTCCTGATACATCCAAACATCTGCTGACCAATGGGCACGATGTATGGGTGTGTTAAAAGGTCTTAATACATCCATACATCTGCTCACCAATGGGTACGATGTATGTATGTGTTAAAAGGTGCCTAATATATCGATCCATCTGCTGACCAATGGGCACAATGTATGGATGTATTAAAAGGTTCCTGATACATCCATACATCTGCTGACCAATGGGCACGATGTATGGATGTGTTAAAAGGTTCCTGTTACATCCATACATCTGCCGCCCAATGGGCACGATGTATGGATGTGTTAAAAGGTCTCAATACATCCATACATCTGCTGACCAATGGCACAATGTATGGGTGTATTAAAAGGTTCCTGATACATCCATACATCTGCTGACCAATGGGCACGATGTATGGATGTATTAAAAGGTTCCTAATACATCCATACATCTGCCGCCCAACTGTCACGATGTATGGATGTATTAAAAGGTTCCTGATACATCCATACATCTGCCGCCCAACTGTCACGATGTATGGGTGTATTAAAAGGTTCCTAATACATCCATACATCTGCCGCCCAACGGTCACGATGTATGGATGTATTAAAAGGTTCCTGATACATCCATACATCTGCTGACCAATGGGCACGATGTATGGGTGTGTTAAAAGGTTCCTGATACATCCATACATCTGCCGCCCGACGGTCATGATGTATGGATGTATTAAAAGGTTCCTGATACATCCATACATCTGCTGACCAATGGGCATGATGTATGGATGTATTAAAAGGTCTCAATACATCCATACATCTACTGACCAATGGGCACGATGTATGTATTAAAAGGTTCCTGATACATCCAAACATCTGGTGACCAATGGGCACGATGTATGGGTGTATTAAAAGGTTCCTGATACATCCATACATCTGCCGCCCAATGGGCACAATGTATGGATGTGTTAAAAGGTTCCTGATACATACATACATCTGCTGACCAATGGGCACGATGTATGGGTGTATTAAAAGGTTCCTGATACATCCATACATATGCCGCCCAATGGGTACGATGTATGTGTGTGTTTAAAGGTTCCTGATACATCCAAACATCTGCTGACCAATGGGCACGATGTATGTGTGTGTTAAAAGGTTCCTGATACATCCATACATCTGCCGCCCAATGGGTACGATGTATGTATGTATTAAAAGGTTCCTGATACATCCATACATCTGCTGACCAATGGGTACGATGTATTGATGTATTAAAAGGTCTCAATACATCCATACATCTACTGACCAATGGGCACGATGTATGTATTAAAAGGTTCCTGATACATCCAAACATCTGCTGACCAATGGGCACGATGTATGGATGTATTAAAAGGTTCCTGATACATCCATACTTCTGCTGACCAATGGGCACGATGTATGGATGTATTAAAAGGTTCCTGATACATCCATACATCTGCTGACCAATGGGCACGATGTATGGGTGTGTTAAAAGGTTCCTGATACATCCATACATCTGCCGCCCAATGGGCACGATGTATGGGTGTATTAAAAGGTTCCTGATACATCCATACATCTGCCGCCCAATGGGCACGATGTATGGGTGTATTAAAAGGTTCCTGATACATCCATACATCTGCTGACCAATGGGCACGATGTATGGGTGTATTAAAAGGTTCCTGATACATCCATACATCTGCTGACCAATGGGCACGATGTATGGGTGTGTTAGCAGGCCTTGAGAGACACATCCCGCCCCTACAGTGATAGATGCAATGATTTTCTCATCATATCAATACTCTCCTCCATGACTATCTCCACTTCAGGCACATTATCACTCTAGGAGCTTTGTAATATCAAACAGAGCACGTTCACTCACTCTTTCAGGGCCACCATTGCAGTATCTATAATTAACATATCCTGACAATGTGACATAATGCATGACCAAAGCCATGGTGAGTACCTCGCCAGGACTGCATTCATGCATCATGTACAAATGGACGTCAGCATGATGCACGAATGCTGTACTTGTGAGTTTTTCACGCAGGCTGCATCATGTCAACGAATGGTCATGTCATAGTCGTCTGAGTGCTTATTAATTTCAACAATATACTACATATGAGAGTGGCACTTATTGGAATACTAAATTTAGTGCTTAAGGTTGATTTCTATATCCCGGGTATCACCAGCGTTTATTCGAGACAGATGATTATTGATATCAATACCTCATGCAGACCTTAAAGGACATTTATAAACACAAGAAGCACTACAACACAACCACTACAGATAGTAGGGTGAGAGCAGGGGCAGATAGCATGGACATTTACCGTATACCCCCTGTGTATAAGCTGCACCTGCTTATAAGCTGCGTATTAGCTGAACTTGCATATAAGCTACTATTGCATACATAAGCTGCACCCAAGACTATAACAGCATTTTGGGCCTCAAATGCTTGCTATTCCCACCCCTCTATACTATAGCCTATGTAAAACCCCAAATATAAGCTACATATATTCTGAATTCTTGGAGGACTAAATGTATGGCTTAAGGGTCTATACAAGATTTTGTCATTCTTTACAATAGTATAGATATCTAACACCTCGTATATAAGGCATGGTCTGAGTTCTTGAGGGCCTCTGAAATGGTCTATAAGCCATGGTTTATTGTAGTGGCCTGTTTAAGCGCTCTGTCTTTGATTGCACACCAGTCTCGAATAAGCGGTGGGGGCACAATGATGTTAGAATGGAAATTTGCACTTTAAACTATGTCTTGAACAGGTGCCAGTCCTGATTAAGGGCTGGGAATAGAGTGGTATTGAAATCTATCAATGCCTGGGCACTCTAATAGGCCACATTGGTATATGGTCAAATCTCACGAAAATGGAGCACAGTGCTTGGGAAGGGGAAAATCGTGAACTTCTTGTATCATTCCAATTTCTTTTTGGCTAAAAGCTATTGGGCAATACAGATTCCTGACAAAATTGGGAACACTAATCTTGTAAATTGAACATTCTATGCCATTTCTTATTGTGTTTGAAAGTGGACCTACGTACGGTGATGCATCCAAGGCATGAGCAGACTAAATAATTAGCCTAAGTGTCAAATAATTAGCATGATATTGAATATTATTAGTCAATATAGCCTAAATAATAGTTGACATATGATATCTTTGATTTCTATTGATCATGATTGGTGATATGTTCACTTTGATCATACCCACTCTGGTAATGGACCTACCCATGGCCATGTACCTACGAACGGTGATGGACCATGGTTTCTGCTTGCCATGAGTAGAATGCTTTAGGGAAGTGATATTTTTTCTTGCACAAATTGAATGACTGGTCATCTGGCTATATTGAAAAAAACATTGCACCTTCACCATTTTTATTATTACATCCATTTTTAGCCTGAAATTAATCCATGGTGATGTACCTACGTACGGTGATGTTTCCATAGATTTGCTGTATCAAATGGAGGCAAAGCACCCTTCATGTATAATAATTTGCACATATATTCACAAAACAAGCTACACTTTTGTGCTAAAAAATGTTTCATTAAATATCAACAGACTTTCTCTTATAACAGTTTTAGTGGACCTACGTATGAAGATGCCAGTAGGTACACCACATGCTTGTCATTGCTATAGATTATTTATGTGCATGTGTTGGGGAATTTTATGTTTTACTCTATGTTCCCCTTATTAAAACCTACAAAATGAGGTATTCATTTATTCCAAAGGAGTATTCTCCCTGATGTTATATCTAATTTAATGTACCTACGTACGGTGATGCAAAAGTTACACAACTACTTATTTCCTTTCAAACCCCCAAAAATTTATTGAAAAATGAATTTGAAGTCATCAAAATTTTCCTTTTGTGATTCTACAATTGTGCATACAAATGATTTTATTCTCTACCTTGTATTTATCTTAGATATGCCATCTTATGTATTTCATCTTTTCTTTTCTCACCTTGAAACATTCAAAATACACACATTTCACCCTATATTGGGATAGATACTGATGGTAGACATGCAAAAGTATGTACCCACAGCAAGATATTACTGACAGTAATGTAAAAGTATGCACAACAAAGCCATCCCCCCCTTATTAAGTGTTTGTGACACAAGAACGTTATGGTGACCCTGTGCTCCATTTTCGTGAGAATTGACCATATATGCAGGCTTTTACGGTAAAATTAATAACAGGATCACAGGCTTTACCCCTACTGTCCACACTAAAAAATTGTCATCAAAATAACACCGGAACCCTTGTCCCAAAGTTGCCAGACATCTTTCATTATTTGTACAGAGATTCCTTGTACTACCATACTGCCACCTGGGGCTTCTTGTAAAAACTACACTGGTTCAATGCTATACAATAACAGTGATTCACTGTTCAGTTTTACAAGGATCCCTTTTAGATTCAACAATTATTTTCTACGGTGCATATTCTCATGAGATCAGATAGCACATGTTGTGAATGAAAGATGGGGAAGATGAACTGGGAAAACTGGCCAAACGATGGGGAGAACCAAGAAGATTTTTTTTAATGGACAATTGTTAACTATCAAATTGGCAGTTGTTGAAGACTCACAAGAAGAGCTAATGCATTAAAAATGAAACTCTAGCTGCCATGAACTGATAGAAACGATGTGTTATATTTATGTGCTGAAACCAATGCCATGGGTTAAAAATGACACAAAAAGAGGCTTTTAATCAAATTGAAACTTAAGACATGTAAATTACTTTCCAATAAATGTCACGATACCGGAGCTGATAACTAACTTAGATCACATCACTTTTTACATTTTGAAATTTCGTTTGAGTAGAACAGGGGTTATGAAATTTTGCGTCTTATAATATGCGGGGAGGCCATCTCTGCTGGCTCCACAAATTACTATGACCACTCTACAAAATCCTATGTGCTTGGTACTTCAATTATGCTAAGCTCCAGATGGTATAGTACTTGAGATATTTGTCAGCCTCACGTCCAGTATACATGGTGATAGTGCACACACGGTGGTGTGTAGGAGGTATTGTTTATTATATAAGGCTCTGTGTATTATCAGTAGATGGGGTACAAGGGGGTGATAAAGGGGATGCACTTCATACCTAGGAATTTCCCAGTAGTTGTCATGACAGGCATTGTTAACATTGAATTTTAAACCAATATATTGGGAAAAGAAACAATGTAGGCGATGTACTTTGGAGATTTTGAGCTTATAAAATCGCTTATATATATGCTCGATTAAAAACAAGAAAGAAAATATTATATTAAATCTGAGCTTTAAAATCCTGTATAAAGTTACAAACCTTTTACTACTTACTCCTTACGTACCGCTATTTAGTCTCTGCTGTCTAAAACAGACCTAAACTAAAACGAATACAACGAGATGGACTTATTTATTTGAACAAGATTAAATGTAATGATGAATGAGAATGATACTCCCAGTTGCCTGTTGCTGTAAGAAAATGATACTTTTCTCACGGGAGTTTCTTTTTCCATAATCTCTTTTTTGTTTTGTTTTTTAAATTTGCCTTCTTATTTGAGATTAAGTACAATTCTATGATTAGTGATTGATCTCTCGATGTTTGCTCATTAGATTTGATGGTAAAATAGCTTACAATGTAATCAATTCCTATGTATAAAAAAGAATGTAAGCAGGAATGTAAGCAAGCTTATGAATGAAAAGCCACACATTCCGCCATCCACGAGAGAGAGAAAGAGAGAGAGAGACAGACAGACAGACAAACAGAGAGAGAGGCAGAGACAGAGAGAGAGAGACAGACAGACAGAGAACTGAGAGAAAGTTCAAGATGTGGGAAGTATGCATATACAATCCATAATTCATTCTATTTTGGCTGTGGAGTCTGTTATGTCTCAGTCTGAGGACTACTTAGCATGTGGAAGTATGGCGGAAGTTTACAAACCCACATACACAACTTAAACCCTTAAAGGCCCAATGGCGCAGTAATACATGATACCTATTGGTTGTCATGATACATGAATGCATCCAGCGCCAGGGCAAACACCCCCTCAAATGGCTCAACCATACGACAACATGAGTGAAGCAGAGAACCTGAAGACTATACAGAGGGGTAACGGTGCAAACCCAAACCAGTAAAACTAGTACAACAAAGCATGGTACCATAAGAAGGTCACCAATCCAGGTAAACTGATAAATTGATAGGCCTATAGTTTCTTTCTCTAACTGTATTGACACCTGATCTGATTTCCATGGTGACTAGTACAACATCTAATCTGACTGTTTTACTTTAAGGCCACATTAGATATTTTAAAAAGATCCAATTTTAATTTCAA
Source organism: Acholoe squamosa (assembly GCA_949317995.1). Classification (NCBI taxonomy): domain Eukaryota; kingdom Metazoa; phylum Annelida; class Polychaeta; order Phyllodocida; family Polynoidae; genus Acholoe; species Acholoe squamosa. Next base: position 3,757,719 of record OX439050.1, on the reverse strand, counting down.
ATCTAAATTCCATTTGAGCCACTATAGAAGACATGAGATTTGAACCGGATATATGTGATGAACATAAGAAGGTGAAAGACAGGGGAAATTCTGAACATCCTCAGCAAAATTTTTAACGTGACACCCTGATCACCAATCGTGCATACATGTCATGTCATTTGGGAAGGTTCACAGAATATCCGAGTTGTCATTACCTGGTCTGTGATTGGCCGCTGATGGACAGTCAGTGAAAGTCACACCTGGGTGACGGGGGAGGGAGGAGGCGTGAGGATCGGGTGGGGGGTGGTAAGACAGTAGACTCTAACTGTCACGTTCAGACAGATAACTCACGTTAGTGTCTGTGAGTATAGAGAAGAGGGGGGGAGGGTACTAACCATCTTTTATCAAAACACTGTTCGAAGTAGTGAGAAACCAAAGTGAGAGAGAGAAAGGGAAAGAAAGAGAGAGAGGAAAGACAGGGAGAAAGAGGGGAGGGATAGAGCAACAAATGGAGAAAAATAGATCATAACAGGCAATGCCTTAAACCAATATAGGAGAGTCCCCCCCCACCACCACCAGTAATAGAAAGATAACACAGGGGTTAACCCTTTAAGAGTCACCAATGCATTAATGCATCATGCCCACTGGTTGTCATGATGCATCAAATGAAGCATCATACAGGGTTGATACATAAACTCCCGGAGGATCAGCATGATGCTCCAATTAAGTTATGGTGAGCAGTCTCACCAGCACTTCATTGGTACACCAATGGACATGATACACTCCTGTACCAGCAGCCTTTAAGTGGTTAAGGCCCATCAGGAAGACATGACCAGATAAGGTACTCAGCTACAAGTAGTGTGTGTGTGTGTGTGGGGGGGGTAAATCATTACAATGTATAGGTAAAGGAAGATGTGATGTGAGTAATACACATACCGTAAAACAAAGTGTAAAAGCTGCACCTTATATACCAATTCAAAAGGCTACTATTGTGTATATTCTCTCCATGAAGTCAGGCTGTGGCTTATAAGTGGAGGTGTACATTATGTAGAAAATGGGCAGCAACGTTTTCAAGCACGGCTTACAGTTTATTCAATATCTTGGTATGCAGTTTATAAGTGGATGTGGCTTATACGCAGAGTATTATGATGCTGATTAGTGTGAAGGGTTTGGGTGGGGTGGGGATGGATGGTTGGGGGCATTGGTAGGATGAATGGGGGGGATGGAAATAATGAAGTCTGGTCATTGGGGAAGAGTACAGCCGGGGGTGACTTGGGACAGGCCCTGTTGTTGTTGTTGTTGTTGTAGCATCTTGGGGTATATAAGGGCTGAGGGAGTAGGACATAGAACAGTGCAGCACCACAGAACAGCACAGAACCTCTATGGGTCAGGAGGGCTGTAACTAAACCTACACTTACATGATACAATACAGTCTACGCATACACGTTATTACACACACTTACACCTACTGGGAGCATGTATCTAATCATGTATAAACCAAGGACAAACTTCTACAAACAAACCATGGTAAGTGTTTCTTTTCTTCTTTTTTTCTATTCCTTCTTTCTGTCTTTCTCTCTATGGACCTTTCTATTTTCTTTCATCAAATGTCCCTTTACTTCTGTTAAAAATTATTAATCCTGATTCTAAAGATCTGCAAAGAGAAACATACCTTTTTTTTAAAAGGAAAAAGAGTAGCAGGTTGGAAATTGGTTGGTAAAGCTATTGCTAGTGAAATTATGCAAGAATCATTCTCTCACTGCATTCCCCTCCTTTGGTCAGGGATCTACTTCAGAATGATACATGAGGCTTGACTACATGTTTTCTTTGGTACATTCTCATGAAAGGTAAACCAGGCAGTGTGTATGGTATAGGTTGTCGACATTCTTAGATTGTAATTATGCGATTTTAGTGGTCACTTACACCCACTGCAAGGTTATTTGTTGACAGAAGAAGAAGACAATTCTCTTATTGGGTACATACTCAACATCAATAAAGAATATAAAGATATTTTGAGGCTATTATTTATAACAAGAGAGAATAACGCTCTGATTTTTTGCAGCTATTTCTGGCCAAAGTACTGTTAATTTCTATCAAACCTATTTCAAAATGTAAATTATTTCTGTTTGAAAATAGCATTCAATGATAATTCGTTATTCATAGTTAACGACCCGTTTGGTTGAAAGGGAGTCCTGAAATGTCCATTAGTTTTGATTTCCAGCTTAGAAACGATTTTCCATTCAACAATCCATGATCTCAAGTGACCAGGTGCTTATTTTGACATACGCATACATGTTTGTAAATACATTTTATAGACAGACCCCTAAATATTTCTTCCCTGAATTCATGCACCTGAATCTACATGGTTTATGTCGTTTAGGTCACCTTTTATGAGAATAGGTTCTCTGCTAGAATCGCTTAATTGAGTATACACTATTTATTAGCGATCACCAAATAGGAGTATGATCAGAAATATCATATCCTTGTAGAACATGGCCTCTCTGACCTTCACCCTTTTAAAATGCAAATAGTAGAAGGTGAATGTAGCCCTGGTGAGCTATTCTCGACGGCTACATTCATGCATCATGCTGACCCTACGCGATTGAGCCACAAACTCCCGGAGGGTTGGCATAATGCATTTAAGCATAAGTGGTCCTTAACGGGTTAAGAATTGTAGCTTGTGATCCTTATGAAGCATCCCTCTTTATAGCCTGTCAGAGGTGGTTGACAATTATTTCTTTCTTTTTTTCTCCTGACAATGAAGCATCTTGTGGATTCCACTATTAACTATGTTTTATTCCAGTATTTCATATTAACAAAGAGAGTGAAATATTTACGAATAGAGTTAAAATTTGCAAACCTCTTCATCCTGTCTCCTTATGAGGCAAAAAAATGTGTTTCCATTTACATGCCCTTAAATATCTATGGTTGGTAGGTCGTTTTTTTTATCATTTCATATAGAAATGTATCGGTAGATATATGAAAAAAGGTGAAAAAAGATATATGCATGTTCAGCTAAGACATGAGACGCATAGAAATATTGATGAAAATACTTGAAAAAATATGAAAAGAAATATGGAAAGTTGATGATAGCCAAAGAAAAATATGAAAAAATTCGCCAAAAAAATCTTCAATGTGAGTAAGGTGGTCCTTCCTGGGGCTAGGCAATATGGCCGACGACAAAGGCCACCAGTGAATGAACCTGTTACATAACACATGCCTGCACATAAGTAGTGACATCTGGTGATATAATTGGGAACTGCTCCTGTCAATTTATCACTACTTTTATGCATGCATATAAGTAGCTTGAAACACAACTTTTTTTTTTACGCCTGGGACTATAGGCATGCATGCATTGGAATACTCCTTGAAATTCTCACTTTCTTTACATTCAAGTGTAATTCATATCTGAGGAGGTAGAATATGCCAAATTCACTTTTTAAACCAAGATAAAAACTTGCCAAAAGAATCATTTGCAAACATTAAAGAATGGCAAGTATTCTTTTAGAATTATATCACATCCTTACAATTACAATATAAAACCATTACTTCACTCCCTTCATATCAAATCAAAATTACTCACCAAACTTTCCAAATTGGTTTCCAGATGGTGGTTCTCATCCTTGGCTGTAGGTGGAGCCACAGCACAACAGCTTCTCATATCAGTAATCACATAGAGGGCGCTAATAGCCACCACCAAACTCACCAGGACAGGCAATACCACCTGCACGACAACAACCACATCCATGATGACAACATCATCAGCAACATTAACAACTACAACCAACCTTGTACAGAGCCCAATGATGCACACCTAGAGAATCTTTACATCAAAATGTTGTCGTCTGCTGAGTTCCACGAGTCCCTGACACAGGTTGCCCCATTACATAAGGCGATTGCCAAACGCGTCTTCACGTCTGAAACTGAAGATATTTGTGACAACACAACAACAGTACCTAACACCCAGAGCAGGGTGGCTATCACCTCCTTGTGTCCCTGGGGGACGGTTATAATGCAGAACAGTGCTCGGTATCCACGCTCTATTCGTGAAGTACGGCGGATACCTGATGGATTTACTCCAGGCCCGGGGCGCCACCTGTGTGATGTGGAGGTACTAAGGGCGGAGAGTGAGGACTATAACTGTGAGGCATTAGTGTTGTATATACGGGTACTGTATAGGACGCAGTGGAAGGATGCAGAGGGGAGATGTAAATATGTACCTGGGTGGTACAAACAGACCGTGGCTTACTTACCTACACATTGAACTGTTTCTGCAAAAATATTTTGGTCATTTAAAGAACAACTTGGTGAAAATATTCTTTTTTACACACTGAAACTGATTATCACTGATTGATTATTGGGGAGGGGGTATTTCTAAATAAAGAATGGAGGGTGGAAAGGAAAGTTAACCATACCAGGGAGTTGCGGAATGAAAATCATGTCAAGCACTGATGGTTGACTACAATTTTAGTTAAGTTATGTAACATGGGGAGGGACAAAATAAATTGATCCTTCCTGAGAGATGGGCAATGAAAAAATAATGCGAACCACTGATGCTTGAAGTTAGTATATCCGATAAATATTTACCAAAGACACAATTTATTTGTTTTACACTTCTTTTTTAACCTTAACCCTTGTTGTTATATTGAAATAATAGCTAGATTAGCTAGATTTGAGCTCAAGGTGCACATTGTAGAGAGTACTAATAAAATTGCATCCATTACAAAATACACTGAAATAATCGTTTTGCAGGATATGATAAGATCCTTTTCTGACCCTCAACAGCCAATGGATAACATTTGATTGCCATCAATCCCTCAAAGGTGATATTAACAGACTGTTTGGAAGAATTTAATGTGGGTTTTGGAAATTATTAACGGATGTACTAATGTTTAAATGGAACCCTGCATATAGATGTTGGCTGTATTGCATTCTGCCTTCAACTTCATAGCAAACAGCAAGGATTCCCAAAGCAAAAAGAAAAGAAGAGAAAATGTAAAAAGAAATTAAATAGATTAAAAAGAACTTGAACACAATTAAGACAGAAGAAAAATCAAAAGAAAAAAACAAACACAAAAATACTCCACTGCCATTGGAATTTACATATTCATGTTCATGATTATAGTCATAGACCTTCCCAGCAAATTGTCGTTATCTGTCGCCATGATTGGTCATCAATGGTGACTCCTTATTGAGTGATAACTCACTGCGTCATCTTTCGCCACTGTGTGTCAGTCTCACATGGCATGGCAATTTATCACAACAGTCACCAACATGATCTCACTCACTGCGTGAGTATGTGCCACCCCTTGTCATCCCTCACAAAGCATGGTGACTTATCACCACCATCGCCAACATGGATCTAACTCACTGCGTGAGTATGTGCCACTGCCTGTCAACTCTCACTCAGAATGGCGGCTTATCACAAGCATCGCCAACATGGATCTGACTCACTGTGTGATTATGTACCACTCCCGGTCAGCTCTCACTCAGAATGGCAGCTTATCACCACCATCGCCAACATGGATCTCACTCACTCCGTCAATATGTGCCACTGCCTGTCAACTCTCACTCAGAATGGTGGCTTATCACAAGCATCACCAACATGGATCTCACTCACCGTGTGATTATGTACCACTCCCGTTCCACTGGCATCAACTCTCACACAAAATGGCGACTTATCACTACCATTGCCAACATTGGTCTCACTCAATGCGTGAACTTGTGTCACTCCATGTCAATGCTCTCTGAGGATTGCATCATCTGTCACTCACTCTCACTCAGAATGGCAACTTATCACCACCATTGCCAGCCTTTGTCTCACTCAATGCGTGAATTTGTGTCACTCCAAATCAATGCTCTCTGAGGATTGCATCATCTGTCACTCACTCTCACTCAGAATGGCAACTTATCACCACCATTGCCAAAGTTGTTGAGACAGCACCACTGTTCAACATGTAGCCTATCTAGGAAGTGTGGGCATGAAGTATAAGTCCCATACTTATCAAATGTGCTTTGGTGCACACTGATTTCCATGTAATACTTCAGGGTTGAATCAAACAAGATTATATAGAGAAAATATCAATTGAATTTAGATAGAGGTATCTCTAAAATAAAAGCAACTATCCATAAACACTTTTTCTCTGGTTACAGGAAAAATACATAAGGAAGTATCTACATGAACACCTTGTCTGTGGTTAGAGGGAAGATACATATGGCAATACCTTCTCTGGCAAAACATACATTGATCTGGCAGATGTGAGGCTGCATGATTACCAATGTCGATGATCATGAGCTTTTCATCTAACAAGATGAGTGATCACCAGCATCGCCATCACTGGTGAGTCTGAGTGATCACCACTCTCGCCATCCATGGTGAACCTGCGCTATGACGTGGTGCGCATTTCATCTAGCGAGGTGAGTGATCAACCGCCTTGCCATCCCTGGTGAGTGTGAGTCATCACGATCCTCGCCAACCATGGTGAACATGCATTATGGCATGGTGTGCGTTACATTTAGCGAGATGAATGATCACCTGAGTGACCATCCCCCGTGAGTGTGAGTGATCACGATCATTGCCATCTGTGGTGAATGTGCGTTATGACGTGGTGTGCGTCTCATCTAGCGAAGTGAGTGATCACTCATGTCGCCATCCCTGGTGAGGATGAGTGATCACTCATGTCGCCATCCCTGGTGAGGATGAGTTATCACGATCCTCGCCATCTCTGGTGAACATGCACTATGACGAGGTGCGTGTTTCATCTAGCGAGGTGAGTGATCACCTGCATTGCCATCCATGGTGAGTCTGAGTGATCACCATCCTCGCCATCTGAGGTGAGGCCATGTGATCACCACCATTGCTATTCCTGGTGATCTTGTGCTATAGCGATGTCGTGTTCCATCTAGCGACATGTGTGAGCCACTTCACAGAGGTTGACGAGGAATCACGACAATTTGCTGGGTTAGTTGTATACACCATTCTTATTTATAGGTTATTTAATATTATTAGCGTATTTTTGATAATTTTCTCTTTTTGCTAATGGTTGTATATGGGTTTTTCATTTGTCAAAAGAATCTCTAAAAATTGATGATACAATCAATTGACACATTCCTCAGTTAATATTAAATTAACCAACTGTGGTTAACCGTTAACCACAGTCCAAATGGGTGGTACTGTTGTTCTGTCCTTAGCGTGTTCCTTAGTGGGCCGACCCCTGCTGAAGCTGATACCTTGCGAGATAAGGACTGATAACAGCGAGCTGATGGGTACATAGACAAAGGTGCAAGAGAACCAATTCTCGTGCTCCTTTGTATTTATCTCAAGTTACTTTTGTCAGAAATGTTCAAAAAATCATTTATTTGGCAATAGTAATCATTTCATCATTAGTTAAATGACCATTCACAATTATCTCACTGGCAGTGTGATACAGAGAAGGGTTATCATACTGCATGGGGGGTCTGATACAGAGTTTCTTGGTTAAACCTGTCGTATTCAACTTGAGATAACAGGTGTTACGTAATGCACCCAAAAAATGAATAAAGGGACTTTTCTCATTGGTCAATAATGTATCCCGCTCATTCGGAATACAATCCTGCAAATATAAGAACACTTGCTATAGTCAACAATTATTTATATATTTAGCCTATCTTCTTGTTGCATAGATGCATAGATGTTAGATAGCAAAGTTGTCCATACTCTGTTGTTCATTCAACTCATATTGACAACATTTACTTAAAATCGTCACACTAGTTTGAAAATGACTAAAATTAAACTAGTGAGACGATTTTAAGTGAGTGCTTTCAATATTCATGAGTTGAATGTAAAAACAGAGTATGGACAACTTTGCCATCTGATGTCCACCTAACATGTGCTGTCATCTGGTGCCCTTAGATAGAACTATACAAAAATGCCTTTTAAGTCTGTAGAAGGAATTCCCAACAGCACACCTTGGTAATTTTGCCGAAATATCTTTCTCTAATCAGCTGATATTCCAGTGTGATATGATTCTTCACATCTTTCATCTTATAAATACCCATGATTAGGACAAGAATCAATGTATCTCGCAGGGTTGTCAGTGTATGTCCCATTGCTGTATACTAGAGCCCCTGGTGGCAGAAAAATGTCATCAAACTGATGACCCAGGGTAATCATCATGATCACCTTGGGTCATCACTTTGATGACATTGTAGACTAGGGCCCCCTGGTGTCAGAAAAGCATCATCAAAGTGATGACCCTAGGGGATCATCATGATCACCTTGGGTCATCACTGTGGAAAGAGGACCTTAAGAGCACCTTCACAGAGCCCTATGTTTCGAGTGCACATGCAAGCCACACCCAATAATTTAGGAGAAGGCTATAAGCCACTTGAGGCTTGAGATGGTTCCCATTCCTAAGGATGGTCTATATATGTAAATATACCTGATGCCCAACACAAACCCCCAACCCCGAGCCCCAACCCACCCTATATCACCTAATCCGGTGAGCCCTTTACATTCATTTCATGTTGTTTTAGTGAGGTATATGTTCCAATTTTCATTTATTTGACACAAAATAATGATTTAATCATAGTTACCAAGTCATTTAGCATGCTGTAGATGGCCATGAAATACGGGGTAGGGTTATTCCATGGGGGTGTGCAATACGGGGCTCCAAGGTTGAACCTATGGGACTTTAGTATTCAACTTGAGATAAATTGTCTTATCCTTTCCAGATGCCTGATGTAACGACACTCATTATATGACCGTATTTCATGCATTAATAGATTCATGACTTTCATATAAACTACAATTGCACAATACAAGGTTGCTTCATCATGTCTTATTATACGCTCCTTATAGCTTGTACAACAGTGTTTACTCATTACATAACAGAGATAATCAGTGCACATTTCATAGTAATGCTATCTGTATCACCTCGTAGGTCCGTCTGCCCTTTACACGTGTCTGTTCACTATGGAAGTAATATATAATGCATAGACTTGCACGAGTTGGCTTCAGGGGGTGATAGAAGCATGAGCCGTAGGCGAATGCTTCTATCAAACCCATGAAGCCAACGAGTGCCCTTATAACACGGTTTCCACCATTAATTCTAAGTATTTACCTCAAAAAATGATATAATCCATTCATTTCTTATGCGAGTCGACAAGACGGGCCTCCGCCATCTTGGTTTCATGTTGTGCGGACATGTTGAAACCTACCTTGACACGAAAGTAAATTCTCCATTTTTGCAGCTTATGTACCAAATATATTGAAATGCTTTGGACATAACATAGTTGAAACCATATTCTACCTCTCTGTCAACTAGATTCCTTGATATTATGGCTGTATTTGATATAAAAAATTATCAAACTTTCGAATCGAGCGACTTGCCGTGCATCTTCGCCATTCTGTCAACACTACAGGTGCCGCTGCCTGGTGTGTACAGAATGGATTATATTTTAGACTGGCGCATCTCTGTCTCGACGTGTTCGCAGTAGTAGGTCTATGAGAGTTGGACTTTGAGGAGTTCACCAGCCTAACCATACGCCCGCTGTCCGCTCGCCGTGAATTTTGGGTGCTTTATCGCGAGATATAGGAACTCATATTATCCATTTTCGGCACTGAAAACTCTCTAACCGTGTTATAATTAGAGTTGTGGGTATAGTGTGAGTTTTGATGGTGGTATCCTGAGGGTTTATACCTCAGGGCACCAGAGTAAACCCAACACTTCCCCAAAGATAACCCACCTACCCCCACCACCCACCCTGCACCACCATCAGACAGACAGGTCACCTGATGCAGACAGGCCCCACCCTGGTGTGCCATATTTGGTTAGGTGTGTATTAATAGGGTCAGGCGGGGGGGTAGTATTCAGCTATAATGTGACAATAGATCTAATAGATCTAGAATTATTTGAATATGTGTCATGGAAAGGCAGTCAGCAAGTGGCGCCAGGTTGTGTTATCATGCAGTGAATAGCTTCTGCATAATTATGCCAATTTTAACTCTCAAAGTTTGGTCACTACTACTGTAAAAACCCACCTATAAGTCGAATTCCTTTGGTCATTATCTTTTTGTCATTTTCTTTTTGTATAAGAATTATCAAAGGCAGTCAATGATTCTGTTTGACTGTTCCTTTGGATCAATCAGCAGATAGGTAATTTTATTAACATTTTAATCGCATTTTATTTCCTTCACAGTCAATTCCAATGAACTATCTTTTATTTCAAGAGTAAATTAAAATAGATCCCAGGGTCGTAAAATGGATGTCTAGAACCCCACAAATATTCAACTTAGGTAAGCTTTACCTTTTGCTATTATGATTCATTATAAGTCGAATTTCTGGCTTCAAGTTGGGGGCTCGACTTATAGGTGAGGTTTTACGGTATCTGGTGAAAGTCTACAGCCCCTTGTGTGCATGTACATGTATATCTGTGTTACTCCTACATGTGTTTACCTGTATGGAGCAAACACAGACTGCACCCCCATCTACCCTACTCCAGATTTGGCACTGTGGGTGGGGCCTGTCTATTTGAGGTGAAGGGAGGAATGTCCCTGGGTGTTTAGAGGTTAGTAGCAGCTAGGAGGTCTCCTGATACAAATTAGTGATGTGCAGTGCATGGTTACAATGACAATGGCAATGATTTTATTCTCTAAACCCTTGTTAGGGTACTAGGGCATTACCTACACAGGTGTGAATACCCTTCACACCTCCACAAAAGCACTCCATCCCAGCCTGTAGTGATGGCATATGCCAGTACATTTGTGTCAAGGTAATAGAAAACAATCTGTTGTCTAAAAGAAATCCTGACAATTTGACCTTTAATAACTCATAAAAAAATGTTAAAAGAAAAAAGGGAAGGGGTGCTTATTATGTTGAAAATGGTATGAGGTGCACCCTATGTTTATACCGGGTGTTGACGCAATCTCTTCGAATGCACAAAAGCAGTTACGATTGGCTGTTTAGTTATCTCAGCGAAAGGAAACAGAAAGTTTTTATTGGCATATGTGAATCTGGACTGGCCCCTGTTGGATCTGGTGTACCACAGGGGTCAGTTCTTGGTCCTCTCTTGTTCATTTACTACACTAACAGCATGGCCAGTAACCTTATACATAATGTCAATGGACCATTCTGGGTATTATAATTATTTTTCATATTTACTAAATTCTTCGCCATATAAAACCTGAGCTCTGCCCATGATCTACACTCAATAACATCCTGCATTCCCCAACAGGAACCAGGATCCATTACTCATCACAAACACACTTCCTCGATGACACTCTGTGACATAAGGTACAAGGATGTAATAACATTCCAACCTTATCTACGCATACACAGTGTAGCTGGAGGAAGTGTGATCCAACTGTGGTGCCATATTTGGAATGAGAGGATATTTCACAATCTCCTCTCAATCCTCATTAACATAATCTACCCACAGGTGGCACTCTCTCCTTATGACATGTGTCACTATTCTATTGAGCCACATGTACAGAACATTTCACAACACTGTGATCTGCTTTAGCCCTCAGTATATAAGGTAGCTTGAGCAGCTCCCAGTCATCTACTCCAAGCTATCTACTCCAAGCTATCTACTCCAAGCTATCTATTCCAAGCTATCTATTCTAAGCTATCTATTCTAAGTTCATCTCTCCCAACTTACACCTTACACCTATACCTAGAACCTATGACAGGTTGAGCTATAGGATCGGAGGCAGAGCTTAGATCTTGGCGAGTGTTATCATTGTTACCACCTTTATGAAACACTCATGTCAGCTATGCAATAAAAGGATCAACTGAACTTCCCTGGATTCCGTGTACATTCACTTCACCACATGTAACCGTCCGTTGACAATAATAAAAGTTTGTTGTATGCTGATGACTTGGTGTTCTTCTGTAGTAACAAAGATCTGCAATTAGCGGTCGAAGCTCTACAGGAGGACCTAAATCGAGTGGTTAATAGCTGTAACAAGTTACGTTTGACGATCAATACAAGGAAAACAAACTATATGCTAAGTGGAAGTAAAGAGAAGATGAAGATAGCTGTACGCAACCCACCACTAGTTAAAGGGGTACCACTGGAGAGGGTCACATCGTATCCATATCTAGGTGTAAAAATTGATGAGAGCATGAGTCTTGAACCAGCCATAAATGACCTAAGGAAAGTCAACCATCGGCTCTTCAAATTTGCCAAACTCAGATGTGACCTGACCAAAAGCACTGCTATCCTTGTTTATAAGACCATGATTATGAGTCTATTTGATTATGCAAGTTTCTTGCATTCTGGTGCGAATCACTTGTTAACGGCAAAACTACGACAACTACAAAATCGTGGTCTAAGAATTTGCTGCCATACTGATGTGATGAGTAAATCTGTTGATAAGTTACATGAAGAATGTAGTGTTGACAAACTCAAAAGGAGACGTGATGAAGTGACCTTGTATAAATATGCACAAAGTAGTGCGTATGTCAAAAATACTGATGATGATAGGCTCACCAGAACCAAATGCAAGGTCAAATTTGCAGTAAAAAGGCCAAAGCGTGACTTCTTCAAGAGATCACCCTTCTACAGAGGAGCCCAATTATGTAACAACCTCGATGTCATGTACCAGGAGTCTGAGCAGAAATCCCAATTCAAGGCCCAAATCAAGAGAATTAAGGACCTGCATAAAAAAACAAGAAACTTAAGACTTCTGACGAAGATGAAGACCCCGATTCGTTTCCATGACATCAAATGAGTAATTCAATTCAATATGTGGGGAGATCCCAATTGGGGAACTTCCTGGGACAGTTGAACTAAATTGGTGCTCCTTCTAAATACATCTTGTGTTGATCTCAGACCTGAAATGTGCTGATGGATCAGATTTGTGTACTAAGCCTCTGTTTAAGTTCTAACTTATCTCTACTACATCTTGTAACAATATATGGCTAATTCTTTAACTATGTGTATTTTGCATTTCATAATTTGCAATACTTCCAAATACAAAGGAGTCTTAGCAACCTTTTGGGTAACTGCTAGTCTATCCTATTTATTGTATTTTCTTACCCTACTTTTTGTCCTTTTTAGCTTGAATGTGGTCAATTTTTCTTGTTATGTCTATTATTTGTCACTAAATTAACAAAGTCACTTTTTTATGCCAAGTGGATAGGGACAATTTGTCACCTATATTGAACAGCAAGCCAGATTACAAATCTTAAGGTTAGTAATAATTTTTATTTATTTGTTTGTATATGTTGTACTTGATTCTTTTGTTTATTTGTGTCTTTGTTCTCATCTTATATAACCCATATCAAACTAGTATGCACCAATGAAACCTGTTCCCAAATTAGTTAACTGCATTATTGTCACCTCTTCGCGTAGTGGAGCGGTTAATAAACACTTCAGTAAAAAAAAAATCCACCCGGTCTACCAACAACAAGCTTGCAATGGGTCTTTTGATATCCAGCCACTTATGACATTGATCTCTAGATTTCTATATTTTTAGAGCTGTAAGGGCCGGGTAGAAATGTAGCACATCCGTTTATACCAAACTAATAAGGCACAGTTATGGCTACAGTTTGGTGGTTTATAATCCTGTTTTTTATCTTCATAAATATAATGCGCACAACAAATAATCTGCACCAAGTTATAAACCAGTTCATGTATACGCTTGTACCGCATTAGCTAAATACCTTAAAACCCCTGCTATTAGTCCATTTTTTTGCATTTTTTTCCCATATAAGTGGATTTTTTGTCAGAGATGGGGGTAGACTTAAAGGTATTTTCTTTATATACAAGATTATGTTAATATTTCTCAAGTATTTTTTCTATAGGTCGAATTTTTTTCTCAAAGAGGGGGATCAACTTATTGGCGGAGTCCACTGATAGCCAGGGATTTACGGTATATCATTTTCCATGGGGGAAATTGGAAACTCCATTGAATCCTATTTATCCTGTCTTGTATAAAAACCATAATTATCTATCAAGAAATATTATCTATCAAGAAATAGGGGTGGTGATATCCTAAAGTAAATCCTTGAAGATAATCAGCGACATGACAAGGCTAACAGTTAGAAGGATCACAAAGAAGACTCTGTCCACAGTCATGGCTACTACCCGCCACTCTGCCTCCCCCACACTGTCTATCTTCTTTTCCCGGTACCTCTCCTGAGTACGCTGACTCTGTTGCCGCACTTCACCCAATATTTGCTGCAAGGTGTCATTGGAAGGGTCACTTATGCCAGTGTCAATGCTGTGGGTCTTGCCCTGGTTGACTGAGCCAGTTGAACTGTTGTTGTTTTGTCTTGACATCGACATCAGGGAAACCCCACGGTAACCATTCTGAACATTGTAGGCATTCTTAGAATCATTGGTGGTGATCTGTGAAGGTAAAACATGACCGTTGAATGTACCAGAGCTCCTTGTAAAACTGAACAGTGGACCAGGGTCATTGAAAAGCACTGAGCTAGTGTAGTTTTTACAAGAAGCCCCAGGTGGTAGTACAGTGGTACACAAATGTAGAGGGAATCTCTTAAAATGTAAACGGATCTCTGTCAACTTTGTGATAAGGAATGCGCTATTATTTCACCGAATTAATTCTATACAGTGTGGTTATTGGGATTTTATGGTATTTTCCTTCCATCTCTTCTATTGGTCCAGCTTTTCAAAGTCACCACTTTCAACGCAGACTTGATAAAAAACTTTTTATTCCTATGTTTGGTATTTCTATCATGACCATCATTTGTATTGTCATCTTAATTACCATAGGCATTTTAGGATGATAGAATTTGGATTAAGATGGCTAGTTTACAAATACTGGGTTAAATGCAGCAATCAATACTCTGTCCAACCAGAATTTCAAATAAACAAAATGCAATGAAATAAAATGATGCAATTCCTTTATGTGCATCAATATGTTATATAAAGGTCAGTTAGCACAAAGGAAGTTTCAGTCAACCTCCAATGATGGTTGGGTAATATTGTGTAAAACACAGTCACACAGGGTAGATAAAAAAGCTGGACTTGGATTGTAAAATCATGACCTGATTTGATTTTGATTTGGCGGCTGCTCAAGATAAGAACCAATTTATTGAAATAATGATTTTTTCCCTTTACAAAACAACAGAATAAAGTTGAAACCTAAAAATTATAAACAAGATAAATGTCGCTTGGACCATGAATAGGGGTTAAAACTCCTATCTGATAGGGGTTGTAACTCCTATCTGATAGGGGTTGTAACTCCTATCTGATAGGGGTTGTAACTCCTATCTGATAGGGGTTGTAACTCCTTTCTGATAGGGGTTGTAACTCCTATCAGATAGGAGTTGTAACCCCTATCTGATAGGAGTTGTAACTCCTATCAGATAGGGGTTACAACTCCTATCTGATAGGGGTTGTAACCCCTATCTGATAGGGGTTGTAACTCCTATCTGATAGGGGTTGTAACTTCTATCTGATAGGGGTTGTAACTCCTATCTGATAGGGGTTGTAACTTCTATCTGATAGGGGTTGTAACTCCTATCTGATAGGGGTTGTAACTTCTATCTGATAGGGGTTGTAACTCCTATCCGTGGTTCTGTGGTCCAAGCTCCACTTTTCCTGAGCTCTCTGACCCCTTATCGATATGTATGTAGCCCCTCGCAATCATTTGCCAAGGGGTACGACTCAAACCAGTAATAGGCAAATGGTGCAGGAACGTAACCGAAAACATAATGGAGTTGCTATGGTTGCTATGCTCCCGGCAACTAAAAAAAAACAAAAAAAAAAACGACTGGATGGTTTTAGCTACACTTATCTGCAGAAACTTAGTAACACTTTATAAAAGAAACCTTCATACAGATGCCATCTGATGCTAATAAAACTGTTTGAAAGCAATATGTTACAGCCAATTTAGAGAGTAAATGACACTTGAATTGGACTCTTTATGGTCTTCACTTAAACTGCTTTGGCTCAATTCCAAATTTTATCCACTGGGTATAGAAGAATTATGGCCATTTTATTACAATAAATTAGATTATGGATCTGGTGGTGAGATCTTTACTTTTAAAAAAAAAAAAAAAGAATTATTTTTCACCGATGGCTGATGGGAATTTTGGAGTATTTTACCAAAAAGGTTGTCCCTGAAGACAAATTATGTAATCATCAAAAAACCTTCCGTTTCCTGCCTTTCAATTTTTTTCCATATTCCGATGTTTAATGGCCAAATAAGTGGTTTCCCATGATACTTTTTTTTCGTTTTGTTTTGCCTCCAGGTGATTGGAAAATATGGTGGTCAGATAGGGGGGTTTGTGAATTTTTCTTCTTATTTTTTTTACTGATAGCAGACCATACAATATGATAAAAAAAGCCTGTATTCCAACCTATTATGATAAGATGGCATAAAGAACATGTTAGCCCTTACAAATATTTCATTTTCATCCTCAATGTCCTTGATCTCCTTCCTGAGGCAGCAGATCATGGTCAGGAATCTGCCCATGCAGCAACACCGGAGCCAGTATGGTGGTCGTGAGTAACTTCCGCGGAAGTGTAAGTTGACAACAAACACCGCTATGACCGTAGAGAGAGTCAGCATGGCCACTGTGCTACCAATAAACAGCTCTGCAGATGGGCAAAATGTATGTCACATATATAATCATCCTTAATCATATTTTCCTTTTCAACAGAATTACACAATCTACAGTGACAGACTATAATGTGTCTCTATAATAATCCTTTGATATCTGTCATTTTGGTTTAATACATACCAAGTAGTGAGATAGCTTCTGCATTAGGAGGCACATGGTCCATGACAATCAACATGTAGACAGACATTGATAAAAGAACAGTGATAGCCAGTGAAACCTGGGAAAAGAGGGGAAAGGAGCACATTTTCTGCAAATTTAAATAACCTGGTAATAATCAAACTGCTGTAAAACCTTACACGGAATCTTTTTGGTCTTTTGTTTTTCATATAAGGCGAATTTTCCCCCCTAAAGTCAAATTCGCCTGATGGGTGAGGTTTTATTTTGAATAGAATGAAGAGAAAATCAATTCTAAACATTTTTCCTATAGGCCGAATCTTTTTCTGTCAAAGTCAGTTCCTGTTTAAATATGTGAGGTATGCTTATTGGTAGGGAGGCAAAATATTGAAATTTTACCCGATGAGGGACGGAATGTTACGAGGTGGCCAACCATGCCAGACTTAAAGTATGTTCAAATCGTTGTTCTCTATCTCGCTTATTTGATAGGCTATTGCTAAAACAGTGAATTCAGGTAATGGTGACTTTAAATAGGCCTATATTAGGTTTAGCATGCATCTGGAAAAAATCACAATGTCACCAATGAGTTCCTACACCCTTAAAATGTGCTATTAGACACTTAAAATGAATGTCTAGCATCATTGGCTACAAAGTTATAGCAAAATGGCTACCTTTATCAGGCCCCATTTCAGAGAAAAACAATTTGTGTGTGTGGCATCCACCGGAAAGTTGTTCAGTATGGACCATACTTCAAGTCTGACATGGATATCACCCCCTAACATTCCGTCCATAGAAAAGCGATTTCTGAACCTCTTTTGAGGTGAGGTCCTACGGTATATTGAAATATTGCTTGTAGGCCTAAAAATTGTTTTGAATAAATTCATTGTTCAAAGGAGTCTGGAGTACCTATCAGTTATCAAGTAAAGTGTACTTTCACCTTTCATCTACCCATCACATACATTAAATCAAGATTTTCAAACTTCAGGGATTACCTTGAATGAAACCAAACCTATTTGTTGCTTGAATTACTCATAGCACAATACCTTTTCCCCTGACTCAGGTGGTAGACAAAAGACTAGCAGTCCAATAATCAGCAACAGTACCGTAGGCAGTACCAGATTAAAAAGGTAAAAGGCAGGCCGTCTCCGTAGGACAATATTACAGGTGACATCTGGGTATGGCTCTGTACAGCAGTCATAATACACGACATTTGATTTACATGGAGTATCAAGCACCTGTAGAATAAGGAATACAGGGAAAGATACTACACTCACAAGTTATAAATGATGCTAGGGATTTTCCTCCCTGAAAATGTCCCCCCACCGGAATTCTCCCCCCTGGACATATATATTCCCCCTAGAATATCTTCACCTAGGAGTCCCCCCCCCCCTATCATGTTTTACAACAGTGATCCCTGAAATCCGTGGGACCTGCTAAGCTCATCCTAACCTGTCACTATTCTTATCCCTAACCCTATCACCTATCTAAACCCTAACTGGGAAACATTCTGTACATATTAAATTATATAATAAAGAGAAAAAGACATTAATTTTTTGTGACAAGCATGGAGCCAGAATTGGGCCTGCAGCGTGCAGGTGAAGGAGTAACTGGGTCAGCACACCTGAAATAGTCTACCTGTACAGGTGAGAGGACTAGGCTCCCGCTGGTGATTAATACGCGCATCAACTATATTGATGCTTAACATAAAGTGTAGAATGGAAAAGGTGGGAATTTCAGGGGTGAGGATTCTAGGGGGGCGGGAATCCAGGGGGAAATTCCCTGATACCTAATACCAACATATAGATAATAAGTTGTGTATAGGAGAAAATGTATTGCTATGTAATGGACTGGGAATATTGCTATGTAATGGACTGGGAATATTGCTATGTAATGGACTGGGACTATTGCTATGTAATGAACTGGGAATATTGCTATGTAATGGACTGGGAATATTGCTATGTAATGGACTGGGAATATTGCTAGGTAATGGACTGGGATTATTGCTATGTAATGGACTGGGATTATTGCTATGTAATGGACTGGAATATTGCTATGTAATGGACTGGGAATATTACTATGTAATGGACTGGGATTATTGCTATGTAATGGACTGGAATATTGCTATGTAATGGACTGGGAATATTGCTATGTAATGGGCTGGGAATATTGCTATGTAATGAACTGGGATTATTGCTATGTAATGGACTGGGAATATTGCTAGGTAATTGACTGGGATTATTGCTAGGTAATGGACTGGAATATTGCTATGTAATGGACTGGGAATATTGCTATGTAATGGACTGGGAATATTACTATGTAATGGACTGGGAATATTGCTATGTAATGGACTGATATATAATAATTGTTCTGTTGAGCTATTATAAGGATTAAGTTCCTTTCTGGATCGTATTACAAGTACAAGCATGATTCCAAATGAAGTGCTGGTGAGCTTCATTGGTGTATTATAATGACCAATTGGAATGATGTATTCTTACATCAGCGGTCTATAAAGGGCTAAACATGTAGCAATCAAGGAGCATCTTGTTTGATGAATTTTTGTCAATATATGTCAATAAATTTAAAAGAGTGGTGTTCATTGTAGATACATTGACCAGTGTAATTATAAATACAGTGAAATTCCCCTACAACGCATCCTGTAACAACGAATTTTCGTTTATAACAAACAGATTGCATTTTCCCAATTCAACCCCATACATTTCTATAGTAAATAAATCCCTTTATAGCGAACTTTACATGATTTGTATTCCTTTACAACAAATTTCTTTAGGCTAAAGAGTGGTTTTGACACATCTTTACCCACCCCCATATCACCTGTACGGCAGTATGAGGGGTTCAAAGAGGTGTTGGGCCCTGTTTAAGGACATCTGTACCCACCCCCATGTCACCTGTATGGCAGTATGAGGGGTTCAGAGGTGTTAGACCCTGTTATAGGACATCTCTACCTGTCTCTGTTCACCTGTGCGGCAGGATGGAGGGTTCATAGATGTTATTATATAGGCCCAGTTTTAGGACATCTCCAGACGACTGTCACATGTAGGAAAAAAGCCCTAAATTAATTTGTTTGGATACAACGAAATTCGTTTATAATGAATTTTTCAGCTGGTCCCTAGTAGTTTGTTATAACGGAATTTTACTGTATAACCTTAGATGTATTGTTATCATGAATGTAACATAGAAAACTACTGTAACTCCCTGGCTATAAGTCGACCCGCCTATACGCTGAACCCCCCCCCCCCGTCTTTGAGAATCATATCGATGTATAGAAAAAATGCTTGAATATTAACACTACGGTATACTCTATTATGTAAAATCCCCTCCTATATGTCGACCCCATTCTTTTGAAGAAAAATTGACTTATATAAAAAATAAATCGACATAAAGCCAGAGTTTTAGGGTAGGAAATAACTGATGAAGCATGTTTGAGAATGTAACAAAGATTGTTTTACCATCCACTCCACGCTAGTAACGTAATTTGTCAGTCGCACTGATTCAGACTTGCTGGTGAGGTTCAACTTTAGTGCATCATAGCTCCATGATCCAAACTTCAAAGGACATGACTGAAAGTAGAAATGTACACAAATATTCATGAGGGTTTCTACCTTATTTAAAAAGAACATACAATAGTTGTATTATAGATGCAGGGGCATGATTTATGTAGAAGTTGAATGGGTTACAGGTTGATCGCTGCCCGAGGCTGCAAAACACTAATTATTTTTCCAATGTTGGCCTATATTCCGAGTTAGCAGGTTGTCCCATGGGCACTGCCTTTACTGGAGCTTGTTATCAGCGAGTTCTACTGATAACACCTATCAGATGGGTACCAGTTGGCCCCCGAGAGGACCACAGTGAATAGTTGGTGTTATTTCATTAGCTGATAATCAAACCAGCTAAGGCCGTTATAATATTGGCAAAAATAAATATTCATGCACATTTCTGGGCTTAGCCAGTATAATTTACCTGTAGGCACACATTTTTCCCATTAATTTAGGGCCATGAGATGTGGTACAATGTAATTAACTTTTCTGCTATTGGCCGTAGAGTGTGGACATACCCAAATTTGGGGGTTTTCCAGTGAATGGTTTCATTAAATTCTCTAATTAAATAGAGTGCACCTCCCTCAACTTACCATCAAATATCAGCCTGAATAACACTCAAATCGAATAATATACACCCTAAGGATTAATTTGATGCCTGGTTTGCCTACCCACTGTCAGATTTTAGACCAATAATCTTTGTACAACACCCTTCAGTGCGGAGGTAAAAAATGTCTCCTGCTGCCACTTCCCTTCATTTGGTGTACTGCAACCCTGAGTGGTCATCGACTCGGGTGGTGTCAGGTACTCATGTAGACAGGTGGCAGCACCTCTTCTCTTGCTTCTGCTACTCACCACTTGACATCGCCATCCAGCTTCTTAGCCATATAGGCGCATGCTGGGCCGTTGGTGAGGGTATTCAGTTTGTTAGCCATATAGGCGCTTGCTGGGCTGTTGGTGAGGGTATTCAGTTTGTTAGCCATATAGGCGCATGTTGAGCTGTTGGTGAGGGTATTCAGTTTGTTAGCCATATAGGCGCATGTCGGGCCGTTGGTGAGGGTATTCAGTTTGTTAGCCGTATATGCGCATGCCGGGCCGTTGGTGAGGGTATTCAGTTTCTTAGCCATATAGGCGCATGCTGGGCTGTTGGTGAGGGTATTCAGTTTCTTAGCCATATAGGCGCATGTTGGGCTGGTGGTGAGGGTATTCAGTTTGTTAGCCATATAGGTGCATGTCGGGCTGTTGGTGAGGGTATTCAGTTTGTTAGCCATATAGGCACATGTTGAGCTGTTGGTGAGGGTATTCAGTTTGTTAGCCATATAGGCGCATGTCGGGCCGTTGGTGAGGGTATTCAGTTTGTTAGCCGTATATGCGCATGCCGGGCCGTTGGTGAGGGTATTCAGTTTCTTAGCCATATAGGCGCATGCTGGGCTGTTGGTGAGGGTATTCAGTTTCTTAGCCATATAGGCGCATGTTGGGCTGGTGGTGAGGGTATTCAGTTTGTTAGCCATATAGGTGCATGTCAGGCTGTTGGTGAGGGTATTCAGTTTGTTAGCCATATAGGCGCATGTAGGGCCGTTGGTGAGGGTATTCAGTTTGTTAGCCATATAGGTGCATGTCAGGCCATTGGTGAGGGTATTCAGTTTGTTAGCCATATAGGCACATGTCGGGCCGTTGGTGAGAGTATTCAGTTTGTTAGCCATATAGGCGCATGTCGGGCTGTTGGTGAGGGTATTCAGTTTGTTAGCCATATAGGCGCATGTAGGGCCGTTGGTGAGGGTATTCAGTTTGTTAGCCATATAGGCGCATGTAGGGCCGTTGGTGAGAGTATTCAGTTTGTTAGCCATATAGGTGCATGTCGGGCCGTTGGTGAGGGTATTCAGTTTGTTAGCCATATAGGCGCATGTCGGGCTGTTGGTGAGGGTATTCAGTTTGTTAGCCATATAGGTGCATGTCAGGCTGTTGGTGAGGGTATTCAGTTTCTTAGCCATATAGGCGCATGCTGGGCTGTTGGTGAGGGTATTCAGTTTCTTAGCCATATAGGCGCATGTCGGGCTGTTGGTGAGGGTATTCAGTTTGTTAGCCATATAGGCGCATGTCAGGCCGTTGGTGAGCGTATTCAGTTTGTTAGCCATATAGGTGCATGTCAGGCCGTTGGTGAGGGAATTCAGTTTGTTAGCCATATAGGCGCATGTCAGGCCGTTGGTGAGCGTATTCAGTTTGTTAGCCATATAGGCGCATGTCGGGCTGTCGGTAAGGGTATTCAGTTTGTTAGCCATATAGGCGCATGTCAGGCCGTTGGTGAGGGAATTCAGTTTGTTGGCATATAGGCGCATGCTGGGCCGTTGGTGAGGGTATTCAGTTTGTTAGCCATATAGGTTCATGTCGGGCCGTTGGTGAGGGTATTCAGTTTGTCAGCCATATAAGCGCATGTCGGGCTGTGGGTGAGGGTATTCAGTTTGTTAGCCATATAGGCGCTTGCTGGGCTGTTGGTGAGGGTATTCAGTTTGTTAGCCATATAGGCGCATGCCACGCTGTTGGTGAGGGTATTCAGTTTGTTAGCCATATAGGCGCATGCCGGGCCGTTGGTGAGGGTATTCAGTTTGTTAGCCATATAGGCGCATGTCAGGCCGTTGGTGAGGGTATTCAGTTTGTTAGCCATATAGGCGCATGTCAGGCCGTTGGTGAGGGTATTCAGTTTGTTAGCCATATAGGCACATGCCGGGCCGTTGGTGAGGGTATTCAGTTTGTTAGCCATATAGGCGCATGTCAGGCCGTTGGTGAGGGTATTCACTTTGTTAGCCATATAGGCGCATGTCGGGCCATTGGTGAGGGTATTCAGTTTGTTAGCCATATAGGCGCATGTCAGGCCGTTGGTGAGGGTATTCACTTTGTTAGCCATATAGGCGCATGTCGGGCCATTGGTGAGGGTATTCAGTTTCAATTGTCTGTAACACACATGCCTCCCTATGGCACCTATAACTTACCACTGATGGCCATTATTCGGAATCAAGTCAGAACCCCTTAGCTCTGCTGTAACTAGGATTGCTGAATCGGTCACCAAGTGTTTGTCTTCTATTGATATTGATAGACATGACAGCTTTATTAGATTTTATTTTTGAAAGAGACATGCTGTGGAACAAGTTAAACATCAAAGTGCCTCTTTTTTTCTGTAAAGCATTTGGACAACTCTAGCCTTAATTCAATCAACACCTTTTTAGAAAAAATCCAAACATTATTGACCAACATTTTTAAATACAACAATACATCAAGATAACCTAGATGCACCTACAACTTTCTAATTGTAATTGTCGATAGGACCGAGTCTGGGGAGCTATATTTAGTTATGAACTAGTGGCTTCGCCACTAGATAGTGGGGGCCAAATGCTTTGTTAATGGGCATAGCCTAATACTGAGGGCGGCAAAATCTGTGGCGCCATCTGGGGATCTGTGGCTGCATCTGTGATGTCATATAGCCATGACCTTTGACCTGTGACATAGATATGGCCATGGACATCCAAAGTTCGCCGATTGCAAAGTTTGTCATGACAAATCTTACATGTTAGAGGGTATTTTGTCATGGATTGTAATATAAGCATCTACTATTGAAAATTGTTGCACTATACTGCCAGGCTTTTATAATTATTCTATTTAACACCCCTGATTAATCTGAAGTTGATGTCGGTTTATCTCAGTCATGTTGCTAAGCCAAGGCAAAGCTCTATGACGAGATTTTACCTGATTTTTTTTTTTTCTTTGAAAATGAATTAAGATTGGAGAATGTTTGAATGACAGGGAGTTTAATTGTATCTACTTGCTTCAAAATGAAAAAGAAATTAAATTCAGAGAAGAAAATCGAGTTAATTTTGAAAAAAAAACACATACTTTCATGTAGCCTCTTTTGGTTTATCTGTTCCTGGCAAGCAACCAAGGCTATTTCAATGAAGTGGGGACCAGCGACGAACCAACCCCTCTTTATACATAGGGTAATTACCCCCTCCCCTTAGTGAAAAGATTTTATTGGATTTTGCCCCCCCCCCAACAAGGGCCCGAAAAAAGACCCCTCCCCTCCGATTGCACCAATCCTCCCCCCAATTGCGAATAAATGACTTGGTTCTTATATGATCGTTATACAGATAATCGAGCCAAGACACAACAGCCTCGACCATTGCAGCCAAAGACCCAATATGATAGACACCGACCAAGGTTGAAAAACAATTGCAAGAAAGTAGTGCATGTTGTATTTGATATGGCTCTATTCATTCAACCCCCACTTACCTGTTGGTCAAAGGGGTAGGTATCCACCTTGATGGTGCACATACTGAGCATGAGGACGGGGGCAGACCATCTCACAGACCCTTTGTGAGTGACTGCTGCCACACTAGGAGGGAATAGCTCAAATGCCGTCTTATCCATATCCACACTGAAATGACAGGACAGCCAAAATGTCGTAGTTGTTTTATATATGCACAGGGGCATGATGGGAAATGCTTTTCTTTTCGGTTGCCCCAAATTTCAATTTCCCTCCAGGGACGATCAGTGTAATGGGGGCCTGAATTCAAGATGGTTTCGTTATACGAATGTCTCCAGAGTTAGCTCCCACACTCAATTAGTCTGTAAAACTTTCGATAGCTCACAGGATTCCACATAAAGACATGTAAAAGTAACATTTGGCTTTTTTTCTAGTGAAGCGTAGGCAGACATATAAAATGTAAGGTACTATAATGTATACCCTCTTCTATCACAGTAGAATTATGGTACAATCCCTGAATAAAAGATGTCTTAATATTTTGCCTTATTATTTCTTTAAAGATGAACAACATGGAATCAACATAGAATATTAAGGTAATTTATTGTACAACTAGGCCTACCTGTTGTACAATATGACATCAGGTTTCCATATGGTGTCCATACTTAAATAGACCTTGTCTATTCCATCATAGACGGCAGGATCCCATGTTAAAAACTCGTCTTTCCAGTACTGAAAACATAATCAGCATTGTAGAATAAACAGAAAAAATAGAAAGAAACTTCTAACATAAGAATTGAGTCAAAATGTTGTATATGTGAGCACTTGTCATCTTCAAATTATCAGACCAAAGTTGGAGAATTCTGATGAAATAACCAGCTGGTCATGATAAAAACCATTCAAACATGGAAAATTCAGTGTATTACCATACAATGGCAACTACCTCTTATATTCCAGGATATTATTCTATGGGGTATTATAACACCTCCATTTCAATAATATTAGGGTTTAAGACCAATACACTACATGTGAAAGTGAGAAAAAAAAGCTGACAGGTGGTCAACTCTAGGTATGTGGTCGTCTTAAGGTTAATCTACCCTACATGGCTATGAGTAACATTGACCAAGCAAGGAATGAAAGATCCAGCTACTTTCCTCACTTGTTCTGCCCAATGACAGCCATACAGTAAAGTACATTGCATCATAGAGTGCCCAAATAGTCTGATAGCCTGGTTCTACGCTTTATAAGATATTGTAGCCTTTTCCGATGTATACCACCCGGGTAAAACACAAACCCACCCACTAGAAACCCTGGTTTTGCCCGCTCTATTGAGGATTGTTACGGCTCTGCCACGGGCTCCTCTGTTTCACCACCACAATATCAATTCAACTAACAGTGTTGATTGATTTAAAACTATTGCATTTTTGATGAAACAAGCCATGGGATACCACCAGTAATTTAAGCCATTATGATATAGGATATTGTTATATGGCACCATTTTGTAAGGTGCAGATAATGTTAGGGTCAATAAGGTCAACTTCCCCCTGATGATTTAAAGTGGGGCTAGCACGGTAATGCACGCCTGCGTTAAAAAGTCACGTGACCACCCCTTGACCAATCAGATTGTCGCAAATCTTCTGCTGGGTCCCGCTTATTTATCAACGATCTTTGATCTGGTATCCATGTTGTAAGTTGCCATGCTATCCCCCCTTTAAGCTTACTTGATCTTTGATCTGGTATCCATGTTGTAAGTTGCCATGCTAGCCCCCCTTTAAGCTTACTTGATCAATCATATGGAACCTGCATATGTGTAAGAGGTACATAGTATAGACCCATGTCGCAAGAAAGGGTGACTTCATCATAAATAAAATTGTGTTTAGGTCAATTCTGGTGGAATGCTCGTAGGTTTGCTTGTAGTGACCGCAGGTGTAAATGACTTACATTGAGGAATTCACAAGACAATTATCTTTCACATAATGGGTATTATATGGCAGGCCTGACAAGGAAAGTTTGCATTCTCAATAGATTTCCTTAAGAAAAGTCAAAAGACTTTATCAGCAACTTCTCTGAAATGTCAGCCTTTCTTGCCATATTGATCTATAAAAGACTTATATCATAGTGAATTTGTGCATTAGGAATGGTAACAAAATAAAATCTAAAAACCTTTTACATGTACTCTAATTTTCAAAGGAATCAAAAGCTTTTTTCAGGCAAAAATATATCAGAGAGGAACGTCTGAAACTCTTATAATACAATGAAAGAATGACAGGGAATACTTACAAATCGCGTCCAAACGACTATCTTCAAGATTTGGTGCTTTTCATCCTTTCAACATGATGAAGATGATAGAAAAATGAACGTATAGTAAATAACCACAACAGTGCAAAATTAAGTTATTTTAATCTTAGGAGCTGACAGATTTTTTGTCTTTTCTTTTGTGAAACCAGTCTTAATAGCACCTTGTTCTCATCGCACACCAATTGCTATGGTCGGGCATGTGTGGCTGGGCGGTGATTTTTCATTTCACCTGTCAAGCAGGTTACAACCACACAAGCTTTGTCTGCCAACCCTCACGGGGAGGCTAACTTCAGTTATACTAGCAGATAGGAGAGAGTGTGAGACCACAATGCCAAGCCACATTCCATCTCATCATATGGAATTCAGACTCCAAAGCATAGACTTGGTTTAACATATCATTCAAGAAATGCGACCAAAAGAGCAAACAAAGGCATTGCCTGTGGTACTGTTAATCAATTTTGTAAATCACTTAATTTCTTTTATTTCTATGCTACCAATTCTATCGGTTTCCTTTTGTGAATTAATTTGTGACACAAGCTTAATTTTGACATGCTACTCAAGTTCAACTAGTTCTTTTTTTTGTGAGAAGTCAGACCAAAACTGATCATTTCGCGCCGCACACTCCTTTTGGTTTTAATACATTCAACACCTAGCTTTGCCTCCCCAGCATGAGGAACGAACAAATAATGGCTGGCTCTAAACATTTGAAATTGTCTGTCACCTGAGGCTATACCTATCTACAGAAGTATCTGAATAAGAAAAAACATGTTACGAGTGTTTAAATACCAGTCTAATTTTTACTACGATTCCCAGGCGCGGGGGGGAAAGGGTCAACTACACTTGCACAGTTCATCTTTTGAATATTTCTTACATAAAATACCCATGCCCCGTTTTGAACATTGAGTACATATCTGACGTAGCTATTATCACGGAACCTTTAGAGATAGGTCAAATAATAGTCTACTCTAGATTAGAATAAACATAACATAATTTTAGATTTACATAATTACATTTCAAAAGATAATTACTTCAGGGAAAAATGTGAAATATGGAGCTTCATACTTCTATAATGCACAATGTAAAATTATTATGGTTAATTGAGCTAAAATTGATGTCAAGCGTATCACCTTTACAGGTATCCTCATGAATGACTTACCAGTCCAATAATATGATTGAGCTCCATTTCATATTGGACGTCCACGGCACGTGAATTGTTGATGACCGGCAGTATCCGAGGGTCATACCCTTCTGTCAGATCAGACATCAATCTGTGTTGGCTGTCACGAAATCTCACATTCCTACAGCCTATATGTGTACAGAAACAGTTTCTTTAGGAACGCAAACCAAAGGTCAGGAAGGCAAACAGGGGAACTCTGGGGGGAGGGACCTGTTGGTTTTCTGCAGATATTTGCCAAAATTATTCTCAAAAATATAAAAAAGGTATCATATGTTTTAAGGACGTCAACCTGAGGTGTATGATGGTTTAAAAAGTCAAAAACACCCTATTTATATGGTTAAAACATCTCGGAAATAAAACATATGCATGTTCTGGCTATGATTATGAGTGATTTTCGTATCTAGGGTGATTTTGTCTAATATAATTCTTATAATGGGATAAAGCTATAGATGTTCCCACCAAGTATAGGACTGATCTATATATATATGTCTTCACTGAAGGGCATTTTCAGTTTAAAAGCAATTTTGCCGGTCATTTCTGTTTTAATCGTACAGGAGAAGCCTTGCACCTCATTTCCAAGCAGAATTGATGAGCAATGAGGCCAATATTGCATCTCCAGAGGTAAATAGATAAGGAATAGCCTACAGTAGGGGGTAATGTGGCCTAAGCAAGCCTATATTCTGCCATGTTTTCAACTTTTTGAAGCATATTATGTGTTACAGAGAGGTCATTTATAATAAATACCATTTGCATCAATATAGATCTTGTAGTTTTGATAAAAAAAACTTCTTTGAGGTGCATTATGGTCAGATTTCCAAAAAAAGGTCCTTCAGCTGCCAATCCCAGCCCATTCCTTCACCTCGGGAACCTCCATCCCCCAACCATCACATCTCCCATTGGAGTTGAAGCCATCACTACAGGATCAACTTTGCACCTCCTCATTGGTCTGAAGGTGTAACCCCCTTAAAAGATTTTAACATTTCTGTCCAATCATTGTCATACAACATATCTGTACTCTTTTGAGAAATCTCTCATTGTCTGAGCAATCAATTGAGTGAGGATATGATGTATTTGAAGGGGAAGAATGTGTACAGTCTGGATAATTCTCAGGGTAGGTTTTGGTGAAAAATGGCAATTTCCGGCAATCTGAGAGCCTGTTTGGTGACTGATATTTTTTAAAGTAAAGGTGCTACAGTTATCAAAATTGTCTCAAATGAAGCAGAATTTTGTTTTACAACTTCTGTGGACTTCCCATGTACACAGAAAAATATGTTTCTCTTCGAAGGATGTGAGAGTGATGAAAGGTAGTGAAAAATTGAAGATTTCAGAAAACTTTTACCATGGTTTCCATGGCAACCAATCACATAATTTTTAAAATATTGAAGAAATGGTCCTATGTTCAGGTAGCCCTTTATCATAGATTTAACCTCATATCTAGATCAATATTGCAGCTTGATTGGTTGGGAAATTATCAATGACCTTTCAAAACAAGTCAGGCAAACTTTAAGTTTTCAGGCCAATACTCGGTGAAAAGATCTATAGAATGACATCAAGCAATGCCTAATACCTCATTTGATGTTATACCATGACTCTGGTACCTCCATATGCCCTGATTTTAGCATGCGATTTGGCATTTTGGGTGCCTTGTGGATTTTGGATATGAATTTTTGAGGTCAAGTTGGACTTTTTTGGGATATTTGGGAAACTGCTGTTGGACATGCAAAGTCAATCTTACCATTGTTTCAATGTGAAAGATCATCTCAACTTGTAAGAGAATCAAACCCCAGCTGCAGTATTGGTAGGCGAGCGCCTTAGCCATTACGCCATACTGAACGGTGATAAAAACCAGTACATAAAACCTACCCGGTAGTGGTACTGCTGTGCATCCACCCCCGGGGGGGGGGGAACTCACTAAATTTCTGCTAAATATGGTCAGTTTTGATAAAAATTCCTCATATCAAGGGTAAATTTCAAGATAAAAAACTTAACCGTGCACATTTTTTACCAAAATCCCTCTCACCAAGGGTCACCTTTAGCCCAAAATCCCTCTCACCAAGGGTAATGGTTGTCAGAGGCCCAGCCTCACACCCCCGTCAGAAGAAATTCAAGTGCCCCCCTAGGGCATCCACCCGTTTTTCATATTGAATCAAAGCTTGTCATGTTATAATATCCTATCGCCAACAAATATACGATCCTTAGATGATGATAGCAAGCCTTTCTGGTCTCTAACCTTTGAAATATAAAAGGATTTCATAAATTTTCAAGCCTAAGTGGGTCGTGGTCCGCCATTGCCAGCATCCTCCTTGCTCGACAGGGTTCTGGCCTAGTTCTACATCCTGGCCACTGCCACGCTTTCAAGAACTAGGTCAAGATGCCACCTTGCAAGAAGACGCTAGCAATGGCGAACCGTGACTTGCTTATGCTTGAAAATTCATGAAATCCTTCTATATATGTTATTGGGTAAACAAGTAGGCAAACATCAACAATGGATCGTATATTTGTTGGAACCTGGAGATATTAACATGACAAGCTTGGGTTCTGTGCAAAATATGGAATGTGTGAAAAGTCGGGCACCCGCCGATGACCAAAATGGCCATGGCGAAGGGGTCCAGGGAGGATCACAGGCATTTATGGTCCACGGTTTGCATATTGGGATATCATGAATGATATTTCCCAATATGTAAACCTAGGGTCCTGATATCCATGTTAAACTTATTAATATCATGAGTGCTTTAGGTCAGAATCAGTAACTTTGGTTGGAAAATATGGCCTTTTGTAGGAATCATATATGTAATAGACCAGCCCTGTTACAGATAAGGAATATGATATATGTATTAAGATTTTTCTTAAGAATTTTTAGGATTTTCCATTTTCTAGTCTGATCTTCCCAGTCTCAATCAATCTGACAACCTAAAATAGACCTAATATAATTGACACAGGTAGAGAAAAAAGGGATACTTACTTGTTTTATTTCCAAAAGCCATATAAAGGAAGAAACAGAATAGAGTCACTCTAAGAACATTGGACTCCATTGTTACAATTCACCGTACTGGGGAAAGTTCAGATCCTGTTCGTTTGAGCTCACTCTCTTTATGCAGACTGCCCTAGGCCCTATAATGAAAACAAAGAAACGCTTTAAAGCTGAAAGCATAATTCTCTTAGAATACTTTTTTACTATATTTTATTATTTCATATTCATGAAGATACATTTGTCTTTTTTTAGATTTTCAGGTCTGAAAAGGATGAAATGCAGAATCATACACCCCTCCTTACTCTGCCATGCTATCAATCTGTCACCCTCACTATCCGCCATGTACACACTTGGAACAGACATTCCTATTTAAACTTACCTAGATACAACCCATGTTTCTCTAGCCCATTTAAAAGGGTCTATAACCTCTTTTCTATCCCATTGGATGTGTATGGTGCACATATATGCCCACTGACACATTTCTCTGAGAAATTGTGTACATAACATAGTTCTTACCATGATCATGACCTTAGCTGCAGAAATGGCATTAATCATAATTCACTCCCATATTTTAACATTCATTAACCTATGCAAAAAATGTTGAAAATTCATTAGTAAAAAAAAGGGTCGGGACAACATTTTATAAGGAGCCTTTTCATCCATTATCTTTGGGTGAACTCTGCATTCATTTCACCCACAGTGCATACTGCAGTGGTCGGTCACTTATTTAAGGGCCGCTGATGCCTATTGATCGTCATGATGCAGCAATGAAGTGCTGGCGAGACTGCTCCCCAGCAGTTCATTCGAACATGATGACAACTCTACGGGGCTGATACATATACTCCGGGATGGTTAGCATGATGCTCCAATGGGCATGATGCATTAATGCATCAGCGGCCGTTAAAGGGTTAAAAAATGATCACTTATCATTATAACCTGCGCCTGTCATCATTGTTATTTTCTATGCTGCTGATGTCATTGCGGTATTCTTAGGCAGTGGTGATTATTTATCAATGAAGAGTGGGTTTGAGGGAGGGGGTGTAAAAATTTCAGGCCCCTCCTGAGTGGAATGTGTAAAAACTTTGACCCCTCTTGAGGTGGCATTAAAAACTAACCCTCTTTTTTTGCAAAAAAGCTTGCACCCTACTCGATTAAAAAGGGGCGCAGTGGGGTGATGCAAAAAACTTTTGACTGCCATCGAGAAGGGGGGGTCTAAAAGATTTTCCTGTGTCTATGTGGAAATCAACCACTTGTGGGAAACCCATTACCCATTGATAAATAATGACCATTCCCTTATAGAAAATAATTTGAACCAGGGTGTAAAGTAAATCCCCAAATTATCATCTTTGAGTGTTCGAAATAACACAGGTCCACTGTCCACACATAAAAAAAAACGAAGCATTTTGTACATCTTGATCAAGGATCGCTTGACATTGTGCATGGTTATCGCTACTGCTAAGGAGTACAAGGTCATCAGCATAGAGGAGGGGCTTGCAATATGTAATATTTTCCGGTAAGTCATTTACAAAAATAAAAAACATCAACGGGCCTAGCGTGCTGCCCTGGGGGACACCATATTTTACTACATGTTCTCTCAAGCAGAGTTATTTATCAAAGAGACTTGGTGGCGATCTGTCAGATATGATTTCAGCCAATTTAGAATAGTTCGATGTATACCTAGATCAGCACACTTTCTTAATGATAATAAATAATTAACACTATCGAATGCTTTAGATGCGTCCACGAAAGAGGCACCAACTTGATAGCCTTTATCAAGCTCTTCATAGACATATTTAGTGAAATCAAATATAACATCAGCTGTCCCAAGGCTTGGTATAAAACCAAATTGAGATTTGGTTAAAAGGTCATTGTCCATCAGATGTATTTCCCTTTCCTTCCTATTCTTCAATTCAGCCCTAGTGAGAATGCTACTCTCCTCATTTATATATATCCAGTTGGTCGTCTGGCTTCATATTTGAAAATAGTCAGAGCGTTCATGCTCCAGTGCACATGCTTCACTCAGTCAGTTTTGGCTAGAAATATCCTCAATATCACACCTTACACCTATATATAACCTACACACCTGTTCACCCTAAATTCACAAAGCACCTAGTCTGTTTTTAACCCCCTACCTTACCTGGAACTGCATGATTACGCCATAAATACGCCCTGGTTTTGCCGTTGCGCGTCTAGAGATCCGCCAGGTGGGATGAAAAGTATCTTATTATCTTATTTGTGCCACTATGACACTGATGTGTGCACTCATTTTCCCAAAAGCACACAATCTGTGCTAGTTCCTATCAGTCAACTCATCGGACATTCGCTTTTGCCGAGACGATTACTGGTGGACAAGTGGGAATTGTGAGACTTTAATCATTAAACATTTAGAGTTAAATGATTAAAATAGTGAGCTGGTTCTCTTTTTGCATGATTCCTTCACTGAGAGAAAGAGAGAGAGAGAGAGAGAGAGAGAGAGAGAGAGAGAGAGTGATATATAGCAGCCTTATGCCCTTCAAGTCAGGTCAGACTATAGTAAGTGTAAAGGAGGTATGACAGCATGTGACCATTATACCATTACAGTGTGGATTGTCTGGAGGGCAATTCAAAACCATAGCTATAGATATCGTTTTGAAATGCCCTGCATGCCTCTGTCTGCTATGACTTCATAAGTTCATAGTGTTTGAGAGAGTAGGCCTAGTTGAAGAAATAACAACTACTATTGCTGGTTATATAATAATTTATATCATTTGTGTAATAAAATTTTTATAACTTAAACGATTTTACAATGCTTAAACTGGATATAGCAGCTCCCGTATAAGGCGATAGACGGGTAGCAGTTGATACTGGAATGAAACCTATCAAATTCTGACAGAGATTTGATGCCAACATATTTTCCTACATTTGTAAATGATACACAATTGTGTAATGGTCTGAATGTATACAATGCTCTCCAAATAGCAGATCCCAACGTTTTTCCAACGTTTGCAAATGTTTTCTTTTGTTCTTGGGAAGATAAGAGCGTTTATTTAAACCTGAATTAAAAATGTTTTTATAAGAACGTCAAAAAAAAAGTTTTTTTAGTACATGATTTTTGTTACGTTAAAAAAAGAAACGTTTTGCAACCTAATTTTTTTTTTTCAATTTAAAAACTTTTTTTTTCTGCCAAGTGGGTCACCACTGTAAAATCTGTTTATTTTACCATCATCCTTCGAAAATCATGTTTTTTGCCTTATTAATGTGATTTCATACTTATGTAGAAATATTAATAATTCTTTTACCAAAGAGACTACAAAAGAAGCACCTCTTCACGTAGTTGAGTGGTTGTAAACACTTCTTTATAGTAAAAAAAGGGGGAAAAAAGCTCAGAATTGAGCTCACTTGGTATGAGTGCTATGTACAACAAGGGTGTTTTTTGAGGCTGTGTCTAGTTATACCATATTGAGCAATACCCTCCACAGAAATCCCATTTCATGGTAGAGTGAGCACAAAATCCAGGTAATCACCATGTATTAGCTGCCATGTGTTAGCCACATGTTAGTTTTGAGAGTACTGACACACCCCATGGAAGGTTTAAATAAACTTCTGTCCCAATCCAAATATTTTCCTTTTTTTCCCCTGAACAGATTGCCTTGTAATTGGGCACTTTAGACTAATATATGCATATGAAGAAAGTCCCC
Organism: Acholoe squamosa; assembly: GCA_949317995.1. Lineage (NCBI taxonomy): Eukaryota > Metazoa > Annelida > Polychaeta > Phyllodocida > Polynoidae > Acholoe > Acholoe squamosa. The sequence continues at coordinate 3,723,120 of OX439050.1, read as the reverse complement.
CCATTGCTGATAGTTGTAATCGCAGGCCGCTCTAGTTAGAGACTACTGTGAGCCCATATTATTTGAAGGGAATATCGGATTTCTCTTTCTCCCGTCACTGTGCATAGTACACCAGGAGCTTATTTCCATGGATCAAACAAATGTGATATCTGGATATCCCCAGATATTCACCAATAATTAGGAAACCAAGGCTCTTCTTACATAGTAATATGAGGCTCTTTTTCTGATATAGTAATATAGGCAACCAGGTGGAGGTTTTGAAGATTTAACAGTGTTTATTGGCTAAAGAAAGCACCCCAAATGCAGTTATTACAGTCAGTTTCCTGATAGGTTGTAAATAATCACCATGTCAGTCATAATCATAGGTTGTGTTTTCTATAGTAACAAGTGGTTTCCATGAACTATCGAAACATTATCAGTGTCATTTCTGTAAACCTCTTTACATTTCACAATCTACCCAGTGCCACAAGTATATCTCCTATGATACTCAATTTAAAGCTGGTATAAAAGCTAATATAGTGTGGTCTGATATGTATTTCAGAGGATTATATACCCCTTCCCAAGACATAGGGTGCCACTTATTATGGCATGATATGGCTCATTATCATTGGACTTTAGTTTCAGCTGGTCTATCCTCTTTGGTGGAAAGGGAAACCACTTGGTTAATTAGTTCTAGTCACAGCCTCATGACGGCAGCACTGAGTGGTGTCTGCTTTGCTGCCAGGCATCTAAATTGAATTCACCACCATTATAGAATAATCTACTTCATGGCTTCAGATGGAGCCACTGTGCTGGTACAATCAAGACTGCTTGTTGACATGAATAAAATGCTAGAAGCATTTTACTTCTACACACATATATGCTTGAATTTGACATGGTTAGAATGCACTGAATAGATTAAGATTTTGGCATGACACTTTCACAAGTGGGGTGATGATAGATATGCAGAAATTGGAAAATCTATATATTTCAGATCTTGTCCCAGCTTTAAAAGCACTCATGGAACGTAGAAGGTTTCAATTGTATATCTGCATACAACAGTTCCCATATTTGGCTGCCCCTATATAGAGGGCTACCCCTATAAGATTCTGCTATTGGTCTATTTACTTTCAATGTTCTCTTAGCATGTCTTCTTAGTTCACGACTAGGGAGAGGGGGAATGGCTTGTGTACACGGTTATGTAAACATTACATGTAGCGTCAAACCAGGATAGGTGGAAACTAGCACACGGTATAATAAAGGTTGAGGAATTGGCTTTATAACACAAAGAAACACACAGGATGGGCACTGAAGTTTGGACAAATAAGGTGCGGTTCCATATTTAATAGGTGGGGCTACAGCTCATATAACTACATCGACTTATCCATCATTATACCAAGATTTCTGGGTTCAACAGTGCTTTTTGGTGGCTATTCCCATGCACATATCTGTTGATATTGCACACCCTATAGGCTGTAACATCAATTTTGTAAGGTGTGTGGTTATCCATGGATAACCCGCACCCCATGCGGTTATCCATGGATAACCGCACGCCTCTCATGTCCTTCCATGTCATATGTTACATGTTAAAACCAACAGACTATTTCATTGCCATGGTAGGGTTCAAACCTGCAGTCTCAGGTCCTTAGTCCAACTCCCTATGCAGTGCGCCACAGGGACTGACTGGAAATGCTCGGTTCGAACCAGGTCTTGCTATGATACAAAGCCGTGTGCGCTGTCACTGTCCGCTGCCGGGCGAGGAGGTGTATTATACACAAACATAACTGTGAGAAGCATCTTTTTTCGCTGTGTGCGCTGTCGCTGTCTGCTGCCGGGCGAGGAGGTGTATTATACACAAACATAACCGCGAACCGCAGTGAATGGAGAAGGCGCAGTGGTCTAGCGGTTAGCGCTTTGCGGATCGCGTCCCGGTCTTGGTGCATCTTTTTTTTGCCGTGTGCGCTGTCGCTGTCCACTGCCGCGCAACGAGGTGTATTCTACACAAACATAACCGCGAGACGCATTCAAAGCTTTAGCTGTCCGCTGCCGGGCGACGAGGTGTATGTATAGATTGTACACAAACATAACCGCGAGATGCATTCAAAGTAAGCCAAGCCGAGACCGGGGCTGTCGCTGTCCGCTGCCAAGCGACGAGGTGTATGTACACTATTTTTCGCCGTGTGCCACTGCCAAGGCGAGCCGAGACGGGCGCTGTCACTGTCCGCTGCCAGTGAGGAGGTATATGTACCTGTACACACACTATGGCTGGCTTCGAGTCCCGGGGAGGGGGAATAATTTTTGTTTTCAACTGGAATTTATTGGTATTCTATTGATTATTTATTGGTTTCGTGGTATAAAATAAGTAGTCAATGGATAACTCATGACATGTGTGTGTTAGCAAAGGCTAATAACATTATCCTTCACTAACACACACTCGTCATGAGTTATCCATTGGTTACTTGTTCAATAATTAAATACCATTTTTGTATCAAACAATGCAAACACAGTCATAAGGAAGACAATATATGGTATCGTTCTAGGAATAGACATGATTTTTAGAAAAAGACGTCATATCAGTTAGCAGTGTATTTATTTCAGCATATATTGTATTGAGTTTTAAAGCATGGTGTTGATGGCATGGCTACAAATGCTTGTCTCTCTCAGGAGGGGCGAAATATTTCTGACCCCTTCAAGGGGAAAGACCAAAAAAATGTTGACGTGCCCACCTGAAAATCCATCACCCCTCACCTTAAAAAATGACCACTCCAATAGTACAATAACCTTATCTATAAGGCACAAGCCCATCCTTTGCTGATTGATCGATTTTATATTCATTGGCCATACTTATCTTACAAACAAATAAAAGTTTCCTATAAAATGAGGTACAGCTTATAGACTGAAAAAAAATTCTTACTCACTTGAATCTGGGTCCAGACTCTGGCAATGTCGTCAAAATGAGTAGGATTTTAGACTCAGCCTGATCTTGGGATGATACTCAGGCAGAGCGAGGAGCCAGAGTATCACCCCAGGATCAGCCTCAGGATTTGCCAGAGAATCACTTGCTTCTGGATCCAGATTCAGCTGAGTAAGATTTTCTTTTCAGTATACAGAGTGGTGATTCTGCCAGGTATCTGATCTAAATATCCATTACTACTGGGGAGAGTCCGTAGGTGTATGGAGAAAGTTTCTCCGGATATGTATGTATTTGGCCTGCCATCCAACTACTATCTGCTCACAATAATTTCAAAATGATTTAACAATGGATGTAGTGTCAATATTAACCTTATAAAAGAACTAGAGAAAAAAATCGAGAATTAGTAATAATTAATTAAAACAGCATAATGAGTGTTTGGGACCTGGAAGACATTTCTTAGGTTTGTATTTAAATCACACTTTCAAGTCTTATAGTTTTTTTCCCAAGGGGGTTATGTCAAAAGCAACCAAACTCAGAATATCAGAATACACCAAGGACTATTTGGAAAAAAAATGGTGTTCTTGTCCCCCCCCCCCTTTGCTTTAGCCTTTTTTCATGGTAGAGTAAGGTTTAATTTATATAGCGATGAAGTATATATGATGATGATTGATTTATAACATGTAGATGGAGGTTTCAATATATACAAATAACTTAATGGTAATGTAGTGATCCTTGGACAGAAATAAACTACTTTATATTGTACATTCTACTTCAAAATAGTCTGTTGTGTTTGATTGTCTTTACTGCTAAAATTATTATTATTATTCGGTAGGCCTAATAATGGATTCCAATAAAGAAATATATTGCCAGCAAGACTTGTGTACACATGCTGGGTGGTCTATCTTAGAAAGGAGAATAAGGAAATATTTAAAACCTGACTCTTGATATCTATCCTCAAAGCTCCGCTGCATCTTATAGTTCACTAGTAACCAAACAGAGGGAGCCACTGAGCATTCCTCGAGCAGAACAGTGGCTCCCCCAGTGGACAAATAAGGAACTAATTCTACAGGATCTCGTGTCTAGGCTTGAACAATGCACCACGCCTACATTCATGCACCATGCAAATCTTACAGCAGTGTCGGATCCAGGATTTTGAAAAGGGGGGGCCGCACCCCTCATTTAGACCTAAATTCTAAGGTAAAAAAAGAGTCAGGTAAACTCTTAAGTACTGGATAAAAAGGGGCGTGCGCCCCCGCACCCCCTTTAAATCCACCACTGTACAGGGTTGATACACTCCCAGAGGGATTCCATGATGCACCAATGAAGTGGTGCTGAATCTACCTGCCGGTATATCATGGGTGCATCATGCATAACGTGCTCCTGGATTAGTCGCCCTTCACGGGTTAAAGGCTCGGAGTGGCAGACAGGCTTCTTTATCCCGTCAAGCACCACTTATAGTTATGCATTAATGCCTTATACCCATTAAATTTCTGGCAGGAGTCACTGACATTTCATTGGAGCATCATGTTGACCTTCCTAAAAGCTACTTGAAGTTGATTAATGGCCGTAGACTTTCACATTTTATCAACTTTAATTGACATAAACCAGAAAATTGGTTAAAGTTGCTTTAATTCTCATTAAAGCTGCATATTGCTGGTAAATCTGCTTACCAACACTTCATTGGAGCATCATGTTGAATCTACTAACCAGCACTTCATTGGGGCATCATGTTACATCTGCTAACCAGCACTTCATTGGAGCATCATGTTACAATCCGCTAACCAGTACTTCATTGGGGCATCATGTTACAATCCGCTAACCAGTACTTCATTTGGGCATCATGTTGAATCTGCTAACCAGCACTTCATTGGAGCATCATGTTGAATCTGCTAACCAGCACTTCATTGGAACATCATGTTGAATCTGCTAACCAGCACTTCATTGGTGCATCATGATAAATCTGCTTATGAACACTTCATTGGTGCATCATGTTAAATCTGCTAACCAGCACTTCATTGGTGCATCATGTTGAATCTGCTAACCAGCACTTCATTGGAGCATCATGTTGAATCTGCTAACCAGCACTTCATTGGTGCATCATGATAAATCTGCTTACCAGCACTTCATTGGAGCATCATGTTGAAGCTGCTAACCAGCACTTCATTGGAACATCATGTTGAATCTGCTAACCAGCACTTCATTGGTGCATCATGTTGAATCTGCTAACCAGCACTTCATTGGAGCATCATGTTGAATCTGCTAACCAGCACTTCATTGGAGCATCATGTTACTTCTGCTAACCAGCACTTCATTGGAGCATCATGTTACATCTGCTAACCAGCACTTCATTGGAGCATCATGTTGAATCTGCTAACCAGCACTTCATTGGAGCATCATGTTGAATCTGCTTACCAGCACTTCATTGGAGCATTTTATTTAATTCATGGAGTGTATCAGGACGGTAGGACAGTATTTGTTTGTTTGTTTGTTTATTGAGCAATCAGTTACACATTATACAATACAAATTTTCACCTGATTGGGTGATGATAGTTGACGATAGATAAGAACGAATGACTAGGTCAAGAAAAATAGAACAGTAATAGTGCAGTAACGTAGAAACAGTTAATAAAGAATCGACAGGTTGTCATGTAGTGTATACAAGACTGACTGGGTAATCTCGGAGTATCCAGTATCAAAGTAGCTGGGGCAAAATTTAAGAAAAATATCACTTCAAAAGAATTACTGTAAGGGCAGTGCTGGTGCACTGTACCTAGTAGATATAAATATCAAAGGAAGAGCTTTTTCTAGTAATGCTTCAGCCTTTTAAATAATGGAGGCGAGGGAGTGGGCAGTGCTGATGCACTGTCCCTGACTCATGTAGTATGCTAGGTCGGGCAGTGCTGATGCACTGTACCCATTTTCGGGTGATTGCATCTGGTGCAGAGTTCCACGTCATGATGAGTTATCGCATGCTCCTGTCTTTCTTTTATTGCCTATTTGTTGAGATAAGGTCATGTTCTCATCTAGAGTGACACCAAGGTAATTAAACGTTCTTTGTATGGCGATGGGTTTGCCACCTATTTGCAAAGTAGGATTAGTGACTAGGTGGGTTTTTGTGGGAGTGCCATAAGTGACTTGAAAGGTTTTGTCAGAGTTGATGGTAAGCCACACTAGTCAGATATTCTATCTACATCAGGTTGGGCAATTAAGGCTATGTCCTATGGTTTTTTACCGTCCGTTATCATGACTGCATCATCTGCATATAGGATAATTCTGGAATTTTGTACTATGTCAGGGAGTTCGTTGATATAAATAGAAAAAAAGGAGGGGGCCTAAAATTGATCCTTGGGGTACTCCATACTAGTATGAATCCCGTAGGGTCAGTTTGACAATTGCAGCCAAGGCCCGTTACTCACCAGGGCTGCATCAACAGGTTGGGGACGAGACTATCTTGTTGGGACACACCAGGATCATAGTACAACAGTCTGATTTTAGTCTGTACTAGGATTCTGATACCATGCACAGTCTTAGGATTTACTGGCATCTTAGTTCCCTTGTGTGTGCACTGGACCATGTCACTCACCTCCACAGGTGTATGGACCAATCAGAGCCCTGGTCACTAGACCATGACACCTACCTGTGCATACATTATTTGGGTCAAAGGTGGGATGGTAAAACCACTCTATCATTTGGTACTTACATTTACATTAAATGATACATTTACTCCCTTATTAAACAGTACATACATCAAATGAAAACATCAGTTTGTAGGCACTTGTCTATTCTTTAATCTTGTGGGTTCATATTTATCAGCCAATTAAACAAAATAAATAGCCAATCAATTTTAGTAAAGCAAGACTGAAGGGAAGATTGTAAATATAGCCATTTCTCAGAAAATATTCTGATTTTAGTTCTGTAAAAAGGTGTATATGTAAACATAGACCTTCCCTACCTATGGTGACATCAAAATTATGTACTTTGATAAGAAAGTAAGAGAAATTTGAAGATAAACAAGGGTACTGAGTTCTTAGTACACACCATGATCCAGGGCCTATCATCTAATCTTAGGGTGTACTAAGAAACAGGTTAGTCCTGAACCTGATCAATGCATCAGCAGCCATTAGCCCTTTAAAGGCTGCTAATGTTTAAGGGCATCATGCCCATTTGTCATCATGATGAACTAATGAAGTGTTGGCGAAACTGCTCACTAGCACATCATTGGTGCATCATGAAGACCATTGGGCATGATGCATTAATGCATCAGCAGCCCTTCAAGGGGCAAAGGCTTGAATATTTCCTGCTGTGGGTGTTGACTTAGCCCAACATTGCCCCCCCGTGTCTATGTGGTGTATTATAGGAGGCACACAGGACGCCTGTATACATCCACCACCTAATTACTCCATCACAGGAGGCCTGTATACCTCCACCACCTAATTACTGCATCACAGGAGGCCTGTATACCTCCACCACCTAATTACTCCATCACAGAAGGCCTGTATACCTCCACCACCTAATCACTCCATCACAGAAGGCCTTTATACCTCCACCACCTAATTACTCCATCACAGGAGGCCTGTATACCTCCACCACCTAATTACTCCATCACAGGAGGCGTGTATACCTCCACCACCTAATCACTCCATCACAGGAGGCCTGTATACCTCCACCACCTAACCCAGCAAATTGTCGTCATCTGTCGCCATGATTGGTCATCAATGGTGACCTCTCTTTGAGTGATAACTCATTCCGTCATCTTTCGCCACTGTGTGTTAGACTCACGTGGCATAGCAATTGCTATTCCTGGTGATCTTGTGCTATAACGACGTCGTGTTCCATCTAGCAACATGTGTGAGCCACTTCACACATGTTGACGAGGACTCACGACAATTTGCTGGGAATTATTGCATGACAGGAGGCCTGTATACCTCCACCATCTAATTATTGCATGACAGGAGGCCTGTATACCTCCACCACCTAATTACTCCATCACAGGAGGCCTGTATACCTCCACCACCTAATTACTGCATCAAGGGAGGTCTGTATACCTCCACCACCTAATTACTCCATCACAGGAGGCCTGTATACCTCCACAACCTAATTACTCCATCACAGGAGGCCTGTATACATCCACCACCTAATTACTCCATCACAGGAGGCCTGTATACCTCCACCACCTAATTACCCCATCACAGGAGGTCTGTATACCTCCACTACCTAATAACTCCATCACAGGAGGCGTGTATACCTCCACCATCTAATTACTCCATCACAGGAGGCCTGTATACCTCCACCACCTAATTACCCCATCACAGGAGGTCTGTATACCTCCACCACCTAATTACTGCATCACAGGAGGCCTGTATACCTCTACCACCTACTTACTCCATCACAGGAGGCCTGTATACCTCCACCACCCAATTACTCCATCACAGGAGGTCTGTATACCTCCACCACCTAATTACTGCATCACAGGAGGCCTGTATACCTCCACCACCTAATTACTCCATCACAGGAGGCGTGTATACCTCCACCAGCTAATTAATCCATCACAGAAGGCCTGTATACCTCCACCACCTAATTACTCCATCACAGAAGGCCTGTATACCTCCACCACCTAATTACTCAATCACAGGCGGCCTTTAAACCCCCACTACCTAATTACTCCATCACAGGAGGCCTGTATACCTCCACCACATAATTACTGCATCACAGGAGGCCTGTATACCTCCACGATCTAATTACTCCATCACAGGAGGCCTGTATACCTCCACCATCTAATTACTCCATCACAGGAGGCCTGTATACCTCCACCACCTAATTACTGCATCACAGGAGGCCTGTATACCTCCACCACCTACTTACTCCATCACAGGAGGCCTGTATACCTCCACCACCTAATTACTCCATCACAGGAGGCCTTTATACCTCCACCACCTAATTACTCCATCACAGGAGGCCTGTATACCTCCACCACCTAATTACTCCATCACAGGAGGCCTGTATACCTCCACCACCTAATCACTCCATCACAGGAGGCCTGTATACCTCCACCACCTAACCCAGCAAATTGTCGTCATCTGTCGCCATGATTGGTCATCAATGGTGACCTCTCTTTGAGTGATAACTCATTCCGTCATCTTTCGCCACTGTGTGTTAGACTCACGTGGCATAGCAATTGATATTCCTGGTGATCTTGTGCTATAACGACGTCGTGTTCCATCTAGCAACATGTGTGAGCCACTTCACACATGTTGACGAGGACTCACGACAATTTGCTGGGAATTATTGCATGACAGGAGGCCTGTATACCTCCACCATCTAATTATTGCATGACAGGAGGCCTGTATACCTCCACCACCTAATTACTCCATCACAGGAGGCCTGTATACCTCCACCACCTAATTACTGCATCAAGGGAGGTCTGTATACCTCCACCACCTAATTACTCCATCACAGGAGGCCTGTATACCTCCACAACCTAATTACTCCATCACAGGAGGCCTGTATACATCCACCACCTAATTACTCCATCACAGGAGGCCTGTATACCTCCACCACCTAATTACCCCATCACAGGAGGTCTGTATACCTCCACTACCTAATAACTCCATCACAGGAGGCGTGTATACCTCCACCATCTAATTACTCCATCACAGGAGGCCTGTATACCTCCACCACCTAATTACCCCATCACAGGAGGTCTGTATACCTCCACCACCTAATTACTGCATCACAGGAGGCCTGTATACCTCTACCACCTACTTACTCCATCACAGGAGGCCTGTATACCTCCACCACCCAATTACTCCATCACAGGAGGTCTGTATACCTCCACCACCTAATTACTGCATCACAGGAGGCCTGTATACCTCCACCACCTAATTACTCCATCACAGGAGGCGTGTATACCTCCACCACCTAATTAATCCATCACAGAAGGCCTGTATACCTCCACCACCTAATTACTCCATCACAGAAGGCCTGTATACCTCCACCACCTAATTACTCAATCACAGGCGGCCTTTAAACCCCCACTACCTAATTACTCCATCACAGGAGGCCTGTATACCTCCACCACCTAATTACTGCATCACAGGAGGCCTGTATACCTCCACCATCTAATTACTCCATCACAGGAGGCCTGTATACCTCCACCATCTAATTACTCCATCACAGGAGGCCTGTATGCCTCCACCACCTAATTACTGCATCACAGGAGGCCTGTATACCTCCACCACCTACTTACTCCATCACAGGAGGCCTGTATACCTCCACCACCTAATTACTCCATCACAGGAGGCCTGTATACCTCCACCACCTAATTACTCCATCACGGGAGGCCTGTATACCTCCACCACCTAATTACTCCATCACAGGAGGTCTGTATACCTCCACCACCTAATTACTGCATCACAGGAGGCCTGTATACCTCCACCACCTAATTACTCCATCACAGGAGGTCTGTATACCTCCACCACCTAATTACTGCATCACAGGAGGCCTGTATACCTCCACCACCTAATTACTCCATCACAGGAGGTGTGTATACCTCCACCACCTAATTACCCCATCACAGGAGGTCTGTATACCTCCACTACCTAATAACTCCATCACAGGAGGCGTGTATACCTCCACCATCTAATTACTCAATCACAGGAGGCCTGGATACCTCCACCACCTAATTACCCCATCACAGGAGGTCTGTATACCTCCACCACCTAATAACTCCATCACAGGAGGCCTGTATACCTCCACCACCTAATTACTACATCACAGGAGGCCTGTATACCTCCACCATCTAATTACTCCATCACAGGAGGCCTGTATACCTCTACCACCTACTTACTCCATCACAGGAGGCCTGCATAACTCCACCACCTAATTACTCCATCACAGGAGGCCTGTATACCTCCACCACCCAATTACTCCATCACAGGAGGCCTGTATACCTCCACCACCTAATTACTCCATCACAGGAGGCCTGTATACCTCCACCATCTAATTACTGCATCACAGGAGGCCTGTATACCTCCACCACCTAATTACTCCATCACGGGAGGTGTGTATACCTCCACCACCTAATTACTGCATCACAGGAGGCCTGTATACCTCCACCACCTAATTACTCCATCACAGGAGGCCATGGGTCAACACCAAGTCACAAATACAACACACATGTCAGTATTGACACCCCTCCTAATGTCAATTTACAATGTCACGTTGGCTCACCATCTCCAGGGGCCATTTTTTCATCAGCGCTGTCTAAGAAAAGATTGGCTTATATGAGTTGGATTTGAGGCCTGATCTTATATTTTCCATGGAATTGAAAAGGTTGAATTTCATTAGAGGGCAAAGTGACGAACAGTGGCGAATTTAGATTAGGGGCACGGGGGGTGCGCCCCTCATTTTACCCTGTAGTTTAGAGTTTATTTGGCCCATTTAAGAAATTTAGCCAAAAATAAATTCTAAACAAGGGACGTGCCCCCTCCTTTCCAAAATCCTTGCTCCAGATTCACACATACTTACACCATCCAGAGGCGTAGGGAGCAAATCTTCATTGGGGGGGGGCCTGGCGAGGGCACCGTGGCGACCACCTTGAATTGTCGGCTGATGCGTGATGGCATCTATATAATGCTTATTTAATTCATATAGAAAAGTAACTTTTGGTAAATTTTGGATCTGACTTTAGGCTCAGACCCCCATTTTCCCTATGACGTCACCCTAATAATCTAATTTGAGATGTAAAGTTTTAGCTTCTTTTCCATTGTGTTTATGAGTTCTTGGAAAATATTGGGGGGGCCCAGACATACTCAGGCCCCACCTCCTTCATGATTGGGGGTGACCCAGGCCCCCCTGGCCCCCCCCTTTTCCTACGCCCCTGCCATCTATTTACTCCCAGAGAGGGGACAAGGGCTCAATACCAAGTCACATATTCCATATACTTGCCATTATTGACACCCTTTCTATATAATGCCAAACTACAATGTCTACAATGTAATATTAGCTCAGCCTCTCCCAGAGGCCATTTCTTATTCCTCGGGACCATAAAAAAATGTGGCTGATTTTGAATTGATTTTTTTTACGGCATTTTCCGTAATGTCAACTTACATTGTAATGTTGGCTTAGCATCTCCCCGGGCCCATACCTTAAGCTCTGGTTCCATTAGCCTTTTCCTATATGTCACTTCGACTGTGCATATAGCCACTATGATTTAAAAACCGCAAGATGAGATACTGGGTAATTACAGGTAGTGCCAGATAACTGTTCTGTATGATTAACAGTCGTATCGAAATTTATGAACACCAGGGCGGGGAGCAGGGTGGGCAGCTAGTGCCAAAGTGCACCATGCCTATTGGTGGGTATGATGCACCGATGAAGTGCTGATGAGTCTGCTCGCCAGCACTTGTTTGGAGCATCATGCTGACAACCCTCCATGGAAGGATCGGTCCTCCAGGGTCAGCACGAAGCGTGTTGCATTATGGCATCAGTGACCTTCAAAGGGATAAGTTTGTTGAATATGGCAGCTCCATATTTGTAAGGCTCAGACCATTCTAGTACCACAGAATGCCACTGTTGACATCCCCACCATGCCAACTTACAATGTACTGTTAGCTCAGCCACAATGGCAGTGGCTGAAGCTGGCACCATAGCCCTAGGAACTCCCATGATTCAGCCACCACACTCAGTTTTCAGTTGTTGACCTAGGAGAAATCGTAACACCTTATGAGGTGTCCTCTAGCAGTTGTCCAGCATTCCATCCTTGCATATAGCTTATAAGCCAACCCTTCTACATGGGGTAATGGTACTTTTGATATACTACATAGTGTACATCGAGGAACGTCCTTAGGCCACAACTTACAGCTTATCCACACAAAGCCTTGAATTGCTCGAGGCACCAATGCATTTCTTGCAATTGTCTCATTGTGCCAAAATCTAGCCTACCAAATTCCGGCTAAAATCTTATGTTGGGCTAGCTATTAGAATATTGCCCCCAAAGGGGCCAAAGTCTTATATTGGGCTGACATTAGGGAGTGAGTGAGGACTGGTTGGTTTAAGCGGGGGGGGGGTGAAATGTGTTCAACCCCTTGACCAGGGAGGGGTCAAACTTTTTCAACCCCTTGAGTGGGGGGGGGGGTCAAAATTTTTCAACCCCTCTGAGAGGGGGTCCAAATAATTTTAACTGTTTTCTGTGAAAATGCCAGCCTGTTTCTATAATTTAAAAAAGGAATGTTAACATCCAATTAACGGGCCCTCCAGGGGGAGAGGCAAAATATTTTTGTTAAAAAATGCTCACTCCTGACAATATTGCCCACAAAGGTGCCAACCATTACAAAACTTATCCTCGCTAGCTGTTTGGCCCGTTGTGCGGCCTTGAAAGGATACAGTTAATGACCACTTGTTTTAAAACGTCTCCCCTGATGATGTCTACGCACGCCTACCCAAAGTGGTACAGGACATGCAATGGAACCAGTGTGCTTTGTACTCCACCTAGCAGGGTGGTATGGATGGTATCTGGTCTAGTCTGGAAGGTGTTCCTCAAGATGATACGACTAAAGCTGGCCAGTTTGATTTGAAACACTCAAAATTAGATTGTGTGATCTTAGGCAATGCACTACGACTGCTCTATACAATCAGCCCTTAATGCAGAAATTACATGTATAGAGGTTGGTAGGGTAGTTAATTGTGGTGTAAGCATTAGTGACTGACTCCAGTGGCGGATTCAGGATTTGAAAAAGGTGGAGGCGCGGCCCAAAAGGAGGGGGTGCAACCCCTATTATTGAGCAAATTAGGAGCAAAAAGGGGGGGCACGCCCCCTCTAAATCCGCCACTGACAGTGACCACTAGATGGAGGGCTGTAGTGACATAGAGTGAGGGATCCCACTAGGATTTGAAAGGTCTAGTCATACCATCTTAAGAAATTACTTCCTGGTTTAGGCTGGTGATTTCACCCTCTCTTACTCCTGCAGAAGGGCTGAGAAAGCTGTAGTGTAAAACTGGGGGAAAGGCGTGCTCAAGTGGGCCTTTTGACCATTGATACTTGGAGGTTGTCAACTATCCCAGATAGCTGAACATCAAATTCAACTTCAAAAATATGTTTATTGGTACCATCATGCATGTTCTTCAGGTGTAATAGTTGGTTGACGGCAAGGTAAACTAAACATATATATATATATATATATATATATATATATATATATATATATATATATATATATATATATATATATATATGTATTCCTTGCAATGCACCCAATGTGGAAAGGAGATAGCCGCAAACACCTTCACTGTAAAATAATATCATCAAAATAACGAAAGATTCCCAAAAGTTGCCAGAGATCTGTCGTTATTTTCACAAAGATATGTTGTTATACAGAAATTCTTGTACCACCGCACTGCCATCTGGAGATTCTTGTAAAAACTACAATGGTTGCCTGTTGTATAATTACGGTGGTTCACTGTTTAGTTTTATGAAGATCCCTGGTAGATTCAACAGTTATATTTTACAGTGTTGACACCTTCTGTCTTGTATATTATCCCATGTCAGGAGTCTTGGATTCAAATGACTTAAGCACCATCAGGCACCTGTCTGTTGGTCTATCATTCTGTCTGTCTGTCTGCCTGTGTGTCTGTCTCTGCCTGTCTCTGTATATATCTCTCTCTATCTGTCTGTCTGTGTCTCTGTCTGTCTGTGTCTGTCTTTGTCTACATCTAAGTGGATGACTTAGTCTTTTACAGTTCAAGCAACAGAATGGACGTTGCTTACTCTAGATTACAGTGAGATATAAACAGGGTAGGAAACTGGTTTACAGAAACGGTTGACTGTAAATGTAGAAAAAAAAAAACTGTCTGGTTTGGAGCGATGCAGAAACTGAAAAGGTTACAGTTGTCTAAATTCACCATGTTTTCTAAACCACTTAATCTGCAATCAGATTATACTTATTTCGGCGTACGGATTGATAGTTATCTAAGCCTTGAGCTAGCAATGAAAGATATTTTCCAAAAAGTCAATAATCGCTCATTTAGGTTCGGTAAGTTAGGGAACTTAATGACCCAGAGCGTTGCAATACTAGTGTATAAGAGTACTATTATGTCGCTCTTTGACTACTGTAGTTATGCCTATTCTTGATGTAGTAATGAAGAAAATCTGAGGAAAGTCCAGCGGTTTCAAAATCAGGGTCTCAGAACATGTTTTAGAACCCATCGCACAGGCTTGAATGTGCGGCAGATGCATGAGACTGCCAATGTACCCTATCTTGATAAAAGGCGGGATGAATTGCTGTTGACTTTTATGTATAAATATTCTAAACATCTTGATATGTTGGATACATGTAGAGGTGACCGAATAACCCGGCCTGGCAGTAATGATGATGATAACATTAGTGATGGAACTGCCTCGGTCAGGAGCAGTACCAGAGCTTATGTCTTGGTGAAATGATAAGCGAAGTTTTGTTAGGGGTGTTGTGTTAATACACTATGTTCTGAGGTTCTGATACAAATTTATATGATGAAGTTCAACATATTTGTAGTCATGGCCAGACTATATCTTTGAATGAGGATATATTTATATATCTATAAAAGTAAATACCTAATACCACGCCTTTTATATGCGTACTGTGAGGTTCAGAGATGTGATTTTTCATACAAACAACCTGGGATCACTTTGTTGTGATTTACTGTCAGTTGTGAACTATTGTCAACCTTTTTTGGATGCCTAAGGTATGGTAGTTGTAAAGTAACACCCATGAGTGGACTAAAATTTGATTTAGTGTAAAACAATTTCTAGAGCTCAAATAATTTTTTAACTCTATCTTGGCATCTTTCCTTTTCTTCCATGTGTGCCTTGCCATGTTGTGTTTGGTATTGTCCTGTCTAGTCAAAATTCGACTTCATATTGTATGTCAATCAGTTTTTACTCATTATTTAATTTGCAATCATAGCTTGTAATTCAAACTGTATAGTAACAAAAAATGGATACACTGTATTAGTGCATTATATTGAGCTTGCCAGGAAACGATACTTGTTACAATTGAACTTGATTTAATAATTGTATGTAAATGTTTGGCTCAATCATGCGACAGAGGCCAAGTGGACCCTGGACTTTACTCAATCACTCCCAACTTACAATTGGGTGTTACATTGGATTGAAAAAAAAAATCAATTTTCCTTCTTTCATCGTATACCCAAGGTTTCAATACATGGGTGATTCCTGTGAACTGCCCCACCTTTGGGGCTCAGGGGGTGAACTCAGCATTACATTTTAAGACTTTATTTTATTGATAGCCCTATATCTTGGCTTTATGAAAATGTTCATTCAAGTCATTAACTCCCAGGGGATCAGTTTTTATCACACGCAGCATAAAACAATGAAATTGATTCATCACGCGCATTAACAAAACATTAGTTTCAGGAGTACACCTTCGAAAAATATGCTATCATCACCAAATGTCATGTCCTTACTAGTACAATACCCTAGCAAGTGTATACCAAAATTTAGAACTGAGGCTTGAAAAGTTCCCAAATTATTCAATATCTTATAAAGTGGAGACATAATGTTAACTTTGATGTCAGTGGCTCAAAACTTGGACTACAAGCATGTCAATCAATATAATACAACTTCAATACATGTTAGTCATGTAACAATCATCATTTACCACTCTTCTAGTATATGCTATCAAGGATCTGCCCTCAAAAATGACCCTCCGCGGAGGCGGGATTCATCACGCGCCTTAACACGCGCTATGACAAAGTAGATCACCTCATAGAGGCACTTAAACCTCTCATATCTTAATAAAATCACACACAGAGCTACTAGACCCTTTGGGCTGTTGAATAAAACCAATAACTGTACAATAGCCACCCATATGGGGTGTGACTTGGTGCTTGGAAATTAAAATGTCAGAATTTTTCAACCTATTTTCCATCTCGACTCGGCCCTGAGGTAAAAAAAATCTGTCATGAAATACCATACAAGGCTTTAATTACTAGCCAAATAGGTCTATTAATGGTTTAATTAACATTGGATTACCTCAGGTTACAATCACATTCACCACAAGCCTTTTACTTACACCATCTCAAATGCCCTCCGTGGAGGCGGGATTAATCACGCGCCTTAACACGTGCTATGACAAAGTAGATCACCTCATAGAGGCACTTAAACCTCTCATATCTTAATAAAATCACTAACAGAGCTACTAGACCCTTTGGGCTGTTGAATAAAACCAATAACTGTACAATAGCCACCCATATGGGGTGTGACTTGGTGCTCGGAAAAAATTAAAATGTCAGAATTTTTCAACCTATTTTCCATCTCGACTCGGCCCTGAGGTAAAAAAAATCTGTCATGGAATACCATACAAGGCTTTAATTAATAGCCAAATAGGTCTATCAATGGTTTAATTAACATTGGATTACCTCAGGAATATTAAAAGTGATCACTGAGAAAATTTAAGATGGCAGCAGTTCGTTTAATCACGCGCCTTAACGATCGCTAAATAAAAGTTCATGCCATTCTAGAGCCACCTAAACTTCAAATATATCCGAATAATTTTACTGACACAGTGGAAGCAGAAAAACAAGTTATAGTGGGCAATGTTAAACTGGTGATAACCAGGATCAATGACATCTAGCCAGTGCACTCCCTGCGGTACTTGAGAAGCTTCCGATCCGCCAGTTGGATGGTGAGGGGATCGAGTTTGTACACAGCGTTCTCGGTATTGCCATAACGACTTGGCTTGGGCAGAGTGACTCTGCCAAGAACGTTGAGGGGGTGGACCCTAGCTGGGATAATCTCCTTCCCCCACTTGAAGCTTCTCTTGTCCGACGCCATGTAGCGCAGCATGTAGTGCACTTGGTAGAAGTCATTGTCCTTGGCTATCACCTTACCCATAAACCACTTGTCCTTTGAGCTGGTACTGGCCAGGCTGGCAGTGATAAGAATGTCACCTACATGGTACTCATCCTGCACCAGTACCAACTTCCCTACACTGTCTGTTGGTTGTACATCCTCCTGAGGGAGGGTCGAGGTCGGTGGATCCTGTCGTGCTCGCTTGGTTGTAGGGACGGCGACGGCACGCTCCGCGGCACGCTTTCGTGCGGCACACGGGGTGACGTTCTCCTTGTCAGCCGTGGCAGGAGTTGGCACCCGGTCACTTTGAGTGCGCTTGCGTGCCACGATTGGTGAGCCGTCCCTGGTGCGCTTGCAGACAGTGGTGCGCACAACAGGATCATAATCAGGGTCGCCGTCCGCCACAGCAGGGGCCCTGGCAGGCCGCGTTTTCATCTGAACCAGGGCTTGCTTTGGCGGGTGAGTAGTGCTGGCATCCACGTCGTCCACCTCAGCAGGGACACTGGCAGGCCGCGTTTTCTTCTGCCGTGTTTGCTTTGGTGGGGGAGGCTTCTTGTCCTTGGTGAAATCCAGCTCGTGCTCAATCCATCCGGAGCAGCCAGTCATGGACCTAAGGTCAACCCAGCAGCACGGGTCAAAACAGGATTTGTCACGGACAGCGAGTGACCTTCCTTCCTGCTTGACCATGGCAGCATGGACACTCAAGGTGCCCTTCACTGGTTTGTCTGCTACCACTGAGCCGAGAGTGAGGCGGGCTGAGGCGACATCCTGCAGAGGGACATGGATGTAGTGAACGCGGCCTTCAAGTTTGTTACCTTCGGCCGCGAACTCCTCCGCATTATTGATGACGGGGTGTCCTTCCTTGTTGCGTTTGACGATGTTGTCAGCGTTATGCTTTGCAGCAGCGCCGACACCATCACAAGGACCCTTTCCATGACCCGCCTCGAAGTAGGTCCATGTTGCCCAAAGTCCGTCAAGCAGTTCAGTGTGGCATACGAGTATCGAGAACACCGAGATGTTTCGATACTGGCCAGAGGGTGAGTCGGAAGCATAGTGGACCACCTTGACGTGTGGCAGGTTCTCCCGGAGGAATGCTGCCAGACAGCGTAGAAACGCCAAGATGGCACCAGAGTCGTGCTTCCGGTCGTCGGTGCACAGAGCCACAGAGTAGTGGTTTGTGGCGCCAGTGTCCTCATCACGGTAGTGGATGACTGCAGGGTGCAGGGTCACTGGCTCCTTCGCATAGTATGTACTCTGTGGGGCATCTGGGTATGTTACCATCCAGTTTTCAGCAAAGTCCATCTGGATGGTAACTTCCAGCGACGACATACTCGCTCGCAGCTCACGTACGATGCGGTGTTGGTTGTGAGCACGGTCGACATGGGCAGCCATGGTGAGGAACTCCAATCTCGTTTTCTTGATGAAGTCCGCTTTAGATACAGTCTCTGTACAAGGGTGGAGCTTCTTGATGGTATTTGTTTTCTTCTTTCCATCCTTGCCTGTCGACACATACTCATAGTCCACATTCTTCCACACTTCATACTTGACAGTCTCGGTGGCTTTCTCCTGGAGAGTCCGTTCCAAATCCTCAGATGTCATTGTCACGAACATCTCGTCTTTGAAAGGGATACTGACAGCAGCAAGCCGGAGTGCAAAATTCTAGTGCTTCTGGCAAAGGCACAGATCGGTACTTTGGAGATCCACGGCGATGAACCAGGGAAGGTGGTTCTTCCGGATGCTATAGAAGAGTGACTGAGAGACCTGCAAGTGAGGAGGGTGTGTCGCCTCGTACCTCTTGTGGAGCACATGGATAAACTCCCTGAGGTACATTTGCTGGTGCTTCACCTTCTTCCAGGTCTTAGTGTCTTTCTTACCAGGTCTCATTTCGGAGTTTTCTGGGTCAGACAAGAACTCCTTCACACTCTCTATCTTAGCCTCCTGGTTCACCACACGTGGAGATGGCTGGTCTGAAGGGGTTTTGAGTAGTGACCGCCTGTCCATGCCAAGGGTCTTTGCCAAGCTGACCGTGATCCGCTGTTCTTTGATCACGTCGGGCGAAAGCACCCTGTTCATGATGGAGGTTTTGTCCTTGCGAGGAAGGTTGGCCAACCCTTCTAACACAGCCTTCACACTCCTGTCATGCGCCGTCAGCTGAGTTGGATTCACCAGGTCCTGTGCAGCCGCTGCACCGCGCTCCTCCGTGTGCGCTACAGCAGGTTCTCCATCCGGTGCAGCCGCTGCAACGTGCTCCTCCGTGTGTGCTACAGCAGGTTCTCCATCCGGTGCAGCCACTGCAACGCGCTCCTCCGTTTGCGCTACAGCGGGTTCTCCATCCGGTGCAGCCACTGCAACGCGCTCCTCCGTGAGCGCTACAGCGGGTTCAGCGTCGTCCTGTGTAACGCGCTCCTCCATGGGAGCTACAGCAGGGGGTGGCCCGTTTGACTGAGCACAGGTAAGCTGTGCCTGCAACTCCTCATTCAGTCTCTGTGCGTCAGCCAGGGCCATGGTAAGTAACCCGCGTTGGTAGTAGTGGCGGTTGGTCCTGGGTGTGTTGGTCTTCCTTGGCCGGTTCATCAGTTTCGTGGGAGTGGTCGGTGTCGGGGTGGTGGGCGGTGCCGGGGTTGTCATCGTTGAAGTCTGGCCAGGCTGTGCACACGGGCTGCAAACAAATGAACAATCATTAATATCATATTATTTAACATCTGCGTTTCATCACGTGCCATAACATGAAATATTAAAAGATATCTGCCAGCATAGAGGGACTGGAGTGAATACAAATGAACAATAATTATTATCATATATTATTTAACATCTGCATTTCATCACGCGCCTTAACATGCAATATTAAAAGATATCTGCCATCATAGAGGGACTGGACTGAAACTTTCATATCAATTTCATGAATTCAGATTTATCATTCAATTGCTTGGACACAATGCAGAATTCTTAGCAGGAGCTAGGGAAGGTCAAACATGCAAGGAAATAATTTAAGGAAACATTCAACAAGCAACTATTCTTATTCATTACTAATATTAATTCTACTCATATAATTACATTTCACTTCGCCGCGTCTTTGCGAATAGTCGCTCTGTAAGTTAATAGCATCATTGAAAGTCATACATCTATAGTTTTGTGCTATATCAGCAGCATCTTTGCATATGCATAATAAATTATAGCAAGTCTATAGCTATTTCTACTCTTTTGATTAAAACATTCTTTAGAGACAAGAATTCAATATTGCTTTAAAATTTACTTATCCCAATACTTACACAAGGTCAGACATGAGCGCCACATTGTCTGGGGGTGGTGGAGAAGCACCGTGTGGCCTCGCTCTGTCGCTGCGCCGCTTCTGTGGGGAAGGTGCAGGCAATGCAGCCTTCCGGACAGGTTGTGACCGACCAGCCTCCTCTGTCTCCTCCTCCACCACTGTCGGTGCCGCTGCCTGGGGTGTCTCCGCGCCTCCCTCCTCATCCGAGAGCAGGAGAGGGTTCTCTGGTGTATCCTACGTATATATAAGGACATACATGAATAATTGGAATATGGAGTTACTACTTTAATGTTTGTAATGATGCACCTTGCCAATAAGGCACAACTCATGACTTATAATTATTTTTGTAATGATGCATTAATGCAGTACTCACCCCCTTTTCCTCCAACTCAACCTGCTGGTATGTCGGATGGAACCGAGCGAACAGCGCCACCTTCATGGCGCCGCTGCTCTGTGGACGGCCATACGGTGTCCTCGAGGTCTTGCCCCGGCCCTTGCCCTTCGTGGAGGTGGCAGCTGCGGGTGTCTTGGCTGCTGGCGTCTTGGCTGCTGGCGTCTTGGCTGCTGGCGTCTTGGCTGCTGGCGTCTTGGCTGCTGGCGTCTTGGGTGCAGGCTTCGGCTTGGGCGCAGGTGTCTTGGGTGCGGCAGTGGCTGTCGGGGCGACCTCCTCCGAAGTCCCCTCCCCAGCAGCAGCGGCCTCCTCCTTCTCCTTGCGGATCTGCTCATCCACATACTGAATTAAACCAGAAGAAAAATATCAGTCAAAAGGTAAACCTATCAGCATTTACAAATCAATATTTATCAACAGGTTATTCCCACAAGTATAGATATATTTAATTTATTTAATGATTTATAACCTATTTATAAAAATATAGCTCTTTCTTACCTCGGAAGGCTTCATCTTAGTCCAGGTGGGTGGGGGGACACCATCTTTCTCTGCCTTCGCAATGGCCCGCCTCTTCTGGACACCGAAGACGTTCATCCTCTTCTGCCGGGACTTGTCTTCCTCGCTTCTCAGTGCATCGCACTTCTTCTTACTGTCAGCTTTACGTTCATTTTCCTTCTTCTTAAACGTGTCCTCCCCCAACTCCTGTCGCAGCCTGTCAAGGTACTCGGACTGGGCTTCGGCCCCACTGACCAGGCTACCATCCTCCTTGCGTCTATGGCGCGGCATGCTTGAACACTGGAAAGAAGGGGTATAAATTAACTGTAAATATTGTCAAATTTATGCCTAAAAGTAGGTGTAATACTTAAGTTTGGCGAGTATTTATCATACCAGAGGACCCTACAATAAAAACAGCAAGGGAATACACTTCAGGGGAGTGAAATGTGGTCCATACAGAATAAATTATGTGAAAAAGGCCCCTACCAAAATCCAAGTGAAATTTAAGTTTTCATGAATGACTCAATGACCATTCTATATTAAAAGGGTACTGTGGGGGCACATTTTGGCAAATTTTGGAGGGCCTGAGTGCAGCAGAAGTACCAAATCTTAGCTAATTAGCGTTATTGTTAAGGTGCGTGATGAAAGGAAATTATTCTAAAAAGCATATAAATTCCTGCCAAACCCACATGTTTTTAAGTTAGGATATTAGCCAACAGCCCCAAATGACATATTAACACCAAAGAATTAGAAGTTTGTCGAAAATGAGTACACAGGGGCGACTTTCAAGTTCTCGTTAAGGCGCGTGATGTATCGCTAGAAGAATATCATATCATGGCCACTGTGCCAATATAACCAAATCTAGCAGCATGTTAATAGGATATAACAATGAGAAACACATGTAGGAGGTATCACAATGTCATAAAAGTGTGTAAATACTGAATAAAAAGCCATAAAATTGATCAGAATTGATTGAAAACATGGGTGGGGGTGCTGTAAAGAGTGCTTTGCAGCATGTGAGAAAAGCCAAAATGGCCAGGGGTGGACAGAATGTGCATAACATTAAACCCCAGACCTTATTCTATCACATTAACCTCAAATACACATAAATTTGGGAATATTTTGGGAGCTACAGGGCCAGATATGGTTTCATCACGCGCATTACACGATACATCACGCGCCTTAACAATATTGTTTTCCCGTACCCCAGTGCTTTAAAAATGGTGTACGGGCTTGGATTATTGCCCGGGTTGATTGTTAGGGACGTATTCTTCGATATTTACACACTTTCGGTACACAAAAAGCACATCAAACGAGTCAATCGGCATTTATAAACAACATTTCATCAAATTTGGTTCAATATCACTCACCTTTTGGTCAATATCGGACAAATTCGCTGAGAAAAACTGCTGAATATGGTTCAACAAACAACAGAGACACTCATTTGTTGTTTCCGGTGAAGAACCCGGATGTAGCTGGTTCCGGTTGGACTGCAGGAGGTGTTTTTCTTTCCCGCCTGAAATTTGGCGCCGAACCATCACGCGCCTCAACACGGACGAGATACTCTGGGTTTGCGCAACCAGGGCACGTAGAGACGCAATTTTTTTTTTTAAAAAGATACCTCACCAATAGATACACACTGTATGATAGTTGAAATGACCCCAAAATGATTTATATAGGCTGTACAGAGGAAAGTGTTGCTTCAGGGGGTGTGGGCAGTACTGACTTGAAAATTACTTGAATGTGTATTGCGCATACGGGGCAGTACGTAGGCCAAATTTTTTTTTACACAGAAATACCCTATATAGACCCATTTGATCCTGATAAATAATAAGCTTGAGGATTAAATATTTTTAACTCATCTAATGCCATAAACGATTAATCATGCGCCTTAACACCGCTGTTTTTAAGTAATACATACCAATATGGTAAAAAATCTACGCGACATAACTCCTCCAAACCATATGGAAATGTAAGATAGGACCCCCCTCTAAGGATTAGATGATATTACAGTGGTTTGTAACTATTGGGATTAATAATGTAGGGTCTTGAATAAGGGGAAAATAGAAAAAAAAATCCCAATTTTTGGCCATTTTCCAACTTTGGGCCACCATAGCTCAAAAAATATTGGTCCGACATACGCAAATTTGCCCTCTTTTTGAAGCCCAACATGTTTGCTCACAAATGAGACCATAAATAGGAAGATTGGTTGAACAATTTTTATTCTGGAGTCACATGTATCCAAAAAGACCCCAAAAACCCAAAGGTGGGGCAGTTCACAGGAATGACCCACATATAACTTTTCAGCACATCATCCTTTATTGTCAAACAAAGACCCTAACAGGAGCCAAGTGAAAAAAGGCGCCTTCTGTATAAATAAACTGAAATGAAAAAAATAAAAGATTTCCTCAAGTTTAAACCATTCAAACATGTATTCATCATTATGTATTGTATAGGTCCAATGAGAGGTTTGCTTTTACCCAGGGTAGCGTCAGGTGTTTCCGTAAAGAGCATCATTTGGAGGTCTCCGGGGGAGGAGGCAGGCTAAAGGCTGCACCTGGTGCTCCACCACTTACCTCACCTTTTACTGCTTTGAATGCCATTAATGCACCATGAAACCCCGCGTATGACCCATAGGTTCTACAGACCATTCCAGTGGCTCGCTGTGGCCTAGGCCAAGTCAGGAGCTCAGGGTGCAGCTTATGCAAGAGTTTTGTAAATACCACAGTGGCCTGTTAAAGCGCGGGGGCCTGAAATAATCACCGGTTCCCATCAAACTTAAGCACTGAAAACAGTATCTACATAAACATCTGCCTCAAACAAGGGCTTGTAATAGAGAGTTTTTGAAATTAATGACCCAAACACTTAATTGGGCCATTACGGTATCAACTAAGGAACGACAATCATTTTGGGCCAGAAGTGCAGCAAATCGGGGTGAGGGAATTTTGAAGGTGTGGCTTATACATATGGTTTTAGGGTAATAATGCATCAAGGTTAGCAAAACAGCATGATGCTCTGATGTAACTTGGAAGCACTTCATTGGTGCATCATGACCAGCACTTCACTGGTGCATCATGCCAGCACTTCACTGGTGCATCATGCCAGCACTTCATTGATGCATCATGGCCAGCACTTCATTGATGCATCATGGCCAGCATTTCATTGATGCATCATGACCTGCACTTCATTGATGCATCATGGTCAGCACTTCATTGGTGCATCATGACCTGCACTTTACTGGTGCATCATGACCAGCACTTCATTGGTGCATCATGGCCAGCATTTCATTGGTGCATCATGACCAGCATTTCATTGGTGCATCATGACCAGCACTTCATTGGTGCATCATGACCAGCATTTCATTGGTGCATCATGGCCAGCATTTCATTGGTGCATCATGACCAGCACCTCATTGGTGCATCATGACCAGCACCTCATTGGTGCATCATGACCAGCATTTCATTGGTGCATCATGACCAGCACTTCATTGGTGCATCATGACCAGAACTTCATTGGTGCATCATGACCAGCTCCTTATTGGTGCATCATGACCAGCTCCTTATTGGTGCATCATGACCAGCACCTTATTGGTGCATCATGACCAGCATTTCATTGGTGCATCATGACCAGCACCTTATTGGTGCATCATGACCAGCTCCTTATTGGTGCATCATGACCAGCTCCTTATTGGTGCATCATGACCAGCTCCTTATTGGTGCATCATGACCAGCTCCTTATTGGTGCATCATGACCAGCTCCTTATTGGTGCATCATGACCAGCTCCTTATTGGTGCATCATGACCAGCTCCTTATTTGTGCATCATGACCAGCACCTTATTGGTGCATCATGACCAGCACCTTATTGGTACATCATGACCAGCATTTCATTGGTGCATCATGACCAGCACCTTATTGGTGCATCATGACCAGCTCCTTATTGGTGCATCATGACCAGCACCTTATTGGTGCATCATGACCAGCATTTCATTGGTGCATCATGACCAGCACCTTATTGGTGCATCATGACCAGCTCCTTATTGGTGCATCATGATCAGCTCCTTATTGGTGCATCATGACCAGCATTTCATTGGTGCATCATGACCAGCTCCTCATTGGTGCATCATGACCAGCACCTCATTGGTGCATCATGACCAGCACTTCATTGGTGCATCATGACCAGCACCTCGTTGGTGCATCATGACCAGGACCTCATTGGTGCATCATGACCAGCACTTTATTGGTGCATCATGACCAGCATTTCATTGGTGCATCATGACCAGCACCTCATTGGTGCATCATGACCAGCACCTCATTGGTGCATCATGACCAGCATTTCATTGGTGCATCATGACCAGCACTTCATTGGTGCATCATGACCAGCACCTTATTGGTGCATCATGACCAGCACCTCGTTGGTGCATCATGACCAGGACCTCATTGGTGCATCATGACCAGCACTTTATTGGTGCATCATGACCAGCATTTCATTGGTGCATCATGACCAGCACCTCATTGGTGCATCATGACCAGCACCTCATTGGTGCATCATGACCAGCATTTCATTGGTGCATCATGACCAGCACTTCATTGGTGCATCATGACCAGCACCTTATTGGTGCATCATGACCAGCACTTCACTGGTGCATCATGCCAGCACTTCATTGATGCATCATGGCCAGCACTTCATTGATGCATTATGACAAGCATTTCATTGATGCATCATGACCTGCACTTCATTGGTACATCATGACCAGCACTTCATTGATGCATTATGACAAGCATTTCATTGATGCATCATGACCTGCACTTCATTGGTGCATCATGACCAGCATTTCATTGGTGCATCATGACCAGCACCTCATTGGTGCATCATGACCAGCACTTCACTAGTGCATCATGACCAGCATTTCATTGGTGCATCATGGCCAGCATTTCATTGGTGCATCATGACCAGCACCTTATTGGTGCATCATGACCAGCACCTTATTGGTGCATCATGACCAGCTCCTTATTGGTGCATCATGACCAGCACCTTATTGGTGCATCATGACCAGCTCCTTATTGGTGCATCATGACCAGAACTTCATTGGTGCATCATGACCAGCTCCTTATTGGTGCATCATGAGCAGCACCTTATTCGTGCATCATGACCAGCATTTCATTGGTGCATCATGAGCAGCACCTTATTGGTGCATCATGACCAGCTCCTTATTGGTGCATCATGACCAGCTCCTTATTGGTGCATCAAGACCAGCTCCTTATTGGTGCATCATGACCAGCTCCTTATTGGTGCATCATGACCAGCTCCTTATTGGTGCATCATGACCAGCACCTTATTGGTGCATCATGACCAGCTCCTTATTGGTGCATCATGACCAGCATTTCATTGGTGCATCATGACCAGCACCTTATTGGTGCATCATGACCAGCACCTTATTGGTGCATCATGACCAACACCTCATTGGTGCATCATGACCAGCATTTCATTTGTGCATCATGACCAGCACTTTATTGGTGCATCATGACCAGCACCTTATTGGTGCATCATGACCAGCACCTTATTGGTGCATCATGACCAACACCTCATTGGTGCATCATGACCAGCACCTTATTGGTGCATCATGACCAGCACTTTATTGGTGCATCATGACCAGCATTTCATTGGTGCATCATGACCAGCACCTCATTGGTGCATCATGACCAGCACCTTATTGGTGCATCATGACCAGCACTTTATTGGTGCATCATGACCAGCATTTCATTTGTGCATCATGACCAGCACTTTATTGGTGCATCATGACCAGCACCTTATTGGTGCATCATGACCAGCACCTTATTGGTGCATCATGACCAACACCTCATTGGTGCATCATGACCAGCACCTCATTGGTGCATCATGACCAGCACCTCATTGGTGCATCATGACCAGCACTTTATTGGTGCATCATGACCAGCATTTCATTGGTGCATCATGACCAGCACCTTATTGATGCATCATGGCCAGCACTTTATTGATGCATCATGACCAGCATTTCATTGGTGCATCATGACCAGCATTTCATTGGTGCATCATGACCAGCACATTATTGGTGCATCATGACCAGCATTTCATTGGTGCATCATGGCCAGCGTTTCATTGGTGCATCATGACCAGCATTTCATTGGTGCATCATGGCCAGCATTTCATTGGTGCATCATGACCAGCATTTCATTGGTGCATCATGACCAGCACCTCATTGGTGCATCATGACCAGCTCCTTATTGGTGCATCATGACCAGCATTTCATTGGTGAATCATGACCAGCATTTCATTGGTGCATCATGACCAGCACCTTATTGGTGCATCATGACCAGCACCTTATTGGTACATCATGACCAGCATTTCATTGGTGCATCATGACCAGCACCTTATTGGTGCATCATGACCAGCTCCTTATTGGTGCATCATGACCAGCACCTTATTGGTGCATCATGACCAGCATTTCATTGGTGCATCATGACCAGCACCTTATTGGTGCATCATGACCAGCTCCTTATTGGTGCATCATGATCAGCTCCTTATTGGTGCATCATGACCAGCATTTCATTGGTGCATCATGACCAGCTCCTCATTGGTGCATCATGACCAGCACCTCATTGGTGCATCATGACCAGCACTTCATTGGTGCATCATGACCAGCACCTCGTTGGTGCATCATGACCAGGACCTCATTGGTGCATCATGACCAGCACTTTATTGGTGCATCATGACCAGCATTTCATTGGTGCATCATGACCAGCACCTCATTGGTGCATCATGACCAGCACCTCATTGGTGCATCATGACCAGCATTTCATTGGTGCATCATGACCAGCACTTCATTGGTGCATCATGACCAGCACCTTATTGGTGCATCATGACCAGCACCTCGTTGGTGCATCATGACCAGGACCTCATTGGTGCATCATGACCAGCACTTTATTGGTGCATCATGACCAGCATTTCATTGGTGCATCATGACCAGCACCTCATTGGTGCATCATGACCAGCACCTCATTGGTGCATCATGACCAGCATTTCATTGGTGCATCATGACCAGCACTTCATTGGTGCATCATGACCAGCACCTTATTGGTGCATCATGACCAGCACTTCACTGGTGCATCATGCCAGCACTTCATTGATGCATCATGGCCAGCACTTCATTGATGCATTATGACAAGCATTTCATTGATGCATCATGACCTGCACTTCATTGGTACATCATGACCAGCACTTCATTGATGCATTATGACAAGCATTTCATTGATGCATCATGACCTGCACTTCATTGGTGCATCATGACCAGCATTTCATTGGTGCATCATGACCAGCACCTCATTGGTGCATCATGACCAGCACTTCACTAGTGCATCATGACCAGCATTTCATTGGTGCATCATGGCCAGCATTTCATTGGTGCATCATGACCAGCACCTTATTGGTGCATCATGACCAGCACCTTATTGGTGCATCATGACCAGCTCCTTATTGGTGCATCATGACCAGCACCTTATTGGTGCATCATGACCAGCTCCTTATTGGTGCATCATGACCAGAACTTCATTGGTGCATCATGACCAGCTCCTTATTGGTGCATCATGAGCAGCACCTTATTCGTGCATCATGACCAGCATTTCATTGGTGCATCATGAGCAGCACCTTATTGGTGCATCATGACCAGCTCCTTATTGGTGCATCATGACCAGCTCCTTATTGGTGCATCAAGACCAGCTCCTTATTGGTGCATCATGACCAGCTCCTTATTGGTGCATCATGACCAGCTCCTTATTGGTGCATCATGACCAGCACCTTATTGGTGCATCATGACCAGCTCCTTATTGGTGCATCATGACCAGCATTTCATTGGTGCATCATGACCAGCACCTTATTGGTGCATCATGACCAGCACCTTATTGGTGCATCATGACCAACACCTCATTGGTGCATCATGACCAGCATTTCATTTGTGCATCATGACCAGCACTTTATTGGTGCATCATGACCAGCACCTTATTGGTGCATCATGACCAGCACCTTATTGGTGCATCATGACCAACACCTCATTGGTGCATCATGACCAGCACCTTATTGGTGCATCATGACCAGCACTTTATTGGTGCATCATGACCAGCATTTCATTGGTGCATCATGACCAGCACCTCATTGGTGCATCATGACCAGCACCTTATTGGTGCATCATGACCAGCACTTTATTGGTGCATCATGACCAGCATTTCATTTGTGCATCATGACCAGCACTTTATTGGTGCATCATGACCAGCACCTTATTGGTGCATCATGACCAGCACCTTATTGGTGCATCATGACCAACACCTCATTGGTGCATCATGACCAGCACCTCATTGGTGCATCATGACCAGCACCTCATTGGTGCATCATGACCAGCACTTTATTGGTGCATCATGACCAGCATTTCATTGGTGCATCATGACCAGCACCTTATTGATGCATCATGGCCAGCACTTTATTGATGCATCATGACCAGCATTTCATTGGTGCATCATGACCAGCATTTCATTGGTGCATCATGACCAGCACATTATTGGTGCATCATGACCAGCATTTCATTGGTGCATCATGGCCAGCGTTTCATTGGTGCATCATGACCAGCATTTCATTGGTGCATCATGGCCAGCATTTCATTGGTGCCTCATGACCAGCATTTCATTGGTGCATCATGACCAGCACCTCATTGGTGCATCATGACCAGCTCCTTATTGGTGCATCATGACCAGCATTTCATTGGTGAATCATGACCAGCATTTCATTGGTGCATCATGACCAGCACCTTATTGGTGCATCATGACCAGCATTTCATTGGTGCATCATGACCAGCATTTCATTGGTGCATCATGACCAGCACCTTATTGGTGCATCATGACCAGCACTTTATTGGTGCATCATGACCAGCATTTCATTGGTGCATCATGACCAGCACCTTATTGGTGCATCATGACCAGCACTTTATTGGTGCATCATGACCAGCATTTCATTGGTGCATCATGACCAGCATTTCATTGGTGCATCATGGCCGGCATTTCATTGGTGCATCATGACCAGCATTTCATTGGTGCATCATGAACAGCATTTCATTGGTGCATCATGACCAGCATTTCATTGGTGCATCATGGCCGGCATTTCATTGGTGCATCATGACCAGCATTTCATTGGTGCATCATGAACAGCATTTCATTGGTGCATCATGGCCAGCACCTTATTGGTGCATCATGACCAGCATTTCATTGGTGCATCATGACCAGCATTTCATTGGTGCCTCATGACCAGCACCTTATTGGTGCATCATGACCAGCTCCTTATTGGTGCATCATGACCAGCATTTCATTGGTGCATCATGACCAGCATTTCATTGGTGCATCATGACCAGCACCTTATTGGTGCATCATGACCAGCACTTTATTGGTGCATCATGACCAGCATTTCATTGGTGCATCATGACCAGCACCTCATTGGTGCATCATGACCAGCACCTCATTGGTGCATCATGACCAGCATTTCATTGGCGCATCATGACCAGCATTTCATTGGTGCATCATGGCCAGCATTTCATTGGTGCATCATGAACAGCATTTCATTGGTGCATCATGACCAGCACCTTATTGGTGCATCATGACCAGCTCCTTGTTGGTGCATCATGACCAGCACCTTATTGGTGCATCATGACCAGCACCTCATTGGTGCATCATGACCAGCACTTCATTTGTGCATCATGACCAGCACCTTATTGGTGCATCATGACCAGCATTTCATTGGTGCATCATGACCAGCACCTTATTGGTGCATCATGACCAGCATTTCATTGGTGCATCATGACCAGCACCTTATTGGTGCATCATGACCAGCACTTCATTGGTGCATCATGACCAGCACCTCATTGGTGCATCATGACCAGCACCTTATTGGTGCATCATGACCAGGTCCTTATTGGTGCATCATGACCAGCATTTCATTGGTGCATCATGACCAGCACCTTATTGGTGCATCATGACCAGCTCCTTATTGGTGCATCATGACCAGCACCTTATTGGTGCATCATGACCAGCACCTTATTGGTGCATCATGACCAGCTCCTTATTGGTGCATCATGACCAGCTCCTTATTGGTGCATCATGACCAGCACCTTATTGGTGCATCATGACCAGCACCTCATTGGTGCATCATGACCAGCTCCTTATTGGTGCATCATGACCAGCACTTCATTGGTGCATCATGACCAGCTCCTTATTGGTGCATCATGACCAGCACTTCATTGGTGCATCATTACCAGCACTTCATTGGTGCATCATGACCAGCACCTTATTGGTGCATCATGACCAGCATTTCATTGGTGCATCATGACCAGCACCTCATTGGTGCATCATGACCAGCACCTTATTGGTGCATCATGACCAGCATTTCATTGGTGCATCATGACCAGCACCTTATTGGTGCATCATGACCAGCACCTTATTGGTGCATCATGACCAGCACCTCATTGGTGCATCATGACCAGCATTTCATTGGTGCATCATGACCAGCTCCTTATTGGTGCATCATGACCAGCACCTCATTGGTGCATCATGACCAGCACTTCATTGGTGCATCATGACCAGCTCCTTATTGGTGCATCATGACTAGCTCCCAGAAGGTCCCCTATAACCACTATGTAACTGCTTCGATGCGTGCAGAGGTGACAAACGGTGGTGGACGGGCAACCACCATCACTGTGTCATGATCTACTGAACCCCATGCATTATTACCATAAAACCACATGTATAAGTGGTTACCTATGAACACTCTGTAACAGCCTTAATGCTCACAGAACCCACAAACTTCCCTGGTTAAATTATCACCAGTTTGAGTCATCATGTCCAAGACAAGTCAGACCATGAATAAGGTCAAAAGATCATGACACAGTGATGGTGTGCAGTGATAATGGAATTTAAAAGATTCGGGCTGAATTAGAAACCAAGATAACAAACTCCACAGTCTATTAGAACTAGAAAGCTAGGGACCTTAAGGATACTACCCTTATACCATAATCCCAATCTTTTCAATGAAAAAAGAATTTCTCTCAAAGTTATGAATCGACCCCCTGTGTATATTAGCCGGCTGATTTAGTAGTATATATAGATAGATGAGCTGAGTTAGTGCGGCCGGATATAGCCGTTATTGATATTTTAGCCCATTAAAGGCTGCTTATGTACTAAACACTTATGACGATTGATGAAATATATCTCACTACTTTGGAATCATCTCCCAGCAGAAATACAACATCTTCCAAACATAGATCAATTTACTGAAGCTATTTAACAGGCACCCCTACACAATCCTATCAACATGGGAATTTTGATTTTGAGTTAGGACCAGGATAGCTCTGTACTGGTTTGTCTGGCACAGGCTGCTACTGACATAATTATCTTCCTACGGCTGAATTGTATTGTCCTGTAATATGTCTTGTTCCATGTCATGTCTATGATGATAAGAGGCTTAATAATAGTCTCATATATGTTAAATAGTTAGGCAGGAGTATAAATACATTTATTGTATATATATATATATATATATATATATATATATATATATATATATATATATATATATATATATATATATATATATATCATCTTGACCAATAAAAAATTAAACTCTCTCTCAAAGGTACTCACCAAGGCTGTGCACCATGCATCAAGATTATAAGGTTTTTCTTTGTTGCGATATGTAAAACCCAAAATGGCCTCGAGAAGATCAGATTCCATGAGAAGAAAACAACAACAACAAACAAACTGAGTGAGATCCACTCCTCATTGCAAATAAGAATACCAATATGGTTAGTGAAGCACAGATTATGACCTGTTTACTGGCACTGCATTGGTGCATCATGCCGACCCTTTGAGTGTGCATCAACCCCATAGGGTGGGCACGATGCCTATATGCACCCTAGTGAGTGTACTGCACGGCTGCCGAGGATGCCGAGGATTATGACCAATTTAAAAATGATGCCAATTGGTCATCATAGTACATGAATGCCGCCCTGGTAAGTAATTTGCCAGGGCTGAATTCACACATCACGCCAACCCTGGTAAGTAATTTGCCAGGGCTACATTCACGCATCACGCCAACCCTGGTAAGTAATTTGCCAGGCCTACACTCACACATCACGCCAACCCTAGTAATGATTTGCCAGGCCTACACTCACACATCAGGCCAACCCTGGTAAGTAATTTGCCAGGCCTACATTCACACATCACGCCAACCCTGGTAAGTAATTTGCCAGGGCTACATTCACACATCACGCCAACCCTGGTAAGTAATTTGCCAGGCCTACATTCACACATCATGCCAACCCTGGTAAGTAATTTGCCAGGCCTACATTCACCCATCACGCCAACCCTGGTAAGTAATTTGCCAGGCCTACACTCACACATCATGCCAACCCTGGTAAGTAATTTGCCAGGCCTACATTCACACATCACGCCAACCCTGGTAAGTAATTTGCCAGGCCTACACTCACACATCACGCCAACCCTGGTAAGTAATTTGCCAGGCCTACACTCACACATCACGCCAACCCTGGTAAGTAATTTGCCAGGCCTACATTCACACATCACGCCAACCCTGGTAAGTAATTTGCCAGGCCTACACTCACACATCACGCCAACCCTGGTAAGTAATTTGCCAGGCCTACATTCACACATCACGCCAACCCTGGTAAGTAATTTGCCAGGCCTACACTCACACATCACGCCAATCCTGGTAAGTAATTTGCCAGGCCTACACTCACACATCACGCCAACCCTGGTAAGTAATTTGCCAGGGCTGCATTCATGTATCACACCAACCCTATGGGGTTGATACACATACTCCTCAAGGGTTGGCATGATGCTCCAATGAAGTTCTGTTGAACCGACTCACCAGCACCATTGGTGCACCATGACGAACAAGCAATTGGGCGAAACACTTTTTCCTTTGTTTTGTATTATTGCTTACATCTGATGTTGGGGAAACAAGCGAAAAGGACACTGCAATGCACTTTATATATGTAATGTAAACACTAACAGAAACAAAGAAAAGTGTGTATCACGACTGTCAATGCCTGTGTGCCACGAGTGGTATATAGACAGAATCCATATCTGTGGATCAACACGGTAAATGGTACGCTCATGAGGGGGTGCGCAGGCATACCTTTTACCGTGTTGATCCACATCTATTGTCCATGTCATTCTCACCATTAACCCTTTAAAGTGAGGATTATGATTTAAGGCATCATGCCTATTGGTTGACATCTTTGCCATCCTATGTAGCCTCGAAGAGCATCTCATCAAGGCTACATTCATGCACCCATAGACGGTCAGCATGGTGCTCCAATGAAGTGCAGGTGAGATATGTATCAGCAGCTCTGTTGTCTATTCTTAATTTTATGTTGAGAGCAACAGTTCTTATACTATTGCATAGGCATGGTCATTCTAAAACAGGTCATGGAAAACTGGATCTTGTTCGTCTTCTCGATTCTCCACTGTGACGTCATAAAACAAGCCTCAAAACCATTATTGATAAAATAAATTTTACGGGGCATTTAACAGAAAAAAAATTCTAATCTCTCCAAACTCTCAGTTTCAGTTCCTTCACTTACGAGAGTCATGCCGTCTCTCACCCCTGAAGAAACTGATTGTATGGACAGATTATTATGGAGCTCTGTATATATACACCTCCCACAGTCCCATTGTGCAGCCCACATATATACCATCAGTCTTCTCAGACCACAATTCACTCATTCATAAACCCCAGTGTTGACCCAGGCAGAGGGCGCCACTATAGGTCCCCTAATGGGACCCTTGGTAAAGCTAATATGGAACTTAACCCTTTAAAGGCCGCTGATGCAGGAGTACACCGTGCCCATTGGTCGTCATGACCCAACCGACATGATACACAAACTGCCAGAGGGTCAGTGTGATGCACCAATGAAGTGCTGGCCAGAGTGCTTACCAGCACTTCATTGGTGCATCACACTGACCCTCCGGCAGTTTGTGTATCATGTCAGTTGGGTCGGCATAATGCAGGACAGGATCCCTGGTGAGTTACTTGAGTTGATGAACTCGGTTCAGCATCATTATCTGTGGAGAGTCGGGGTGGTGCATGAATGCGCAGACTTCTTTTAGAATCTGAATTGACTGGAGGCTGTTGCGAAAAGATTAAGGTGTTGCTTTTCAGGGTAGGTACCTCACCTCCCATGTCCCTCCTCTACTTAACCACTCAGGAGGGTGTTGCTCCTATAATAAAAGGAAGAGCTGGCTAAAAATGCCCTTGTTTCCAGTCCTTTCTTTTCATGTAGCTATAACTTGTCCCTTTTGTTGCTCACAAGTGGTGATTCAAGTACAGTGCTAAAAAAAGGGGGATTTTAGTAGGTACCTAGCTGGGAGAAGTCAGTCAGTATAATAAACTATAGAGCGTGTGACATGAGTAGGTACCTGGTAGTGCAGCTCTTTCTATTTGAAACAAGGCAGGTGACTTTTCAGACTAATGTGGTGAGTGCAAGTACTTAGGTGAAGCAGTGCACGACTTGTTTAGAAAAGAGGGCGCATACTCACAGCTCTTTTTATAATAGGAGCAACACCCTCCAGAAGCACTTCCGACACTGTAGTCCAGAAGTAGTCACTTTCCCACAAATCAAACTGTGTTGTAAAAAATGGTCACACCTGAGTGCTTCCCAGACTGCCCATGCCTATATACTTATGCAAAAGAGTGTAGGAAGCAACTTCCAGTTAAGGGGTTGTTTCTAACCACTTCCGGACCACTTCTGTTTGGAAGTGATATTTTGCAATGCAATAGAGAAGAGACTACCAAAGATGAGTCCCTTCCGTTTTTGGAAGTACACATCCAAAAGAAGTGACATCAATGGTTTAGCAACAGCCACTTGGGTGCTTTTCTGGATGTTGCATAATATAGCGGAGTACACTTCCTTTAGTATCATCATGATGCATTAATACAGACTGGTGAGTAACTTCACTGAGATCTCATTCTGCAAACCAATAGGCATGAGTGTTTAGTGCATTAGCACTTCTCATGGTGGATTCCTTATGCATTTCCCCACGATACTGACAATTTTATCAGGAGTGGGTGGAAAATTCACCGGCCGACAGAAGTACTGATGAGCAGACTTCATTGGTGCATCATGGTTGCCAAAGGACATGGTGCTGGACTTTAATTACTCTACTCTGATATGGCCTATTTAATCTGATCTGTTGTAAAATAAAATTAAACTGCAATGCACCTATAAAAAAAATAGAGGGGGTGACCTTTAGCAGGTATATTCTTACTCACTTGAGTCTGTCTCCAGACTCAGGCAATGTCGCCAAAATGAGTACGATTTAAGACTCAGCCTGAGGCTGGGGTGATACTCAGGCAGATCCTGAGGGTGATCCTGCCTGATCCTGGGGTGATACTCTGGGTCTGCCTGAGTATCATCCACAGGGTCAGGCTGAGTCTCAAATCATACTCATTTTGGCGACATTGCCTGAGTCTGGAGACAGACTCAGGTGAGTAAGAATATTTTCTCAGTGAAATCAATCTGTTCCCGATTTGGAATCAGGAGCAAGTCCATCACCTTCCCAGTGCATTTTCACCTGCTCCTGGTATTTCTAAAAAATAAATTGCTGGAATTGTGGGGAAAAGCATTTAAGGAAACCTCCATAAAAAAACTAATTAGATCCATTATTTCTCCCAAATCCGATTAAAATCGGATTTTTGTCCAGCGGCTTTGGGGGAATTCGGGCTTTCGATTGTTTTTTTTTTTTTCACTTTTCCTACTCATCATGATGCAGAATGTTCAACTGGTGAGTTACTTCACTGTAAAAATTCCCTAAATATGTATGAAAACTTGGTAAAATTTACAGTGATTCACTATAATTGAAAGAACTGTGCCATCCCCTGTAAAAAAAAAAGGTGTTTCACCCTATGGTGATTCACTGACATCTTTTTTTTTGTGCAACTTTGTAAGGTGAAAACTCCTAGAGTAGAGTGTGTTTGGATGTCACTAGATGACACGCATGATCACATGGAGAGGTATCATATGCCAATTCTTTGATAATAGTCAATTATCAATGAAAATGATTAGGATTAAACTTCTTTGATGATACATAATGCCTTTTCATAGACATTTATAGCCTGTACAGAATAAGGAATGTTATTACATAATGGACCCATACCAAGTATTTCATAATGTGAATTCGGAACACCGCGCTCACTGATATTTATGAACATACACCTTGACCAGTCCATAATCATTAGACCAAGGATTCAGACAGTGCAGTTCCCTAATGATGGACAGTGTCTAGTACTGGACACTCCAATGTATAAGAGATGGAGTATGAGCACTAAGGTGCGTATGTTTTATCTCTACAGCAATATATTAATGTATAGAGCTATTGTGAAATGTAAACATCTCACTTGAATCATCGATCAAATCTGTAATGTTGAGTGATACAAGGATTTTGTGAGGTTGCCTAAACAAGCTGTACTCACACTAATGAAATAATGAATCACCGTAAAAATATGATGAATTCCTGTCGAAGAACTATGGAGAATAACAGCTCACTGTACGGGGAATCTTTGAGCAACAGTGAATATTAAAATAACGGGAGACCCTCGGCACCAGCAATTGCCAGTGATTCACTGTTATTTTTAACTGTATGCATGCATAGGGCTGTATGCACTACCAACAGATGGACCATCCGTTGGCTTCATCCATTTTATTATCATTGTTTTCTATGGAGAAGAAATGGATGAAGGGAGACGGAGGGTCCATCCATTAGCATTGGATGTGGCCTTTACCCAGTAAACACCATACCAAAATGCTACATAGATATCTGGTATAACTAGGTATGGTTCCTACTTTTCCAGCTATGGGCTGGGATTGATCCCGGGACCCCTGAATTTGAAAAGCTTTGCTCTACAGACAGAGCTAACCAGGAAACCAATAAATCTGGCACCCAAAAGTATAACATATTCGGTGCCATATATTCTCTTTGCTGTAAGTATAAGGTAATGCAAATGACTTGATGGACTTTTGACACAAACTTGATCATCAGAATCTGTAGTACAGTGGTAGCAAGTAGGAATCCGATGTGAGAGGTCTGTGGTTCAAGGCTTCTCCTTGGTGGAAATTTTGCCAACTCTTTTTTTTTTTAGTTTTTTCCCTTTTTTAGGTAGGATTTTGGTAGGAAAAAACATAGAAATAAGTATTTGTGAATACTACGTAGCTAGAATGTAGTTAAACCTTAATATTTGAATGTCCACATACCAAGAAAAAATATGTAGTTATAACCAAAATTCTATGTATCTTTACCTCTTACAATATCAATATACGAAGTTGTGTTTACTGGGTATCATGACAACCGAAGGCCTAGATTATTAATCCATTAAATGGCCTTTTTCCATCATGATGCATGAATATGGCCTTGGCGAGTCACTCCGCAATGGCCCATTGAAGCAACTAAGTGCCAGATGATTGCCGGTCTCAAATTAAGCACTCTAGGGGTATTGAAATCAATCTGAAGCGCTAAAAACAGTATCCAAATAATTGCATGTCTCAAATAAATGACAAAGGTACTGAAATTTATGAGTGCCACAGTGCTTAAATAGGCCAACACAACATATTCATTTATCTTGCAGACCCCAAGCGGCACTCACCGAGGGTTTGGGGAATGCATTAAGTTGATACATAAGCCTCCCTTGAAGGGTTCATGTGTTATGAACAACTTAAATGTTTAAACAGTAGGATGGTAGACAATGGAGGGGGAGGGAGGGGGGGACACTTTGGAGGGGGGTGAGAGGGAGGTCAAGGGTGGAATGGCTAAAAGAAGTAACTTGCCAGGCCTTTATTCATAAAAACATGCTGATTCTGCATGTCTGACTCCGCGGGCTCGATACACACTGAGCGATGGTCCTTGAAAAGTTGATATGTTATACAAAATGTATACATTTAAATGGGATGCCTATGGAGGGAGGGAGAGGAGGAGCGGCAGGTGTGGGGGGGGGGAGAGATAGGCAGACCAGTGGTGGATGACGAGAGTGAGTCAGGGGAGTCAATCACCAGGGCTTCATTCACTGAGGGGGGGGGCGGGGGTAAGCAGTTACACAAGTAGAGGGATGACATGGTGCACCAATACATTATCACCCCTTCAATGTTTACTTAGAATGGAGGGTGGAGGATGGAGGAGAGCCAATGGGGAGACCAATGGTAGGATGATGAGAGTTTATGACCGATCTTCATTCATGTATCAAGCCCAGCTCATGGAGTTGATACACACCTATAGAGGAATGATGCACTCATACATTATAACAGACCTATAGAGGAATGGTGCACCAATACATTATAACACCTATAGAGGAATGGTGCACCCATACATTATAACACACCTATAGAGGAATGGTGCACCCATACATTAAAACACACCTATAGAGGAATGGTGCATCCATACATTATAACACACCTATAGAGGAATGGTGCACCCATACATTATAACACACCTATAGAGGAATGGTGCACCCATACATTATAACACACCTATAGAGGAATGGTGCACTCATACATTATAACACCTATAGAGGAATGGTGCACCCATACATTATAACACACCTATAGAGGAATGGTGCACCCATACATTATAACACACCTATAGAGGAATGGTGCATCCATACATTATAACACACCTATAGAGGAATGGTGCACCCATACATTATAACACACCTATAGAGGAATGATGCACCCATACATTATAACACACCTATAGAGGAATGGTGCACCCATACATTAAAACACACCTATAGAGGAATGGTGCATCCATACATTATAACACACCTATAGAGGAATGGTGCACCCATACATTATAACACACCTATAGAGGAATGATGCACCCATACATTATAACACCTATAGAGGAATATTGCACCCATACATTATAACACACCTATAGAGGAATGATGCACCCATACATTATAACACACCTATAGAGGAATGGTGCACCCATACATTATAACACACCTATAGAGGAATGGTGCACCCATACATTATAACACACCTATAGAGGAATGATGCACCCATACATTATAACACCTATAGAGGAATATTGCACCCATACATTATAACACACCTATAGAGGAATGATGCACCCATACATTATAACACACCTATAGAGGAATGGTGCACCCATACATTATAACACACCTATAGAGGAATGGTGCACCCATACATTATAACACCTATAGAGGAATGGTGCACCCATACATTATAACACACCTATAGAGGAATGATGCACCCATACATTATAACACACCTATAGAGGAATGGTGCACCCATACATTATAACACCTATAGAGGAATGATGCACCCATACTTTATAACACACCTATAGAGGAATGGTGCACCCATACATTATAACACATCTATAGAGGAATGATGCACCCATACATTATAACACACCTATAGAGGAATGGTGCACCCATACATTATAACACACCTATAGAGGAATGGTGCACCCATACATTATAACACACCTATAGAGGAATGATGCACCCATACATTATAACACACCTATAGAGGAATGATGCACCCATACATTATAACACACCTATAGAGGAATGGTGCACCCATACATTATAACACACCTATAGAGGAATGGTGCACCCATACATTATAACACACCTATAGAGGAATGATGCACCCATACATTATAACACACCTATAGAGGAATGATGCACCCATACATTATAACACACCTATAGAGGAATGATGCACCCATACATTATAACACACCTATAGAGGAATGATGCACCCATACATTATAACACACCTATAGAGGAATGGTGCACCCATACATTATAACACACCTATAGAGGAATGATGCACCCATACATTATAACACACCTATAGAGGAATATTGCACCCATACATTATAACACACCTATAGAGGAATGGTGCACCCATACATTATAACACACCTATAGAGGAATGATGCACTCATACATTATAACAGACCTATAGAGGAATGGTGCACCCATACATTATAACACCTATAGAGGAATGGTGCACCCATACATTATAACACACCTATAGAGGAATGGTGCACCCATACATTAAAACACACCTATAGAGGAATGGTGCATCCATACATTATAACACACCTATAGAGGAATGGTGCACCCATACATTATAACACACCTATAGAGGAATGGTGCACCCATACATTATAACACACCTATAGAGGAATGGTGCACTCATACATTATAACACCTATAGAGGAATGGTGCACCCATACATTATAACACACCTATAGAGGAATGGTGCACCCATACATTATAACACACCTATAGAGGAATGGTGCATCCATACATTATAACACACCTATAGAGGAATGGTGCACCCATACATTATAACACACCTATAGAGGAATGATGCACCCATACATTATAACACACCTATAGAGGAATGGTGCACCCATACATTAAAACACACCTATAGAGGAATGGTGCATCCATACATTATAACACACCTATAGAGGAATGGTGCACCCATACATTATAACACACCTATAGAGGAATGATGCACCCATACATTATAACACCTATAGAGGAATATTGCACCCATACATTATAACACACCTATAGAGGAATGATGCACCCATACATTATAACACACCTATAGAGGAATGGTGCACCCATACATTATAACACACCTATAGAGGAATGGTGCACCCATACATTATAACACACCTATAGAGGAATGATGCACCCATACATTATAACACCTATAGAGGAATATTGCACCCATACATTATAACACACCTATAGAGGAATGATGCACCCATACATTATAACACACCTATAGAGGAATGGTGCACCCATACATTATAACACACCTATAGAGGAATGGTGCACCCATACATTATAACACCTATAGAGGAATGGTGCACCCATACATTATAACACACCTATAGAGGAATGATGCACCCATACATTATAACACACCTATAGAGGAATGGTGCACCCATACATTATAACACCTATAGAGGAATGATGCACCCATACTTTATAACACACCTATAGAGGAATGGTGCACCCATACATTATAACACATCTATAGAGGAATGATGCA
The DNA here is from genome assembly GCA_949317995.1 of Acholoe squamosa. Lineage (NCBI taxonomy): Eukaryota > Metazoa > Annelida > Polychaeta > Phyllodocida > Polynoidae > Acholoe > Acholoe squamosa. The sequence continues at coordinate 3,680,040 of OX439050.1, read as the reverse complement.
CCCATACATTATAACACACCTATAGAGGAATGGTGCACCCATACATTATAACACACCTATAGAGGAATGGTGCACCCATACATTATAACACACCTATAGAGGAATGATGCACCCATACATTATAACACACCTATAGAGGAATGATGCACCCATACATTATAACACACCTATAGAGGAATGGTGCACCCATACATTATAACACACCTATAGAGGAATGGTGCACCCATACATTATAACACACCTATAGAGGAATGATGCACCCATACATTATAACACACCTATAGAGGAATGATGCACCCATACATTATAACACACCTATAGAGGAATGATGCACCCATACATTATAACACACCTATAGAGGAATGATGCACCCATACATTATAACACACCTATAGAGGAATGGTGCACCCATACATTATAACACACCTATAGAGGAATGATGCACCCATACATTATAACACCTATAGAGGCATGATGCACCCATACATTATAACACCTATAGAGGAATGATGCACTCATACATTATAACACACCTATAGAGGAATGATGCACTCATACATTATAACACACCTATAGAGGAATGGTGCACCCATACATTATAACACACCTATAGAGGAATGATGCACCCATACATTATAACACCTATAGAGTAATGGTGCACCCATACATTATAACACCTATAGAGGAATGGTGCACCCATACATTATAACACACCTATAGAGGAATGATGCACCCATACATTATAACACCTATAGAGGAATGGTGCACCCATACATTATAACACACCTATAGAGGAAAGATGCACCCATACATTATAACACACCTATAGAGGAATGATGCACTCATACATTATAACACACCTATAGAGGCATGATGCACCTATACATTATAACACCTATAGAGTAATGGTGCACCCATACATTATAACACCTATAGAGGAATGGTGCACCCATACATTATAACACACCTATAGAGGAATGATGCACCCATACATTATAACACACCTATAGAGGAATGGTGCACCCATACATTATAACACACCTATAGAGAAATGATGCACCCATACATTATAACACACCCATAGAGGAATGGTGTACCCATACATTATAACACACCTATAGAGGAATGGTGCACCCATACATTATAACACACCTATAGAGGAATGGTGCACCCATACATTATAACACACCTATAGAGGAATGGTGCACCCATACATTATAACACACCTATAGAGGAATGGTGCACCCATACATTATAACACACCTATAGAGAAATGATGCACCCATACATTATAACACACCCATAGAGGAATGGTGCACTCATACATTATAACACACCTATAGAGGAATGGTGCACCCATACATTATAACACACCTATAGAGGAATGATGCACCCATACATTATAACACACCTATAGAGGAATGGTGCACCCATACATTATAACACCTATAGGGGAATGATGCACCCATACATTATAACACCTATAGAGGAATGATGCACCCATACATTATAACACACCTATAGAGGAATGATGCACCCATACATTATAACACACCTATAGAGGAATGGTGCACCCATACATTATAACACCTATAGAGGAATGATGCACTCATACATTATAACACCTATAGAGGAATGATGCACCTATACATTATAACACCTATAGAGGAATGGTGAACTCATACATTATAACACCTATAGGGGAATGATGCACCCATACATTATAACACACCTATAGGGGAATGATGCACCCATACATTATAACACACCTATAGAGGAATGGTGCACCCATACATTATAACACCTATAGAGGAATGATGCACTCATACATTATAACACCTATAGGGGAATGATGCACCCATACATTATAACACCTAGAGAGGAATGGTGCACCCATACATTATAACATCTATAGAGGAATGATGCACCCATACATTATAACACCTATAGAGGAATGGTGCACACATACATTATAACACACCTATAGAGGAATGATGCACTCATACATTATAACACCTATAGAGGAATGGTGCACCCATACATTATAACACCTATAGAGGAATGGTGCACACATACATTATAACACACCTATAGAGGAATGATGCACCCATACATTATAACACCTATAGAGGAATGATGCACCCATACATTATAACACACCTATAGAGGAATGGTGCACTCATACATTATAACACCTATAGAGGAATGGTGCACCTATACATTATAACACCTATAGAGGAATGATGCACCCATACATTATAACACACCTATAGAGGAATGATGCACTCATACATTATAACACACCTATAGAGGAATGGTGCAACCATACATTATAACACACCTATAGAGGAATGATGCACCCATACATTATAACACACCTATAGAGGCATGATGCACCCATACATTATAACACCTATAGAGGAATGATGCACCTATACATTATAACAACTATAGAGGAATGGTGCCCCCATACATTATAACACACCTATAGAGGAATGATGCACTCATACATTATAACACCTATAGGGGAATGATGCACCCATACATTATAACACCTATAGAGGAATGATGCACCCATACATTATAACACACCTATAGAGGAATGATGCACCCATACATTATAACACACCTATAGAGGAATGGTGCACCCATACATTATAACACCTATAGAGGAATGATGCACTCATACATTATAACACCTATAGAGGAATGATGCACCTATACATTATAACACCTATAGAGGAATGGTGAACTCATACATTATAACACCTATAGGGGAATGATGCACCCATACATTATAACACACCTATAGGGGAATGATGCACCCATACATTATAACACACCTATAGAGGAATGGTGCACCCATACATTATAACACCTATAGAGGAATGATGCACTCATACATTATAACACCTATAGGGGAATGATGCACCCATACATTATAACACCTAGAGAGGAATGGTGCACCCATACATTATAACATCTATAGAGGAATGATGCACCCATACATTATAACACCTATAGAGGAATGGTGCACACATACATTATAACACACCTATAGAGGAATGATGCACTCATACATTATAACACCTATAGAGGAATGGTGCACCCATACATTATAACACCTATAGAGGAATGGTGCACACATACATTATAACACACCTATAGAGGAATGATGCACCCATACATTATAACACCTATAGAGGAATGATGCACCCATACATTATAACACACCTATAGAGGAATGGTGCACTCATACATTATAACACCTATAGAGGAATGGTGCACCTATACATTATAACACCTATAGAGGAATGATGCACCCATACATTATAACACACCTATAGAGGAATGATGCACTCATACATTATAACACACCTATAGAGGAATGGTGCAACCATACATTATAACACACCTATAGAGGAATGATGCACCCATACATTATAACACACCTATAGAGGCATGATGCACCCATACATTATAACACCTATAGAGGAATGATGCACCTATACATTATAACAACTATAGAGGAATGGTGCCCCCATACATTATAACACACCTATAGAGGAATGGTGCACCCATACATTATAACACACCTATAGAGGAATGATGCACCCATACATTATAACACACCTATAGAGGAATGGTGCACCCATACATTATAACACCTATAGAGGAATGGTGCACTCATACATTATAACACACCTATAGAGGAATGGTGCACCCATACATTATAACACCTATAGAGGAATGGTGCACCTATACATTATAACACCTATAGAGGAATGGTGCACCTATACATTATAACACCTATAGAGGAATGATGCACCCATACATTATAACACCTATAGAGGAATGGTGCAACCATACATTATAACACACCTATAGAGGAATGGTGCACCCATACATTATAACACACCTATAGAGGAATGGTGCACCTATACATTATAACACCTATAGAGGAATGATGCACCCATACATTATAACACCTATAGAGGAATGGTGCAACCATACATTATAACACACCTATAGAGGAATGATGCACCCATACATTAAAACACACCTATAGAGGAATGGTGCACCCATACATTATAACACACCTATAGAGGCATGATGCACCCATACATTATAACACACCTATAGAGGAATGATGCACCCATACATTATAACACCTATAGAGGAATGATGCACCCATACATTATAACACACCTATAGAGGAATGGTGCACCCATACATTATAACACACCTATAGAGGAATGGTGCACCCATACATTATAACACCTATAGAGGAATGGTGCACCCATACATTATAACACACCTATAGAGGAATGATGCACCCATACATTATAACACACCTATAGAGGAATGGTGCACCCATACATTATAACACACCTATAGAGGCATGATGCACCCATACATTATAACACACCTATAGAGGAATGGTGCACTCATACATTATAACACACCTATAGAGGAATGGTGCACCCATACATTATAACACCTATAGAGGAATGGTGCACCTATACATTATAACACCTATAGAGGAATGGTGCACCTATACATTATAACACCTATAGAGGAATGATGCACCCATACATTATAACACCTATAGAGGAATGGTGCAACCATACATTATAACACACCTATAGAGGAATGGTGCACCCATACATTATAACACACCTATAGAGGAATGGTGCACCTATACATTATAACACCTATAGAGGAATGATGCACCCATACATTATAACACCTATAGAGGAATGGTGCAACCATACATTATAACACACCTATAGAGGAATGATGCACCCATACATTAAAACACACCTATAGAGGAATGGTGCACCCATACATTATAACACACCTATAGAGGCATGATGCACCCATACATTATAACACACCTATAGAGGAATGATGCACCCATACATTATAACACCTATAGAGGAATGATGCACCCATACATTATAACACACCTATAGAGGAATGGTGCACCCATACATTATAACACACCTATAGAGGAATGGTGCACCCATACATTATAACACCTATAGAGGAATGGTGCACCCATACATTATAACACACCTATAGAGGAATGATGCACCCATACATTATAACACACCTATAGAGGAATGGTGCACTCATACATTATAACACCTATAGAGGAATGATGCACCCATACTTTATAACACACCTATAGAGGAATGGTGCACTCATACATTATAACACCTATAGAGGAATGGTGCACCCATACATTATAACACCTATAGAGGAATGATGCACCCATACATTATAACACCTATAGAGGAATGGTGCACCTATACATTATAACACCTATAGAGGAATGGTGCACCTGTACATTATAACACCTATAGAGGCATGATGCACCCATACATTATAACACCTATAGAGGAATGATGCACTCATACATTATAACACACCTATAGAGGAATGATGCACTCATACATTATAACACACCTATAGAGGAATGGTGCACCCATACATTATAACACACCTATAGAGGAATGGTGCACCCATACATTATAACACACCTATAGAGGAATGATTCACCCATACATTATAACACACCTATAGAGGAATGGTGCACCCATACATTATAACACCTATAGAGGAATGGTGCACCCATACATTATAACACACCTATAGAGGAATGATGCACCCATACATTATAACACCTATAGAGGAATGATGCACCCATACATTATAACACACCTATAGAGGAATGGTGCACCCATACATTATAACACACCTATAGAGGAATGGTGCACCCATACATTATAACACCTATAGAGGAATGGTGCACCCATACATTATAACACACCTATAGAGGAATGATGCACCCATACATATAGAGGAATGATGCACCCATACATTATAACACACCTATAGAGGAATGATGCACCCATACATTATAACACACCTATAGAGGAATGGTGCACCCATACATTATAACACACCTATAGAGGAATGGTGCACCCATACATTATAACACACCTATAGAGGAATGGTGCACCCATACATTATAACACACCTATAGAGGAATGGTGCACCCATACATTATAACACACCTATAGAGGAATGATGCACCCATACATTATAACACCTATAGAGGAATGGTGCACCCATACATTATAACATCTATAGAGGAATGATGCACCCATACATTATAACACCTATAGAGGAATGGTGCACACATACATTATAACACACCTATAGAGGAATGATGCACTCATACATTATAACACCTATAGAGGAATGGTGCACCCATACATTATAACACCTATAGAGGAATGGTGCACACATACATTATAACACACCTATAGAGGAATGATGCACCCATACATTATAACACCTATAGAGGAATGATGCACCCATACATTATAACACACCTATAGAGGAATGGTGCACTCATACATTATAACACCTATAGAGGAATGGTGCAACTATACATTATAACACCTATAGAGGAATGATGCACCCATACATTATAACACACCTATAGAGGAATGATGCACCCATACATTATAACACACCTATAGAGGAATGGTGCACCCATACATTATAACACCTATAGAGGAATGGTGCACCTATACATTATAACACACCTATAGAGGAATGATGCACCCATACATATAGAGGAATGGTGCACCCATACATTATAACACACCTAAAGAGGAATGGTGCACTCATACATTATAACACACCTATAGAGGAATGATGCACCCATACATTAAAACACACGTAAAGAGGAATGGTGCACTCATACATTATAACACACCTATAGAGGAATGGTGCACCCATACATTATAACACACCTATAGAGGAATGATGCACCCATACATTATAACACACCTATAGAGGAATGGTGCACCCATACATTATAACACACCTATAGAGGAATGGTGCACTCATACATTATAACACACCTAAAGAGGAATGGTGCACTCATACATTATAACACACCTATAGAGGAATGATGCACCCATACATTAAAACACACCTAAAGAGGAATGGTGCACTCATACATTATAACACACCTATAGAGGAATGATGCACCCATACATTAAAACACACCTATAGAGGAATGGTGCACCCATACATTATAACACCTATAGAGGAATGGTGCACCCATACATTATAACACCTATAGAGGAATGATGCACTCATACATTATAACACACCTCTAGAGGAATGGTGCACCCATACATTATAAAACACCTATAGAGGCATGATGCACCTATACATTATAACACCTATAGAGGAATGGTGCACCCATACATTATAACACCTATAGAGGAATGATGCACCCATACATTATAACACACCTATAGAGGAATGATGCACCCATACATTATAACACACCTATAGAGGAATGATGCACCCATACATTATAACACCTATAGAGGAATGGTGCACCCATACATTATAACACCTATAGAGGAATGGTGCACCCATACATTATAACGCACCTATAGAGGAATGATGCACCCATACATTATAACACCTATAGAGGAATGGTGCACCCATACATTATAACACACCTATAGAGGCATGATGCACCCATACATTATAACACACCTATACAGGAATGATGCACCCATACATTATAACACCTATAGAGGAATGGTGCACCCATACATTATAACACACCTATAGAGGAATGATGCACCCATACATTATAACACACCTATAGAGGAATGATGCACCCATACATTATAACACACCTATAGAGGAATGGTGCACCTATACATTATAACACACCTATAGAGGAATGATGCACCCATACATTATAACACACCTATAGAGGAATGGTGCACCCATACATTATAACACCTATATTGGAATGGTGCACCCATACATTATAACACCTATAGAGGAATTATGCACCCATACATTATAACACCTATAGAGGAATGATGCACTCATACATTATAACACACCTATAGAGGAATGGTGCACCCATACATTATAACACACCTATAGAGGAATGATGCACCCATACATTATAACACACCTATAGAGGAATGGTGCACCCATACATTATAACACACCTATAGAGGAATGGTGCACCCATACATTATAACACACCTATAGAGGAATGGTGCACTCATACATTATAACACCTATAGAGGAATGGTGCACCCATACATTATAACACACCTATAGAGGAATGGTGCACCCATACATTATAACACACCTATAGAGGAATGGTGCACCCATACATTATAACACCTATAGAGGAATGATGCACTCATACATTATAACACATATAGAGGAATGATGCACCCATACATTATAACACCTATAGAGGAATGATGCACACATACATTATAACACACCTATAGAGGAATGATGCACCCATACATTATAACACACCTATAGAGGAATGGTGCACCCATACATTATAACACACCTATAGAGGAATGGTGCTCCCATACATTATAACACACCTATAGAGGAATGGTGCACTCATACATTATAACACCTATAGAGGAATGGTGCACCCATACATTATAACACACCTATAGAGGAATGGTGCACCCATACATTAAAACACACCTATAGAGGAATGATGCACCCATACATTATAACACCTATAGAGGAATGGTGCACCCATACATTATAACACCTATAGAGGAATGATGCACCCATACATTATAACACACCTATAGAGGAATGATGCACCCATACATTATAACACACCTATAGAGGAATGATGCACCCATACATTATAACACACCTAAAGAGGAATGATGCACCCATACATTATAACACCTATAGAGGAATGGTGCACTCATACATTATAACACACCTATAGAGGAATGATGCACCCATACATTATAACACCTATAGAGGAATGATGCACCCATACATTATAACACACCTATAGAGGAATGGTGCACCCCTACATTACAACACACCTATAGAGGAATGGTGCACCCATACATTATAACACACCTATAGATGAATGATGCACCCATACATTATAACACCTATAGAGGAATGATGCACCCATACATTATAACACACCTATAGAGGAATGGTGCACCCCTACATTACAACACACCTATAGAGGAATGGTGCACCCATACATTATAACACCTATAGAGGAATGGTGCACACATACATTATAACACACCTATAGAGGAATGATGCACCCATACATTATAACACCTATAGAGGAATGGTGCACCCATACATTATAACACACCTATAGAGGAATGATGCACCCATACATTATAACACACCTATAGAGGAATGATGCACCCATACATTAAAACACACCTATAGAGGAATGGTGCACCCATACATTATAACACCTATAGAGGAATGGTGCACCCATACATTATAACACCTATAGAGGAATGGTGCACCCATACATTATAACACACCTATAGAGGAATGATGCACCCATACATTATAACACACCTATAGAGGAATGGTGCACCCATACATTATAACACACCTATAGAGGAATGATGCACCCATACATTATAACACACCTATAGAGGAATGATGCACCCATACATTATAACACCTATAGAGGAATGGTGCACCCATACATTATAACACACCTATAGAGGAATGGTGCAACCATACATTATAACACCTATAGAGGAATGGTGCACCCATACATTATAACACACCTATAGAGGAATGGTGCACTAATACATTATAACACACCTATAGAGGAATGGTGCACTAATACATTATAACACACCTATAGAGGAATGATGCACCCATACATTATAACACACTTATAGAGGAATGGTGCACCCATACATTATAACACACCTATAGAGGAATGGTGCACCCATACATTATAACACACCTATAGAGGAATGGTGCACTCATACATTATAACACCTATAGAGGAATGGTGCACCCATACATTATAACACACCTATAGAGGAATGGTGCACCCATACATTATAACACACCTATAGAGGAATGGTGCACCCATACATTATAACACCTATAGAGGAATGATGCACTCATACATTATAACACATATAGAGGAATGATGCACCCATACATTATAACACCTATAGAGGAATGATGCACACATACATTATAACACACCTATAGAGGAATGATGCACCCATACATTATAACACACCTATAGAGGAATGGTGCACCCATACATTATAACACACCTATAGAGGAATGGTGCTCCCATACATTATAACACACCTATAGAGGAATGGTGCACTCATACATTATAACACCTATAGAGGAATGGTGCACCCATACATTATAACACACCTATAGAGGAATGGTGCACCCATACATTAAAACACACCTATAGAGGAATGATGCACCCATACATTATAACACCTATAGAGGAATGGTGCACCCATACATTATAACACCTATAGAGGAATGATGCACCCATACATTATAACACACCTATAGAGGAATGATGCACCCATACATTATAACACACCTATAGAGGAATGATGCACCCATACATTATAACACCTATAGAGGAATGGTGCACTCATACATTATAACACACCTATAGAGGAATGATGCACCCATACATTATAACACCTATAGAGGAATGATGCACCCATACATTATAACACACCTATAGAGGAATGGTGCACCCCTACATTACAACACACCTATAGAGGAATGGTGCACCCATACATTATAACACACCTATAGATGAATGATGCACCCATACATTATAATACCTATAGAGGAATGATGCACCCATACATTATAACACACCTATAGAGGAATGGTGCACCCCTACATTACAACACACCTATAGAGGAATGGTGCACCCATACATTATAACACCTATAGAGGAATGGTGCACACATACATTATAACACACCTATAGAGGAATGATGCACCCATACATTATAACACCTATAGAGGAATGGTGCACCCATACATTATAACACACCTATTGAGGAATGATGCACCCATACATTATAACACACCTATAGAGGAATGATGCACCCATACATTAAAACACACCTATAGAGGAATGGTGCACCCATACATTATAACACCTATAGAGGAATGGTGCACCCATACATTATAACACCTATAGAGGAATGGTGCACCCATACACTATAACACACCTATAGAGGAATGATGCACCCATACATTATAACACACCTATAGAGGAATGGTGCACCCATACATTATAACACACCTATAGAGGAATGATGCACCCATACATTATAACACACCTATAGAGGAATGGTGCACCCATACATTATAACACACCTATAGAGGAATGATGCACCCATACATTATAACACACCTATAGAGGAATGATGCACCCATACATTATAACACACCTATAGAGGAATGATGCACCCATACATTATAACACCTATAGAGGAATGGTGCACCTATACATTATAACACCTATAGAGGAATGGTGCACCCATACATTATAACACACCTATAGAGGAATGGTGCACCCATACATTATAACACACCTATAGAGGAATGATGCACCCATACATTATAACACCTATAGAGGAATGGTGCACCCATACATTATAACACACCTATAGAGGAATGATGCACCCATACATTATAACACACCTATAGAGGAATGATGCACCCATACATTATAACACACCTATAGAGGAATGGTGCACCCATACATTATAACACCTATAGAGGAATGGTGCAACCATACATTATAACACACCTATAGAGGAATGATGCACCCATACATTATAACACCTATAGAGGAATGGTGCACCCATACATTATAACACACCTATAGAGGAATGGTGCACCCATACATTATAACACACCTATAGAGGAATGGTGCACTAATACATTATAACACACCTATAGAGGAATGATGCACCCATACATTATAACACACCTATAGAGGAATGGTGCACCCATACATTATAACACACCTATAGAGGAATGGTGCACCCATACATTATAACACACCTATAGAGGAATGATGCACCCATACATTATAACACCTATAGAGGAATGGTGCACCCATACATTATAACACACCTATAGAGGAATGGTGCAACCATACATTATAACACCTATAGAGGAATGGTGCACCCATACTTTATAACACACCTATAGAGGAATGGTGCACTAATACATTATAACACACCTATAGAGGAATGGTGCACTAATACATTATAACACACCTATAGAGGAATGATGCACCCATACATTATAACACACTTATAGAGGAATGGTGCACCCATACATTATAACACACCTATAGAGGAATGCTGCACCCATACATTATAACACACCTATAGAGGAATGGTGCACCCATACATTATAACACACCTATAGAGGAATGGTGCACCCATACATTATAACACACCTATAGAGGAATGGTGCACCCATACATTATAACACACCTATAGAGGAATGGTGCACCCATACATTATAACACACCTATAGAGGAATGGTGCACCCATACATTATAACACACCTATAGAGGAATGCTGCACCCATACATTATAACACACCTATAGAGGAATGGTGCACCCATACATTATAACACACCTATAGAGGAATGGTGCACCCATACATTATAACACACCTATAGAGGAATGGTGCACCCATACATTATAACACACCTATACAGGAATGGTGCACCCATACATTATAACACACCTATAGAGGAATGATGCACCCATACATTATAACACCTATAGAGGAATGGTGCACCTATACATTATAACACCTATAGAGGAATGGTGCACCCATACATTATAACACACCTATAGAGGAATGGTGCACTCATACATTATAACACACCTATAGAGGTATGATGCACCCATACATTAAAACACACCTATAGAGGAATGGTGCACCCATACATTATAACACCTATAGAGGAATGGTCCACCCATACATTATAACACACCTATAGAGGAATGGTGCACCCATACATTATAACACACCTATAGAGGAATGATGCACCCATACATATAGAGGAATGGTGCACCCATACATTATAACACACCTATAGAGGAATGATGCACCCATACATTATAACACACCTATAGAGGAATGATGCACCCATACATTATAACACACCTATAGAGGAATGGTGCACCCATACATTATAACACCTATAGAGGAATGGTGCAACCATACATTATAACACACCTATAGAGGAATGATGCACCCATACATTATAACACCTATAGAGGAATGGTGCAACCATACATTATAACACCTATGGAGGAATGGTGCACCCATACATTATAACACACCTATAGAGGAATGGTGCACCCATACATTATAACACACCTATAGAGGAATGGTGCACTAATACATTATAACACACCTATAGAGGAATGATGCACCCATACATTATAACACACCTATAGAGGAATGGTGCACCCATACATTATAACACACCTATAGAGGAATGGTGCAACCATACATTATAACACCTATAGAGGAATGGTGCACCCATACATTATAACACACCTATAGAGGAATGGTGCACTAATACATTATAACACACCTATAGAGGAATGGTGCACTAATACATTATAACACACCTATAGAGGAATGATGCACCCATACATTATAACACACTTATAGAGGAATGGTGCACCCATACATTATAACACACCTATAGAGGAATGCTGCACCCATACATTATAACACACCTATAGAGGAATGGTGCACCCATACATTATAACACACCTATAGAGGAATGGTGCACCCATACATTATAACACACCTATAGAGGAATGGTGCACCCATACATTATAACACACCTATAGAGGAATGGTGCACCCATACATTATAACACACCTATAGAGGAATGATGCACCCATACATTATAACACACCTATAGAGGAATGGTGCACCCATACATTATAACACCTATAGGGGAATGATGCACCCATACATTATAACACACCTATAGAGGACTGATGCACCCATACATTATAACACACCTATAGAGGAATGGTGCACCCATACATTATAACACACCTATAGAGGAATGGTGCACCCATACATTATAACACACCTATAGAGGAATGGTGCACCCATACATTATAACACCTATAGAGGAATGGTGCACCTATACATTATAACACCTATAGAGGAATGATGCACCTATACATTATAACACCTATAGAGGAATGATGCACCTATACATTATAACACCTATAGATAGAGGAATGATGCACCTATACATTATAACACCTATAGAGGAATGATGCACCTATACATTATAACACCTATAGATAGAGGAATGATGCACCTATACATTATAACACACCTATAGAGGAATGATGCACCCATACATTATAACACCTATAGAGGATTATGGTGCACCTATGAGGCCTTGAAGAGTGAACACGGTAAGCAGAACTTTAAAGAACTTTAATTTAACTCTTTAAGGGCCGCTGATGCCATATGGTCGTCATGATGCATTAATGTATGTCTTGCGAGACACTCGCCACGGGTGCATTCATTCATCATGCCTACCCTATAGGGCCGATACACTACCATAGAGTCGGCATGATGCACCAATGAAGTGCTGGCGAGCAGGGTCACCAGCACCTCATTATTGCATCATGACGATCTTGACGGGCATGATGCACTCCTGCATCAGTGCCCCTTAAAGGGTTAATGTGATATGGGGGTAGGAGGAGAGGCAGGGGGGAGGGTAGGTAGACTATTGGTGGGACAGGCAGAGTGAGGGATGCAGTAGGCAGTCCTGTACATGGATCACTAGTAGTACTAGCACCCATTCAGTCCTCCAGTAGCCTACTGTGGAGGCAGGAGTAGCTATAGTCAGCACATCCCGGCACTTCCCTGCTGGACTACAGGCCAGTGCAGGAGAGAGGCACTGGAGTTACTATTGCCACTGGAGGTATTACCACTGCTACCAACTGGAGTTTGGAGATGTGACACCTCGAATTTGAAGACACCTTGTATTAAGCGTGTGGACACGTATAAGCTACAGAGTTTGGGCACAATTGCAGTGCTGGCCACAGAGGGTTCTGGGGACACCTGTACTCTAGATGGACTCTTGGAGATTGTTTTGAGTTAAGTTAGGTACCCCTATGGAGACACTTGGGGAACTCCATGACTACACCTGTCCACGGCTGGAGCTGCTCTGTATGAGCTACTCCTAGTAAGGTGTCCCACGTGGAGGCAGTGGGGGAAGCAACTCAAGAAAATTAATAGAAGGGAGTAACAGAATGAAGAGAGTAGCTCAGTACTGTACATGGAGTTAAGGAAGTTTGAGGAATGAGCTCACACATTGAAAGGGACATTGACGAGGAATGGCTTCCCATTGAGGATTCGCTTCAGAGTAAGTGCCGTAGAAGTAGTTCAGAGAGTTAGGGGAGCTGAGTTGAGGAGAAAGAGGGACAGAGGTATGGAGTGCAGCTCATTGAGCTATTAGTGGACGGGCGACATGAAGAGCAGCTCATGACAGGGAGTAAGAACAAGTGCATGAGCAAATCACAGGAAATGGGCCATGTGGAGAGGGGAAATAAAGAGCAGCCCAGCCAATAACAGAAATTGGAGGAGTAGCCTTAGAGTAGGGCCAGAAGGACTGATCAGAGGAAGTGACCAAAAGAGGAAAGCTCCCTCCCAAAAAGGTTTGAAAAATAACTCTGCAGGAGGACATAGAGAGTGTAAAAGGGACCGGAGGGACAACTCCTGGACAAGCACACAGAGTATGTAGAAAGTGAAGGGGCATCTCAGGTCAAGGAGGACCAGAACTAGTCTCAGGATAAAGAAGACACAGGACAGGATTTGGACGAACACCTCAGAGAGAGGAAGTACAGTAACTGAGCAGATCAGGGAGTCAGCAAAAGCTGAAGGAGTCCTCGGAGGTTCAGGGAGTCTCCAGAAGGCAAAAGTAGTCAGGAGAAGCTCAGTGAGTCAGCAGAAGGTAGTGGGGAGCAGCTCAGTGCATACATGAGCTGGTACAGCTTACAGGAGGATGTGTGCAGTTAGGCGTGACGGCTGTGTTTACGTGTGGTGGTGATGACACACCATGCTTTAGTGAGGCGGAACCAGATGGTGAGACACTAAGTAGGTATGTATACATCATATATGATGCTAACATGGCATAATGTCCCCCTAACACTGCATTATACATCATCGGACACAACACGCAGCATAATGTCTACTTAGCCCATTACCGGCCTTGGCCGCAGATACAGGACTCGATACATATACATAGGATCAGCATGATGCTCCAATGAAGTGATGGCGAGCAGTCTCGCCAGCACTTTATTGGTGCATTATGATGACCAATGGGCATGATGCATTAATGCATTAGCGGTCCACTACATTATGCATCATCTGACGTGGTACGCTGCACATAACTTACCGGGATGGCTTTTCTAAGTGCCAGGGTCTCAGATTAGCGCCAGTCTTGGGTAAGCACTGGGGGTTTCAAAGCAATTTTAAGCACTAGAACAGTTTTCAAATAACCACCTATCTCATATAAGGACCAGGGGTTCAGAGGTATCGAAATTAAACATGTCGCGTTTAGATTACTACAGTAATGCTGTGTACTGCATTTGGCAGGATTGACACAGGTGCAGACTGCCTGGACAGGAAACTCCATCCAGGGATTTAGTAATGATGGGTAATTGTACAATAGGGCAGTCACAATCAATGAACTGTAGTCAGTTCTTCAACCTCCAGGTTTGAAATCCTTTTCCCTCATTTAAGACCGAATTCCAATTTGAATCCTACTTTAGTCTCCAAGTGGTCGACCCCTTCCCCCTTCCTCCACAAAATCTCTGAAATAACTCTCCTTCTTACCCCTACCTCTCTTCTCTCCTCTCACACCTCTTCCTTGCCGACCTGTTGTCCCCCCCCCCCCGCCCCGACCCCCCGACCTTCATAGAACACACATGTATAAACCGATTTCCTTCTCTCCTTCTCTCCTTATCCCCTCACCTCTCCCTCCTCTGCTGATTGTCTGCCTGCTAATACTCATTGCTTCCTGGCAGCAGCTTCCCCTCCTTCCACCCTCGCCCTCCTCCCTTTCCCCTCTCCCCTTTTACCAGAATACACTAAAACCTAAAACCCATTTCCTACTTTCCTATTCCATATACTTCTCACCTTTACCAACCTTCTGAGTGAGTAATAGATGTTTAATGCCATCTAGACAATTAAGGTAATATTGATGCAGAGAAAACTACATTACACAAGTTTACAGATGAATGTTTTACTGGCCATGCCTCAAACACATGTGGGGTAGAAGGGTGGATCCTTTTTGCCCTTTAAGGGCTGCTAAGGCATTAATGCATCATGCCCATTGGTCGTCATGATGCACCAATGAAGTCCTTGCAAGACTGCTCAGCAACACTTCATTGGAGCATCATGCCAACCCTCCAGGTGTATCAACCCTGTAGTGTCGTCATGATGCATGAATGCAGCCCTGGTGAGTTACTCACCAGGGCTGCATTCATGCATCATAACGTCCATTAAAACACTCCTGTTTGAGCGCCCTTTACAGGGTTAATAAGTGGGCTATAGAGAGAAGCACATCCACTTCTCTGCCTCCCCCTCATTGCCTCCCCCCCCCTCTTTGCCCCCCCCCCTCTTTGCCCACCCCCCCTCCGTACATCTGGTGCCCCGTGGAGGTAGCCCGTCCCCGGGGGCCGCTGATGGGCGGCGGTTAGAGCCGTATATGACGGCATGCACGCATACTGCGGATTATGCTGATGGGTGAAGGGGGGGAGGGGGGAGAGAGGGGGGTGACTCTGTGTAATATAATGGGTGGAGTTAATGCTATATGTAGCTTCCCCTACTTGTATTCATAGTGTTATAAGTCAGTGAATCTCTAGTCCTCACCATATTTAAAGAAGTAGGACAAGTAAGCTAGGGTATGACCTATTAAATAAATGTTCTTATCTCAGTAAATTCAGATACAAGAGAAGTGATGGCACGTGGTGGACAAAATGAGCATTTTTAAACTGGTGCATATTTGTCTAGTCGAAAATATCCCTTAAGAATTCAAGTCCACCATATGTGCGCAATACGTCTTTGAGTTGCTAATACTAGTTTTCAGTGCAGTTTAACAACTGCAGTACAGGCCTGTCACACAGCAGAGAGCTTCTTGACACTAGGACATACCGCCCTGGTGTAGCCCTGGTGAATAACTCACCTCTGGTGAATAACTCACCTCTGCTGACCCTATAGTTGATGCTTTCCTAGAGGGTCAGCATGATGCACCAATGAAGTGCTGACGAGCAGACTCACCAGCACTTCATTGGTGCATCATGGTGGCATCACACTTATACCACCCCATTAGTGGTATTTGAAGGGTTATGGCGCACTGATGCATTAATGCATCATGGCAATGGGCCAGCATGATGCAGGAATGCAACCCGGGCAAGTTACTCGCCAGCACTTCATTGATGCATGAAACGCCCCTGCATCAGTGGCACTTCAAACACCTTAACGGGTCAAAGGTTGACCATTTTATAACCCAATGTTTATAAGAGGTAAGCCCATAGGTCCGCCATCGATCCTTCCTCCATGAATATATCATCTATAAATAAACATGCTATGAATGAGCCGCATTCTGTGCAGGCCGCGCATACCGTGCGGAGACCAGCGGTATGCACATCGCATGTCTGCGCAGCACAATGTGCAGGAACAGGGTAATTATTGATGAGGTGAGCAGAGCGGCTTTTACACATTAATAATGATATATATATATATATATATATATATATATATATATATATATATATATAGAGGATGTATTTCTGTTTTAGTTTTTTGAACATTACTGTAATACGTCGTATGTGAATCATTATATATGTGAAGGGGGACCTTTGATGGCTTCATAGAAGCAGCTGAACACTGTAGAAAAAATAACTATTGAATCTTCCATGGATCCTAATAAAACGTAACAGTGAACGACAGTAACTGGAAAGCCTTGATCAAGTGTAGCTTTTACAAGAAGCCCCAGGTGGCTGTACAGTGGTACACGAATGTACAAAGAATCTCGGTGAAAATAATCCTGGGTCTCTGGCAACTTTAGAACGAGTTGCACTGTCATTTTTACAACATATTTTTATGGTGTAGAGGGAACCTTATAGCCGAGAATATTACACAGTAAATTATAATTGGATTGATCTAAAGCAAACCCAAGTTGCTTGATGTGCGCCTTATAAAAGAACTATTGAATTAGCTAATGATACTGTATTATGAGTGAGTGAGTGAGTAATAGATGTTTAACGCCATTTTGACAGCTAAGGTCATATTCATGGCGAGAACGACATTACACAATTTCACAGAGGAATGTGTCAGTGCTCACACATATAATTTACATCATCACATTCCTAAACTCACAATACTTGTATAAAATTGCACTCCATGGTGCACTGTATATAAAACCACATGTATGAAAATAAAAAAAAAAATCTCCAAGGGTGGTCATTGGTCAATGAATCAATATATTCACCACACTTTCTAAATAGGCTTCCAGAGTTAAGATATGGCCTTAAATGGTGAAGCAGATGGTGACTTTTTAATGAGAGAGGGTAACTACTTAGTGCTCTCTTTAGCTTATGTGCAAGAGCCTCCAGAGTTGAGAAATAGCCTCGTGGTCCCTTACATAAATCCCTCACAGTGAGCTGTGCCTGAAGTCCTCATTTAGTTTTCATGCTACTTGGACCGCTACTTGGTGTCTCTACATCAAATGTGCAGACAATGAGGAGGCGTGACGGGGTGATGGGAATAACCTAGGCCCCAGGCGGGGGGGGGGGGCACTGAGTCTTTGATTGGGGGTACCAACTGCGAAACTACAGCCCCCTGTTTGCCAAATCACAGCCTCTTTAAACACAGCTCAATTTTTACAGCCCCCCTTTTTTGAAGAAATCTGTTCACAGCCCCCCCCCTTTTTTGGGTCATTTTCCATGTAAATCAAGGTTCCTCGACAAAATTCTCAGGAATTTCACAGCCCTGGAGTGATAACATGGAAAATTCAAGTTACTTCTGTTCCATGCAAGGCATAAAAGGTATTAACAACCCCTCAATCTCATGATGTTATTTAGCTAACAGCCCCCCTTTTTCTCCTCTTTGACGCGTCGACCGCCACCGCTCTGCGGGGTCGGTACCACAGTTGGTACCCAAACTGAGGGTCAGTGCCCCCCCGGGATCCTAGGCCTTAATCATTTAACCCTTTAAGGGCTGCTGATGCCGCGCCTACAGGAATGAAACATATATCCCGTAGGGGCGGCTTGGAGCTCCAATGAAGTGGCGGTGAGCAGTCTTACCAGCACTTCATTGGTGCATCATGTCGCATGACGCACTGCTACATCAGCGGCTTTCAAAGGGTTAAGTGTCATTATAACATGACTGGGCAAAGCCATGGTGCATTATCCTCAATGCTGCATTCTGATTGGCTGATTGACCGTGCATTATCTTGATGGATAATGCACTACCAGTACAGGAGGTTAACATCATCTCTCATTTAGACTTCACAATTGATATTCATGTGTTATAGGTTGCTGACATATGATTGTCCTGTGTTATAATGGGAATAAGGTCATGGTCATGGTCATGCTTTAAGCGGAAAACAAACATAGTGCGTTTCCTGACACCTTGACGCGCACATCGACTCATGAGATAACCCCCAGTAGGGCATTTCTGATGCCCTTCCGCGTACTTTGGCATGGTAACATCCCTCCGCCTTGGCGAGACGCGCTATGTTTGTTCTCTGCTTTAGGCTGTGTGCCTCATTCTCTCACTAATTCAGGAGTGCATCATGACCAGTGATCTCAGTCACTGAGATAATGCTCAGTCAAACTTAAAAGGCACATCTGGGGTTCATATGAGTAGTTTAGTTGTTACTTTAGTTTGATATATGTGCCTGTAAGGTGCACCCTAACTTTGCTGGTTCCTGATTTCCTGCAGTAGGGATTCTTCCTCACCTATAAGCCGTACCTTATACCCTATATATATATATATATATATATATATATATATATAGAGAGAGAGAGAGAGAGAGAGAGAGAGAGAAAGAGAGAGAGAGAGAGAGAGAGTGAGAGAGAGAGAGAGAGCCTTGAACCCACAACTTTGTAAGTGTAAGTCCAAAGCTCTACCTACTGAACTCCCACCCCTAAAGCACTGGTTCCACAGGCATAAATTGTTCAGATTAAGGGCTAGCTCCACAGTGCCGGTCGGGTCCAATTTCCGCTGATCCAACGATTTTTCCCCATACATTTGCTATATAAAAAGTCAGTCGGATTGGAAAAAAATTGGACCTGACTGACAATGTGGAACCACCTCTTGAGCACTAGATTAAATAGCATTAATCTGACGGATTTTCATATACTTTTAATATATCATTAATCATCGAATTAGCTAAAATTCACCTGATCAATGGCAGTGGAACCAAAGCTTAAGTTTGACTCAGTATCACAAACCATGCTCCTCTGTATAACACTGATGTGGTGGGACCTGGTCCCTGCCTGCCCTGCTCTGCTCCCCCATATCCGGCCTCCAGTCCCCATTCTGCCTGTTTACAATCGGTCCGTAATGATTGAACCATCCTTCTGTCAATCATATTGGTGTGCCGTAAACCCAGCCCGCTAACCCTATCAACGACGATAACATGTTATATGTCATGACCATAGGTCGGCATGATACACCAATGAAGTCCTGCAGAGTCTGCTCGCCAGCATTGGTGCATTGGTGCATCATGCCGACCCTCCATGAGTCTTTCAACCCGATAGACTAGGGTCAGCATGATGCATAAATGTAGGCCTTGCATGTTAATCACTAGGCTACATTCATGTATCATAACAAACCTAAAGGCCCATTTTCCACCACCCAATATGGACCCCAATATGGGCCAATAGACTCTCACTAGACACTATCGTTGGCCGACACAGGCCATGCTCCACCATTGAGCCCTATGGTAGGCCTGTTGGCCGAGGTGGAAGTTTTTTGATGCAACTGTCCGCCGCTATATGGACCAAAACGGCCCTAAGGGATCTTTAAATGCTAATATTGCATTGATGCATTCATGCATTCATGCATCGTGCCCGTTGGTCAAGGTGATGCATCGTGCCCGTTGGTCAAGGTGATGCATCGTGCCCATTGGTCAAGGTGATGCATCGTGCCCGTTGGTCAAGGTGATGCATCAAGGAGCCCTGGTGAGTTACGCACAACGCCTGCATTCATGTACCGTGTCGTCCCTTTAGTGATCTTTTAAAAATGAATTTAGGCCTTATTCCCTAGAGTGCAATTGAAAACAGCAACTTCTGGTTCTAATCTGAAAGAAATTCATTGAATCAAGACACTATCCTACCCAGCAAATTGTCGTTATCTGTCGCCATGATTGGTCATCAATGGTGACTCCTTTCTGAGTGATAACTCACTGCGTCATCTTTCGCCACTGTGTGTTAGTCTCACATGGCATGGCAATTTATCACAACAGTCACCATCATGATCTCACTCACTGCGTGAGTATGTGCCCCCCCTTGTCATCCCTCACAAAGCATGGTGACTTATCACCACCATCGCCAACATGGATCTAACTCACTGCGTGAGTATGTGCCACTGCCTGTCAACTCTCACTCAGAATGGCGGCTTATCACAAGCATCGCCAACATGGATCTGACTCACTGTGTGATTATGTACCACTCCCGTGCCACTGGCATCAACTCTCACACATAATGGCGACTTATCACTACCATTGCCAACATTGGTCTCACTCAATGCGTGAACTTGTGTCACTCCATGTCAATGCTCTCTAAGGATTGCATCATCTGTCACTCACTCTCACTAAGAATGGCAACTTATCACCACCATTGCCAGCCTTTGTCTCACTCAATGCGTGAATTTGTGTCACTCCAAGTCAATGCTCTCTGAGGATTGCATCATCTGTCACTCACTCTCACTCACAGTGGCAACTTATCACCACCATTGCCAAAGGTGTTGAGACAGCACCACTGTTCCACATGTAGCCTATCTAGGAAGTGTGGGCATGAAGTATAAGTCCCATACGTATCAAATGTGCTTTGTTTCACACTGATTTCCATGTAATACTTCAGAGTTGAATCAAACAAGATTATATAGAGAGAATATCAATTGAATTTAGATAGAGGTATCTCTAAAATGAAAGCAACTATCCATAAACACCTTTTCTCTGGTTACAGGAAAAATACATAGGGAAATATCAACATGAACACCTTGTCTGTGGTTAGAGGGAAGATACATATGGCAATACCTTCTCTGGCAAAACATACTTTGATCTGGCAGATGTGAGGCTGCATGATTACCAATGTCGATGATCATGAGCTTTTCATCTAACAAGGTGAGTGATCACCAGCGTCGCCATCACTGGTGAGTCTGAGTGATCACCACTCTTGCCATCCATGGTGAACCTGCGCTATGATGTGGTGCGCGTTTCATCTAGCGAGGTGAGTGATCAACCGCCTTGCCATCGCTGGTGAGTGTGAGTCATCACGATCCTCGCCAGCCGTGGTGAACATGCGCTATGGCATGGTGTGCATTTCATCTAGCGAGGTGAGTGATCACTCGTGTCGCCATTCCTGGTGAGTGTGGGTGATCAAGATCCTCACCATCTGTGGTGAACCTGTGCTATCACGAGGTACGCGTTTTATCTAGCGAGGTGACTGATCACAATCCTTGCCATCCGTGGTGAATGTGCATTATGACGAGGTGTGCGTCTCATCTAGCGAAGTGAGTGATCACTCATGTCGCCATCCCTGGTGAGGATGAGTGATCACTCATGTCGCCATCCCTGGTGAGGATGAATGATCACGATCCTCGCCATCCCTGGTGAACATGTGCTATGACGAGGTGCGTGTTTCATCTAGCGAGGTGAGTGATCACCCGTGTCGCCATCCCTGGTGAGTCTGAGTGATCACCATCCTCGCCATCGGAGGTGAGGCCATGTGATCACCACCATTGCTATTCCTGGTGATCTTGTGCTATAGCGACGTCCTGTTCCATCTAGCGACATGTGTGAGCCACTTCACACAGGTTGACGAGGAGTCACAACAATTTGCTGGGTAGGTTCGGTATGATACAGCAATGAAGTGCTGGTGACTTTATGATGAATAGTGAAGACCGATATACATGATGCACTCTCTCATTATCAGCAACTCTGGAGAGTACATATATATATATATATATATATATATATATATATATATATATATATATATATATAAATATATATGCACTGGGGTGTCCACTCACCAGCACTGCATGCATTTATTAGGAATGCATCCACCTTCAACCCTTTACAGGCCACTGATGCAGCAATGCATCATGCCCATTGGTCAGCATGATGCACCAATGAAGCGCTGGCGAGATACATGAACTCCTTGACAGTCGGCATGATGTTCATTGGTGCATCATTGTTCAGTTAAATGAGAATCCCCG
This sequence comes from Acholoe squamosa, assembly GCA_949317995.1. NCBI lineage: Eukaryota > Metazoa > Annelida > Polychaeta > Phyllodocida > Polynoidae > Acholoe > Acholoe squamosa. The sequence goes on along the minus strand of OX439050.1, from coordinate 3,655,623 downwards.
GCAGATTCAATGTTATTTTTTTACAGTGCAGCAATCAGGGTTTCATAGGGTCATTATGTAGTTATTATCAAGGGTGTGACATCCTTTGTATGCATATAAGTGGTAGTAATGATCTAAACACTATGGGTTAGATTATCACCGGCGAGGTGATCAGGAGGCCATTTCTTAACACACTACGACTGGTGTCTTTCAAATCGTAGTGAGAAGCCTTACAATATTACCATCAAATTACCATACAGTAATAGTTACTAATGTCAGTACCAGTACGACTTCTCTACCAAACCGTATGTAATCACTGCACCGGTGCTTATCATACAGAACAGTCGTAGGGCAATACCTACAATTACCTGCACTATTCCTGGCAGTCTCAAATCGTAGTGGTGGTATGTAGTCGTAGTGCCTTGAGAAATAACCTCCTGACAGACAGGAGCATCAAGCCCGGCTCTTCACAGCTCCCACAGTTAGTTACCACCTCTGCACTGGTTTGTCATCACAGTTTTCTGGACAATCCCTGCCGGGTCTGCATGCTGTATATATATATATATATATATATATATATATATATATATATATATATATACATACATACATACATACATACATACATACATACATACATACATATATATATATATATATATATATATATATATATTGTAGCGCTCCGAACCCCTGTTGTCTTTGCTCTATGAAAAGGACCACGAAGACTCCGTCAACTATGATATCAACACTGTTTATTGCCTGGCTTCTGGCCACACCATCTAATCCGTCGGTGAATATCGCCTCTCCGTATTTACACTTGGGGGTAAGCCTTGCTATGTGTCTCGACCAGCGCGTAACCCGGACTGACTGTCGGAGAAACACAACCACTATATATACGCTTACCATTTCACTGACGCTGGCACCGTTTGGCACGGTGCCAGCGCCGGGAAACACTTCCCCGAGCACCGCCAGGGTTGCTCGCTCCTAACGTGACTCCGGGATCGGCGGGTTCCACGCCCCCATGCCAGGATGGTTTCGCTTCCACCGCCTCCCCCTCGGTCTACGCCACAATATATATATACATATTATTAACACAGTATTACACTTAAAACTGTTACCTTTCAGCCCTACCCAGTAGTGAGCAACTGCAGCTGGGGGCCATTTCTTAACACACTACAACTGCTGTCCTTCAGGTCGTAGTGAAAAGCCTTGAGTTAATGCCATTCCAGTATTATGCACTAGTAATCACTAATGTCTGCACCAGTACGACTGTCCACACAAAACTTATGTATTTACTGCATAGGTGCTGATCGTACAGAGCAGTCATAGGGCCTTGTTTATTCCTGGTTTATTCCTGTCACTTTTAAGTCGTAGTGCATGTGTGTAGTCGTAGTTCATTAAGAAATTGTCTCCAGACCAAATACGCAGTATGGTATGTATACATTGCCACTGGTTTGGCAGAAATGGGACTGGGAAATATTTGTAATACTGTATAAGGGGTACTCCACCTATTCTAGGAATCCTGATAACAATTGTAATACAGTGAAGCAGTGTAGTTTCTACAATGAAGCCCCAGATGGCAGCACAGTAAAGCACTGTGATACAAGGAAGTTCAAATTTGTTCTAAAATAGGTACACCAGTGAGTGTTTAGGTAGCTGTAATGGTTGACAATAGATGGATTATAGTCTATAAATAAAGCGGTTTGCCTGATCAGTCAATGTTAAACCCTTTAAGAGCTGCTAGTGTATTAATGCATCATGCCCACTGCTTGTCATGATGCATGAATGCAGCCCGTTTATTGACTCGCCAGGACTACATGCAGGCATCATGAAGATCCTAGGGGGTTAACATTAAGACAGGTCGGAATGATGCACCAATGAAGTGTCGGCGAGCAGTCTCGCCAGCACTTCATTGGTGCATCATGACAACCAATTAGCATGATGCACTCAGAGGCCCTGGAAGGGTTAAATAGGTACAGTGGTTGACAATAGATAACAATAGCTGGATTAGCTGGGTGTAATTGATCGTGTTGAATTCCATAACAGTAGGCACATAGCGGACTAATGCCGGTTATTACATAATGGTGGGTTTGTATTGATTGGAACACAGCAGTGCACTGCCACCCACTCCACCTGTATTAGGCTACTTACACTTTCATCCTTTAAGGTTCACTGGTGCATCATGGCTATAGTATGGCATGATGCACCAAAAAAGTGCTGGTGATACTGCTCACCAGCACTTCTTTGGTGCATCAATTCGACCCTCTGAGGCGGTATCAACGTTAACTGTAACTTCTGTTGGAGGTGCACTTTAAGAAATGGTAGTGACTTAGCTTTACTAGTCACTTGAATCTTGTATTCCCAAAAGCTACTTCATGACAGAAGTGTTCCAGAGGTGTTAAATACTTCCCAAGTAACAACCCCAGGGTTAGGACGTTTCTTGCCACAAGAAGGCACTCAGGTGTGAATGCTCATGCAAGTGGTTCCATTCTGATTCATTGTGAAGTCACCACCTTTGCAGTATAGAGAAGTGAGTGCCTCAAAATGCTGGAGGCACCTACCCTGATAAGCCTCTTGGGGAGTTTGGCTCTCGGAAACAGCCTCTTGGGTAGTTATTCGCCAAGGCTGCATTCCACCTATGCATTGATGCATCACAGCAACCGATCAGCATGATGCATTGATGCATTACACTGTAAATAGTAAATGCTGTTCATCTACAGCAAAAGTTGCTGGCAGCAATTGTTCCAGTAGATTTTGCTGTAGGTCTACAGCAACTGACTTGCTGTAAAGGTACAGCAACATCTCCTGTTGAACTACAGTAACCTATACTGTAAATCATACTACTGTTGTTGAACAGCAAAATTTGCTGGCAGCAATTGTTCCAGTAGAATTTGCTGTAACTACACATTAGATTGTAATTTGCTGTAAATGTACAGAAGACTGTAATGTTTCGGTCATTCCATTTTGGTTGGCCTGACCAACTAGAGTTATTTTGTTGGGCCATCATGATAGCCAGCTATGTAGCATCATTTATGACTAAATGGGTGTAAAACTAACCATTGAGTATCACACCCAAGTCACAACAGGCAAGTGTGGTGTATTAAATCATCTTTGCAACTGGCACTTTAGCTAATACACTAGGAAGCTTGGTGTCCATACTCATATTTACTTCCAAGCCACAGGAAAGGTGTGTGTGACAGAATGTAGAAGCTTCTGCTTTAGTTTACATAGTTCAATGAAGAGTTCAACATGTTATCAAACTAAAATACAATATGTTCACTCTTGCAAATAATTCAATTATGTGACACATTTCACTTCCTTTCCATAGATGAAAAAAATTCAGCTTTGGGTAAAAATTATCTGCCAAAGAGATACTAAGGCCACCTGGTGCCAAAGCACAGAACCACAATGTCTACAGCAGTATCTTCTGTAATCCTGCATATACAGCAATACACTCTGTAAGTGAACAGCAGCTGATGCTGTATTTGGGGCTACAGCAAATATATGAGAGCATATCTACAGCAACACTTCCTGTAATGTTGTATTTACAGCAACAAAGTTGATACTTGTACAGCAAAACTTGCTCTATTTTAGATTACAGCAACTTCTACTGTATGATCGCAGCAAAATTTGCTGTATGTATACATTAACTTTTTACAGTGTAGCACATGAGTGCATTCCTGCATCATGCCATCTGCCTGCAAGAGGTGCATTCTTGCATCATGGCAGCACTATGATACTATGGGGTTGAGTCCCCATAGAAAGTCTACCCCTGTGTGTAAACGGCAATTACGGTATAACGCCGGCTCTTGAAGAGCTGAAGGGGGTTAAGGTGAACCCTGTATTGGCACAGCAAATATCACCATTGGTGCACGGTATGAAATGCTGCAGTTGGATGTAGGTATACTCTTTATATATATATATATATATATATATATATATATATATATATATATATATATACACATACATGTGTGTGTGTGTGTAGTGGTGGGAGGGTTGTGGTGGGTGGAGGAGGAGGGGGTAAATGAGGTCCTGACATGATCAATGTTCACTACTCCCTATGGACTCACTCAACATTGTACGAATTAATGGTGCTATCCTTGTCCCAAAGATGTCGGAGATCCGTTATTATTTTCAAAGAGATTCCTTGTACCACTAACCAGCAAATTGCCTTCATTTGTTGCCATGATTGGTCATCAATGGTGACTCCTAATTGAGTGATAACTCATTTGGTCATCTTTGGCCACTGTTTGTTAGACTCACGTGGCATAGCAATTGCTATTGCTGACGATCTTGTGCTATAAAGATGTTGTGTTCCATCTAGGGACATGTATGAGCCACTTCACACAGGTTGACGAGGACTCACGACAATTTGCTGGGTATACAGCCACCTGGAGCTTCTTGTAGAACTACACTTTTTCACTGCAATACAACAACGGTGGTTCACTGTTCAGTTTTATGGGGATCCCTGGTAGGTTATTTTTTTGCAGGATTCCATTCTCCACTGTAAAATCATGAATTAACATAGCCTCAAACCCTTCATTCAAAATTGCTTTTGAGGGGAGTTTCAACATGGAATGAATACAGAAATGTGCACACCTTCAAGCGTATCCTCTGCCAATTTCCTCACTTGTGGGTACAACAAACCTATGCACAAAGAAACTAGTCATGTCAACACTTTACCATGCACCTTAAACACTGGGTAGTCTGATATAATATACATACCCCAGGCTTCCCTGAACCCTTCCTCAGTTGGCCTCTCTAGTATGATGGGTTCCTGGGGAGCCCTAGTGAGAAGCCTTAAAGCAAGGAGGGCAGCCGCTTTCCTCCAATACTGGAGAAGTGAGAGAAGTGAACCCCAGAAGAAGTGAATACCACAGAGAAGTAAACCCCTGGGAGATCTGAGTACCAGAGAGAAGTAAACCCCTGGGAGGTCTGAGTACCACAGAGAAGTGAACCCCTAGGAGATCTGAGTACCACAGAGAAGTGACCCCCTGGGAGATCTGAGTACCACAGAGAAGTAAGCCCCTGGGAGATCTGAGTACCACAGAGAAGTAAGCCCCTGGGAGATCTGAGTACCACAGAGAAGTAAGCCCCTGGGAGATCTGAGTACTACAGAGAAGTAAACCCCTGGGAGATCTGAGTACTACAGAGAAGTAAACCCCTGGGAGATCTGAGTACTACAGAGAAGTAACCCCTGGGAGATCTGAGTACCACAGAGAAGTAAACCCTTGGGAGATCTGAGTACCACAGAGAAGTAACCCCTGGGAGATCTAAGTACCACCGAGAAGTAAACCCCTGGGAGATCTGAGTACCACAGAGAAGTAAACCCCTGGGAGATCTGAGTACCACAGAGAAGTAAACCCCTGGGAGATCTGAGTACCACAGAGAAGTAAACCCCTGAGAGATCTGAGTACCACAGAGAAGTAAACCCCTGGGAGATCTGAGTACCACAGAGAAGTGAACCCCTGAGAGATCTGAGTACCACAGAGAAGTGACCCCCTGGGAGATCTGAGTACCACCGAGAAGTAAACCCCTGGGAGATCTGAGTACTACAGAGAAGTGCATACCTTATCTCAATAAATCCAGCCCTCTGGATGGTTGTAATGTGCCTGAAGCTTGCCGGTGATGACTCGGCCAGCTGCGTTGAGGCAGGTGGCAGTACACTGACAACATGCATCAGGCCAGTGACAGCCCAGAATGGTCACATGACTGCAAGAGGTGATGGCAGCCGCCCACTCGTTCGTCCCCCATGCGCAGTGATAATGGAATTTAAAACATTTGGGGTGAATGGGGAACCAATATAACAAATCCAAGCTCTAATAGAACTAGAAGGCTGGGGACCCTTTGGATACTGTTCCTACACTGTCCGTTAGTGACTGACATCCATCAGTCTGCAGTTATTTTGATTTTTGGTGGTCTCCAGCGGGTTTCAGTATTGACTGGTATTCACCTCTCTCTATTATCCCTGGTACCCAGTTCTACTATGGGTTCACTTCTCTCTGGTACCCAGTTCTACGATGGGTTCACTTCTCTCTGGTACCCAGTTCTCCTATGGGTTCACTTCTCCCTGGTACCCAGTTCTCCTATGGGTTCACTTCTCTCTGGTACCCAGTTCTCCTATGGGTTCACTTCTCCCTGGTACCCAGTTCTCCTCTGGGTTCATTTCTCCCTGGTACCCAGTTCTCCTATGGGTTCATTTCTCTCTGGTACCCAGTTCTCCTATGGGTTCACTTCTCCCGGTACCCAGTTCTCCTATGGGTTCATTTCTCCCTGGTACCCAGTTCTCCTATGGGTTCACTTCTCCCTGGTACCCAGTTCTCATATGGGTTCACTTCTCCCTGGTCCCCAGTTCTGCTATGGGTTCATTTCTCCTTGGTACCCAGTTCTCATATGGGTTCACTTCTCCCTGGTACCCAGTTCTCCTATGGGTTCACTTCTCTCTGGTACCCAGTTCTCCTATGGGTTCACTTCTCCCTGGTTCCCAGTTCTCATATGGGTTCATTTCTCCCTGGTACCCAGTTCTCCTATGGGTTCATTTCTCTCTGGTACCCAGTTCTCCTATGGGTTCACTTCTCCCGGTACCCAGTTCTCCTATGGGTTCATTTCTCCCTGGTACCCAGTTCTCCTATGGGTTCACTTCTCCCTGGTACCCAGTTCTCATATGGGTTCACTTCTCCTTGGTACCCAGTTCTCCTATGGGTTCACTTCTCCCTGGTACCCAGTTCTCATATGGGTTCACTTCTCCCTGGTACCCAGTTCTCCTATGGGTTCACATCTCTCTGGTACCCAGTTCTCCTATGGGTTCACTTCTCCCTGGTTCCCAGTTCTCCTATGGGTTCACTTCTCCCTGGTACCCAGTTCTCCTATGGGTTCACTTCTCCTAAGTACCCAGTTTTCCCATGGGTTCACTTCTCCCTGGTACCCAGTTCTCATATGGGTTCACTTCTCCCTGGTACCCAGTTCTCCTATGGGTTCACTTCTCCCTGGTACCCAGTTCTCCTATGGGTTCACTTCTTCCTGGTACCCAGTTCTCCTATGGGTTCACTTCTCCCTGGTACCCAGTTCTCCTATGGGTTCACTTCTCCCTGGTACCCAGTTCTCCTGTGGGTTCACTTCTCCCTGGTACCCAGTTCTCCTATGGGTTCATTTCTCCCTGGTACCTAGTTCTCCTATGGGTTCACTTCTCCCTGGTCCCCAGTTCTCCTATGGGTTCACTTCTCCCTGGTACCCAGTTCTCATATGGGTTCACTTCTCCCTTCTACCCTGGAGGGTGTTGCGAAAAGACAGGAATTCAATTCTGTAGGAGGTGCTATTCCCAAAAGGGAACTGACTACCCCCAAGCAATGACTTCTCCCCTGTTTTGCAGCAAGGTAATAGGTTATAGAATTGATTCTTAAGTTTTCATGAATTGGGGAATGCTTTCCAGTATGACTCCCATTAAGAGGATTGATTCTGAGTGTAAGGTAAGAAGTTTGTTCTGAGCAGCAGAACAGGCAGGAACTGGAAGGTGAGTTTCGTCAGTGAGAATCCGTTTCCGATTCTTTTCGCAATAACCTCCAGTTCTCCTATGGGTTCACTTCTCCCTGGTCCCCAGTTCTCCTATGGGTTCACTTCTCCCTGGTACCCAGTTCTCCTATGGGTTCACTTCTCCCTGGTACCCAGTTCTCCTATGGGTTCACTTCTCCTTGGTACCCAGTTCTCCTATGGGTTCACTTCTCTCTGGTACCCAGTTGTCCTATGGGTTCACTTCTCCCTGGTACCCAGTTCTCCTATGGGTTCACTTCTCCCTGGTACCCAGTTGTCCTATGGGTTCACTTCTCCCTGGTACCCAGTTCTCCTATGGGTTCACTTCTCCCTGGTACCCAGTTCTCCTTTGGGTTCACTTCTCCCTGGTACCCAGTTCTCCTATGGGTTCACTTCTCCCTGCTACCCAGTTCTCCTATGGGTTCACTTCTCCCTGGTACTCTCTTCTCCAGTTACCCTTCCCCCAGGGTGTGCCTTATACTTGAGGTTTGCCTTAAACACTGGGCAGTCCAGTCATAGTACAAGTGCTTCTCCAGCTGGCCCCAATAGGACAATGGGTACTTTGGGAGACCATGGGGGTAACAGCAATTCTTCAACTATGCTTGCATTTTATACACAATGTGCACCTTATATGTGCCTTCTAGGTGATGTAGTTTGATCTGGATGCACCTTATATATGCCTTCTAGGCGATGAAGTTTGATCTGGGTGCCCCTTATATGTGCCTTATATGTGATGTAGTTTGATCTGGGTGCACCTTATATGTGCCTTATATGTGATGTAGTTTGATCTGGGTGCACCTTATATGTGCCTTATATGTGATGTAGTTTGATCTGGGTGCACCTTATATGTGCCTTATATGTGATGTAGTTTGATCTGGGTGCACCTTATATATGCCTTCTAGGCGATGAAGTTTGATCTGGGTGCACCTTATATGTGCCTTATATGTGATGTAGTTTGATCTGGGTGCACCTTATATGTGCCTTATATGTGATGTAGTTTGATCTGGGTGCACCTTATATATGCCTTCTAGGTGATGTAGTTTGATCTGGGTGCACTTTATATGTGCCTTATATGTGATGTAGTTTGATCTGGGTGCACCTTATATGTGCCTTATATGTGATGTAGTTTGATCTGGGTGCACCTTATATATGCCTTCTAGGTGATGTAGTTTGATCTGGGTGCACTTTATATGTGCCTTATATGTGATGTAGTTTGATCTGGGTGCACCTTATATGTGCCTTATATGTGATGTAGTTTGATCTGGGTGCACCTTATATGTGCCTTATATGTGATGTAGTTTGATCTGGGTGCACCTTATATATGCCTTCTAGGTGATGTAGTTTGATCTGGGTGCACCTTATATATGCCTTATATGTGATGTAGTTTGATCTGGGTGCACCTTATATGTGCCTTATATGTGATGTAGTTTGATCTGGGTGCACCTTATATATGCCTTCTAGGTGATGTAGTTTGATCTGGGTGCACCTTATATATGCCTTCTAGGTGATGTAGTTTGATCTGGGTGCACCTTATACGTGCCTTTTATCTGATGTAGTTTGATCTGGGTGTGCCTTATACATGCCTTATATCTGATGTAGTTTGATCTGGGTGGGCCTCATACGTGTGATGTATTTTGATAGTACTGCGAGTGGTACCCTAGCCCTTTCTCCAGCTCTCCCCTGTTGGACGATATGTACCTGGGGAGACCTTAGGAGAAGCCTGACCATGGAGGCCGGCATGATTCTTTAAAATCCAGGTGCACCTTAAACATGCCTTGTATACAAGGTAGTTTGGTAGTGCTCCCCTGGCCCCCTTACCCATCTGGCCCCTGATGGATGATGAGTACCTGGGGAAACCTGGGAAGGAGCTGACCAGGCCAGGCATCAGCTGGTAAAGGAAGGAGGGAGGGAGAGGGGTGGGGGTGGAGGGGGAGGGGATGGCGTGGGGGGGGGCAATCGTAAATGTAGGGTGCAGAGACTGATCGCCGACTCAGCAAATCTCACTGACGAGATCTCATGAGAGGTGATTAGGCCTCTGAAGGTGCTATGGTACGTCCAGGTTCATGTTCATTTGTCACAATGTGCACCAATTATTACAAGCAATGCATTTGTACATCATGCAGAACCCTTCACAGCTCATCAGCCGAGTAGACTTCAAATGATGCATGAATGCAGCCCTGAAAAGTTACTCAGAATGACTGCATTCGTGTATCATGACAGCAAACGGACATAGCCCGGTGAAGGATCATGTTGCCCTCAACGATTAGGAACCCGAGACCATGTTAAATGCTCCGGCTGATACAAGGCTTCAACTACTTTTTTGCCTGACGTTACATCGTCTACTGGCCGGAGTGTGGCATGACATCACTGCGCCATGCATTATCTTTACATATATATCTACCCCCATGGACCTTAGCCTCTCACGTACCAGGCTTACTGGTACATGCTGGGGTTGGAGTCTGCTATTTTGGCATCATTTTGCAACCTCCATTCTGGAGCACAACCCATGAGGAATCACAATAAATTGGAAACAATGATGTAAGCCTACAACACTGTCACAGTGGAATCATTGTCCAAAAGTTGGCAGAGTTCCATTATCATTTTAGTACATTCCTTGTACCACAGAGTGTGCACTGTGGAAACTGCACTACAAGCGTCATTCACAGAAAATTTAAGGTTTAAAAAGGTACTCTGTATAGTGATCACTTTTTGTCTTCTTATGGTAATCCATGGGGAGAATACCCGGTGATCTTTAAATTAATCACATGTGATCACCCTCGGTGATCACCACAGAGTACCTGTCTGACCAGATCAAAGTGAAGCAGGTAAATGGTCATTCTGTCATTAATTGATATTTTTTTATTATCATTTTCAAGCAATTACATAATTACCCCCCTCCCCCACAACCAAGCCTTTATTGTGGGCACTTACGGCAAACTTATCCCCTGATGAGGCGTAAGTACGGTTAGATGTATGTATAAGAAATGCAAGCTAGTCCCAATGGTTGTAACTAGAGTTTCTGTGACAAAAGAGGTATCCATCTTCCAACATTTTTATGCCTTTGATAAATTTGCCGAAATTTCTCCTTTTTATAAATCAATATTCCTGTGTGATAATATTCTTTACATCTGCCATCTTATAAACACCCATGATCAAGTGGATTGAAGATAAGAATCAATATATTCAATGGAGTGGGTGTTGTATTTTCCATTGTTGTATACTAGGGCCCCCTGGTGGCAAAAAGTGAGGACTTGAGGTGATCAACATGATTACCTCAGGTCATCAACATAAAAAGATGACCTTGAGTCATCAATACTGGTCATCTTCATAGAGGCCCATATTTTCGGTGATTATCGTTTAGTTTTACAAGTGCCCCTGTAGATTCAACAGTTATTTCTTGGAGTGAAGGCATACACTGAGTATTCTACAGTGCACCACAGTGCAAGATTTAGAAGAGGGGCAGGGGGACATGTGCCCCCTCCTTTTTGCCAGTGCCTATAAGGCTTTAATTGCATATTTTCAACTCCAAAGTTTGCTTGAAATCAGAAAGTGCGCCACCTCCTTTTGGGCCATGCCCACTCCATTTCAAAATCCTGGGTCCGCCATTGCAGCAGGGGTTTAATTTTTGGATATTTCAGTCTTGTTAGTTATATCCTCACCTTTAAGCCGCACTCCCAACGTTGGCCAAACCTATGAGACTCACTAGTACAGCGGTTTTATAGATCATTTCACTGGAAACCTACAGTGAGGGAGCAGAATTTTTAAATTGAAACCTTAGAATTTTTAAATTGAAATGGCTGTTCATAGAATGGCAAGTTGCTGGCATGGTCAGGGTGCACTATTGCATTCACTGCTTAACAGAGTTACGGAGTGATAATTCACTTTTGCATGGTGAGGGGGTCAGTGGGTTTTTTCACAGAAAAAGATTCAAACCCCCTTTTCCAGGATCAAAATCTTTTTGACCCCAGAGGGTCCGTAAATCATAAATCACATTCTTTTGTCCTATAGTAACATGCAGGCTTTTTTTGCTGAAAACAGGTGAAGTTGTTTTGGCAATGTCCTGGTCAACAAAGAAAAAATTGAATCCCCCGTTACATTAACCCACCACACCCCCCTGTTGTTAAAAATTACTCCCTAACATGTATGTGGCCCATGTTATACGATAGCAGTCTGTGTCGAGGCCTGGTGCCCCCTAGTGGGGGCCCCCCGTATTACATTGATGGCGGCATGGCGTACTGAGAGGAGCATAGACCAACAGGGGAAATGTCTATTAGTGACCTTAGCCGGGCATCAGCTGTAAGGTCAATAGGTCAACTGGTGACCTGACATGGGTACTTGTACAGGAGTGCAGGGGGTTGGTAAACCTGTGAGGACAGCATGATGCCTATAGGATTATTGTCTATATGGGGCTTCTCTAGCCCACTTAAAAGGGTCTATATCTCCTCTTTCCTATCCCCTCAGATATGTGTGGTACACAATATTATTCTTGGGCAATGGCACATTCCTCTGTGGAATTGTATAATGTAGTTCTCGTCATGAATATGACCTTAGCTGTCGAAATGGTGTTAAACATCTGTTATTCACTCATTCACTATTGTCTACTTTAGACCAGTCAAGTGCTGCCGTGTGCTGGTGTGCAGCAGCACTGCAATTGTGCATCAGGCTGAAACTCCAAAATCTGCAGTGAACACAGGGGCCCTTGATGGGGGTCCCCATGTCACATGTCGATTTTAAGAAATGCCCATGTCCCATGTCACTTAGCAAAACCCCATGTCACTAGTGTCACTAACATTGGGCACTAACATAGCTTATCCAATTTGGCGTACAGATATGGGTATCATAAAGGTTTGGTGTATAAAGAGTCAAGGGGCTGAGCACATGGCATTTACATGCATTTTATCTGCCCATCTGCCCAGAGGACACAGTGGACATCGGCCCCTGTTAACAATGCTATTTGCAAAAATCATAGCCTACATGCAATTTCCAGACATGAAGAAACAGTGACACTTTAAAGAAAATATTAAAGGATGGCATTAAAAAAGAGTAGGGGGGATTGGGGGCATCCCCTAGGAAAATTTTGAAGATTTGGCAGCCAAAAGATGCATTCTGAACGTAGCTTTGACCCCTGTAGCCCCTTTTTTTTATGTCCATAAGATCAACGTCACATGTCAAATTTAAGAAATGTCCATGTCACATGTCACTAGCATAGCCATGTCCCATGTCAATTTTAAGGAATGGCCATGTCACCATGTTGATTTTAAGGAATGGCCATGTCACCATGTCGATTTTAAGAAATGGACATGTCACCATGTCGATTTTAAGGAATGGCCATGTCACCATGTCGATTTTAAGGAATGGCCATGTCACCATATCGATTTTAAGGAATGGCCATGTCACCATGTCGATTTTAAGAAATGGCCATGTCACCATGTCGATTTTAAGAAATGGCCATGTCACCATGTCGATTTTAAGGAATGGCCATGTCACCATGTCGATTTTAAGAAATGGCCATGTCACCATGTCGATTTTAAGAAATGACCATGTCACCATGTCGATTTTAAGGAATGGCCATGTCACCATGTCGATTTTAAGAAATGGCCATGTCACCATGTCGATTTTAAGAAATGGCCATGTCACCATGTCGATTTTAAGATATGGCCATGTCACCATGTCGATTTTAGGCATCTAGGGCCATAACACAATGCGCCTTGATGCTGTATGAGGTCAGGCTCGGTGAGTTTCTCACAATCAGGGACTGTATCAGGATGACAAATTGACATGATGTATTAATCAGTTAATGTCTTTTGTGCTGTTTGACAGCCACTGATGCAGGGTCATGCCCATTGGTCGGCATGATGCACGGATGAAGTGCTGGTGAGCAGACTCGCCAGCACTTCATTGAAGCATCATGCCACACATCAACCTCCTAGAGTCTGCATGATGCATGAATGCAGCCCTGGTGAGACAATTGTCAGCACTGCATTCATACAACATGAGCACTAATGGCGGTGGTGTATAAATACATTAGCGGGTCCTCGCAGGGTTACATGCTGTAGGGTTGTGTTAGTAGGTTTGTGTGTGAGCTCCATGTGAGAGCAGGGTGTCATCCCTATTCACACACTATAGGGGTATACCACTTTTGTATTCAACACCTCACCATGCAGGAAACTAGGACTGACCACATGTAAGTTACCTTCACTTCAGATACCGTAAATTCTCTCGTATAAGCCACACCCTCATATAAGCCACAACCGCGTATAAGCCACACCCTCGTATAAGCCACACCCTCATATAAGCCACGGCCTCGTATAAGCCACGCCCTCGTATAAGCCACACCCTCGTATAAGCCACACCCTCATATATGCCACACCCTCGTATAAGCCACGCCCTCGTATAAGCCACACCCTCATACAAGCCACACCCTTGTATAAGCCACATCCTCGTATAAGCCACACCCTCGTATAAGCCACAACCGCGTATAAGCCACACCCTCGTATAAGCCACACCCTCGTATAAGCCACGCCCTTGTATAAGCCACACCCTCATATAAGCCATGGCCTCGTATAAGCCACACCCTCGTATAAGCCACACCCTCATATAAGCCACGCCCTTGTATAAGCCACACCCTCATATAAGCCACACCCTCGTATAAGCCACACCCTCCTATAAGCCACACCCTCATATAAGCCACGCCCTTGTATAAGCCACACCCTCATATAAGCCACGCCCTCGTATAAGCCACACCCTCGTATAAGCCACACCCTCGTATAAGCCACGCCCTCGTATAAGCCACACCCTCGTATAAGCCACGCCCACATATAAGCCACTGCCCCGATTTGAGAGTTAGATATAAGCCTCATCTGTTGTTTGAAAATTGTAGTTTTAGTACTGTTCCATAGTGCCAAATACCCACCTATAAGCCACACCCCTTCTTTTGGCTTATCCTATAAGCCACATTTTGATTTGGATTCTGGTACAAGCCGCGGCGTATACGAGAGAATTTACAGTATTACCCTAAACCCCTGCAGATAAGCCCAGACTTATATTATACCATTTCAGAAGCCTATTGCATCTTATACAGCATTTGTGAGTTCAGAGTGTGTCTTATACACCCAGGCTTCATTCATGCATTGTGAAAAACAAACGTAAAACCCGGCGTATAATCCTCGGCTCATTTCAGAGGCCTAATGTGGTGTAAAAAGTCTCCCTGAAGTCAGGGTGTGGTTTATATGAGGGATTTTGCTTATATTGATTATGGCAAGGAAAATGAATTATTTCAGGTATGGGTTAAAGCATTTTCCTAAAATTAGGGTGGGGTCAATGGTAGCTCGCAAGTTTATCACAATACCCATAGCATAAGGTGCTGTATATAAAACACATGAAAAATATGAAATGGCAAAACATCTGTTCTAATCAATGGATTTTCAAAATATGAAAACCATGGGTAGTATGAAGCTTTCCCTTCCACTAAATCTGTTTTAGTATTCCTATGAAAACCTTGGAAGATTTTACCCCCAACTCTGGCTCATTCTATTCAGTGGACCATGGGTTTATCCGTGCATATATTAGAAATAGCGCTTTTGTATTGATGCCCCAGCTGGTGTAAAGTTATCAAATCTGGCATTGCTGATGTGCACCCAGGCCACGTACAAGTGCTAAAAATAACATTGATTAAAATGTCTAAACAAATACACAACTGCCCTGTTCCGCGCTGTGGTCAATACGCCATCGACTCGTATCCGCACACAACAACAAAATATGGACAAAAACAAGGAAATGCTGCATGGTGTGCACAGCATGCGGCTGAAGCTCTTATTAATGAGACTCAAGTAGAGTAACAGGGGGATATTTCATTACCAGCTGGGTGAACATCACTTGATCACCAAAAGCTATCATTATTGGAGATTAATCCCTTGGGACACACCATTGACAGTTAAAGAATGAGAAGAGGGTCACATGACCCACCTCACAACATATATGGGCAAATGAGGTAATGACGTCATACACATGGCAGCCGTTACTCCAGGAATGATGGCGGTTGGGAGTCGGGCAGCCATCGGGTGTCCATAATTTTGTGGGGTAATTACCTGATGAAGCCTATTGTATAGGCGAAACGTCGTAATCAGTTGATTCTTAAAAATAAAATTGCCACCTTTTAAACTGACTTCAGTTGTTGTAGTTGTGTTGATCATCTTGAAATATAGATTGAGAATAATGTAATTAAATAGGGTTTGGTAGATCAGTCATAGCTGTGTAATGATTAGTACAAAATGTGTACTCAGGGCTCTAAAGGGATTTGAGTGAGGGATTCCACTAAGATTTGAAGCCATCTAGTTGTACCATCTTGAGAAATGCGTTCTGGTAAGAGCAATGGCAGGATAGATGGCTCTATTTACTGAGGTATTTGAGACTGCCAGGTCACCTATCACCTACACTGTGAAAAATATCTTTTAAATCTGCCAGGTATCATCATAAAACTGGACCGTAAACAACCATAATTGTACAACAGGGAGCCACCGGAGTTTTTACAAGAAGCTTCAGCTGGCAGTGCGGTGGTACAAGGAATCTCTGTAAAAATAACAACATCTCTGGGAAAGTAACAATGGATCTCTGGCAACTTCGGGATTAGGATTCAGTCATTATTTCGATAACATTTCTTTTTTTACAGTGTACCCCAGGTATCAAACATGCTGCACTGAAAACCTGCTGCTATTGATAAGTCGTCATATATGACAAGTTTAGGGTTGTCAGAGGGTCGTCAGGTCATTATGATGACCCTAAGTCGTCATACTGACCACCTTGGCTCTAATGCTAGTCCGGGACTGTGCCATAAGAGGTCCCCACTATGCAATCTCTATGATACAATTGATGTAACCTGGGGTGTATGTTGAGCCTTATCTTTATATTGTTCTTGTTGTAAAGTCTACTATGAAAAGGAAAATATGGGCAATGTTTGACACAAATGCACCAGTGAAAGATAGGAATTTCTAAGTAGAAAAGGTTGGAAAAGATGTATCATCCTGTTAATCACACCTCTCTTATGGATAAAGCTAGAGTATGACCACTTATCTGATTGTGCCTAAGATGTAATACATGTATAGATGAGTGTACTCAAAATATACTACACGATAATGTTTCACTGAAGCCATGACAGTGGGTTGTGCTTACCTACAGCTAACTCTTTAAAGGTGGATGGGATAACGAGATGTAACTAAAGAAGTAATATTGGGAAAATGGAAAAAACAATACAATACATACTGTAATTTCTACCCAGGACTACAGGTATAATGGAAAGCAATAGTGACAGTGACAACCTAAAGTCGTCACCTATGATGACCCCCTGACGACCTAAAGCTGTAGTTTTGGGTATTGTCAACCTGAGCACCTAAAGTCGTCACTATTGACGAGTTCTGGATCCCATAGGTTTTCAGTGTGTGGCCCGACTCTGGGCCACAGCAGGCTCCTGATGTGGGCCATACTGGGTTAACACAGTGGGCGCCCAATGGGTTCACACTGGGCTAACCGATTCAAGCAAAGATCTGTTTGAAAGTGGGCTAGCCGATTTGGGCTCAAATTGAGTTCAACATGGGTTTTTGGTGTGTGGCCCAAAGTGGGCTGCCCGATGTTAAAAATTCTGGAAATGAAGTATTTATTCTTTTTTCCAAAAGTCATTGAACAACAAATCCTGGAGCTAATTCCCCCTCCATCACCAAAACAGTTATTGCAATATTTACCTGAGTGGAAAGGCAGAGCAGAACCATCTATTTGAACTCATTCAGCCAACACAAGGCACTTTCATTCATTAAAGTGACATTTAGGCCTCAATCTTCCCCCACTTCTTCCCTATGTAGGAGTAGAGAAGAGAGCCTTCAAGTTCATAATGACTATACCTCTGCATATCTGCTCTTGTTCCAAGTGCAATAGAAATGGTGTTGCCATTCCACTCCTACGCAGGTGACCTTGATTTGCACTTTTGACTAGAAACATCTAAGTATTTCCAGACTATGAGAAAGTCTGCACATCATTACTTCATATCTGATTTAGTAGTCTATTCCAGTTGTCCTATGTCTAAAAGAAATAAGTTCTGTATGGGTAGTAGAAATCCGCCTGTTACACAGCAGGGCCATCTGGTGTGAAACCACTCTGTGGTGAATCTGCCATGGACTGGTGCCTACAGGGGCAGGTGATATTTTTGGTTTCTCAATTGCCTCTATATATATAGTCCTCTTATACCCAGCCAGGTGTGGGACCTGTTTGCCCCCACACCCCAAATACACCTTGCAAGCCTACTAGTATAAAGAAAGACATGAAGTTGTTATTTCCAGGACAAGTCAGTGTTGCATATTACATGAAATATCTGAATCCCTACTATGAACCTACCAGTGTATTAATGGTATAGGGAAAGGGGGACTACCTATCTGCTACAGCAGTGGTAGAGGGAGGGGAGGGGGGAGGGCAGGACAGGACAGAGTGAGAGGAGGGCAGGGCAGGTGAGGGCAGGACAGGGCAGGAGAGAGCAGGGTAAGAGGAGGGCAGGGCAGGGTAGGTTGAGGGAATGAGGAGGAGATGGAAGGGGTAGGGGATGGATAGGGGAGAGAGGAACAGAAAAGGGAGAGAGAGGGGAAACAGTCATCACAGAGTTCAGAACAGTTCAAAAGATGAGGCTGTCCTGTCCAAACCCACTCTCACCGCAGACTGAGAAGACTTCATGCAGCTAAGCACCCATCTTGGAATGCCCATTTTGAAACCATCCTGCGCCTAATGTGGTTGCCCATTTTAAATCTGACTAGTGCCCAAATTGGTCAGCCTAATGTGGCCCAGACCACGTGCTGAGGACAAAACCAGTTGGGAGCCCAATGGTTTTAAGTCGGTTTGTCCATTTTGGGCTGCCCTGTGTGGCCCTGGCTGGAAACCCAGCATCTGCCAAACCTAAAACCCATATACTGAGTACTGCCCACTTTGAACCAACTCATCCCGGGTAAAACCAATTTGGCCCTGAGTGGGCTTGCTTCATGGGGTACTGCATGTATATTGGTGTTGCTGAGGTGGAAACATTGACACCAAACCAATAAATAACACAAAGCTATAAATGACCCTGACTGACTTCATCTGGAGACAAATTCTTAAGGCACTATGACTGCACACAAGCACTTTGAGTATGATTTCAATATTAGCAAATTGAGACTGAGAACTAAAACATGGAGTTACCAGGGTTGCAGACGTATTGTAATTGATAATTAAGCTGGTAGGTTTATTCCACTACCATTGGTCGAATGGACTTTCGCTAATGCCATTATTTTTGACATTGCAAAAGTAGAGAAAAAATCGGTCAGATTGGGGGAAAATGTGTCAGTGTAATACTGGCAAGTAACTCTCCAGGGCTATATTCATACATCTTGATGCGCAATGGGCTTGATCCATTGTTAGAGGGTTTTATAACACTGCTGGGCCAAGTCAGAGTGCATTATCCTGAATGCTGCCTTCTGATTGGATGATTGACCATGCATTATCTAGAGGGATAATGCACTCCTGGCAAAGGAGGTTAACTTCATCTCAACTTTAGACTTCACAATTGATATTCATGTGTTGTCAGGTGGCTGATGGGTTATTTTTCTGTGTTATAACGGGAATAATGCACTTGGTCATGGCTGCCATCATGCTCTAGACTGTATTGAGACATCGAGGGGCCTCATAGAGCACTCCCACTGCCATGCCCGTGCATTATTCCCTAAATCGTATTTTGAGCAGCATCCAAGGTCAGCCTTCCTGTGTTGACAATACCATGTATGTCACTCCGTATGTTTATATAGGAGAGTGGTGGATATTATTGAGATACGTAACATATGTGTGTATGGACCTCTGTCAGTAGCCGTATCATGAACCTTACATAACCTTCAGGTAGATTCCATGACATATATATTGTATATTCTTAGGCACAAGAGGCCAAGTTAGAAGGTTTGGTGAATATTTTTGATTTATGTAAAGTGAACTTTTTCAAGTATTGTGAATATAAGAATGCTTTCAAGGGGCTAATCCTGTACACAAAATAGCGTATTGTTATATTCATTTCTATGTCTGCATATCTCCCATAACTACCGTATCCCCACACATATAAGGCGCACCTCATACTTGAGAGACAGCGATGTGATGCACATAAGGGTCTAGGTTTAAGGACTTGAGTACTTTTCTATAGTATACAATGTCCTCACTTATAAGGTGCATCCCAAGTGTTGCTGATGCTATAAGGCACACTATCCTCATGTACAATCAGAACATTATACAGGTTTATACCACGATTTCTGGGTTACTCAGTGCTTTTTGGTGGCTATTCCCATCCACATATCTGTCGATATTGCACACCCTGTAGGCTGTAACATCAATTTTGTAAGGTGTGCGGTTATCCATGGATAACAGGCACCCGGTGCTGTTATCCATGGATAACCAGCACCCTGTGCCGTTATCCATGGATAACCAGCACACCTTACATGTCCTTCCATGTCATATGTTACATGTTAAAACCCACGAAATATTCCAGGCCAGGGTAGGGATCGAACCTCCAGCCTCAGATCCCTAGTCCAACTCCCTATGCAGTGCGCCACAGGGACTGACGAGAAATGCTCGGTTCAAACCACCTCTGGATATGATACAAAGCCATGTGCGCTGTCGCTGTCCGCTGTCGGGTGACGCAGTGAATGGAGAAGGCACCGTGGTCTAGCGGTTAGTGCTTTTCGCTCAGCCGTCAGAGGTACACGGATCGAGCCCCGGTCCGGACGCATCTTTTTTTGCTGTGTGCGCTGTCGCTGTCCGCTGCCGGGCGAGGAGGTGTATCTACACTATTTTTCGCCGTGTGCCGCTTCCAAGCCTAGCCGAGACGGGTGCTGTCGCTGTCCGCTGCAGGGCGAGGAGGTGTATGTACCTGTACACACACTATGGCTGGCTTCGATCGAGTCCCAGGGAGGGGGAATAATTTTTGTTTTCAACTTAAATTTATTATTATTCTATTGATTATTTATTAGTTTCATGGTATAAAATAAGTAGTCAATGGATGAGTGTGTGTTAGCAAAGGCTAATAACACTCAGCCTAAGGCCTCGTGTCATTATCCTTCACTAACACACACTCGTCATGAATTATCCATTGGTTACTTGTTCAATATTATATGAGGTATTACAGTGGTGTACATAGTTCCTGTACAGCCCACATGGTGTCTCACCTGCAG
Source organism: Acholoe squamosa (assembly GCA_949317995.1). NCBI lineage: Eukaryota > Metazoa > Annelida > Polychaeta > Phyllodocida > Polynoidae > Acholoe > Acholoe squamosa. The sequence continues at coordinate 3,634,894 of OX439050.1, read as the reverse complement.
GAGCTGCTGGTTCCTGCAGACTGCCCCTATATGGTGTATGTACCTGTGGGGGACCAGCAGCTGGCCATGGTCAGCACTACAATAGGTATAGAGTCAATACTGGGGGCACACAGGATCGGTGATCCATGGAGTGCGTTATGGGGCATCCTTTGTGATTGACCAGTCACAATACAGACCTGGGTTAAGGATAAACACATGACATAATCAGACATTGATACATTACATACAACTCAATGGTACATAGATAGTGACTAGTGCACAGACGCGACAAGACAGTGATAGGCTAACTGAAAACAAAACATAATATCCCGCATAGGTGGCACATCTTATATGCGAGGATGGATCCCTGGTGCACTTTATAGAAACAGAATAATGTAGGGAAGGGTTTCTTTTCTCTAAAATGTCTCCAATACTCCTCTGTTTCTATACAGTAGTAAAAAGGATGTGGGAAGTCCTGAGAAGGCCATAGGTTTTTGAATTGTGAAAATCTATTGAGTAATAGAGAAATTATCATATTTATATAAAGGGTCAGGTCGCCAGAAAGCAGTAGATTTTGTTTTGGGGTCATTTTGGACTTTTATCATCATCTGTTACGCACGAAGTGCGTTAGCACATAGCGCCTCGTTTTCCGTTTACCACCCTTCTCCACTCTTTTCTGTCTTGGGCCTTTTCTATGGCTGCTTCCGGTGTCAGATTAATTTCCTGTAGGTCTTTTTCAAGGGTTTTGAGCCATGTTGATGTTTGTCCGCCTCGTAGTTTCTTTGTTTTTCTTCTTGCTTCTTTAAGTGCTTGTTTTGCCGGTGTTTGCTCGTGTAGCCTTTCTGCATGTCCGTACCAGCGTAGCCTTCTAGTTTTGATGGTTTTGCTCCATTTTCTTTGTTTTGTTTGACGGTATAACTCCTCACGTGAAATTTCCTGTGGCCATTTGATGTTTATGGCTCTCCTCAGTAGTCTTGTGTGGTATGAGTCGATTCTGTTGTTGGTGGTTTTGTTTGTCGTCCACAGCTCTGAGTTATATAGGAATATGCTTCCCACACAGGCGTTGAAAACCCGTAGTTTTGTTTCTCGTTTGAGGCGTTTATCTTCGAACACGTAGCGTAGTTTGAGTAGGGCGTTGTTTGCAAGCTGTTTCCTTCTTTTGATGTCTTCTTGTGTATCTAGTAGACTTCCTAAAATTTTGCATTTTTTCCACCTTTTCTCCGTGTGCCTTTACTTCATATTCTTCGGTTTTGGTTTCATTTACTCGCAGACCTCTGGCTATCAGTTTTGGTGCTACTATTTCTTTCTCTGCTGTCAGTTCGTGTTTGCAGTTTGCAGCCCCCCATCCGATATCATCAGCGTATTTGGGCTTTATCAGAACTCCTATCTCTTGTGGCCTGCTATAATTATGATCTTGTAGCTCTATCTTGGCAACTTTTGGCGGTTTTCCGTATGAGTGTTCACTGGGTCCGGTTGTGTCTTCGGTGTTTTCTGTTTCCAGGGCCCTGGCCAGGTATAGTGTGAACAGTATCGGGCTAAGGCAGTCCCCCTGGGGGACGCCCATCTTTGTGGGGAAGGGTTCTGATGTTTGCGATCCTATGCGTACAATCAATCTCACATCTTCAATTAGGATTTTTGTTAGGTGTAGTTCGGCCGGACTGAGAATTGATTTCAGATCTTCTAGAAGGGTTTTTCGCCTTACGGTGTCAAACGCCTTCGACATATCCATCAGTGTGATGTTCAGCTGGTAATTTTGAGATGTTACTGCCTTCTCTGCCAAGATCTTATAGGCGAAGGTATGCTCTGTGGTTCCTCGGCCTGCCCGGTATGCGGCTTGTTCAATGGGGATTTGTTGATCGATCTTCCCGCCTATCCTTTTGCTCTGGAGAAAGAAGTTGTGAACCAATCTTGTCTTACATAGACTTATTTGATAGAGAACAATTAGGGCTATCAGAAAAATGTAGATTTGTGGTCATCCATCAAAAACTTATAGCCTGCCGAACTGAAAAAACGGCCAAATTTGTTCTTTTTTATACTTTTTGTATTTTTTACAAATGTCCTGTATTGAATAAAGAACACTATAGAGTATTCCAAAGTTATTTTTCATATTGTATATGATCATAGGTATCATTTCCATGAGGTTTGGACATGTTACTAAGTGAGAATTTTTCATGATGTGTCTTTCAAAATGGAAATCTATAATTTTTAACGTCCGGTACCTAAATCTAAATCGGTTATAAAACATGGAAAAAAATGAAGTTTCAAAACCTTTGTTATTACCCATATGAAAGGCCCTATCATCCCCTACTTTGGTGAAGAAATTGTGTGTCTTCCAGCATTTGTCTCCATATGAGAGCAGCTTATGTGATTGGTATTTTTTGGTCTTCTGAGCTGAGTAGATGTACCTTGACAATTTTGTTAAGGTTATATAAAGTAATTAGAAAATAAGTTTTTCAGGGCCTTCAAGGGCAAAATCTTACACTTTCTGACGGCCTGACCCGTTTTTCTCTGACATCATATAAGTCTTGGTGCAGGATGCCGGAAACAAGGAAAACACATTCATTTTTGTCTCAAGCTTCAGATGTATATGGTGGAAACAAGGAAAACACATTCATTTTTGTCTCAAACTTCAGTCAGTTGGTTCATGTTCTGTTCATTTCTTGAAAAAACATAAACTTTGAAAAAAAAAACACCAACAAAACTCTGGAATCACTTCGCAAATCTTTGGGCATAGCTTTTATTGATATCTTGATAGAGATTCCTTGTAACACAGTGCTTCATTGTGCTGCCACCTGGGGCTTCATTGTGCTGCCACCTGGGGCTTCATTGTGCTGCCACCTGGGGCTTCCTTGTGCTGACATCTGGGGCTTCATTGTGCTGACATCTGGGGCTTCATCGTGCTGCCACCTGGGGCTTCATTATGCTGCCACCTGGGGCTTCATTGTGCTGCCTCCTGGGGATTTATTGTGCTGCCACCTGGGGCTTCATTGTACTGCCACCTGGGGCAAGGATGCCTTGTAGATTCAACAGTTATTTCTTAAACTGTAAACATATAATACCGTATGACTCGTAGTATTGTGTAGGGACTGTAATTTATGGGATTTTACTAAACTCAGAGTATGGCTTGTAGGCTAGGTCCTAATTCTATAGACTGTGTAATGGTATTTTAATGGCTCCAATCAAACACAGTCAAAAATCATTCTCTTACAATCTAAAATAATTTTACCTGGTGGACAAAACTACCAGTTTTAGAATTCTTAACATTCTTAAAACTGGTAGAATTGTTCATCATATTTTAGCTGTGAAATATCTTTCTGAAATGGCCTCCTGGTCTCCATTCAGACATACATTTATCATGGCGACCATTGAGCAATGTGTATCAAAACACCTCAACAGAATACACAGTCTGGCTACTGTATGCAGGAATATTAGCCTCAGTCAATACCTGCATTAGGCATTAGTCATTAGTAGCCTCTCTAATTGCCCCTACCTCATATTCTACTATAGCAGGGCTGTAGGTACCGTATCGTCGTGTTTAAGCACTGGGATTTGAATGAGCGCCTGTCTCAAAAGAGCACCCGGGGTACAGGGGTCATGAAATCTACCTATAGCACTAAAACTGCATTCTGAATGAGCGCCTGTCTTGTATCAGCGACGGGGGTAATAGGGCCGACAAATCAAAGACCAGCGGGGCGCTTGAATACGACGATACGGTATGTGTACTTCTATACTGCAGCGTGTAAGTAGTACACATATATGTGCAGCTGTAACAGGTAAACAGACCTGGAGGGTATTGCTCATATGTAAAATAGAGCTGGGAGTAGGTGCCCTCTTTTCCAAAGAAGTGATGCTCTGCTTCACCATTCAACTTCCCCTCTCAATATAGGTCTGACAGACACCTGCCTTGTTTAAGTGTGTGCTGCACTATCAGATACTTACTTTTGTCACACACCTTTTTAGTGCTCTTGTGCTGACCACTTGTGTGCAGTAGTTAGGACTACAAAGTAAGAGACTGCTCACTGCAGGTGACGGAATTCTCAGGCAAAACTACCCTTTCCCATAGGAGCAACACTCTCCTGGGGTTTACTGGGCCCATACTATGGGTGCAGTAGTATCCATGGGTGAAATAGTTCTTGGTATTTTGTGGGTGCTTACTACCTCAAAAGTGCCAAATTTGGCAAAATTGAACCCAAGCAGGCCCCTTCTCAACCACAACCGTGAGTTGTCACTGGTTCACATGGAATTTGGGTAAAAATAGTTCTGGCCGTTAGCTGCTGTAGTGGTAAGATGTGAGTCAGTGAGTAATAGATGTTTAACGCCATTTCGACAGCTAAGGTCATATTCATGGTGAGAACTACATTACACAATTTCACAAAGGAATGTGTCAGTGCCCGTGCATATGTGCACCACACACATCCTGAGGGGATAGGAAAGAGGAGAAATAGACCCTTTTAAGTGGGCTAGGGAGGCCCAGTGGTAAGATGTAGGCAGGTACCATGTGTAGTAATCTCCAAATGGGGACCTATGGTGCCTAAACACGAGAAATGTATTCCATAGAATTCCCATGCTGGTAAGATTGGTAATAACTTCATAATGTGAAGGTTTGATCTTATAAGATAACTGCAGCGTTATTGTATTGCATTAAGCCTTCACAGGCCACTTATGGAGGAGTGCATCATGCCCTCAGGTCGTCATGATGCACCAATGAAGTGCTGGTGAGGCTGCTCGCCAGCATTCATTGGTGCATCATGCCAACCTTCCGGGAGTTTCTATATATCGACCGCGTAGGGTCGGCATGATGCTCCAATGCAGTGCTGGCGAGCAGTCATTGGTGGATCGTGACGATCAATTGACATGATGCGGTAGTGTATCAGCTGCCCTTAAAGGGTTAACCATGGCATTGTGGGTTATAAATAGGTGAATGGGGGTCAGTTATATATGAAGGGATCTGGGACATTTATAAATAAATACAGAAAAAAACTCTGACCTTCTCCTTCCCACCCTGAGCCTGGCTAATTATACAATACTGGGGCTCACTCTATACGGCCTGGGCAGACTCTAAAACAAGTCTCTTTTTAGAATTTTAAATCATTTAAGGGCCATATTCAGCCTTTGAGGGATGCTGGTGCAGGGTTGCATCCTGCCTATTGGTTGACCCAATGCACCGACAAAGTGAATCTGCTGCCAACCTGTTAGGGTCAACATGAACCATGAATGTAGCCCTGGTGAGTTACTCGCCAGGGCTGCATTCATGCATCATGCTGGCAAATGGGCATAATGGATTAGTGACCTTTTCAAACCCAGGGCTGCGTTCATGCATCATGGCATTTATGTATCATTATTGAGTCCTAGCGAGTAACTCGCCTGGAATACAATCATGTATCATGACGATTAACGGCCATGATCCACCATTGCTCTGACAGACACTAATACCATAATGATGTAGAATTATTGCAAATAATGTCATCAAAATTTAATTAACAACGGTTCTCTAGCAACTTTGGGTTTCACTGTTATTATCACAGTTATTCCTTGTACCAGAGAGCTTTACTGTGCTGCCATCTGGGGCTTCATTGTAGAAACTACACTGCTTTAATGTAATGTGGATGCCAGTTATTAATGAGGGTTCATGGTGTATCAGGATTAGAAGGGTTATTCGCTTTTCAGCTTAAATGAAAAAAATGGGAATTACTTAAGACTATATTGTCCCCATCAAAGCACCCCTTTAACAGTTCTTGTACTTGTAGTGAGTAGCAATTATAGACTAAGCAGACTCCTAGGCCTGCCCCACATATAAATAAGCTGTAGCTTTTAGGTACGTCAGAACCAGGGAGGGGTGTAGGAGGGACTGAATCTCCAAGGGGATTCTCTTGTATTGTGAGTGCACCTTCTATACAAGGTATGCTTTATATGAAATAGTAAATTGAATTTTAAATTGAGTTTAAGTATGTTGGGTATTATGGTAGTTCAATATATATTCTGTACATTTATACGCTTATCTGGGAAAGGGTCTAATCGTTAGTCATTTTAATATGAGAAGTGTAAGAAAAAAACATGCACAATTAATGGTTTATTTAGCTGCAAAAATGTTGATATATTTACTATATCAGAGACATGGTTAAAGAATAAATAGATAGAACTAAACGACCGTGGTGTACGAGGTGGTCGATCCACCACGAGGGAGTTGTCTCCCCCTCGGGCTAACGCCCTCGGGGGAGACAACTCCCGAGGGGTGGATCGGCCACCGAGGACACCAGGGGAGTTTAGTTCTATATTTATTTTATGTTTTTAGAGTATTTGATTTACTGAAAATTAACAAAATCCGTTACCGTAGTTCCCCGTACGAGCGCCGGTCCGCCATTTTGAATGTTTACATGCACCCAGATCGAGGCTGCAGTACTGGATCGGCTGCTGTGGTGGATCGAGACACGTTACGCCACTCGGGGTGTGGCGATCGGCTCCGCAATGCTATCTCTACGGGAAGAAGTTATTCACATAAAATAATGACCTTAGTGTAAATTATGATGTACTCGGGTATACGTTGTATAGAAATAATAGAGTTTGGCTCGATGAGAATGTTAGAATAAAAACAGCTGGAGGAGTTATGTCATACATTAGAAATGATTACATAGTTAGTAATGAATATGAGCATTTAAATTCTTCAAGCAACACCATCGAGTGTCAGATATTATCATTTAAATGTGGCCATCAAAGAAAATGTGTAGTTGTAAACATGTATAGACCACCTGATGGTCCAGAACAAGCTTTTGAGAATGAGCTCAATAATATTTGTAATGCTATTAAACATAGACATAGAACAAATATCATTGTATTAGGTGATATGAATTTTGAATTTTTTCGATAAAACTGACAATTATGATTAATTGAGAATATGGGAAATATTGGTTGCAGACCCTTAATAAAAACTAGGACTAGACAAGGTGAAAACTTCAAACTAACGCTACTAGATCAAATTTTCACCAATATTGAAGGTATTATGGCAAAAGGTACAAAAAAATACAATGTCTCGGACTAATTTCTAGTAAATTTTGTCAAAAATATTGTTAAAAGGAAAATAAAAAAAAAATTAAGATTAAATGTCGCCAGTTAAAAAACTATGATGAAACCTCATTCAGAGAGAAATTAGGAAAATATGATTGTGATCATATACAAGAACTCCAGAATTCAAATGAAATTTGTCATGTGATCCAAGAGCGTACAAATAAGGTACTAGATGAGATGTGTCCATATGTGGAGTATTGTGTAAGGGAATCTCATGAACCATGGATATCAAGAGAAATTATTTCTGAAATAAAAGAAAAAGGTAGATTGTTAAAGGTAGCTAGACGTACAAGAAGAGAGAATGACATGTATATAGCTAGAGAAGCTAGGAAAAGAGTTAATAATTTGATTAACAATGTCAGAAATGCTTTTGTTAGAGATACAATAAATAACATCCAAGGTAACCCAAAGAGATTCTGGTACAATTTGAATAAAGCATTAAAAGAATCTGAAAAGTCTTGTATTGTTTTAAAAGATAATCAAGGCGAGTTTATATCTCAAGAGTTGGTGGCGCAACATATCGATACTTTTTTCAGTGGTATTGGAGCTGAATTAGCATCGAAGCTCAATGTGAGATGGACTCTGCTTATGGCAAGACATGGAGCCCATAGAATAGACAAATTAGTCATTACCCAGCAAAGTGTCGTGACTCCTCGTCAACCTGTGTGAAGTGGCTCACACATGTCGCTAGATGGAACACGACGTTGCTATAGCACAAGATCACCAGGAATAGCAATGGTGGTGATCACATGGCCTCACCTCAGATGACGAGGATGGTGATCACTCAGACTCACCAGGGATGGCGACGCGGGTAATCACTCACCTCGCTAGATGAAACACGCACCTCGTCATAGCACATGTTCACCAGGGATGGCGAGGATCGTGATCACTCATCCTCACCAGGGATGGCGACATGAGTGATCACTCATCCTCACCAGGGATGGCGACATGAGTGATCACTCACTTCGCTAGATGAGACGCACACCACGTCATAATACACATTCACCACGGATGGCAAGGATTGTGATCAGTCACCTCGCTAGATAAAACACGTACCTCATGATAGCACAGGTTCACCACAGAGGGTGACGATCTTGATCACCCACACTCACCAGGGATGGCGACACGAGTGATCACTCACCTCGCTAGATGAAACGCGCACCACGTCATAGCGCAGGTTCACCATGGATGGCAAGAGTGGTGATCACTCACCTTGTTAGATGAAAAGCTCATGATCATCGACATTGGTAATCATGCAGCCTAACATCTGCCAGATCAAAGTATGTTTTGCCAGAAAAGGGATTGCCATATGTATCTTCCCTCTAACCACAGACAAGGTGTTCATGTTGATATTTCCCTATGTATTTTTCCTGTAACCAGAGAAAAGGTGTTTATGGATAGTTGCTTTCATTTTAGAGATACCTCTATCTAAATTCAATTGATATTCTCTCTATATAATCTTGTTTGATTCAACTCTGAAGTATTACATGGAAATCAGTGTGAAACAAAGCAAATTTGATACGTATGGGACTTATACTCCATGCCCACACTTCCTAGAAAGGCTACATGTTTAACAGTGGTGCTGTCTCAACAACTTTGGCAATGGTGGTGATAAGTTGCCACTGTGAGTGAGAGGGAGTGACAGATGATGCAATCCTCAGAGAGCATTGACTTGGAGTGACACAAATTCACGTATTGAGTGAGACCAATGTTGGCAATGGTGGTGATAAGTCGCCATTTTGAGAGAAGATTAACTAGGAGTGATACACACTCACGCAGTGAGTGAGAGCCATGTGGCAATGCAGGTGAAAAGTTGCCATTCTGACTGAGAGTTGACAGGCAGTGGTACATACTCACGCAGTGAGTTAGATCCATGTTGGCGATGGTGGTGATAAGTCACCATGCTTTGTGAGGGATGACAAGGGGTGGCACATACTCACGCAGTGAGTGAGATCATGTTGGCGACTGTTGTGATAAATCGCCATGCCATGTGAGACTGACACACAGTGGCGAAAGATGACACAGCGAGTTATCACTCAGAAAGGAGTCACCATTGATGACCAATCATGGCGACAGATAACGACAATTTGCTGGGTAGTCATGAAATGGTTATCAAACATATTAAAAAAATTGAAATAGGAAAATCTTCTGCAATTGATGGAATTCCAACTATGGTATTGAAAATTGTGTTGCTCTATTTAATCGATTCGTTTGTACACTTATTGAATATTTCATATACCACTAGTATATACCCAGAAGAATGGAAGACTGCTAAAATAGTGCCTATTTTCAAATCTGGGGACAAATTTTCAGTTAACAATTATCGGCCTATTTCATTATTACCCCTACCCTACCAGGAAATGTTTTTGAGCATATACTTCATGAGTACATATCACATTTTTTGGAATCACATGAACTATTAACTAACGCCCAAGGCGGATATAGGAAAAACAGGTTGACTATTGAAAATATTGGTAAATTTACTGACCATATTCATTTAAACAAAAACCAGGGTAAATTCACAATAGCTACATTTATTGACCTGAAAAAGGCATTTGATACCGTTAACCACTCAGTTCTCTTGGATGAATTGGAATATTATGGAATTTCAGGAAAAATTTTAAAATTATTCAAAAATTACCTTACCAATAGATTTCAATTAACAATAGCCAACAATAACAAATCACCTGTGGACCCCATTTCCTTTGGAGTGCCTCAGGGATCTGTTTTGGGCCCCCTGTTCTTTTTGGTTTATGTAAATAATGTAGATAGTTCTTGTCAATTCTGCAATATTGAGTTATTTGCAGACGATACAGTTCTTTATATCTCTGGTGACAACAGCTGACTTAATGCAAAGGGACTGCGCAATGGTGTGCGGAGAATTGGATAACAGAGAATGTGTCTAAAACCAAATACATGATTTACTTTCCAAATTCAAAAGATAGGATATCCCTCAAGTTAAACAATCAAGATATTCACCAAGATCCTTCCTATAAATACTTAGGGGTTACACTAGATTCAAAGTTAAAGTATGATATGTCCATTAAAAACTAAATCCACACACTAGAGTTCAGAAGTTACCAGTTAAGAAGAAGTCTTAGACTAGGAGACACTAGTATCAATATACAAGGTAATTTTATTGCCTATTTTTGATTATGGTTATGTATTATATCAAACTACCTCAAAAACCCTGAATTAAAATTTACAGAGAATGCAAAATAGATGCCTAAAAATTAAGTGTTAAGGATGGATAACATGGCATCTACCATTTAGTACATGCACTTACTGGAATAAACTATTTAAAGGACAGACAATGGTAATTTCTACAATAATGGCTTTTAAAAAATCTCAAAATCCCATTTACATTGATAATAGAATGCTATACACTAGATAATGGGAAGGTCTTAGGCTGAAAGTTATTATGACGAGACCAGTATCCATTGTTTATTGTCTAAAATTTGGAATGATCTACCATCGCAGACTAGAAATGTCAAGGAAATGTTAAATAATAAAATGCCTGGCTGACCATGGACAATGGTGCCCCCCCCACCTTTTTCTTTTTGCTTATATAATATTGTTAATTTTGTCAAATTGAATTTTGTAAAACATGATTAATTGATCTCATATATATATATTTGTAATCATAAAGGTATTCCTAGGTTCTTCACAAGTCAGGCTCATGTTACTGTTATTTATTTGATACAATCTTTCATATTTGCTGTGAGTGCACATCCTTGTTGAACAATAATTGGTTGCCTAAGAGACTGCCTGAAAAGGTGAATGGAAACCACCTGATATTTGCATGTGTTATCAAAAATACATGCCAAATTCATCATCGTCATATTGATGCAAATAAAGGAAATATTTTTTCCAAAAAAAATCTCAAGTTGAATACTGTGGCTCCATAGATTAAACCATGGCCCCCTGTATTGCACACCATTGTTCAATAACCATACCCTGTTTTTTTCAGGGGGCAGTTCCAGCATCCTTAATGATTATATAACTAAGATTAAACATTATTTTGCTACTAATTAAACAAAAATTCGAACAGATCTCACTCGGCTTTGCTTTATGAAATAACCCTGACTCAGGCCAATTCCCATAAGCCTTATTTATTGAAATCTCTACCTATATACATTAGTCATCATCCCTAGGGGATCACATACCGCTACTAGAGGGCGCACATACATTCACTCTATATAGGGTTGACCCAGGTTGCATTATTGACCAATCAGATAAGTCCCTGTATTCACTGCATAATTCTTTGGGTACATTATGTAATGCCTGGTACCCATCATGCTGGTTGTTATCAGTGCTTATCTCGCCCACTGCCGGATCAAGCAATGGCGGACCTACTAGCCCTCAGTACTGAGCCCTATACTTGTTGCATCCTACCGACAGGGAGACCAGTATACGCTGCCTTAAATCAACATCTGTACCTTAAGACTCCGTACAATATGCTGATATGAGGTCGTGTCCTACCGATTATGTATATCCAATGGTGATCATAAACCATCAAGACATGACACCATCATATTTGTGGATATGTCCAGCTTGCACTGTATGACTATATGCCATGTAAACACCCCTGTCCCTGGCACCTATTGACCTTACCACTATTAACACATATAAACATGATATATACACATATATGTAGGTGGGGGCACTAGATCAGTAGACCTGCTCTATATGTGCCCTTATGTAGGCCTGCTACACATGTGCCCTCCTGTACTCTCAGTATCTGTCTAGCCTAAAAGCCTCTTCTGATTTGTCCACTGGGCACTACCATTGTAAAACTGGTACTGGCAAAATAATCACTGATAACACCTATTATACTAGGGACCAGTTGCACCTAAAATGATTGCATTGAATGGGAGAAGTAATTTGATCACATCTCTACCCTATGTATAGGCCTATCTATACATCTGTAGGTCTTTCATGTAGTCTCAATTACACTCAACATATGTCTACAATCCTACAGTCTTCTCATAGAAAGAAGGCTGGCCACAGTTCCAGTTAAGGGCCATTTTAAGTTAAGTTATCCCTATTTCTGACATATGCTAAGTTAAGATTTCCGAAATGTTAGCAATAGGGTTGGCCACCGGGAGTGTATCATGGGCATACACACTTTAATAGATAGCAGGTTGTGGTCCAGCTTGACCCCTCCCACACTTGTCATAATGTAATAATGCACCAAATCTTCATACCACACCATATCACCTGCAGGAGTGCATCATGCCCATTGATGCACCAATGAAGTGCCAGTGAGACTGCTCACCAGCACCTCATTGCTGCATTATGCCAGCCCTCCTGGAGAGTATCAGCTTGATGTGGACATACACACTTTAAAAGAGATCATGCCATGGCCAGGTTTGACCCCTGTTAGCCTGATACTGATGTGATAATGCATCCATAGTTTGATATCTAAAACTAAGAGTTTTACTTGTGGCTATGTACACTTTAATAGAGGCCAGGCCATGGCACAGTTTGACCCATCTTACCCTTTTCTTGATGTGATAAATAAGCAAATGTCTACGACCATGGGATATTTTTTACATCTTATTCCCCTCTGTGGGACTGGTCGTATCCAGTCCCACCCCGGGAAATACGATGTAAAAAATCCCATGGAAGTGGACATTTGCATTTATGCCATGGCCTAGGGGGTTATTTTGCTTTTTAAATAAAGAAAAACTACTCAGATATGTTCAAAAATCCAAGATGGCGGACACCCATTGAATACGGCCACATTGTATTCCATCCCCCCCGTGAATACGGAATGACCAGTATTGTTCTATAGTAACGCTCGTATCTTCCATGACACAATATACCATTCCCCCATACCACACCATACCCTGCAGGAGTGCATCATGCCCATTGGTTGTCATGATGCATCAATTTAGTGCTGATGAGTCTGAGTTGTTACCAGCACTTCATTTGAGCATCATACCGCCCCCCCCCCTGCAGGAGTGTATTGGCATAATGCAGACATACACACTTTAATAGAGACTATGCTGTGGCCAGGTCTGACCCCTGTTAGTTTGATACCTGATGTGATATTGCATCCAGAGACTGATATCTAAAACTTGTAGACATACACCCTTTAATAAAGACCATGCCATGGCACAGTGTGACCCCTCTTACCCTGTTCTTGATGTGATAATGCACCATACCTCCATACCATATACCACCTGCTCCTAGCCCTCATATACCAGTATTCAGCCTGCCACCTGGCCCTGGGGACCTCCCTGTACCAGAATCAGCAGGCATTGCGCATAAGGGAATAGGTAGTTTTGGAAAATTAAAATGGGATTGTTAGCTTTGTCCCACCTGCAGTGCCACTTTCTTTTCAATCCTGGCTTTCATTTTGCGTAGCACAGAATAGTTCAAGATTTGAGGTGTCAGATAAGCACCATGTGAGTAGATCAGGAGTAAGTAAATACCTTCCCAACATGATAGCTATTCAACATGATAGCAGAAAAGAGAAAGTCAGACCGGACAGTAGCTGCTTATGCAATACAAGCTATTTTTAAACAAGGCAGGTGGCTTTGAAGGGTGAAACAGAGCATCGAGACTTTTGTAAGTGAGAGAGTACCTACTTAGTGCTCCCTTTAGCTTATTTGCAATACCCTCCAGCAGGCAATGGCTGGGTACCAGTGTAAAAATAACACTAGATCCCTGAGCCAGGGGAGGCAAAATAAGAGAGGAGCCCAGGGGTCCATTTAAGAAAAAGTGACGACTTGGGCCTTATTTAAATTTTGTACAATTATACTCGTAGGATTTGTACACTGGCGGTTGTGTGGGTTAATTTGTACAATTACCTTGTACAAATTTCTGATGGAGTCAGAGGCAGTCTTAGTCAGTGTTAATCGTTGTGAAACATACCCCTGTTTAACATGCCCCTCTGGGCATGAGCGTGTGTAAAGGGGGCAACTCCTTGGAATAAAAAGTGAGGTTAGAATTCCTGAATCCGCCTGGTTGGAAGAGGCTAATGTTACATAAATGAATCGCCCTGGTGCCCACAGCCTAAAGATCCATATATTTAATTTAGGGTATAGAGGCCAAAAGTTCATCAAAGCCTTGGACTCATTGGACATCCAATAGGTATGATGCCATGATGCACCCTTGGCCTCTGAACCCTAAAGCCGCTTATAATTCATGACGTGTACATCAATGAGTCATCGTGTTGTCATGACATCAGTACGTCACTGAGCGTGTCGTCATCATGTGAATTTGATGACACAATACAAACATCATCATCCGATGTACATCACCATTGACTATGGGTTGTGTTTTCTCAGCCATGAAAAAGTCATTTATAAACACAATGAAATGTGCATTAACCCTTCCAGACTGGGCGATATTCTTTTCTGTCCATTTTTTTATCATGATGCATGAATGCAGATCTGGTCGGTCTGCTCAGCAGTGCTGCAGCCATGCATCATGGTGATTCTATGGGTTGATGCTATCCAACAGGCTTGGCATCATATATGACCAAGTCCAGCAAAAGTGATGCAGGTCTAAAGTGAGCAGACGCGGTCCGAGCAGACACGGTCTGAGCAGACGCAGTCCGAGCAGACACGGGACAGATATGTTTCCATTATTTACCTATGATGGACACATATTTTGAACATAAGGGACAAATATGGTTCTGTTATATTCCTTGATACCATGTATACCCCATAGATAATAAATTGTGGTTGTAATAGGCTAAAAACTGATGAGCTGCTCCATAAATGAGCAGATGCGGTCGGAGCGAATGAGCAGACAGAGTAATTTTCTGTTTCTGGACATTACAAAGCTGAAGGTAATGATTTGATAACTTCAGAGGCAGCACTTATTCCACAGTTCCATATTTATCCCATACATTCAACATATGTGGACATCATTGTCAAATAATGGAAAAATATCTGTCCTGCGTCTGCTCGGACTGCGTCTGCTCGGACCGCATCTGCTCGGACCATGTCTGCTCGGACTGCATCTGCTCACTTCAGACCTGCATCTTTTTCACTGGACTTGGTCATATAACTCCAATGCAGGTCGTGATCTTTAGGATAATGACCGCACTATGCATGTGGCATTATGAGTTTATGGAATAGGCAGACTTTATAGGGTTAATAGTGAGATGCTTCCAGCATGCTCATCAATATTGCTGTGCATTGGTGAAGTGCTAATGGGCCTGATGGCAAACACTTCATTGGTGCATCATCAACAACTCTATTGATTCTGGTAGGAGCATGATGCATGAATGTAGCCCTGGTGAGTAACTTCAGGCACACCGGCACTTCATTGGTGCACCATGATGACCAATAGGAATGATGCCATCATACACACATCAGTAGGCCTTGATGGCTTAAAGAGTTCACCATTGTAACAAGTATTTTGAGCATATCACATATTACATAAACCTGTACCTCTAGCACTTTTAAAACACAAAATCTTCTCTTCATTATCCTACAGGCTGGCCAGGCGTGGTGGATCAATGTGATTGATGATGAAGCCAATCGACAAGTAGCTGCTAGGTCACGTGACAGAGTCCAGGCACCAGCACTTTGCCCTCAGAGGTCTTCAGCTGTTACACCGGGCCGCCATCTTGGATTAATCCTGGCCAGATCTTCAACAAGTGTTTATACGGCTTACAGGGAGAGGTCGATGTGAGGGTGGTAATGTGGGAGGGCGAGTGTAGTATATGCCAGTATCATGTATCAAACTCAGCTGTCGATCAGTGCAGAACTGATGGCTCATATGCATAAGCCTGGATTGGGGGCAGGCAGCTTCTGCAGACCATAACCAGACACCTGGTGGCAAAAACAGAAACTAGTCCATACAGGCGGGTCTAGACACCCTCACCCCCCACCCACCCACATATCCTACATCTAGGTCCTAAACAAGAGCCCCCCCCCCCCCCACCTCTCTCCCACACCCACTGGCGCTGTCAGAAACCCGCACCTCTACCACCAGGGGTATAATATATTCAGTATGGCGTCATGCTCCGATGGACCAGGCACCAGTCGAGTAGTGCCCACCACCAGCCATAACAAGACTGATGATCATGTGACCAACATGGCTGACCACTACGACGCCTTGAACACCGAGCCCGGGTCGTCTTCCGCACAACCGGGGGAATCCGATGCACTTAAATCAGAGACGGAAACAGACTTATGTGATGATGTACATACAGCAGTCTGTGGAGACCCAGAGGATCCGGTTTTGGATTGTCTGAATGAGGAATGTCGCTTTAAACCCCCAACGCCGTGCCCCCCGGTTGTCGATCTACGAGGCCGGGAGGTCATCTTTGCCATCGCTGTATTCTTCCTCTTCTCAGTCAGTGTTGGCCTCATTGTCATCCTGGCAACAACTAAACTCTCAGATGGTAAAAAGGACCAAGGGGGCAGTCGGGAGAACCACCAAGGGGGGAATCCCGCCCTGGGGGAAACCCCCCGAAAACTGTGTTTGACTAAGGAGTGCCTGCGACGAGCGGCATATATGTTGGATACCATGGATCCTACGGCGGACCCCTGTACAGACTTCTGGCAGTACTCCTGTGGGGGCTGGCTGGCTAAGGCTGTCATACCTCCACATAATAAGGTAAGGTTCAAAATTTCAGTCACAGTTAACTCAGAAGCAATGTATGACACTTGTCGCTATTTGTCATTACACCTATCAAGGCCGCACATGCTTTTATGCATCATACTCATTTGTCGTCATGATGCATGAATGCAGCCCTGGCGAGTAAGTCACCAGCACTTCATTCATGCATCATGCTGAACACTACGGGGTTGATATTTTCCTGCAGGGTCGGCATGATGCACCAATGAAGTGCTGGTGAGCAGACTCACCAGCACTTCATTGGTGCATCATGACGACCAATGGGCATGATGCACTCCTGCATCAGCGGCCCTTAAAGAGTTGAAATAACATGCAATATGAACTAAAGTACACTCTGATAGGTGACCACAGTAAATTATGTCTATCTTTTCAAGAATTCTAATAGAGGAGTGCATCAAGCCCCTTGCTGGAGATTATTTCACTACAGCCTTACTTAACAAAGTGTGCATTGTAAGAGGAAGGTCTGTCTAACACAGCATGATGTGATAGTTATTTGGGTGTGCCTACTAAACTACTGTATATGTGACATGTACTGGAAAAGGGGGTCTTATTGCCCCCTGCACTAAGACCCCTTTTTGCAGATCGTGTCACATATATTGGGGAACAGTGGTAGGGAAGAGATGCTTATAAGCAGATAGGTTTTATGAACTAAACTGGGCTTTAAATTTATGTTCATCTTTTTTTTTAGCTAACAATAAACCTATGTATACTGGTCTCATGTGTCATACAAGGCTAGGAAATATATCTTAGAGAGTTGCTTTATGTACACTCCAAAAGATACATCCAGATGTGTTTGTGCTAGTGTTCTGTAAATACAGGGGGTTATGGTAGGAGCGATGCTAGGAATTTTCCCGCCCGGAATTCTCCCCTCTGGAAATTTCCCCCCTGGGAAATCCCCCCCTAGGAATTTTCCCCCCCTATCAAGTTTTGCCACAGTGATCCTGAGCCTAACCCTAACCTTTCACTATCCCTATCCCCATCCCTAACCCTATCCCTAACCCTAACCCTATCCCCATCCCTAACCCTATCCCTAACCCTATCCCTATCCCTAACCCTAACCCTATCCCCATCCCTAACTCTATCCCTAACCCTAACCCTATCCCTATTCCTAACCCTATCCCTAACCCTATCCCTAACCCTATCCCTAACCCTATCCCTAACCGTATCCCTAACCCTATGCCTAACCCTAACCCTAACCCTATCCCTATCCCTATCCCTAACCCTATCCCTAACCCTATCCCTAACCCTAACCCTAACCCTATCCCTATCCTTATCCCTAACCCTATCCCTAACCCTATCCCTAACCCTAACCCTAACCCTATCCCTAACCCTATCCCTAACCCTATCCCTAACCCTAACCCTACCCCTATCCCTAACCCTATCCCTATCCCTAACCCTATCCCTAACCATATCCCTAACCCTATCCCTAACCCTAACCCTAACCCTAACCCTAACCCTATCCCTAACCCTATCCCTAACCCTATCCCTAACCCTAACCCTAACCCTATCCCTAACCCTAACCGTATCCCTAACCCTAACCCTAACCCTATCCCTAACCCTAACCCTAACCCTATCCCTAACCCTAACCCTATCCCTAACCCTATCCCTAACCCTAACCCTAACCCTAACCCTAACCCTATCCCTAACCCTATCCCTAACCCTATCCCTAACCCTAACCCTAACCCTAACCCTATCCCTAACCCTATCCCTATCCCTAACCCTATCCCTAACCCTATCCCTAACCCTAACCCTAACCCTATCCCTAACCCTATCCCTATCCCTAACCCTATCCCTAACCATATCCCTAACCCTATCCCTAACCCTAACCCTAACCCTAACCCTAACCCTAACCCTATCCCTAACCCTATCCCTAACCCTAACCCTATCCCTATCCCTAACCCTATCCCTAACCCTAACCCTAACCCTATCCCTAACCCTAACCCTAACCCTAACCCTAACCCTATCCCTAACCCTATCCCTAACTGTATCCCTAACCCTAACACTAACCCTATCCCTATCCCTAACCCTATCCCTAACCGTATCCTAAACCCTATCCCTAACCCTAACCCTAACCCTAACCCTATCCCTAACCCTAACCCTATCCCTAACCCTATCCCTAACCCTAACCCTAACCCTATCCCTATCCCTATCCCTATCCCTAACCCTATCCCTAACCCTATCCCTAACCCTATCCCTAACCCTAACCTTATCGCTAACCGTAACCCATCCCTAACCCTATCCCTAACCCTATCCCATCCCTAACCCTAACCCATCCCTAACCCTAACCCATCCCTAACCCTAACCCTATCCCTAACCCTATCCCTATCCCTAACCCTAACCCTATCCCTAACCCTAACCCTATCCCTAACCCTATCCCTAACCCTAACTCTAACCCTAACCCTATCCCTAACCCTAACCCTAACCCTAACCCTAACCCTATCCCTAACCCTATCCCTAAACCTAACCCTAACCGTAACCCTATCCCTAACCCTATCCCTAAACCTAACCCTAACCCTAACCCTAACCCTAACCCTAACCCTAAACCTATCCCTAATAGTGCTGCAGCATTGGACTACTACGGGCATTATTTCAGAGAACACCTGTCACTAAAACAGGATAGCAGACACTTGGTACCACCGGAAAGCCCAGATTGAGTACATTACAACCCTGGCCTGTGTATGAATGAGCTGGGGGGTCGAAGTTGGCAAATCAGTAATGAAAAAAAATAAGTTTGAAAATGCAATTTAATCATAATAAAATAGGAATAAAATGCTGAACCTACAAATATCAATTCTGTCTATATATTTTGGCATAGAACTATAATATGAGACTCATATGGATAATATTTCAAGTTTTTTGAGGTCAAAGGGCAAAGGTCAAGTATCAGGGAATTGGGGTATAGGTATGACCACAATATACTACCTATAAGGCAATCTGTGGAAGTACATGGAGACATGAAATCATATCACAAGACATAAATTAATGACCTTTGGAAATGTCAGACGTAATAAGTCAAAGGGCAAAGGTCAGAAATCATGTTTATGCATATATACTTCTGACCATGATCATGTTGTACCCTCACTGAATCCTCAATTATATGCAGTGTGCAGTGCCTTTCCTTTCTAGTCATAGATTGGAGTTGCAAGGTCAAGCTTAAGGTCAAGGTCAAGGTCATTGGTCCCATGCTGATTGTTCTCTGTATTATTGTATGATTGGTTAGTGTATTATGTCCCTTGTGCACAACCACAGGTCAGTTTAAGTAATACATCATTAGAAAACCAATTTCTAGGTTTGTGCTAGCCATTTGCCTAATCATCAATGGCAAATTAAAGTGCATTTTGCCTAGGCCAGGGTCAGATCATACTGACCCAATAGTCCAATACATGTACAAGCATGTAACATATTGTAATGGTTTGTTCTACAAGTTCGGTGGTCTGGGTCTTACGATCAGAAAGGAGAAGGCAAGACAGTGATTTGAGTGTTTGTGAACAGTTTATTTAATAGCTTGACGGCTAGCGGAAGATAGAAAACAGAGCAGCTGATGTACTACTTAAAAGATATGCTTTAAACTTGGAGGCCTGGAGGGCCTCTGACATAGCGGCTGAGTCCTGGGCTTTATATATGAACCCTGGTGTTTGTCGCCAGATGTCCCATGGGCCCGGACCAGTGCTGCCACCTATCCGGAACCCTAGGAACACCCAGCGACAGGACTCACCCGCCACGCCAGACGACACTTTGATATAGTACAAACTAGTATACCTCTACAATATCATTAGAAAGAGAATTTCATACAGAATCTGCCTATCTGTAGATACTATATTATTTCATAAACCTTACTAAGTGATCAAGATGGTAGTGGTGTGTGTACATTTGTTAGAAATTGAGCCCTTTGGTAACTTTTCAGTATGTGGGTTTCTTAACATTTTCAGCAAGAATATGTTTGCTTGTTCTCTTTCAGATTCTATTCATATTCTATGAACACAAATGCACTGGTTGGCATATATAAGGTCTTTATGAAGCCTTCCCCGGGATCAGTGATGGACCATCCTCAGAGATGGTGATTGGCTGCCTGATGGTTTATGGTGTTAGCGTTTACAAGGCATTAGTTGGCTGGAGGTCAGCTAACGTTGAGTTATTGACTTAGTGGTTCATCCAGATTCTGCATGAAATTCTCTTTCCAATGATATATTACATGCCTGTACATGTATTGGACTATGGGGTCAGTATGATCTGACCCTGGCCCAGGCAAAATGCACTTTAATTTGCCATTGGTGATTAGGCAAATGGCTAGCACAAACCTAGAAATTGGTTTTCTAATAATGTATTGGGTATTATTTTCACTGCCCAGTGGTTGTGCACAAAATACATAATACATTAACTAATCATACAATAATACAGAGAACAATCAGCATGGATCTCATGACCTTGACCTTGACCTTAAGCTTGACCTTGAAACTGCAATCTATGACTAGAAAAGAAATGTACTGCACACTGCATATAATTGAAGCCTCAGTGAGGGGACAAGATGAGCATGGTCACAAGTATATACATGTATGCATGAACATGACTTTTGACCTTTGCCGTTTGACCTATTATGTCTGACAGTTCCAAAGGTCATTAATTTATTACTTGTGATACTATTTCATGTCACCATGTGCATCCAAAAATTACCTTATAGGTAATATACATTGTGGTCATACTTATACCCCAATTCCCTGATATTTGACCTCTGCCCTTCGACCTATGACCTCAAAAAACTTGAAATATTATCCATATAAGTCTCATACTATAGTTCTATGCCAAAATATTTGGACAGAATTGTTATTTGTAGGTTCAGCATTTTATTCCTATTTTATTATGATTAAATTACATTTTCAAACATATTGTTTTCAGTACTGATTTTTTGCCAAGTTCGTCCCCGAGATTAGTCATACACAGGCCAGGGCCGCAATGTACTTGATCTGGGCTTTCCGGTGGTACCAAGTGTCTGCTATCCTTTTTTTCGTGACAGGTGATCCCTCTTGCTGCAGCAGTATACGACCCTTTCATCAGCTTTGATACAACAGATGGCGCTAGTGGCAACCAAGTTACTTTGCCAGTCCTACAGGGGCATGGTTGGGTTGGACTCCAGTATCTCTAATGCGCCAACCTGTATAAATAATGGTCTGCCTTCTGTTTGGCTAACCATTTTCTTTAAATATTGATAGTGATTATAGCCAAACTATTTCTCTGTGTGTAGCTTTGATTTCTAAGACATGGAGCTGTATTTTACATTACAAATGGACATTTTGGTGAGGGGTGTCTGTGTACTAAGGGTAAACCTATGGAGCCCTGCAACTAACCCTTACCCTCTACCCATCCCTATCCCTAACCCTATAACATCCTGCATACTTTCAACTTACATTTGGTGTATAGAAAATGCACATAAATGGAGTAAATGTCCTATATGGATAAGGGGGGGGGGAAATTCCAGGGTAGAGATTTCCTGGGGTGAGAATTCCAGGGGGGAGATTTCCGGCGGGAGAATTCTGGGCTGAAGATTTCCGGGCGGGAAACTTCCTGACACCATAGGAGCTAATGCAAAAGATGATTCTGTCTATAAGAGTAGTAGAGCGTGATTATATATTTAGGGAATAAGGCACTTAGTCTTGGTTGTGGGAGTGCTCTAGACTGTATACATACATTAGGAAGTCAAGGGGCCTTATTAGTACCTTATACCCATTATAACACACGGTCAATCAGCCAATCAGAATGCAGCATTCAAGATAATGCACCATGACTTTGCCTCGTTATAACATACAAAATGGGCCTTCCATAAGGAAACAACTTATTCTCCATAAATTAACCAATCCCTGCAATGCAAATTATTTTGAAGAAGGGGGGGGCATTAATTTTCATAGGTTAAAAGTTCCACACCCACCCTTGGTGCATGTATACTCCATAGAACTCACCTCCCCTCATGCATATAAGCTCTACAATAGACTTAGTTCTCTTGTTGAATACTGTTCATATTCCACAGTCACTTATTTCCCTTGTTTTCTCCTGTTACAAGGCTTGGAGTGTGGACCATGAGATTGATGTGCGTATCAAGACGGACATACGTCACAAGGTGGAGGCACCCATCACCAAGGATACGCCTGACTCTATAGACCGTAAGGTCAAGGTCATGTACCAGAAGTGTCAGGATGTAGACTCCATAGAGAGACTCGGTAACCGCCCCCTGCTGGACATTATCAACTCTATGGGTGGCTGGGCTCTCAACGGTAAGTACCCAGGTACTGCTTTAAAGGTTGATATTGTGAGTGTGCATCACGCCTGTTAGATTGGTCCCCTTAAAGGGCACAAAATTAATTATCACATCTAATTAGAGCAAATTGCACTAATCAATCATAACATATTACATCACTTCAACATTAATTAAAGTAATTTTGATTCTAATCAATAATTTGGTTGAAGAGTTCATTCCATGTCTCATTAACCCATCTATATATAACTGACGCTTAAGTCTACTTTTCAATAAGATGAGAAAAGTAGCCTCTCTCTTCGTCCAACAGTTTTTTTTGCTTCTTTGTTGTTGTACATGCAGTTTCTGCAGAAGTACATCATGGCCATCTGTCGCCATCATACGCAAATGAAGTGTTGGCCAGTGTAGCCAGCAATTCATTGGTGCACCATGACAAACCTGAGGAGGGTATCTCAAAAAGATTTGGAATTGATCCTGTCGGAAGTGATAATTCCAAAATTGAACTCACTGACCTTCTGGAGTGGATTCCCTCTTGTATTGTAAAGAGGGAGTCAGTTATAGGAGTGGTATAGGAGGGGTCCAGTCTCTTATTTTGCAACTCGACCTATTTCCGTGCAGTTCACTTGTAGCAAAAGTCAAGCAGGGAAGTCTGTTCTTAGGGTGAGAAATGTAGGAGAACTGCAGGATCAAATAGTTACGGTGAGAACTGGTTTCCCAATCTTTTTGAGATACCCTCCAGTGAGAGTATATCATCCTGGTAGGGTCGGCATGATGCATACATGCAGTGTCAGGCCTGCATTAATGCATTATGATGACCAATGCTCATGGTACCCTAATAGACCAGGAGCTGGAGGCAGTAATTCATTAGTGGCCTTTACAGTGTTGATTATAATATTTCCCACATTTAAGAGATCTGAGTCCACTCCATCTGACAGCCATTATGTGGAAAGCTGAGTGAAAGCTCCTTAGTCCATGGAGTATTGTCAGCCCTTGCTTCCTCGGATTTGGAAGATGCAAGGAAAGACGTCTAAGGAAACAAATTATCTGAGGAAGCAAGTCCAAATAGACATAATAGAGAACATAGAAGTTGCAGATCTTCTGTCTGAGGTAATGAGGGATATGATGAATCAAATGGTTGAGGAAGTAAGGGCCGACAGTAGTCAATATCCCAAATCTGCCAATAATTGACAATGTGTAATAAATATTGCCTTTACACCTAATCACCGATAGGATATTTATCACCCTCACCCTTCCCATAATGCATATGGTGTTATCTTAAAAGCTACTTCCGGTGGCACACCACCTACAAATCAGACACATGGAAGTAGCGGCAGGTGAGGCCAGAAATGCTGTCGGAGCCGCCATGACCTACTGCTATTTTGATCAGGCAAGGGGAAAAGATAATCCATTCAGTGTATAGAGATCATCTTTTATGCTTGTCTGGTCACACTTTTGTAAAACACCCAACATTGTGTATCTTATCGCAGACACTTCACCCATGGCTGGCATCTCGGTGCTATAACACTCAAATATCGCCCAGGTGGATGATTAAACGAGCCTTGTCACTCTGGTAGGGTTAACCCTTTATGGACCAGTGATCTCGGTTACAGAATATTGGCTGGGAGGCATCATGCGGCCATTGATCCTTTAAGGACAGGAGTTGGCATGATGCGCTAATACAACGCTGATGTCATCAGTAATTGATACATTATGACCTGTCGCGAGTGCATCATGCCCATTTTGTCCTCATCATGCACCAATGGTGATATGCTGGTGGGTCTCCTTGGCAGCACTTCATGAGAGCATCATGACGATCGTATCTGATTGTATCGACCCTGTAGGAGCACCATGATGCATCAATGCAGGAGTAACTCGCCAGGGTTACTCCTGGTTAAGTGACCATTAAAGGTTTACTAATACGTTGTTTGTTTCTATACGCCACTATTTGTGTGTCATTATGGGATGTGTACACTGCCCCCTACTGGGTCCATTGAGAATTAATCAATATTGCTGTCACGTGATGGATGTCTATAGATAGGTCAGACCCCAACACGTCCACATACAGTTAAAATGTGAGGTGGGTTAGACGTTCAATGTTTAGAACAGCCAAACAAGCTAGGTCAGAATTAGGCTACATTCTATTGTAAAGCATTTTAAGAATCTACCAGGTATTCTCCCAAAGGTGAACAGTGAAACGCCATGATTGGAATGAAGTGAAGCAGTGTAGTTACTAACTGAAGCCCCAGATGGCAGTACGGTAAGGCACTGTGGTACAAGGAAAATATGTAAAAATAAGTTTTCTCCCAAAGTTGTTGGGAACCACTTTTAATTTGGCAGTATCTTTTCAAGGTGTATAAAGACAAGTAATGGATTACATTCACACTTCAGCTGCAGTGGCAAACACTGACCTCTTTCAAACTTGTAATTAAATCAAGACTTACAACTTTATCTAATTAGAGATGTGTGAATACAATTTAGCTGACCGCATCAGTTATTTCAATGTCTATGTATAAGTGACAAATTCATTGATTTTAAGGAAAGAAAAGGTAAACAATAGTGAGTTTTACGTGAGAACTCAATTAGCTCCATTTTAATCCCCTGTTAATAGAAATTACGTCTGGGGGCCTTTGCGAATTGATTTTTTTCCTGAGGTGAAATTCCCAAAACGGAGCTGACTGACCTCAGGGAATTGATTCCCTGTTGGGTTGCAAAAAGGTAATTGGTCATAGAAGTGGTCAGGAATTAGTGAATGCTTCTCAATAGCGAACCGATTCCTGTCTAGTTCCTGCCTCCAATTCCCTGATGTACCTACTACGGGAAGCATTCAGGCGGAACCAGTTCCATAACCTTTTGCTATGCAGTCTAATTCAGAGCAAGTCAATTCCATTACAGTATATGGTGGGAATTCACCTCACTGAGTGAAGAATTGTGGAGAACTGGAATATGCTTTAGTTACAGTGAGAATTGAATTCCCATTTTTTTTCACCAGCCTTCAGGGGTATGTTATTTGAATTATACAGAGTCCAATAGCATACTGCTATAGGCTGTTGCTCCTATTGTAAAAAGAGCTGTGAGTATGTGCCCTCTTGTCTAAACAAGTCATGCACTACTTCACCTAAGTACTTGCACTCACCACATTAGTCTGAAAAGTCAACTGCCTTGTTTAAAATAGATAGAGCTGCACTACCAGGTACCTACTAGTGTCACACACTCTATAGTTTATTTATAGTTTATAGTACTGACTGACTTTTCCCACCTAGGTACCTACTAAAATCCCCCTTTTTTTAGCACTGTACTTGAATGACCACTTGTGAGCAACAAAAGGGACAAGTTATAGCTACATGAAAAGAAAGGACTGGAAATGAGGGCATTTTTAGCCAGCTCTTCCTTTTACTATAGGAGCAACAGCCTCCAGAGGTGGTTAAGGATGCACTCCTGGAGATGACTGTTATGCCATCTTACTGGGAGGGTAGTGCTTCCTTAAATTGGACAATATGTAGGATTTGGTGCACTGTAAAAAACCACCATCAAATCAACAGTAGTTCTCTCGCAACCTTGGGACCAGGATTTCACTACTTCTACAGAAATTCCTGGTAACACGGTGTTTTACTGTACTGCCACCTGGGGCTTCATTGTAGAAACTACACTTCTATACTGCATTACAATTATGGTGGTTCACTGTTCACTTTACGAGTATTCCTATAGTTATCGGGCGCAGGTTTGTAGTCCTAACACTGCAGACAAGCCGCTACACCGTCAGCCCGCCCACATAAATAAACAGTGCAATGCTTTTTATTGTTCCTCACAGTATTACCTTGTATAGGCATGAACGCCCATACCTGAAAGTACTGTTGCTACAAGTGGTTCCTGTCCCTAATTACAGGGCTATTTGTAGCCGATTTACAATGTGGACTGAGAGTGTATGAGCAGCACATTGTAGCTTTAGTGACATTTTTAAGTCTAAGTTGCTATCAGAGATATCAAGATAAGCACCTGGTTGCTTTGCCACCTGTTGTTAGATACAAGTGCCCCAACACCTGTTCTTTGGAATCTACACTCTAATAAATGATTGTAACATCTACCGATCATACATGTAAAGCTGTACATTGAAGCATCTTATTTGCATTGCAGTGAAGCAGTGTAGTTTCTACAATAACACCTCAGATGGCAGCACAGTATAGCACTGTGATATGATGAATCTTTGTCAAAGTTATGGTAAAATGCTTGTCCTAAAGTTGTCCTCCTTATTTATGACATTGCCCTGCAGTGTATGGATTGTTATACACCGAAGAAAGAAACAAGAAAATAGGCAAGATTCTTTCAGAAAATGTTTGAAGGACCATAGATCCTTCTCTAAAATGTTGCCGTTTTTTTAAATTTTATTGATCTAAGGCATTTATGACCGGCCGGGTACATTTACCTCCAGGTCGGGTAGGGGGAGCCACCAGTGGTTCGTACTTTACACTTGGAGGAAGCCCTAGAGATCAGCATACTTTGCTAATTCCTGAAGGGTTTTGAATCCTGTGGGCTTCCATTCTCACTGGGCCAGTCTTTAAAACTTTAATGGCTCCATATTCATGTTCTATATAGTGAATGGTTCAAGTGTGAGTCTCGGCAGGCAAAGTGTTACGTTACTATCACTGAGACGCCAATAATAAAGTATAAAAACTTGAAAACAAGATTTGGCGACCTATAGCTAATGTAATATTACTACTCTGAACCAAGAATGCACGTTTTTATTTTGCGAAATAATTGTTCACAAGCTCGTTTAGGTGAAACATGCATGTTGTTCTACACCTCGAAAAGTGTTTTCCATGCATTCTGCTATGAATTATTAAGCAATAATATGAAAACGTGTCATGCACATTTCTATCAGCACTGCCTCAGGAGGTTCTTCCTCGTCATCTTTTGGCAGATATTACATCTATTACATCCAGCTTTATAAATATTACATAAGGTTAGGAAGGGCAGTTGTACCTTTGAGCGGGCCTCCCTAGCCCACTTAAAAGGGTCTATATCTCCTCTTTCCTATCCCCTCGGGATGTGTGTGGTGCACATATGTGCGGGCACTGGCACATTCCCCTGTGAAATTGTGTAATGAAGTTCTTGCCATGAATATGACCTCAGCTGTCGAAATGGTGTTAAACATCTATTACTCACTCACTGTACATTTGAGATGATAAGTGAAGGCCTGTAAGGCAATAAGAGTGAGGACACCAGTTATATAAGACTTAAGTGTGCGAGTGAGCATATACTGACACTTTCAAGGCCGCAGATGCAGGAGTGCATCATGGCCATTGGTTGTCATGGTGCTCAAATGAAGAGCCGTCAAGACTGCTTATCAGCACTTCATCAGAGGTGTAGGAAGCAAATCTTCATTGGGGGGGGCCCAGCGGGGTCCCAATTTGAACACCTTGAATTATCGGCTCGAGCGCAATTATGCCTATACATACCCATAATAGAATTTAATAGAAAAGTATTTTTGGTGAATTTTAGATCTGATTTGAGGTTCAGGGCTCCATTGTCCCTATCCCTTTAACATATTAATCTAATTTGGGATGGAATGTTTTAGCTGCTTTTCCATTTCATTATAACTTCTTGATAAATTTTTGGGGGGCCCAGACATAATCAGGCCCCCCCTCCTTTATGATTGGGGGCCCAGGCCCCCCTGGCCCCCCTTTTCCTACGCCCCTGCTTCATTGGTGCATCATGCCGACCCTCTGTCCCCAGAGTTACCTACTCTCCCAGGTAAGCTGATGGTTAGATGGCTCTGTGTATTGAGTGGGATGACCCTTTGAAGGGCACCATGTCCATTGGTTGTCATGATGCGCCAATGGAGTGCTAGAGAGACTGCTCACCAGCACTTCAATGGTGCATCATATCGACCCCCTCGGAATTTGTGTATTGATCCCTTAGGGCCGCGATGCGTGAGTGTAGGCCTGGCGCGTTGCTTGCCAGGGCTACACTCATGTATCATGGCGACCAATGGGCATGATGCATATTAATGTATTCATGACTATACGGCCCTGGTGCAGTCACCAGGGCTGTAGTCATGCATCACTTTCATGAATATGCATTGATGCATTGTATACCCTCTAAGGGCTAAGGTATACCTTCCAAAAGGGCTATGGCACATGTAGCATTTGTGTTGTATTACATGACAGGGTCAGAGCCTTACTTACATCTCAAATTGTTTGAGGATGTCCTTGAAGCATCAAATAACTAAATGCTTTTAAGCAAAGTCTTCCAAGAGCATTCTTCTTTACCCCCATTTTCAACTTTAGTATGAATTGTTGTACAATGACTTGCTGTACAATAATAAATGAATATAAGCAGTTTTCTTTGAATTTCAAGTGTGGCTGAAACATTTGGCGGAGAGCGATAAAGCGTAGATAAAGTATTAATGCCATTAGACATGCGCAATATTCTGAGTGCTAAAAGCCAACTGAGGGAACAATTGGAGGATGAGCAAGTTTTTATTGTCAGAAATTTGGTAAAGAGACTTAAACACAGCATTGAGGGCGTAGCAGAGTTAAAACCTGCATGGAAACCTGCGGCCCCATTCGGCCGCCCCATTCTCCTTTCGCCCATTAAGGGAGTCCATCCACTGCACAGAGCATCAATGTACCGTGACCTTTGACCTGGATGATGCATCAATGCAGCTCTGACTACTCCACTCACTTTTGCATCATGCCCTAGCTATGGGGCCCCAGAAAGGCACACCACATAACACATATTAACTGAAAAACTAAGAGGCATGAAACTAGTCAGTGCAGACGACTTTAAGTCCTCAGGTTGATGATACCTAAAACTACAGCTTTAGGTCGTCAAAGTGGTGACTTTAGGTTGTCATCCTGACCACTTTAGTCATCAGTATGACGACTTAGTATTGTCAGTATGACGAGTTTAGGTGCTCATTTGACCTTGACTACCCTAAACTTGTCTGTATTGATGAGTTTCAGGCGGTGGCATGTTTTCTGTATACAAGTAATGTGGATAGGGTTATAATTGTGTAGTCGATACCTTCCATTTAAGAGCAAATGCGTCATTCCGCCTGGTCAGGTACAGGTATGCCTTAAGCGTATTTCATGTAAATATCATACATGTAATACACTATCTTTTCCTTGAAGGGAGTATTCTCAGACATTGAAGTCTAGTCTTTTTGGGGAGAGTAAATCTAGCTGAGTACTGAAATGAAATTTTCGTGCATTTTCTTTGTGCATTGTGCTTGCAGCCCTGTAGTGGAGACTTATCCTTCCCGATAACCCCGACCCCTCCGCCCTCACGGCTATATAATGGAGATGTCCCTCTATTCCCATGGACCCCCCCACTCACCCCACCTCTCCTTGTACCTCTCCCCTGGTCCCCTGGGCACCCCCACCTCCCCAGGTGAGCTGATGGTTAGTAGACTCTATGCACTGAGTATATGGAGGATAACCCTTTAAAGGTCAAAAGTAGATTAATTCATCATAATTCTTAATGATGCTTAGCAAGTGACTCACCACAAGTGAATCACCAGGGCTGCATCATGACACATGCCCACAGGTGGCTGCAATATACTACACCAATCAGATGCCTTAAGTTTTGCCTCATGTTGACCAATCAGCATGATGCACTGATGTACTAGTGACCATTCAATGGCCAACTCTGTCAATTGATGCTGTTAATCATGCACCCTCAAGGAGTATCCAGCCTGCACGGTCAGCATGATGCATCCATGTAGTCATGGTGGGCTACTCACCAGGGCTGCATTAATGCATCATGGCAACACCAGGGCTGCATTAATGCATCATGGCAACACCAGGGCTGCATTAATGCATCATGGCGACACCTGGGTCGCATTAATGCATCATGGCATCACCATGGCCGCATTAATGCATCATGGCGACACCGGGGCCACATTAATGCATCATGGCGACACCGGGGCCGCATCAATGCGTCATGGCATCACCAGGGCCGCAACAATGCGTCATGGCGACACCGGGGCCGCATTAATGCATCATGGCGACACCGGGGCCGCATCAATGCGTCATGGCATCACCAGGGCCGCAACAATGCGTCATGGCGACACCGGGGCCGCATTAATGCATCATGGCGACACCAGGGCCGCATTAATGCATCATGGCGACCAATGGGCATGATCCGGCATAATGCATACATTTGTTACAGGGTCGTGGCAGGTTGGGGAGGTGCGGGATTGCATGGGGTGGTCACGCTCCAGCGCTTGATGGGAGCATCATGCAGACCCTCCAGTAGTGTCCCCACCCTATAAGGTCAGCATGATGCATGGCTGTAGCCCTGATGAGTTACCATAGATTCATCCGTGCATCATGATGACTAATGGGTACGATGTTTTAATACATTAGCGGCCCTTAAAGGGTTACTAGGTAGGTTGGGCAGGTGCGGGATTGCATGGGGCAGGTAGCGGCTAATTGCAGCCTCATGAAGGGCGGCTAGTGGCGGTTAATTAGCGCAGACTAGATATGATCATGTTAATCGGTGTAACTGCTGACTCGATGGGACCACGTTAATCGGTCTAACTGACAGGTTGATAGACATAACAAGATGATGTATGGGCCGGGGTAGGAGTCAATGGTGCTTGGGGGGTAGAGGAGTAAGGGGAGTATGTACTCCCTCTGTAGGGGGAAGGGGAGTAGGGGAGGAGGGGAGTAGGGTAATGGGCCAGGTGGAAGTAGCGAAAGTTAGAGGTTGCCGATTGGGCATTATAGTGTTCTAGTGATATACATTTTGGAATAATTCCCCTAATTTGGTGCTGATCTCTTAACCCTTCGAGGGGGGCTAAATGCATCATGCTGACTCTACGGGGTTGATACTCTCCTGGAGGGTCGGCATGATGCTCAAATGAAGTGCTGGTGAGTAGACTCGCCAGCACTTCATTGGTGTATCATGACAACTTATGGGAATGATGCACCAATACATCAATGGGTTAAGGATCAACTGCACTCTTAGCGCCAATTGTAAATAGGTTATAAAACCACTGTAGTGGGTACAGTACAACCTACTGTTGGGTCATTGGATTTGTGCTGACAGCAACTTCCACTGTTTTCCAAAAAGCATTCTACTGGACGAAGCTTGCCCCAGTCTAACAGTGTGCTTCCCAGGCTGTTACCAATGCTTAAATCTCGCCAGGACCATCTTTGCTAATGTCTGTGCTTAATAAACAATTGGAATGACCCCTATATGAAGATACTGGGTGGCATTATCAACTTATCAAGTGATTCCTTAAAATGGACAAACCTAGAAGTCCTGTAGAAAAGAGGTAGAAGAGGAAATGCCCTCCTATATCCATGTCCCTGTGAGGCAGCATCACAGAACTTCTGTATCCATGTCCCTGTGAGCCAGCATCACATAAATCCTGTATCCATGTCCCTGTGAGGCAGCATCACAGAACTCCTGTATCCATGCCCCCATGAGGCAGCATCACAGAACTCCTGTATCCATGTCCCTGTGAGCCAACATCACAAAACTCCTGTATCCATGTCCCTGTGAGCCAACATCACAGAACTCCTATGTCCATGTCCCTGTGAGGCAACAGCACAGAACTCCTGTATCCATGTCCCTGTGAGCCAGCATCACAGAACTCCTGTATCCATGTCCCTGTGAGCAGGGATCACAAAACTCCTGTATCCATGTCCCTGTGAGGCAGCATGACAGAACTCCTGTATCCATGTCCCTGTGAGCCAGCATGACAGAACTCCTGTATCCATGTCCCTGTGAGCCAGCATCACAGAACTCCTGTATCCATGTCCCTGTGAGCCAGCATGACAGAACTCCTGTATCCATGTCCCTGTGAGCCAACATCACAGAACTCCTGTAACCATGTCCCTGTGAGCCAACATCACAGAACTCCTATTTCCATGTCCCTGTGAGGCAGCATCACAGAACTCCTATATCCATGTCCCTGTGAGCAGGGATCACAAAACTCCTGTATCCATGTCCCTGTGAGCAGGCATCATAGAACTCCTGTATCCATGTCCCTGTGAGCAGGCATCACAGAACTCCTGTATCCATGTCCCTGTGAGGCAGCATCACAGAACTTCTATATCCATGTCCCTGTGAGGCAGCATCACAGAACTCCTGTATCCATGTCCCTGTGAGGCAGCATCGCAAAACTCCTGTATCCATGTCCCTGTGAGCAGGCATCATAGAACTCCTGTATCCATGTCCCTGTGAGCCAGCATCACAGAACTCCTATATCCATGTCCCTGTGAGGCAGCATCGCAGAACTCCTGTATCCATGTCCCTGTGAGCAGGCATCATAGAACTCCTGTATCCATGTCCCTGTGAGCCAGCATCACAAAACTCCTATATCCATGTCCCTGTGAGCCAGCATCATAGAACTCCTGTATCCATGTCCCTGTGAGCCAGTATCACAGAACTCCTATATCCATGTCCCTGTTAGCAGGCATCACATAACTCCTTTATCCATGTCCCTGTGAGCAGGCATCACAGAACTCCTGTATCCATGTCCCTGTGAGCCAGCATCACAGAACTCCTATATCCATGTCCCTGTGAGCAGGCATCACATAACTCCTATATCCATGTCCCTGTGAGCAGGGATCACAGAACTCCTGTATCCATGTCCCTGTGAGCAGGGATCACAGAACTCCTGTATCCATGTCCCTGTGAGGCAACATCACAGAACTCCTATATCCATGTCCCTGTGAGCCAGCATCACAGAACTCCTATATCCATGTCCCTGTGAGGCAACATCACAGAACTCCTATATCCATGTCCCTGTGAGCAGGCATCACAGAACTCCTGTATCTATGTCCCTGTGAGCAGGCATCACAGAACTCCTGTATCCATGTCCCCGTGAGGCAGCATCACAGAACTCCTGTATCCATGTCCCTGTGAGGCAGCATCACAGAACTCCTGTATCCATGTCCCTGTGAGGCAGCATCACAGAACTCCTGTATCCATGTCCCTGTGAGGCAGCATCACAGAACTCCTATATCCATGTCCCTGTGAGCCAACATCACAGAACTCCTATATCCATGTCCCTGTGAGCAGGCATCACAGAACTCCTGTATCTATGTCCCTGTGAGCAGGCATCACAGAACTCCTGTATCCATGTCCCCATGAGGCAGCATCACAGAACTCCTGTATCCATGTCCCTGTGAGCCAACATCACAGAACTCCTGTATCCATGTCCCTGTGAGCCAACATCACAGAACTCCTATATCCATGTCCCTGTGAGGCAGCATCACAGAACTCCTATATCCATGTCCCTGTGAGCAGGGATCACAAAACTCCTGTATCCATGTCCCTGTGAGCAGGCATCATAGAATTCCTGTATCTATGTCCCTGTGAGCAGGCATCACAGAACTCCTGTATCCATGTCCCTGTGAGGCAGCATCACAGAACTCCTATATCCATGTCCCTGTGAGGCAGCATCACAGAACTCCTGTATCCATGTCCCTGTGAGGCAGCATCGCAGAACTCCTGTATCAATGTCCCTGTGAGGCAGCATCACAGAACTCCTGTATCCATGTCCCTGTGAGCAGGGATCACAGAACTCCTGTATCCATGTCCCAGTGAGCAGGGATCACAAAACTCCTATACCCATGTCCCTGTGAGCCAACATCACAGAACTCCTGTATCCATGTCCCTGTGAGCAGGGATCACAAAACTCCTATATCCATGTCCCCGTGAGGCAGCATCACAGAACTCCTGTATCCAATTCCCTGTGAGCCAGTATCACAGAACTCCTATATCCATGTCCGTATGAGCCAGCATGACAGAACTCCTGTATCCATGTCCCTGTGAGCCAGTATCACAGAACTCCTATGTCCATGTCCCTGTGAGCCAGCATCACAAAACTCCTGTATCCATGTCCCTGTGAGCCAACATCACAGAACTCCTGTATCCACATCCCTGTGAGGCAGCATCACAGAACTCCTGTATCCATGTCCCTGTGAGCAGGGATCACAAAACTCCTATACCCATGTCCCTGTGAGCCAACATCACAGAACTCCTGTATCCATGTCCCAGTGAGCAGGGATCACAGAACTCCTGTATCCACGTCCCTGTGAGGCAGCATCACAGAACTCCTGTATCCATGTCCCTGTGAGCCAGCATGACAGAACTCCTGTATCCATGTCCCTGTGAGCCAGTATCACAGAACTCCTATATCAATGTCCCTGTGAGCAGGGATCACAAAACTCCTGTATCCATGTCCCTGTGAGCCAGCATCACAAAACTCCTGTATCCATGTCCCAGTGAGCAGGGATCACAGAACTCCTGTATCAATGTCCCTGTGAGCAGGGATCACGAAAGTCCTGTATCCATGTCCCAGTGAGCAGGGATCACAGAACTCCTGTATCAATGTCCCTGTGAGCAGGGATCAAGAAAGTCCTGTATCCATGTCCCTGTGAGCAGGCATCATAGAACTCCTATATCCATGTCCCTGTGAGCAGGCATCACAGAACTCCTGTATCTATGTCCCTGTGAGCAGGCATCACAGAACTCCTGTATCCATGTCCCCGTGAGGCAGCATCACAGAACTCCTGTATCCATGTCCCTGTGAGGCAGCATCACAGAACTCCTGTATCCATGTCCCTGTGAGGCAGCATCACAGAACTCCTGTATCCATGTCCCTGTGAGGCAGCATCACAGAACTCCTATATCCATGTCCCTGTGAGCCAACATCACACAACTCCTATATCCATGTCCCTGTGAGCAGGCATCACAGAACTCCTGTATCTATGTCCCTGTGAGCAGGCATCACAGAACTCCTGTATCCATTTCCCCGTGAGGCAGCATCACAGAACTCCTGTATCCATGTCCCTGTGAGGCAGCATCACAGAACTCCTGTATCCATGTCCCTGTGAGCCAACATCACAGAACTCCTGTATCCATGTCCCTGTGAGGCAGCATCACAGAACTCCTGTATCCATGTCCCTGTGAGCCAACATCACAGAACTCCTGTATCCATGTCCCTGTGAGCCAACATCACAGAACTCCTATATCCATGTCCCTGTGAGGCAGCATCACAGAACTCCTATATCCATGTCCCTGTGAGCAGGGATCACAAAACACCTGTATCCATGTCCCTGTGAGCAGGCATCATAGAATTCCTGTATCTATGTCCCTGTGAGCAGGCATCACAGAACTCCTGTATCCATGTCCCTGTGAGGCAGCATCACAGAACTCCTATATCCATGTCCCTGTGAGGCAGCATCACAGAACTCCTGTATCCATGTCCCTGTGAGGCAGCATCGCAGAACTCCTGTATCCATGTCCCTGTGAGGCAGCATCACAGAACTCCTGTATCCATGTCCCTGTGAGCAGGGATCACAGAACTCCTGTATCCATGTCCCAGTGAGCAGGGATCACAAAACTCCTATACCCATGTCCCTGTGAGCCAACATCACAGAACTCCTGTATCCATGTCCCTGTGAGCAGGGATCACAAAACTCCTATATCCATGTCCCCGTGAGGCAGCATCACAGAACTCCTGTATCCAAGTCCCTGTGAGCCAGTATCACAGAACTCCTATGTCCATGTCCGTGTGAGCCAGCATGACAAAACTCCTGCATCCATGTCCCTGTGAGCCAGTATCACAGAACTCCTATGTCCATGTCCCTGTGAGCCAGCATCACAGAACTCCTGTATCCATGTCCCTGTGAGCCAACATCACAGAACTCCTGTATCCACATCCCTGTGAGGCAGCATCACAGAACTCCTGTATCCATGTCCCTGTGAGCAGGGATCACAAAACTCCTATACCCATGTCCCTGTGAGCCAACATCACAGAACTCCTGTATCCATGTCCAAGTGAGCAGGGATCACAGAACTCCTGTATCCACGTCCCTGTGAGGCAGCATCACAGAACTCCTGTATCCATGTCCCTGTGAGCCAGCATGACAGAACTCCTGTATCCATGTCCCTGTGAGGCAGCATCACAGAACTCCTGTATCCATGTCCCTGTGAGCCAGTATCACAGAACTCCTATATCCATGTCCCTGTGAGCAGGGATCACAAAACTCCTGTATCCATGTCCCTGTGAGCCAGCATCACAGAACTCCTGTATCCATGTCCCAGTGAGCAGGGATCACAGAACTCCTGTATCAATGTCCCTGTGAGCAGGGATCACGAAAGTCCTATATCCATGTCCCCATGAGGCAGCATCACAGAACTCCTATATCCATGTCCCTGTGAGGCAACATCACAGAACTCCTATATCCATGTCCTTGTGAGGCAGCATCACAGAACTGCTGTATCCATGTCCCTGTGAGCTAACATCACAGAACTCCTGTATCCATGTCCCTGTGAGGCATCATCACAGAACTCCTGTATCCATGCTCCTGTGAGGCAGCATCACAGAACTCCTATGTCCATGTCCCTGTGAGCCAGCATCATAGAACTCCTGTATCCATGTCCCTGTGAGCAGGGATCACAAAACTCCTATATCCATGTCCCTGTGAGCCAGCATCACAGAACTCCTGTATCCATGTCCCCGTGAGCAGGGATCACAGAACTCCTGTATCCATGTCCCTGAGAGGCAGCATCGCAGAACTCCTGTATCCATGTCCCTGTGAGGCAGCATCACAGAACTCCTGTATCCATGTCCCTGTGAGCCAGGATCACAGAACTCCTATGTCCATGTCCCTGTGAGCCAGCATCACAGAACTCCTGTATCCATGTCCCTGTGAGCCAACATCACAGAACTCCTGTATCCACATCCCTGTGAGGCAGCATCACAGAACTCCTGTATCCATGTCCCTGTGAGCAGGGATCACAAAACTCCTATACCCATGTCCCTGTGAGCCAACATCACAGAACTCCTGTATCCATGTCCAAGTGAGCAGGGATCACAGAACTCCTGTATCCACGTCCCTGTGAGGCAGCATCACAGAACTCCTGTATCCATGTCCCTGTGAGCCAGCATGACAGAACTCCTGTATCCATGTCCCTGTGAGGCAGCATCACAGAACTCCTATGTCCATGTCCCTGTGAGCCAGCATCATAGAACTCCTGTATCCATGTCCCTGTGAGGCAGCATCACAGAACTCCTGTATCCATGTCCCTGTGAGGCAGCATCACAGAACTCCTGTATCCATGTCCCTGTGAGGCAGCATCACATAACTCCTGTATCCATGTCCCTGTGAGCCAACATCACAGAACTCCTGTATCCATGTCCCTGTGAGGCAGCATCACAGAACTCCTGTATCCATGTCCCTGTGAGCCAGCATCACAGAACTCCTGTATCCATGTCCCTGTGAGGCAGCATCACAGAACTCCTGTATCCATGTCCCTGTGAGCCAACATCACAGAACTCCTATATCCATGTACCTGTGAGCCAACATCACAGAACTCCTATATCCATGTCCCTGTGAGCCAACATCACAGAACTCCTATATCCATGTCCCTGTGAGGCAGCATCACAGAACTCCTGTATCTATGTCCCTGTGATCAGGGATCACAGAACTCCTATATCCATGTCCCCGTGAGGCAGCATCACAGAACTCCTGTATCCATGTCCCTGTGAGCCAGCATCACAGAACTCCTATATCCATGTCCCTGTGAGCCAACATCACAGAACTCCTATATCCATGTCCCTGTGAGGCAGCATCACAGAACTCCTGTATCCATGTCCCTGTGAGCCATCATCACAGAACTCCTATATCCATGTCCCTGTGAGCCAACATCACAGAACTCCTATATCCATGTCCCTGTGAGCCAACATCACAGAACTCCTATATCCATGTCCCTGTGAGGCAGCATCACAGAACTCCTGTATCTATGTCCCTGTGAGCCAGCATCACAGAACTCCTGTATCCATGTCCCTGTGAGCCAACATCACAGAACTCCTATATCCATGTCCCTGTCGGCCAACATCACAGAACTCCTATATCCATGTCCCTGTGGGCCAACATCACAGAACTCCTATATCCATGTCCCTGTGAGGCAGCATCACAGAACTCCTGTATCAATGTCCCTGTGAGCCAACATCACAGAACTCCTATATCCATGTCCCTGTGAGCCAGCATCATAGAACTCCTGTATCCATGTCCCTGTGAGGCAGCATCACAGAACTCCTGTATCCATGTCCCTGTGAGCAGGGATCACAGAACTCCTGTATCCATGTCCCTGTGAGCAGGGATCACAAAACTCCTGTATCCATGTCCCTGTGAGCCAGCATCACAGAACTCCTGTATCCATGTTCTTGTGAGCAGGGATCACAAAACTCCTATATCCATGTCCCTGTGAGGCAGCATCGAAGAACTCCTATATCCATGTCCCTGTGAGGCAGCATCATAGAACTCCTTTATCCATGTCCCTGTGAGCCAGGATCACAGAACTCCTGTATCCATGTCCTTGTGAGCAGGGATCACAAAACTCCTATATCCATGTCCCTATGAGCCAACATCACAGAACTCCTATATCCATGTCCCTGTGAGCCAGCATCATAGAACTCCTGTATCCATGTCCCTGTGAGGCAGCATCACAGAACTCCTGTATCCATGTCCCTATGAGCAGTGATCACAGAACTCCTATATCCATGTCCCTGTGAGGCAGCATCACAGAACTCCTGTATCCATGTCCCTCTGAGCTAACATCACAGAACTCCTGTATCCATGTCCCTGTGAGCAAATATCGCAGAACTCCTGTATCCATGTCCCTGTGAGGCAGCATCACAGAACTCCTGTATCCATGTCCCTGTGAGCCAACATCACAGAACTCCTGTATCCATGTCCCTGTGAGCCAGTATCGCAGAACTCCTATATCCATGTCCCTGTGAGGCAGCATCACAGAACTCCTGTATCCATGTCCCTGTGAGCAGGGATCACAGAACTCCTGTATCCATGTCCCTGTGAGCCAGCATGACAGAACTCCTGTATCCATGTCCCTGTGAGCCAGCATCACAGAACTCCTATATCCATGTCCCTGTGAGGCAGCATCACAGAACTCCTGTATCCATGTCCCTGTGAGCCAACATCACAGAACTCCTGTATCAATGTCCCTGTGAGCCAACATCACAGAACTCCTATGTCCATGTCCCTGTGAGCATGCATCATAGAACTCCTGTATCCATGTCCCTGTGAGGCAGCATCACAGAACTCCTGTATCCATGTCCCTGTGAGCAGGGATCACAGAACTCCTGTATCCATGTCCCTGTGAGCAGGGATCACAAAACTCCTGTATCCATGTCCCTGTGAGCCAGCATCACAGAACTCCTGTATCCATGTCCTTGTGAGCAGGGATCACAAAACTCCTATATCCATGTCCCTGTGAGGCAGCATCGCAGAACTCCTATATCCATGTCCCTGTGAGGCAGCATCATAGAACTCCTGTATCCATGTCCCTGTGAGCCAGCATCACAGAACTCCTGTATCCATGTCCCTGTTATCCAGCATCACAGAACTCCTGTATCCATGTCCCTGTGAGGCAGCATCACAGAACTCCTGTATCCATGTCCCTGTGAGCCAACATCACAGAACTCCTATATCCATGTCCTTGTGAGCAGGGATCACAAAACTCCTATATCCATGTCCCTGTGAGGCAGCATCGCAGAACTCCTATATCCATGTCCCTGTGAGGCAGCATCATAGAACTCCTTTATCCATGTCCCTGTGAGCCAGGATCACAGAACTCCTGTATCCATGTCCTTGTGAGCAGGGATCACAAAACTCCTATATCCATGTCCCTGTGAGCCAGCATCATAGAACTCCTGTATCCATGTCCCTGTGAGGCAGCATCACAGAACTCCTGTATCCATGTCCCTATGAGCTAACATCACAGAACTCCTGTATCCATGTCCCTGTGAGCAAATATCGCAGAACTCCTGTATCCATGTCCCTGTGAGGCAGCATCACAGAACTCCTGTATCCATGTCCCTGTGAGCCAACATCACAGAACTCCTGTATCCATGTCCCTGTGAGCCAGCATCGCAGAACTCCTATATCCATGTCCCTGTGAGGCAGCATCACAGAACTCCTGTATCCATGTCCCTGTGAGCAGGGATCACAGAACTCCTGTATCCATGTCCCTGTGAGCCAGCATGACAGAACTCCTGTATCCATGTCCCTGTGAGGCAGCATCACAGAACTCCTGTATCCATGTCCCTGTGAGCCGGTATCACAGAACTCCTATATCCATGTCCCTGTGAGCAGGGATCACAAAACTCCTGTATCCATGTCCCTGTGAGGCAGCATCACAGAACTCCTGTATCCATGTCCCTGTGAGCCAGCATCATAGAACTCCTGGATCCATGTCCCTGTGAGGCAGCATCACAGAACTCCTGTATCCATGTCCCTGTGAGCCAACATCACAGAACTCCTGTATCCATGTCCCTGTGAGCCAACATCACAGAACTCCTATGTCCATGTCCCTGTGAGCATGCATCATAGAACTCCTGTATCCATGTCCCTGTGAGGCAGCATCACAGAACTCCTGTATCCATGTCCCTGTGAGCAGGGATCACAGAACTCCTGTATCCATGTCCCTGTGAGCAGGGATCACAAAACTCCTATATCCATGTCCCTGTGAGCCAGCATCACAGAACTCCTGTATCCATGTCCTTGTGAGCAGGGATCACAAAACTCCTATATCCATGTCCCTGTGAGGCAGCATCGCAGAACTCCTATATCCATGTCCCTGTGAGCCAGCATCATAGAACTCCTGTATCCATGTCCCTGTGAGCCAGCATCACAGAACTCCTGTATCCATGTCCTTGTGAGCAGGGATCACAAAACTCCTATATGCATGTCCCTGTGAGCCAACATCACAGAACTCCTATATCCATGTCCCTGTGAGCCAGCATCATAGAACTCCTGTATCCATGTCCCTGTGAGGCAGCATCACAGAACTCCTGTATCCATGTCCCTGTGAGCAGGGATCACAGAACTCCTGTATCCAGCATTATAGAGTCCATTCTAGGGGGAGGGAGTGGATAGATGAGAAGCCATAATTTGGAGGGGCGATTTGAGCCCTAGATCACTATTTGATAACCGGTGTGTGAAGGTACTTAATGACATGATGGTGACAAATGCATGCTGACTCAGATCCATCACTGTTATATAAGCATCCTGGGAGAACTGTTTTTCTTAGCTGGTTCTTGGTGAAAGGCAAGTTGGCAGGCAGTACCAGTGAAGTTCATGGATTTGATCTGTCTGAATTCACATATGGACATAGCCCTTTATGGTTGCACAGAGGAGAAGTCAGTGAAAAACAACCAATCTGGCATAATCGAAAAGTGCCATTGAAATAGAATTGGGGGGTTCTGATCACTGATCTGAAGCCTATCCTCACTGATATCAACCCCCTCCCTACCTACCTGGAGTTCTCTCTACATTTCAAGTGGCACATCAAGGACTCGAAAAAAGTTGGGGCCTAGGCCAAAAGGAGGGGCCACACCCCTTATTTATATATGTTCGAATCTAGGGTCCAAAATATGTAAAAGAACAATTTATTACTGACAAAAAGGAGGCGGCGAGTGCCCCCACACCCCATCTAAATCCGCCACTGACTAAAGCGGGGAAGATTTTCAGTGCATGAGTGGAGCTGGTTCAGGATGAGTGGAGCTGGTTCCAGAACCGCCTTACTGAGGCGGTTCTGGAAGATTTCTGTTGACGAAAATTCTAATGTAGGAGGGAGGGTGTCTTCTGATGCTTGGCTGGACTCCTAGAATGTCAGGATTCAGGCCTAAGGTGACTGGAAGACTGCTGGGTTACGATAACGGGTCACTAGTTCATCATTGGTATCACATAATGTACCAAGGAAGTGATGCTCACCAGCGCTTAATTGAGGACCAATGATAGTCCTTCAGGGTGAGCATGATGCACAAAGATGACGCTGTTCAGGGTCAGCATGATACACCAATATGACCCTATTAATGGTCGGCATGATGCACCAATATGACCCTGTTCAGGGTCAGCATGATGCACCAATATGACCCTGTTCAGGGTCAGCATGAAGCACCAGTATGACTTTGTTCAGGGTCAGCATGATGCACCAATATGACCCTGTTCAGGGTCAGCATGATGCACCAATATGACCCTGTTCAGGGTCAGCATGATGCACCAATATGACCCTGTTCAGGGTCAGCATGATGCACCAATATGACCCTGTTCAGGGTCAGCATGAAGCACCAGTATGACTTTGTTAGGGCTGAGCATGATGCACCCTATTTAGGGTGGGCATGATGGACCAATATGACCTTGTTGAGGTTGAGCATGATGCACCAATATGACCCTGTTCAGGGTCAGCATGATGCACCAATATGACCCTGTTCAGGGTCAGCATGAAGCACCAGTATGACTTTGTTAAGGCTGAGCATGATGCACCCTATTTAGGGTGGGCATGATGGACCAATATGACCTTGTTGAGGTTGAGCATGATGCACCAATATGACCCTATTCAGGGTCAGCATGATGCACCAATATGACCCTGTTCAGGGTCAGCATGATGCACCAATATGACCCTGTTCAGGGTCAGCATGAAGCACCAGTATGACCCTGTTCAGGGTGAGCATGATGCACCAATATGACCCTGTTCAGGATGGACATGATGCACCAATATGACCCTGTTCAGGGTCAGCATGATGCACCAATATGACCCTGTTCAGGGTCAGCATGATGCACCAATATGACCCTGTTCAGAGTCGGCATGATACACCAATATGACCCTATTAATGGTCGGCATGATGCACCAATATGACCCTGTTCAGGGTCGGCATGATGCACCAATATGACCCTGTTCAGGGTCAGCATGATGCACCAATATGACCCTGTTCAGGGTCAGCATGTTGCACCAATATGACACTGTTCAGGGTTAGCATGATGCACCAATATGACCCTGTTCAGGGTCGGCGTGATGCACCAATATGACCCTGTTCAGGGTCAGCATGATGCACCAATATGGCCCTGTTCAGGGTCAGCATGATGCACCAATATGACCCTGTTCAGGGTCAGCATGAAGCACCAGTATGACTTTGTTAAGGCTGAGCATGATGCACCCTATTTAGGGTGGGCATGATGGACCAATATGACCTTGTTGAGGTTAAGCATGATGCACCAATATGACCTTATTCAGGGTCAGCATGATGCACCAATATGACCCTGTTCAGGGTCAGCATGATGCACCAATATGCCCCTGTTCAGGGTCAGCATGATGCACCTATATGACCCTGTTCAGGGTGGGCATGATGCACCAATATGACCCTGT
This sequence comes from Acholoe squamosa, assembly GCA_949317995.1. NCBI lineage: Eukaryota > Metazoa > Annelida > Polychaeta > Phyllodocida > Polynoidae > Acholoe > Acholoe squamosa. The sequence goes on along the minus strand of OX439050.1, from coordinate 3,590,811 downwards.
TCAGGGTCAGCATGGTGGACCAATATGACCCTGTTCAGTGTCGGCATGATGCATCAATATGACCCTGTTCAGTGTCGGCATGATGCGCCTATATGACCCTGTTCAGGGTCGGCATGATGCACCAATATAACCCTGTACAGGGTTGGCATGATGCACCAATATGACCCTGTTCAGGGTCGGCATGATGCACCAATATGACCCTGTTCAGGGTCGGCATGATGCACCAATATGGCCCTGTTCAGGGTGAGCATGATGCACCAATATGACCCTCTTCATGGTCAGCATGATGCACCAATATGGCCCTGTTCAAGGTCGGCAGGATGCACCAATATGACCCTGTTCAAGGTCGGCAGGATGCACCAATATGACCCTGTTCAGGGTCGGCATGATGCACAAATATGACACTGTTCAGGGTCGGTACGATGCATGAATATATGACACTGTTCAGGGTCGGCCCGATGCACGAATATGACACTGTTCAGTTACTCACCATGGCCGCATTCAAGCATTTTAATGACCAATGGACATGATCTATTTATAGGGTCTTAAAGTGTGACCTTGCTGGAGGGATGTATACATCTCCTGTCCTGACATAAGCCCTGCCTGGAATAATTCAACATTGTGCCATATAACACCTGATGAAACATTTAAGGTGCCTCCCCCCCCGGCCACACACACACATCAGCTCTAGTCTCCACTCCCTGTAGCTGGTTTAGCCCTGGTGGCTGTTTCAAAACATAGAGGTACAAATTGTCATAAAAATGAATCGGGCGAACGGTAAAACCTCCTAAGAAGCTGACCAAATCTTTAGATATGAAGCCAAAGTTACCTTTTGGCATTTTGTCTGTGGAGCATCGGTGTATGGGTGAAGTTTACTTCAAATCAAGTGCAATTACAATTTAAATACAAGTGTAAACAATGCCACTTCTGGCCTCTAAAGTGTCTTGAAGTTAGGGGGTTGGCTTCTGAGTGACATTAGCTTCTGAGAGTAAAGTTGCAGCCATTAGTATTTGCATTCGCAGTCAAGCAAAATACAAAGATAGAATCATAGTCTTAGAGCTGTTTGTACAGGGATAAGCTACAGGAAGAGTAAAATTGAATGTTGAGCACTTGTCAAGAATGAATATGATTAGGAATACTGTCAAGCCTCTCCTGGAGGCCGACCTCCTCCAAAAGCCAGTTACTCTATTTCAGGAACCAAAATGCTGACTTTGGAAGCATTGAGCTGGGTTAAATAAAACCTCCTAGGAAATCCACTCCAAAGCCAACCCTCTTTTCTTGAGAAAAAAAGCTATAGGCCAAACTTAGGCACATGATAGCCTATACCAAAATTTGTTTGGCATCTTTTTGCATACAGGTGCTGTGCAAAGAACAGCCTATAGATAGATGCACATCTATGACCATGGCCGTGCTTAAAGTGGCCGGTGCTGCTCATGCAATTCATTTACTCCAACTTCCGTATCCTCTACCAGACCAAATGGCACACACCACCACCAGCATTCCTGGTGGACAAAACGTAAACTAATGGCAGGCAGGAAGCAAATGCTGTTGACACTTGTGCGGAGGTCAACAGATGCGTACTGGTGCCTAATATGATATAAAGCTTTTAGACCAGTGCTCCTCCATGTCCCTAATGTTATTAACTTCCCACTCAGCCACAAGCCGGTGCCACTTATCGGTCATGTGACCTCAGGAGAACATCACGTGACCATCATGGTCTTACTTCCGGTGTCATTATGACATATTATCACCCAGTCTCAATGGGAGAGTACATTAAGGGCAATGGCTGCTGGGCTCTCCCTAAACATGGCCGAAATGATGGTCTAGCTATTTAAAAGCCGCTGATGAAGAAGTCAGTTCAAACTACGCTACGTGTTCGAAGATAAACGCCTCAAACGAGAAACAAAACTACGGGTTTTCAACGCCTGTGTGGGAAGCATATTCCTATATAACTCAGAGCTGTGGACGACAAACAAAACCACCAACAACAGAATCGACTCATACCACAGAAGACTACTGAGGAGAGCCATAAACATCAAATGGCCACAGGAAATTTCACGTGAGGAGCTATACCGTCAAACAAAACAAAGAAAATGGAGCAAAACCATCAAAACTAGAAGGCTACGCTGGTACGGACATGCAGAAAGGCTACACGAGCAAACACCGGCAAAACAAGCACTTAAAGAAGCAAGAAGAAAAACAAAGAAACTACGAGGTGGACAAACATCAACATGGCTCAAAACCCTTGAAAAAGACCTACAGGAAATTAATCTGACACCGGAAGCAGCCATAGAAAAGGCCCAAGACAGAAAAGAGTGGAGAAGGGTGGTAAACGGAAAACGAGGCGCCATGTGCTAACGCATTTCGTGCGTAACAGATGATGATGAAGAAGTGTATCATGGTCAGCATGATGCACCAATGAAGTGCTAGTCATTAGTCAGTAGCCAGCACTTCAAAGGAGCATCATGCCGACCCTTTGGGAGGTTATCCACCCCGTAGGGCTGGCATGATGCATTAATGCAGCCCTGGCAAGTCACTCGCAAGGGCTGCATTCCTGCATCATGATCATGCATTCAGCATGATGCATGAACAGTGGCGGATACAGGATTTGGAAAAGGAGGGGGCGCGGCCCAAACGGAGGGGGCGCACCGCCTACGTTTTTACATATTTTGGGGTCCAAAACATGTACTGGGCAAAAGGGGGGGCGCGCGCCCCCTCTAAATCCGCCACTGATGAAAAAGTTACCAACTAGAGCTGCATTCGTGCATCATGACGACCAATGGTCATGATGCATTAATGCATCATGAGGACCAATGGGCATGATGCATTAATGCATCATGACGACCAATGGTCATAATGCATTAATGCACTAACAGGGTAAAGGGCAGTGAATGCTGGACTTTCCCTCAACATGGCCGACATGACGGTTTAACTGTTGGCATCTGTATTTCAGCATCTCATTCTATTTGACCATCAAGGGCTGTCTATGCATTAATGTATCATGCTGATTGGTTGTCATGATGCATGAATGCAGCCCTGGTGAGTGACTGCCAGGTTTACATCATGCATCATGACAAACTGACAGACTTGATACACTCGTGGCAGGTTGGTCTGATACAGCAATAAAGTACTGGTGCATCGTGACGACCGATGGGCACGATGCACTCCTGTATCAACATGGCTGACTTGATGGTTGAACTGTTGGGGTTTGTGTATAAGGATTTGCTTCCACCTCACCTATCATGAAGGTATTGGAGGTACCTCAGCATAACTTACATGCTGAAATAAGTTTGTTTTTGATTTGTATATCAGTATAACAAATGGGAATTTTAGACAAATACTGGGTAGGGGGAGATACCCTGATCCTCCTCTGACTTTGAGAAGTGTCCATGTACCATTTTGCCAAGCCCAATACCCAAGTTGTTTAGAAAAATAAAGAGACCCTGTTGCCTGCCGAATGATTCTCTTGTGTGATAGAGCTTCCCCATTATTGCAACAATCTTGTCTAAAAAATGACACCGAGCAGTCTACCAACACAACAATGGTAGTTGCTTATAAATTGCTGAAAAAAATACTCGAAGTTATGTGAATTCAAGAATTTTGTTTTTTATAATGATTGCTTTTTTTATGAATTAGCAATAGGACGATAGGCTACTAAATGACCCAATATCAAGTCATTTGAAACATATCAGGAGAATCAGGACCATTGTGTGTGTATATATGTAGACTAGATATTATGTACTTAGTAAGTAGCCACAATAGATACAATGTGTGCCACATTGGTGCCTTACAGAGACGTATGAATTATTTATACACAAACCACCCGACCGTGATGCGTTAATGTGTTAATGGTGCCGTCATGCCCCACTGCACACTGCATAGTTGTATCACTCTTTATGCATCATGCCGACCCTACAAGGTTGATACATATACAGCTGGAGGGTCAGCATGATGCTCCAATGATGTGCTGGAAGGCAGACTGACCAGCACTTCATTGGTGCATCATACCAACTATGCGGTATGGTGCACTCCTGGATCCGGGCTTCCCTAGCCCACTTAAAAGGGTCTATTTCTCCTCTTTCCTTTCCCCTCAGGATGTGTGTGGTGCACATATGCACGGGCACTGAAACATTCCTCTGTGAAATTGTGTAATGTAGTTCTCGCCATGAATATGCCCTTAGCTGTCGAAATGGCTTAAAACATATATTACTCACTCACTCACTCACTCCTGGATCAGCAAGCCGTAAAGGGTTAATTTACTTACGCTGCGGCCTTGCACCACTGCACATCGTATTGTTGTAACACGCATTGATGCAGATATGAATTACCAAAACCTACAATGTACTAAGTGGTCTGGCCTACAATATATAACCCTTAAAATGTTACATTGGGCTGTATTTATACATCATGACAACAATGTGACTACATGAAATCATTGATAAGCGGCCAATAAGGGCGGTTTTCCACCACCCGATAGGGTCCCTCTATCGGCTGAGAATAGCACCACACTGCCATCTTTGATGACGGGGCTACCATAGGGCTCAATGGTGGGGCATGGCTCTCTGCTGGCCGACGGTATCACCTACTACGGGTGTATTGGCCGATAGAGGCATCATATCGGTTGGTGGAAAATGGGCCTAAATGGTTCATTGTTATGACAAGTATGCTGACCATTACACATCCCTTATATTTATAACATTGAGATTCTAAAACACCAATCTTCACATCATTATCTAACAGGACCAAACTGCATGTGTAAGGTTTATAGTTCTACCATAGCTGTGTGGAGCTGGGCAGGTTGATCCCATTGAACCCTATATTAACCAGAATAAGGCACTGGGCAGGTTCACTGGGCTGGATCACTGCCCAGTTCTAGGTCTGCTTTCAAAGTCTAGCCTCCCTGTTTCTAAAAGTGGCTCTAAAATAATGACCCACTGTAAAGAATGATCAAGTTATATAGTGCTAATGACGGGGTGCTATCCATTCCTTCCTATTAACAGAGAACGGCCCTAGTATATAGTGCTACTACTAGTAGTACTACTACATGCAGGAGTGCAGGTAAACAACCGCACACCAGGCTAGCCCTATACCTGACTCATTATTGGGTCACTAGTTTGTCATACTACCTGGCCCTTGTGATCTTGGAAAGCTATGGAAGAACACTGATCACTCCCTGTGTGTCGGGGTTAGGCTGGGGATCACTGGCCTTGGGCCTGCGGGCCTTGGCCAGTGATCCCCTGGCCCAACCCCGACACACAGGGAGTGATCAGTTAGTCCTACCTTTAGAAGGCCCCCTCTAAGAATTAACTGCTAAACCTATCACACATCCACATGATACTGAAATGTAAGTGAGTGAGTGAGTGAGTAATAGATGTTTAACGCCATTTTGACAGCTAAGGTCATATTCATGGCGAGAACGGCATTACACAATTTCACAGAGGAAAGTGTCAGTGCCCGCGCATATGTGCACCACACACATCCTGAGGGGATAGGAAAGATGAGAAGTAGACCCCTTTAAGTGGGCTAGGGAAGCCCGCTGAAATGTAAGCAGCCATGATTAATTGCAATGCAGTGAAACATGAGCTATTTGTAATGAAACTTCAGATGGCAGTACATTATTGTGGGACAAGAAATTTCCATGAAAGTAATGAAGAAATCCTAGTCCCAAAGTTTATGTTATTTTGACATCATTCTATTAGAGTACAGTTCAGTCTATAGTACAGGCTCTCATCAGCAAATTATTTATAAAGATCAGCCAATAACCCGAGCAGCATAGTATAGCTGAACCATGAAGGATGTTTGTCTAATGGGGATGAGTACAAGGGATTCTACATTGTGAAAAAGATGTTGTCGAAATAATGACAGAATCCTCATCCAAAACCTCCCACAGATCTGTCATTATTTTCGCATAGATTCCTTGTACATTTGTGAACCACCATACTGCCAACTGGGGCTTCACGAAAATCTACGATGTTTCAATTATATCCAATAATGGTGGTTCATTGTTTATTTTTACGAGGAACCCTGGTAGATTCAACAGTTAATTTTTACAGTGTATATGGCCACCATGCTTAGTCCTGCACGCTCTCTCTAGCACTTTTTACAGTGCAGGCAGCACTCAAAAGACCATAGGGGAGCTGAGCCGTGAAGGATGTTTGTCTAATGGGGAAGAGTAAAATCGATTCTATTTACACAGAGAGACAAGAAAAATGATATAGAGATGATGAATTTTAGAAAGTGGGATTTTGCTCTTTGGGGGTCGCTTGGTACAAGAAAGACTTCTTTCCATATGTTCGTTGCATGCATGCATCCACGGCTGGAAAACTAGTCTTAACCACGTGTTCAGTGTAGTCCCCTATAGTAGTATAGACAGGGTGTGACAGTCAAAGTCATTGGTCTCTGCTGTGTTTACACAACCCACCCAATCCACATGGCTACTTTGAATATGCATTATTCCTAGGTATCCAAAATCTCACCATAGCACTCTTACACTGAGTTAGGTGATAGGGCACACTTAATGATTGGTTCTGTATAGGCCACTTCAGGCAAACAATCCAATCAACTACATTGCCCTCTGCCTACAGCTTACCAGCCACTGCCATACTAACTACAATTTACATTCAAATTCAGCACTGGGGCAACTATAGGACAATATCACATTCAACAGAAGGAGGATGTCTTTCCAATCGCCTAAAGTTTCTTTATATCATAGATCTTCGGTTCATTTCCTCTGCCTGGTTGGAGTAGGAAGATATTGTCCGAAGGCTTTGCATGGGCTGTCATCATTACAAGTAGGTCAGTGTCAGAACCAACAACCGATGCTACCAATATCACATTCTGTCAAGGCAGTTGTCACAATGAGTTCATTAGCATCTGCAATGGCTTGATGCACAGTTATTTTGATTTGGTCAGGCTTGAAGATAAGCCTTTATTCTTTGCACTTGCAAGGAAGTCTTTTTGAGGTGTTGTTGCATGCATGTCATCCTGAAATAGTATTTCTGCAGAACATGCTTTTGCTGACCTGCACTTCTGTTCTTCTGACTTTGTTGCTGCTGGGCCATCATAGCCATCAAAGACTACTGTTGTGTTTTTACCATAATTATTTTCAACATAATTAGCATAGTTATCACACACTTCCCCATACGTTATTGGCCTTGGCCAAACTACACTATGTTGAGAGGGTACACTTGACTAGTCATCTTATTGAAACTTCATCAAAAAAAGATGGAGGCTATGGAGCCAACTCATACTGCAGACATGCCTGCAAGTCTAAACTGGAGTTGAGGACACAAACAATTCAATTAAAAGTTGCCTTGGATTGACCACAACCTCTTTGTTCCAAACCATGATTGCGTTCTTCATAGATGACAGAGCGTACTTTGTTTTTGCGGTTGAGTTTTACCTCAGCAAAGTTACTCCCAGCCATCTTTGCCATGGCTGTGGATCCAACCTCAATAGCTCTGTCAAAGTTCACAGTTTCATCAGCCATAAGACCTGAACCCAGAGCAATTAAGTTGTCAGGATGTCTCTCTGCAAATGGGGAGTGTGCCTGTAATAATTCAATGAAGAGTTGCAGATCCTTTTGGTCCCTTACTTGTCAGGAATCACACATTTACACATGGGTCAGTCCTACTGAGGATTTTAAGGATCTTATGAGGACTTGCTCTATTGTCATGTCTGACCATATCCCACCCCACACCTTGTCACTGTGGCGGACAGTGAAGAAACCCTTCTGTGTCAGATTTTCATACTCTTCATCGGGCATCTCGGTAGACAATTCCTCCATTTGTTGGACATACAGATGTGCTAAATTTGCATATGGAAAGTGCCCAGCAGCATGGAAATAGGGAAGCATCTTTCGAATAGCATACATACAGATGAAGTCCCCAGTCTCCCAACCTCTCAGCTCTCAGGAAAAGATGCCTTAGGGTCCCCCTAATCAAAGTACTGCATCCATAGTTTCCCAGTCCTGCAAGATTGATCACCATGATCAGTCAATTGCTTTAAGATCTGTGTAAGCTCTTACTTAGTTTCAGGATCACAAGCTTCTTCCACATCTATTTCCCTATCCAAAACGTCACTGTATATCTTGTGAATTTTGTTCGTTGTGGTATCCCCTAAATCAACATTGGAGGAGTGAAGTAACAGAGTCATGATAGCTTCTAGAGTGAGGAAGTGGGCACAGAGCAAATTATGTCATGTGTATACCACTTAGAATGCCTCATTTATGCACCTTTATGAAGGGCCTATGATATAATCCATGAATAACAAGGGAAAGTACCTCAGTTCTGCAGAGAAGTGTGTTCCCTTGATATTGTTCCAATATGATGACTGGCTCTCTAAGCTTTGAACAGTTGGTATGGGATGCCAAGTGTGCACAAAACTTCCAAATTCTAAAAGGAATAGTACAAGAATAGTACAGCCTTTATACAAGAAAACTTTTATTTTGAATACACTATATCCTGAGATGTTTATTTTTGGAATAAAAAGAACAAATGATGCATAATGCTGCAAAATATTAATATTACAAGTTTTTCACCTTCAAAACATATTCTATCAATGTCTACAGATATCTCTGTATTAAAATGGATGCGGTATGATGTAACTAGAGTATCTTGTTCCATTGCTTCAGTGATCAAATCACAAATTGTACAGTCTGTTGGTATTTGACTGCTTCACATTAAATTGCATGCAAAAAAAATGCCAAGCCTCGGAGACACCAGGACTTTTCAGAGGTTAGAGGCCATATATAGACGGATCATTTCTGCAAAAATCAGCTTTCTTTGATTTTATTGAACGTTCGGGCCTTATTTTGCCTAATTTTACTGGACTAATACTACTAGAGGGGACTACACTGAGCATGTGGTTAAGACTAGTTTTCCGCCCATGCATGCATCACTGCTAAGGAAACCTGCCTTTTTCATGATAATTTGTTGAGAGTGAATTAACTATAATTGGTCATCATGACACCTGTTCGTAACCTGGTAGGTCAGCAATCATGCTAACCCTGCAGGGCTAATACACTCCTTTTTTTTTTTTTTGGGGGGGGGTTTGAAGCCCCCCAAGCGTGAAGCGTTGAAGGGTACAGGTGTTTTAGTCGGAGTAGACCGTCACACTGAACAAAAAATAAAAAACCTGTAGTAGGAGAAAAATAAGATGGAGTGATACACTCCTGGAGGGTTGGCATGATGCAGAGATGAGGTGATGGGTATCAAAACTTCATTGATGCATCAAGCCGATACCTGGGCATGATGCAATCCTGCATTGGGAACTTTTAGAGAGTTAGACATATGAAATGCATGGTGATAAACCATCTAAGGGCTTCTGATGCAGGAGTGCATCATGTCCATGGGTCATCATGATGCAACAGTGAAGTACTGGCGAGCAATCTCGCCAGCACTTTTTCATTTGAGCATCATGCGGACTGTCTGGGTGTATAAATGTAAACCCGGCATGATGCTTGAATGTAGCGTGTTACACCCCAGAGCTGCATTGATGCATCATGACGACCAATGGCGATGATGCATTCATGCATCATGACGAACAATGGCCATGATGCATTAATGCATCAGCAGCCCCGTTAGGGTTAAAGGACTAGGTATGCAGAAAGGGTTCTTTGTTGTTGATGATAATACACAGGTGAAGAGAGAACTTGTACTGAGGAAAAATCCCACAATCTTTGTACGGTATCTGAGTATAGCAAGCATCACACGGTCCGCTGGATCGCTCTTCATAGTAGTGGGATGTACCACTTAGAATTTCGTCAATGCTAATTTAACACTTAAGATTTTGTCTGTTTTTGAAGTTACAGCAGCATTTATACAATTTAACACAACAAAGCATTTAATACACCAAAGCAACATTCTATGGAGAGAAAGTGAATCAAATTTTCTTTACTTCTCTCTCTAAATTTGCACCAGTCTTGCACAATATTTCAATTCTAGAAAAAAATCCACTAAATTTCAGAGAATATTTCAATCATAGAACAAAAAAACACAACTATGGGTAAATATGAATGAATGAAAATAAAACATCATTAGCGTTCACCATGTGTTATAGTCCCCTATATTTGCGCCATGGCGTCACTCTGACTTGTGGCAATATGTGGCACTCTACCGATGACTAGACAATTATAACGGTGACTCGCAATAAAAACAAATAGATGCAGCATGATATACCAGCACATTTAAAATGTCATTGGACGTATATATGTACACCATCACCAACTCCCAACCAGAATATATGTACATACATGTATGTTTCTGTAGAAGAGGTGCTGTAGCGGATGGGGCATATGTCTGCCCAAACCTGCCATCCCAGTAAACACAAAACTTTATCCAATGTATCAAATTTGGAGATATTGAACATTTAAACAACTTAAAATGTTATTTCCTGGTTATGTCAGGTGAACATTCAGATAGAATTTACATGGTTTAACATAGTGCAACGTAGCAAAGATTCGTATATATAACTCTCATGGCCACATAGGTTCGATTACTGCCTTCATATCCAAAGGGAATCACAGTGTTGGTTCAAATCCTGGGGTCAGGAGTTTTGAAATTTAGGTTCACACACGTGCCTGTGTGTGCTGGGGTTCTATCATATATCAAATAACAAGATTCATCAAAGCAGTGCCTGACCTAAAGAAAACGTTCCCTTCTATTTTGCCGACATTTGTTTGTGCTTCAAAAAGTAGTAAAACCACAAAGCACCAGAAAGAAGTCTAAGTAAACATAGGCAATGCAGTCTATCTCTAATTGGGTGAGTGGAAGTTGAAGGATGTAACTCAGCCAGATAAACTTTTAAGAGCTTAGTCAACCTTTCAGCATGTTACCATCAGCTTCTAGAGACTGGGGCAGAGATGTAGCTATAATGTTTTAATATCATGTTGGAGAGTGTATGTCACATGACCATGTCATATGACCACGTCACGTGTACAGCTCATCTTCCGCCCACAGCGCTGTACAAACAAGTGCACCCACATATGAACCATGGCACTCATTTATTGCCATTTAGTACAAATTGTTATTAGAAAACACATCCGATAAACTGTTTTGTTTATCGACTGTCAGACATTTTGTTTTGGCTGTTTGAAGTTATACCCAAGGGGTTGCCATAGTGTATGCGACACTATTGTTTCATACATGTAGCAATATTCTCCTTGCCAAACAAGCAAGTTCATTCCACCCCATCCCCTTTTAGCACAAGTTCTGCAGACTATTTAGATCCAAAATATACTACTCTAAACTTCTATGTATAAGCCATGGCTTATTGAGGCTTATAAAAGGCTTATTAATCAGGTTTTCAGGTATCACCTTGTAATATAATATTGCAGATCATCTGAGCGGTGTGCTCGTATGTGGCTAGTTCCTTCCAGTTCAGGGCTATCTAAAGTCGTCAGAATGAAGAGTCTGTGTCAGGGCAGACAAGTTAGATTTAACATTTGCGCATCATGCCATATCAGGGGTTGATACACCGTGAGGGGCATTATTCTCCAATTAAATGCTGATATGCAGACTCGACTTCACTTCATTCGAGCATCATGCCAAATAGGATGATACACTCCTGCATCGGCAGCATTAAAAGGGTTAGCCAGACCGGTGAACCCGCTAAATGTTCCGTCAGACTACATCAGGATAGCAATTATTCATGTTTTACCACAATACAGCTTTTCTACCTCCTCATTAGGAGGGAAGAGCAGCGGGTTGCATTATTAAGCAGCGGGGGAAGTCTACGGGTGGCTAACAATAAAGCCGAGTAAATATTCCCCACCCCTTGTATTGCCAAGTTCTGTAGTGACCCCATTCAGGTGCACTGTAATAGCAAAGTGCTGTCAAATTTCAAAATTATACGAGACTTAGTTGAAGTAGAATTGTAGTTATTCTGTGTGAACCCGTGGGGTTCAAGGGAATAGTCGAGAGCATGCGTGAGTCCACTTCTGGTTGATTCACGGAGGCCCCGAGGGTTCCCGAGAAATAATCAACATTGCTTCTCTTGATAATTTAGGTGAGAACCTTCACAGTAATTTCTAGAGAGATACTTCATAACATAAGTGAGGGCAAGTATGTTTATTTTTAGAATTACATACTATTCTTAAAATCAAGCCACTTGCAAAAAAATTCATTTCTATATCCTTGAGACCTCAAATCATCTTAAGATCCAATATGAGGCATGACATATCTATAGCGAGGACACAGGTTACGTAACTTGCAAAGGTCGATGCCCATCTGGCGTTGAAATCTACACGCCAATCACCGTTCCCAGCCAACTCGGTGCCCAAATCTTGTTGTGCTGCTCGCTCCCGAACTGTACTGATGCTGAACTGAACTGTGCTGATAACAACACATCTTCCAAATCCAATGTACATAATGGCATAAGGACCAATCTCTTGAAGGAATCTCTGACAAAAGCAGTCCTCTCCACTTACATGAAATGAAAGGTTTTCCCCCTCACAGGCCATTCAGTCGCATAGGTTTTATCGTTCTGCAGGCCAGTTTGATTTTGGGTATAAAGGTCAAGAGGGAAATAATGATTACCCTTAATAGACAGTATTGCCTTTTCTTTAAGGCTGTAAAAAATCTTAATGAAGGTCGTTCTGGCAATTTCCGTCAGCCTGGCAGCAATTTTGCCAGCTAAAGCTGATGTTCTGTGATTTTTCCTATTGACTGCTTACATAAATAAACACCTGACTGTATGAGTTGGGAGTTTAACCTTGCTCCGATCTCCGGCGGCTTGCGGTTAGACTAGCCTATAACTTACACACCAGCTGTCCTGGATATGGTGTATATTAAAAACATTATTAGCCATTACTTAAGCTAGCCATTTCCCAGGATACCATGATTTAACCATTATTGGTCTTTACCTGTTTATATCAAACTAGTGCCTTCAGCACTACTGGGGGGAGTAGCCACGGTCCGGGGCAAATTTTGATTTAATTTCACAGTATGGGAAAATGGGGCACACATCCCAAGTGTACCCCCCATATTTAACAAACTTCCATATCTAGCTCGATGTAGATGCTCATAATAGATGCTGCCCTCTGGTCCGACACATAAGAAGCGTGTATCTTAGTGGCGCGTAACCTAGCAACAGTGCATTTCTTAGCAACGCCAAACAATTTGATCTAACTACAAGCAGATTCTATCAGACAATGGAGTTTAGAGAATATCTCGGGAACTACAAATCAGATTTAGATGTATGCTTACCACATTGAAGCTATTCCTCCATCCAATCGAGATCAATCGAGATCAAATATATTCTCTCACAAATAACATTCGAATGGAGATCCAAGATGGCCAAAAATGAAGAAGAAAATATGCTGACAATTTTTTTGATTAAAGGCTATTGTGTTTTAAATTGTAATCTACTTTTATCTATATTCAATCTTATTATTTCTTTGATGGGGAGAAGCTATACCATTTATAGGCTCCTTAAAATATTAAAAAGCTTACAACTTTGGAGAAAAATCGAGTTAACTTTGAAAAAAGTACACACTTTCCTGTAGCCTCTTTTGGTTTATCTGTTCCTGGCAAGCACTCAAGCTTAATCTAATGGGGTAGGAACCAGCGACAAACCAATGCCTTTTTATATATAGGGTAATAAAGTGTATGGTCGTATTCTATGAAAGTGCTACACTGTCAAAAATTATTTCGTCAAAATAACGATGGAATCCTCATCCCAAAGATGCCAGAGATCCTAAAGGATAATTGATACTTTGTCAAAACCACCTGATCTATGATATATAGTTCCGTATATATATATATATATATATATATATATATATATATATATATATATATATATATATATATGAGGATTATTCAATAATTCCTGGTGTGATGGTTTTGAACAATTCAGCCATGTCCTTTGCTAACCATGGCTTCTATAACCTGATCTTAACCTCCATATGTTGTTTTCCATTGACCAATCAGAAGGAGGTAAGGGACTTCTGTATCTATCTGCACCACTGACCTATTGCACCACACTTTGACTGTCTTATTGCATTATTCACAGTGTCTCTTTTGTCATTAATCATTGTTTCCTCCATCATCATTGGATACAGCACACATGACACCTATTATCTAAAGTACTCAGCCCACTGCGCTCACTAAGCACTGGCTCCACAGGTGTACAATCGGTAGGAATGACTGTAATTCGACAATTTATGATATTGCAGAAGTATAGAAAAAAAATCGGTTGGATTATTCCGACCAATTTAAGCCTGCGGGACCAGCATTGTACGGTGCTAATTATACATATATTTTTCTATACTTTTGCAATATTACAAATGGTTGGATTAGCAAAAAATCAGCACGTGCGACGGCAGTGGAACCAGCGCTTCACTGGGTATTCAACTGCATTGGTCATGTGGATTTAGACTGATCCGATATTTTAAAGGGATATTTCCACTTCTGTCAGTTTGTCAGATTCAGGCTAGTTCAGAATTTGTCCATCCAACAGCAGTGGAGCTAATACTTTACCATATTTACCCTTAAGGACAGCTGATTTATTAATACATCATGCCCATTGGTCATCATGATGCATTAATGCATCATGCCCATCGGCCGTCATGATGCATAAATGCATCATGCCCATCGGTCGTCATGATGCATAAATGCATCATGCCCATCGGTCGTCATGATGCATTAATGCATCATGCCCATTGGTCGTCATGATGCATTTATGCACCATACCCATTGTTTGTCATTATGCATTAATGCATCATGCCCATTGGTCGTCATAATGCATTAAAGCATCATGCCCATCGGCCGTCATGATGCATAAATGCATCATGCCCATCGGTCGTCATGATGCATAAATGCATCATGCCCATCGGTCGTCATGATGCATTAATGCATCATGCCCATTGGTCGTCATGATGCATTTATGCACCATACCCATTGTTTGTCATTATGCATTAATGCATCATGCCCATTGGTCGTCATAATGCATTAATGCATCATGCCCATTGGTCGTCATGATGCATAAATGCATCATGCCCATTGGTCATCATGATGCATTGATGCATCATGCCCATCGACCGTCATGATGCATAAATGCATCATTCCCATTGGTCATCATGATGCATTTATGCACCATACCCATTGTTTGTCATGATGCATTAATGCATCATGCCAATTGGTTGTCATGATGCATAAATGCATCATGCACATTGGTCGTCATAATGCATTAATGCATCATGCCCATTGGTCTTCATGATACGTAAGTGCATCATGCCCATGCGTCGTCATGATGCATTAATGCATCATGCCCATTGGTCGTCATGATGCATTTATGCACCATACCCATTGTTTGTCATGATGCATTAATGCATCATGCCAATTGGTCGTCATGATGCATAAATGCATCATGCACATTGGTCGTCATGATGCATTTATGCATCATGCCCATTGTTTGTCATGATGCATGACTGCAGTCCTGATGAGTAACCAGGGCTACATCCATGAATCGTACCAAACGTACAGGAGTGATTCACAAACTCCCCGAGTGTGGTCATGATGCTCCAATGAAGTGTTGGTGAGCACTTTTGCCAGCACTTCATTGGTGCATCATGAAGACCAAAGGGCATGATGCACTCCTACATAAGTGGCCCCTAGAGGGTTAAAGCATCAGCCATACACCAGATTAAACACTTTAGCCACACTTCTACAGCACTGAGAAACATCCATCTGAGCACATCTAGAACACAATTCAGAATATAATCCTAAAAACATCATCACAGCACCTACACTCTCAATCCGAATTGTAAATAGGCAGTACATACCGCCGTAGTACATATGGTAGAACCCAAATCAGGTCAATGGGTTTGTACAAACATCAACTACCAGTGTAGTCCCGAATAATAGGCTATCCACTGTAAAACTGGTGCTCTAGGCTGACAGTGTAAGTAATATCTATTGATATGATGTCAAATAATTGATTTATATGAGAACCCCTTTTGCAACTTATTCCTTAGTACATCAAGATGAGGTCTCTTCACATTGTTAATGATGGATTATTTTCTAAAGACGATCACAGACGCAGTACCAATCAGATTTGATAGGGAATATTAAACATACATGTTTGATATTGTCATATGCACAGATGTCCCCCATCCTCCCTGTGGCCCGACCTAGTCTGCCCCGTCTGTGGTCCCCTCTAAAGTGGTCAAGGTGGGGCCAGCTTGGGGTTAATGTTGTTGTTACGTCTGTGAGAAGATTGTGTGTGTGTTGTGCAGCATCAATTTATAAGTCTGTGTGTACATGAATCACCATATCTAACCCCCCTAAGGTCTGCGTATGCACGACTTCATTGGAGTATCATCGGACCCGCCGGGATTGAATCTCCACTACACGACTATCATGACAGATGTGCATATCTGTCATGGTATTCCACCTGAAAGACTGACATGTTTGATTTTTTCAAACGTTATGGTACCGATCTAGGTACCGACAGCTGTATAAGTGAGGTACCCCACCCCCACTCACACACTCATAGATACTCACAACACCATGCTGATCGGTACCGATGGTCATTCTGGCTAAATATCGCCTAGTGGAGAAAGGCCCTTATCAGCTTATAGAGGGTCGGCATAATGCATGAGTGTAACCTGTCACTTTGGTGGCCTTTAGAGGCACTCAGTATGATGCATTAATACTTTGGTGGCCTGTACAGGCACTCAGAATGATGCATTAATACTTTGGTGGCCTCTACTGACACTCAGTATGATGCATTAATACTTTGGTGGCCTGTACAGGCACTCAGAATGAAGCATTAATACTTTGGTGGCCTCTACTGACACTCAGTATGATGCATTAATACTTTGGTGGCCTGTACAGGCACTCAGAATGAAGCATTAATACTTTGGTGGCCTCTACTGACACTCAGTATGAAGCATTAATACTTTGGTGGCCTCTACTGACACTCAGTATGAAGCATTAATACTTTGGTGGCCTCTACTGACACTCAGTATGAAGCATTAATACTTTGGTGGCCTCTACAGGCACTCAGTATGAAGCATTAATGCTTTGGTGGCCTCTACTGACACTCAGTATGAAGCATTAATACTTTGGTGGCCTCTACTGACACTCAGTATGAAGCATTAATACTTTGGTGGCCTCTACAGGCACTCAGTATGAAGCATTAATACTTTGGTGCCTCTACAGGCACTCAGTACGATGCATTAATACTTTGGTGCCTCTACAGGCACTCAGTATGAAGCATTAATGCTTTGGTGGCCTGTACAGGCACTCAGTATGAAGCATTAATGCTTTGGTGGCCTGTACAGGCACTCAGTATGAAGCATTAATACTTTGGTGGCCTGTACAGACACTCACTATGAAGCATTAATACTTTGGTGGCCTCTACAGGCACTCAGTATGAAGCATTAATGCTTTTGTGGCCTCTACTGACACTCAGTATGAAGCATTAATACTTTGGTGGCCTGTACAGGCACTCAGTATGAAGCATTAATACTTTGGTGGCCTGTACAGACACTCAGTACGATGCATTAATGCTTTTGTGGCCTGTACAGACACTCAGTATGAAGCATTAATACTTTGGTGGCCTCTACTGACACTCAGTACGATGCATTAATACTTTGGTGGCCTGTACAGGCACTCAGTATGAAGCATTAATACTTTGGTGGCCTCTACTGACACTCAGTATGAAGCATTAATACTTTGGTGGCCTCTACAGGCACTCAGTATGAAGCATTAATACTTTGGTGGCCTCTACAGGCACTCAGAATGATGCATTAATACTTTGGTGGCCTGTACAGCCTTAACCCTTCAAATGCTGCTAATGCATTAGTGCATCATACACCAGGCTGATCCTGTAGAGTTGATACACAAAGTCCCGGAGGGTCCTGGATGCTCCAATGAGGTGCTGGTGTATGGTACATCATGCTGACCAATTGGCATGATGCATTCATGCATCAGCAGGCTTTAAAGACCTCATGAAGTATAATGTATGTATCATTAGGTGTGTTGTAGGCATTCTGTATGCATGTATGTGGGTGTCAGTTTTATGCATGTGTATCTCACAGACATTGTGTGTCCCTGATGGACCTTGTTGGTTCTCATAGAAACTTGAGCCCCCCAGATAAGATAAACCCAGGATGGGGGAGGGGGGGTATGTTTTGGTCAAAATCCTTCTTATTGAAGGCTAAAACCTATAGTCCACTTGGCCTCTATCATGTGAATGAGCCTTACAAAGTCTATATAAAACCTGGTGATAGAGGCCTAATTGATATATCAAAGTAATGCAGCATTGTGAATAATTCACCATGGCTTAATTCATGTATTATGGTTATCCTATGACATAACCATTAAGTGTGACAGGATTTGCAAAAAGGGCCCTTAGTGCAGGGTACATTGAGGCCCCTATTCCCAGTACAGGTCACAAGTATGCCCTGAGGGGTGGCAGGATGCACCAATCAGGCATCAACCTCAGCACATCATTGGTGCATCATGTGAGCCCTCTGGACATGATGCACTTATGCATCAAGTATTAACCCTTTAAGGACTTCTCATGAATTAAGGCATCATGGTGATATGGCATCATGATGCATGAATGCAGCCCTGGCGAGTTACTCACTACACAATTGATACATGCCGTGGGAGTCGGCATGATGCTCCAATTGTTGGTAGCAGTCTTGCACATCTGCTTCAGTGGCACTTTAATGGTCTAATGTTTTTTTCCACAGTTGACTGGAACATCGGTGACAAGTCGGGGTTGTGGAACTTCCAGAAGGCGCTGGAGGAGGTTCACTTCACCTACTGGAGAGACAGCTTCTTTGTACTGTGGGTCGGCGCCGACCACAAAAACTCTAACACCAATATCATACAGGTATTTATATAACAAATTCTCTGACACCAATATATACAGGTATTTCTATGACAAAAACTCTGACACCAATATTATACAGGTAATTATATAATAAAATCTCTGACACAAATATTATACAGGTAATTATATAACAAATCTCTGACACCAATATCATACAGGTAATTATATGATAAAATCTCTGACACCAATATCATACAGGTAATTATATGATAAAATCTCTGATACCAATATTATACAGGTAATTATATGATAAAATCTCTGACACCAATATTATACAGGTAATTATATGATAAAATCTCTGACACCAATATTATACAGGTAATTATATTATAAAATCTCTGACACCAATATTATACAGGTAATTATATGATAAAATCTCTGACACCAATATCATACAGGTAATTATATTATAAAATCTCTGACACCAATATTATACAGGTAATTATATTATAAAATCTCTGACACCAATATTATACAGGTAATTATATGATAAAATCTCTGACACCAATATCATACAGGTAATTATATGATAAAATCTCTGATACCAATATCATACAGGTAATTATATGATAAAATCTCTGATACCAATATTATACAGGTAATTATATTATAAAATCTCTGACACCAATATTATACAGGTAATTATATGATAAAATCTCTGACACCAATATCATACAGGTAATTATATGATAAAATCTCTGACGCCAATATTATACAGGTAATTATATGATAAAATCTCTGACACCAATATTATACAGGTAATTATATGATAAAATCTCTGACACCAATATTATACAGGTAATTATATGATAAAATCTCTGACGCCAATATTATACAGGTAATTATATGATAAAATCTCTGACACCAATATCATACAGGTAATTATATGATAAAATCTCTGATACCAATATTATACAGGTAATTATATGATAAAATCTCTGACACCAATATATACAGGTATTTCTATGTCAAAAACTCTGATACCAATATATAGGTATTTCTATGTCAAAAACTCTGATACCAATATATACAGGTATTTCTATGTCAAAAACTCTGATACCAATATATACAGGTATTTCTATGTCAAAAACTCTGATACCAATATATAGGTATTTCTATGACAAAAACTCTGATACCAATATTATACAGGAATTTCTATGACAAAAACACTAATACCAATATATACAGGTAGGTGTACAAATTGGGACTGATACCATAATAAAAGGTAACACATAAATCACATGTCATAAATGTATATATCCCTGACACTAGTAATACACATATAACTATATCACACAAATCAAACTCTTATATATAGACTCATGATTACCCATGAACTCTGTCTCGTATACTGTTCAGAGAGACCAGGAAACCTATTCACAAAGATTGGTGAATATTCTTGTTTTTAGGTGAAGTAAGTGAGATTTCAGAAAGTTTACCAGAGGGTATAGGAATATAGTAAATTGGAATACCATTGAGAGGTATCAAAAAGTGGGTTTTATGAATCAGATCTTCTCTAAAAAGAGAATGTGAAAGGAGTATTTTCATGCATGGATAATTTCAGAGGGAGGGCACATCTTAGTTAGAATTACAAACTTCACTCTCTGCATGAATTTTCACATTATGTCTTGATTGTTGTTTAGATAGACCAAGCGGGCATAGGGATGGACTCACCTGGTTCCTACATGCAGAATGATTCCGATCCCGGGGTGGCCGCCTACAAACGCTTCATGCGTGACATCGCACAGCAATTTACATCATCACAGGAGGACATTGAACACTTTGTACAAACTACATTCAACTTTGAGAAGAAACTAGCCCAAGTAAGTTCCGCTTGTCTCAACGATCCTTGAATCCAGCCTTGGTACTTGCTCAAACTTGTACTCTCTAGCATGTATGGGTAGTCTCTCAGGCATAGCATTACAAATTTCAGTTTTGGTTTTCTAATTTTGGCAGTAGTGGATTTAGAGGTGGGAACAGAAGTGCATGCCCCCTCCCTTTTGCCTGTAGTTCAGAGTTTATTTGCCCCTTTTAACCCCAAAATTTACTCAAAATAGGGTCTCAAATAAAAGGGGTGCACCCCCTCCTTTTCAAAATCCTGGTTGTGGTGAGTTTATGCATCATCGGTCCTCATAGGGTAAAGGCGTTGTACCATATTCTCTAAGGAATTAGACCCTTCTCAACATATTGACTTTAATCCTGGATAACCTTCTGGGACCCACAGACATTTCTAGAGTGGATTAAAGTGTAATTGCTGCTATCTGGGGAATAACCCTTTAAGGGCTGCTAATGCATAATCCATTATGCCTATTGGTCATCATGATACATGGCGATCACGAGTAACTCTCTAGGGCTATATTCATGCATTTTGCTGACCGTACGGGGTTGACAGACTCCTGTAGGCTTGGCATGATGCTCGATGAACTGCTGGCAAGCAGACCCATCAGCACTTCATTGGTGCATCATGAAGACCAATTGATATGATACACTCTTGTCATAGCGGCGCTTAAGGGATGAAGAGCAGAGGGTGGAAGTAGCCTCAGCACACCAGACGTGATTAAAGATAACCCTCAGTAGACATATCTAGTACTGTATGAAGTCCCACCGTGCCACGGGGTGGGAATTCACTCCGAGGGATGTGGGATGTGTAGGCGCCTTTAAAGATAATTCCTGTAGATGTATTGTGTGATAGAAGACAATTGCTGAACCTGAATTCATAGATAATTTTTATCTAAGGCATTTAAAGTTCAAACTTAGGGTTGTCGGATGAGATGGTGGGTTCGAGCATGGATGTATGAAAGCATTCATGCCGCCTCTTCTGGGACCAATCCCCCCCGCCTAGAACGGTGCTAAAATGACCAGAATTTCACACTAGAATGACCAAACTTCCACTTACAGGGTAGGACTAAGTTGGGAGTATACTCATACATGGGGTTAATTCCTGCAGTGCACCTGAATGGTTAGTATGATTATGTCATGGCAGATACGACCGTTACTATAGAATAGTACCGGACATGCCGTATTCAATGGGGGGGATGGAATACAATGTGGCCGTATTCAATGGGTGTCCGCCATCTTGGATTCTGAACAGATCTGAGCTGTGTTTCTCTATTTTAAAGCAAATTAACCCCGTAGGGCCATGATATAAATGCAAATGTCATTTGCTTATTGCTCAAATGAAGTGCTGCTGAGCAGAATTTATTGGTGCTTGACAACAAATGGGCATTACGCACTCCTTCATTAGTAAAAGCATCAATTATAAAGAATCACACAGTAAAGTATTAACATTATAATACAACTTCTTGTTTCAGATTATGGTACCATTGGAACATGAAACTCGGCGTGACCCGGATGCCATGTATAACCCGGTCACGGTGAGAGAACTACAGAAACTGTCCCCGTGGGTAAGTAGATGCTATACAATGTTTTTTAAAGTAGTTTATTGGGTAAATACAGGTACAGAAGCATTGTGGCCTCTTTTCCAGGCCCCCTTGACTGCACATGATACAATATATTTTAACTAAAAAAGAAACTTTGCGTTCTCTCAAATAGGTACATCACAACAGAGCTTTGAATTCTATAATACAAATACAGTTTGTCTACCTAAGTTTGATGAGATGAGATGGGATGATGTGATTTTTAACCTTCACAGTATTTCCTCTTTACATGAAACAATTTGGGTAATCTTTTTTTATTTCCTTTTTAAAGTGCACAAATGTATCAATGACTGAGTACTTGGTTTTTAACTGATTCCAGCGTGTGATGGTGGTGTACAATGCACCTTTTATAAGAACAGGTTTCAATGAGCGTGGTACAATTAGCCTTTTACCAACCTGTAGCCTTTTACCAACATGTACACTGCAAAAATGGTGTTTAGATTTTAAACATGTTTAGGTCTAAACACATTTAAAATCTAAACATATAGGTCAGTTAGGTGTCTCATTGACTACACATTTAGGAAATGAACACTTTTATTCTAACTACATAAACATTTACGCTAAACATGTTAAGATGTTTAGAGTTGAGACAGTTGAATAATAGGTGTTTAGATTTAAAAATCAATATGTTTAGATACTTGGATGTTGAATCCACACAAGGTAGCAGCACTACCTTTGACTGGACTATCTGTACACAGTTATAATCAATTGTTGTGACAAATGTCCCAAAATCCCATGTTTATCGTGGTTTCATTTCATAGAATGTCATGTGAATAGAAAGGGCAATAGAAAATTGACTAGATTCACCTCATGCCACCATCATTACCATAAAATAATCAATAAACTCCATGACTGACACCTATTTGATGTTATTCTGGAATAGATAAGGCAATGTCCTTCCTGCCAAGCTGTTGTACTTTCTCAAGTCTCTCATTCTGATGCAGTGTGTAATATATGTACACATATATAACTGTGGCTGACATCTTTGGAGACTTTGACAAGTAAATACCTGCTGATGTCCCCCCTCCCAGTAAATGAGAAAACAAACAAAATGTCTACAAACCTCTCCATCAAATCATTTAAACATCTAAACACAAAAATTCATAAACACCTAAACACAAAAATTCATATATCTAAACACAAAATTTTAACCTACATTTCTAAACACTTGAGCTAAGCACATTGTTTGGCTAAACATATTTAGGAAATTAATGTGATTACAAAAACGTTGCAAGAATATGTTTAGAATTGTGTTTAGGATCTAAACACCATTTTTACAGTGTAGTCCAGTGGGATGTGCTCTTCTATCTGCATATTTCTCTTGTGCTGCAGTGCAAAAGAGTATGCATATTAGAGCAAATGCCAGTCTTAGTCTGTTTTCTTTCAACCGTTCCAAAAACCAGTTCCAAAGCTTCTGCAAATATCGTCTGTTCTATCAAATTCATGAACAGATCAAGATTCTTCTTTGTGTCCATTAAAAGTCAATTGATAGAACTAATTCAAAATTGGGGGCATATGAGATTAGCTATTAATAGAATAATGAAATGATAGTGCCATATATATCAGATATTAACAGTAGGTCATGTCCTGCTTAGTTTCATGAGAATTCAACCCATAAGCTGGGCCCCTTGACTTGTCTAGTACTTATGGGAGATATTTGGTTTATGACCTAAGCAGACTATCATGCCAAATGTAAGGTTTTTAAACTTTGGAACTTTACAAAATGCTTTTATGCATTCATCAGCTAAGCAAAACTCAATATTTTACAATGGTATCAATAATTAATATAGGGATGAAAATATATTAAAAACATTGATTTATCAAGTCCACATGCTTGAATGTGCCCAGTGCCTGGTTGTTTAATAATTATTTAATCAATAACTCAATCCGTCCAACCATGTCCACGACCGGTCCTAATAAAACAACCAGCCGTGCCCTGGAATACAAAGCCTCTTCACACCTGCCCACCCATACAACCATAATACATCCATCATGCTTACACCTGACCTCTTATTTCCGGTTCCTGTCTCTACCTTCAGATAAATTGGCTGAGGTTCCTAAGGCGAAACTTTACTGACATCACACTGAGCACGGTCGTCGTGGTTACCAACAAGGACTACATGACTAACATGTCAAAGCTGATCGAGTCGTCACACCCGCGGTAGGTAGTACAATGGATGGATGGCTGCAGGGTGTGCTAAATACCCCTATTATCACTCATCATGGTGCCATGTGTGTGAGGGGAGTACTAACTAATCACCGATCTACAACCATGGAGTCATTGCCGTTTCTGATCCATCATTCAACATTGCTTTTATTTCATTTCATTTGCCTTTTTTTATTGTCTTTTTTATTTCAAAATGAGAAACCACTTATGTAAAATGTACAGCTTGGTGCACTCTCCTGCTGGCTCACTGGAACGTCAATAGTGCATCATGCCGACTCTGATGGGGTGTACTGAACCGCCATGATTTGTCAATGCATAAGCAGCCTTTTTTTTTTAAAAAAAAAGGGGGGGGGGTGAAACTAGAATACAGTAACAAGCAAAACTGATACTCTTTGGCTAACAAGGAAAAAAGAAACGGAATACAGTAAAACATATAATATATCTTTATTTCAATCTATTTTGATGAAATTAAAGACCCGTATTGGAATTGATGTGGAAGGCAAAAACCTCCCCACTTATAAGAGGAACCGGAAGGTTGGGGAAAAGATCCAAGTGGTTCGATAAAACATTATGCACAGATTGATATCAGGGAGGGTAGTAACTAATCACTTAGTCTCTGACTTCCAACCATTGGCCGTATTGATCCACCAATCCCTCTCATCCATAGAAATTGCCATCATAAATCGATCTTTTTTATCAAGACCTTGACAAAAAATTATCATTGTTCTCCCACCTTTTTGAGGAAAGCTTTTAGCTCGGTCCTTGAAATGTATGGCTGTTGTTCTAGTTGAGGGCAATATGTCAAAACTAGTTTTCACTAAGAGATTTGCTGATTGCAAACAGTGATATTTATGAGAACGTTTTTTGATGTTATAAAACTATTGTCAATGGTTTTCAAATTGAAAGTGTCAAAACCATATATTCCAGCCTTATGCTGTATCAAACAATCATTCTCATCTTTTCTGGAGAACAATTCTTAATATGCAAATTATGACTATTGAGAAATGCCCTCCTGATCCCATCTTTTTTTAAGAAATTGATAATACATGTGTCTGTATATATTGAACACAAGTCAGACCGACCAAAGGTAATTGAAACAAAGGCTTTAGTGGTCAGTGGAAAATGTCATGGAGAAACCGGGACTCGAACCCTGGACCCTCCAACTTCAAAGCGGAAGCTTTACCCCTGAGCTACTTCTCCTGGTCTGATATTCTCTACCTTCCAACTACACCTGGATCAGCATAATACACACACTAGGGGGCAGTGATTACCTGGTACGGAGCTCTCTAGAGATCCCCCTCGCGTGGCGGGACCAATCGGTATCTCCACCAGGTACGGGAAATTACTGCCCCTACACCATTAACCCTGCATTTATGCATCATACCCATTGGTCATGATGCATAAATGCACTCGTGTATCATGCAGACCCTATGTGAGCGATACACTCCCGAAGTGTCCCCATGGTGCTCCAATGAATTGGTGCATCATGACGAACAATGGGCATGATGCACTCCTGCATCAGTGGCCCTGAAAGGGGTAAATATTGAGACTTTTTATGATTGGTTCATAACTTTCTCCCTTACGCAGCACCTTAAACTACTACCTCATGTGGCGGCTGGCGTCCAACTTTGCCAACCTTCTAAGTAAACCGTTCCGGCTAGCTGCACTACGGTTTGAAGGCAAAGCTAAAGGTAAGCCGTTTCATGTTCCCTTAATCATTACACCTATTATGCAAATTATGATAATTGCTGATCGGAGGTCTACTGACACAAGCATGGGCATGGACTGGGTACCAGGTTTAGTCTGTGTAGGTGTTATCCATATGCTATAGAAGGGTTAGAAACTAAAGGGAACAGTGCTGCACTCTGGTGCTTTCATTTGCTCTGCACAGACGGAGGTGAGGGGTAACTTTGGCAAAGTCAGCACTCACCTACACAGACTAAACCTGGTAACCAGTCCATGCCTGTAGACACAAGAATGTGGCAGACCCTGCAACACATGTGAGCATGGATCTAAAATGTACCTTGTAGTTCTGGCAAAAGTTGGGGGTTCAAAATTTATTCTTATAAGAGTACCCCCACCACCCACCATCTTTTTTTTCTTAATCTATTCCTTTTTCTTTGCATTTAAGCAAGGAGCTTAGATACAATAGGAGGGGTCACTGAGAGTATAGCCTATGGGTTGCATGTGTACCCCCCCCCTCCATGAAACTAGGCTACCTTGGTCTTCAGTGTTGATTAGGTGGTTTATGGAGCTGTAGTATTCCTTCATCAGGGTGATACCAAAGGGAAAGAAGGAACCACCTAGACAAAAAAACCCTGCTGAATCCAGAATTTGTGATCATGATTCTCAGAAAATGACCAAAAGTACTTAAAAATGATGTTTGATGATGAAAATATTTCAAAATGTACAAAAATAATATTGAAATTATAAGAAGTCTTTATAGATAGATAAAGGTAATCCAGAGTTGGTACCTCAGTGAACATATCCAAAACATCTCTCAATCTGACAAAAACTCTCACTGTGCATTGCTTTGCCTATCCCACACATTGCCTATCCCTTAGTCTACCTATCACTCATACTGCCCGTCTCTTAAATCCAAAGCATCTTGAGCGATGTAAGGCTATCTCCCAAAAGGCCTAAATACTAAAGTTTACTCCTCACCTTATCTTATCGTCTTTGTGATCACTTTCCCATAGTTTACCTATCCTCAACCTGCCTATCACTCATTTTACCTATCCCTCATGGTGACTATCCCCCAGACCCTCATGTTTTAACTGCATTGTTCATCTGTTTATTTAAGCCTCAATGGTCAACAGTACATTGCTTATCATGTCTACTTTTTTTATCTTACCTATCCTTCATGATACCTATCATAAAGCCTACCTATCCCTCATTGTGCCTATCCCCCAACTGTGCACATCCTTCATATCTGAGATAACCAGATGTTTTAGATTGAAGAGAGGCAGGATGAGTGATAGGTACACTGATTGATATGCTGTATGTGGAATAGACAGAGCAATGCACGGACACAGTATTTAGCAGATTGAGAGATAGGCATCATTTGTGTATGTGGGTTGAGGTACTAACTTTGATTGAGATGTTGTATCTTTAAAGATTTCCAATCATTTTCAATATCTCTTAAGTATGGACGACCAACCGATCAGGGTCCCGTCGTCCTATCGCATAGTAATAGATGCCATGGTTCCCATTACAGCAGCAGCCATTATGTCTGCATTGCCGAGTAGGGACCACCACCCCCTAGCCCCCCCCCATCCTCCTCTTCTGCCACCCACACAGGTGGCAGAGGAGGAGCCTAGTTTTATGCGGGGGTGGAGGGGGGTTGGCCTTCACTATAGGACTGTATGGACTAACCTATCCTACATACTGTACCATCCTTGATTCAAGGTACCCCATAAAGATACCATAAAACCTCCATCAGATGGAGGTTTACAGTAATGAACTCTTTTTTTGTATAATTTGACACCAGGAAGTGTGCGTAGGGCCCCAAAAAAGCGGTATGCTTATAAGAGCAGGCCCTATGGTATAACATAGTTCTAGACAGCTCAAATCAAACCCAACATGCATCCTATAGCAACTCCTTAAACTCATGGTGCACCTTATATGCACGGTGCACCGTTATATATCAAAGATCTGTTATAATGATACAGAATGCTATTTCATTCTATAGAAGGGGGAGGAGAGGAGGCCCGGTGGCGTACATGTCAGGATGTACTAAACGAGTGGCTCGGAATGGCTGTAGGCTCACTCTACATCAAGGATAACTTCCCCAAGGACAGCAGGGATGAGGTAACTATAGCGAGGACTCCTGTTAATGTTTGTGCATGGCCATGTTATTATCTGTCCACAAAATCTCTCATGAGATCATGTAGGTACCAGACTTCCGAGTAGCCTAACATGCCAAGAATAAGTCTGGCACGAGATCAGGCTGGAAGTAGCTGATGTCAGCGTGCAGGTGGCTCTCTCAGTAACCAGTCTGTTGCTTTGATTGTTTGTGCCTTAAGCGCTTTAAAGGCCCATGATGCATCATTGGTTGTCATGATGCAGGATGCTGCCCTGACAAGGATGCATCTACCCGGGGCGTCTATTGCCTCTTTCACTTTGACTAAGGCCAACAACTTTCACTTTGAAAAAATGTAACATAAGTTATATTAGTAAAATGCAAATGTTCATTAGCAGGTGATGAGAGTAGTAGAGAATAAAGTTTACTTTTACCATTGCAGGTTATTGATATCATAGGTCATGTGCGGAAGCGGTTCAAGAAGCGGCTATCGCAAATTGAGTGGATGGATGCACCCACCAAGGAACACGCACTAGAGAAGGTAGGGACATTATGTTGTCTCTTCAGTGCAACAATTAAGGTTATAACTGCATATTTTCAAAGCTTTGCAGGAGAGGCAAAAGAGGTGTTATAGCAGACGGTTGACACAAACTTATTGCATTGGGGCCTGTGGGCACAAGTAACAGATAGTTTATGTCAACCTTGTTGCACTGAGGTTACAATATAGGGGTATAAACCTTAAACATCTGCTAAAATGTTGAGTACATCATGTCCATTGGTGTACATGATGCACCAATGAAGTGCCAGTGAGTATCTTCAAGGGAGCATCATGCTGACCTTACACCCTATATTTTATTTTAAGGTTTTATTGGGTCTAAAGTTAAATGCCAGAATTTGGTCTGACCGTTCTGCCATCTGGGCCCACATTTCAGCCTCCTATGTTGACAATTGGTACGGCGGCGAGTAATGATATTATCTTCAGTGGACCATAAAGCAGAGAAAATAGTTTCAGTTCTAACAATCATGTTCACACATGATAAATCAGAAAAATGAGAGAAGTTCAAGACTCCAGGCACTCGCATTATAGTATTGGTGAAACCACTCAGTGGCCTTGGTGTAGGGGAGGGGGGGGGTGAGGGATGAAGGGAGATTGAAAGTGTGGAAGGAGTTTAGTATAATGTCATAGTATGATATTTTACATACTAAAGTATAATTCCTGCAGCTCATAGAGACTCCAGTAAACTCAGGTTTGACTCGATCAGTGCCAGAAATGTCCACATATGTAAGTACATATATATCTGTTAGCACGATGACATCAACATGGGAACAGAGAAAGAGGAAAGCAAAAGAAAATTCCATGAGGAAGAGATCTAATACTGTGCCTGGAGAATTCAACTTAGTATATGTATGGTATTTTGAAAAATAAGATAAATATAGTGCGAAGATATGTAAGTGTGCAGAGTATGAACATCTGGCATGTTCATACTATCGACCCTACATAAAGTAACTACCGTTTCCCATCAGCCGATTATTTCCAAAAGCCCCAGGCAAAATAACACAGCCAGTGCCAATTTAGTTTCAGTTTCCCCCAAAAGATGTGAGTCTGCATCCACATTCACATTAGTTTGCATATGGCCACAGTGCCCCACCTATACCTTCCTGTACTTGAGGAATGACAGTATCTTCATACCCCGTTATTAACCCCTTAAAGGCTGCTGATGCATTAATGCATCATGCCCATTAGTTGTCATGACGCATGAATGCAGCCCTGGGCAGTAACTCGCCAGGACTACATACATGCATCATGCCAAACCTATGGGGTTGATACAGTCCTGGAGGGTCGTCATGATGCTCCAATGAAGTGCTGATGAACAGTCTCACCAGCACTTCATTGGTACATCATGACGACCAATGGGAATGATGCACTCCTGCATCAGCGGCCTATGAAGAGTGAGCTAAATGAACATCTAGATGTTTGTATTCAGAATTGTACTGATATCAGTAATTGTTATATAAACACAGGTGAAGCGGATGATGTACAAAATAGGATATCCTTCATTTCTGCTGAACGATACAAAAGTAGAACTATTTTATAAACACGTAAGTATGAACTTATTTCTACTTAATTACACCAAAGTAGAACTATTTATAAACATGTAAGTACTTATTCCCACTTAACCCTAATTAATGACACTAAAGTAGAACTATTTTAGAAACATATAAGTATGAGTATTCTTACTGAATGACAGCAAAGTAGAACTGAGTAAATACCTAGTACATGGACTCCACCTATTGGGTCAGAATGGAACTACTGCTGTGTAGAGGTGTACCTGAGTAACTGTGCCATAAGCAGTCAACTTGTCTGAAAAAATTGCTTCATTTATATATTCCAGTTTCATATCAATGAAAATGAGACGTTTTTCCAAACAAACCTTAATGGGATACACTACGAGATTAAGAAGATGGTTGATAAGCTGAAGAAGCCGCCTTCTAAGGAGGAGTGAGTACAGAACTTATTGTTTTCTTAACATATTAAGGGCTGCTGATGCAGGTGTGCATCATGCCCATTGGTCGTCATGATGCACCAATGAAGTGCTGGTAAGACTGCTTGCCAGCACTTCATTAGAGCATCATGCTGACCCTCCGGGACTGTATCAATCCAGGTTGGGTTGGCATGATGCATGAATGTAGTCCTGGTGAGTTACTCGCTAGGGCTATATTCATGCATTAATGCATCAGCACCCCTTAATGGGTTAACCATTGAGCTGTTTTACCTCAAGTAGATGCCATTCATTCAGCTTATGCAGGACTCTGGTCTCGGCTCTTGTCTCCCTGTTGGTGGTAGGGGCTAAATAGTGTTGACAAACCCCTGCAGGTGGCAGTGCTGAGTAACCATACCTCCGTGAAGAGCTCACCACAGAATACAAGATTATGGGCTCTGGAAGTCATTTCTGAGACGCTAAGTTTTGGGCACCCCGAAATTGTACTGACCTGGCCTTGATCGGAAGGGAATTCTCGATTGTACAGGGTCAATCACTATGACTGCTGCAGATATAGAGGCAAAGGGCATGCACCTGAATAGGCAATCGTAGGTAATACATGATCCCCCAGGGTCAATCACTACGATTGAACTGGATCTTAGGGGTGGTTGAAATCGGCGGGAGAGGGTAGTATCATAGCGTTTGAGAAATGGCTAGCAGATAACAGATGGAGCCACTAAGCTTGTGTGATTATCAACATTGAGAAAATGCATTTTACTTTTGCACATTTCTACCTTTGGATGACTAAAGCTAAAAATAAAATGATGGGATTTCACCGGCACATTGTAATAAGTGGGCAGAAATTTACTCATTTCAAATGTTAATGTAGCTTCCAGACTGTAAAACAAGGTATTGGTGCCAAACATACATAGGAAAATCTGACATATATGTCACAGGGGCAAAGTTTACCCTCTCTTTTAACTGTAGTACATGGTAGATTCTTCGCTCAAAAGGTGCAGAACTGTTAACCACCCCTCACGAAAAGTCAAAATTGTTTGTATCCCCACTCCACCACACCACATGTGATGAATTCATAATAAGCACTAACTTTTTCTTTTTTTTCTCTGTATTATCTAGATGGGAGATGAATCCACAGGCAGTAAATGCTTATTACGCTGCTACTGAGAACCAAATGGGTAAGTTCATCACATCATTTCATGTTGAGAACGAGCCTTACTATAGAAATGTATGGGAAAAGCCATTCCCAGCAGGGCGTGAAGAAACTGAATCTCATTCTCTACACCCCCATTCTCCACTCTGACTTCATCAAAATAGCCTCAAATCCCTTACCAAAATTTGGTCTCTTGGGAAGTTTTTATTAAGAAAACATGAAATAAATGCAGAGTTCAACGATGATTTGTCATTTCAGGCTGTTTCCTCAATTGTGGAAGTCAGGCTGTCTCCCGAGAGGTCTCTAGGGAGACAGCCTGACTTCCACAATTGAGGAAACAGCCTGAAATGACAAACCATCGTTGAACTCTGTCTATATTATGCTTGTAAAACCTTGCATATATGTCACACAGTAATAAGCATTTGTAGCTGCTTATAAATACCTGGGCTTTTATATTTCCCCTTAAACCCGGCATATAAGCTGCAGCTTACAGACCATTTCAGGACCATGGTGTGGCTTATATCATGTCTTCCTGAAGTCAGGGTGCGGCTTATACTCAGGTTTTTTAAGGTACTGAGTATTTTGGAGTTTGGACTCATAAGACAAAGCTCAGTGCTACCATTCCATGTGACCTGTATTAACCTGTCTATGTTTGATACCCTGTGTTTCAGTGTTCCCGGCCGGTATCCTACAGCTTCCATATTACAATGCAGGCTTACCACGGTCAGTATTTCAACCAGAAAACTTTAAATTTTGGGTATAAATTGAAGTTCAAATTTCAAATTGAAATTATATTTTTTTTGCTTTGCATTTAACTTTTTCAAAGTCCATCACATTTTGGCTCTTCTGAGCCACTGTATCTACATCATTGCAATTGTAATGAATTACCATATCAAATGGAATAAAATTAAATATATCTTCCTGACAAATTTGAAAAAGAAATGCCTCCCAAGCTTTCCTCTAATAATCTACTTTTCTATTTCTTCAGTTATGTGAATTTTGGGAGTATTGGCTCCACAATAGGTCACGAGATGATACACGGGTTTGATGTATTTGGTGAGTATCTTGTTTTGTCAACATTAACTTGTACTGAATTAAATGATGTTTGGGAAACTTGACAAATGTGACCAAGAAATTGCCCAAGCTCCAGCCACGGCAGCGTTACCTGCGGCACATGTTTCCCTTAATTCTTTCTCATGAGTGTTATTGTTAACTTTATATATTGTGCACTGCCTTATCCTTTTTCCTTGCCTCCTCCTCAGACAAAATAAAGGAAAATGACGGACTGCTGGCATGGCTGTGGCACTAGTGAAGACTTGGGTCTGTTTATCTTAATAGTTCAGTTTTCTCCCCCCAGGTGGCCTATATGACGCATCGGGGAACTTAAACCGGTGGTGGAGCGATACGTCATGGGCAAACTTTGAGAACAGAACCCGTTGTATCGCTGACTTCTACTCCTCTTTTACTATTAGCGGCTTTCCAGTAAGTACAACTGAATTATATGTCTCATAATGATTTTGCTAATAAAGTATCACAGACAACTCATTGGAAAATGTAGATCATTGGCGGTGTCAGGATGGTGTACATTTGGGGTTCCAGATGAAGCAATATGCTGCAAAGGACTTTGTAAAGTCGAGTTAGGGAGTTGACTCGATTATCGTATACCAATAATACCTGTATGTATGATACACCTGTGGGTCTTGTGATGCAATGATGCAGGTGCTGCATCCCTGCATCATGGTGACCGATGCATCCGTGCATCATGCTGACGGATGCATCTGCACATCGTGCTGACGGATGCATCTGCACATCGTGCTGACGGATGCAGCCGCACATCGTGCTGACGGATGCAGCCGTGCATCGTGCTAACGGATGCATCTGTGCATCGTGCTGACCAATGCATCCGTGCATCGTGCTGACCAATGCATCTGTGCATCGTGCTGACCAATGCAGCCGTGCATCGTGCTGACGGATGCAGCCATGCATCGTGCTGACCAATGCATCTGTGCATCGTGCTGACCAATGCAGCCGTGCATCGTGCTGACGGATGCAGCCATGCATCGTGCTGACCAATGCATCTGTGCATCATGCTGACCAATGCATCCGTGCATCATGCTGACCGATGCATCTGTGCATCGTGCTGACGGATGCATCCGCGCATCGTGCTGACGGATGCAGCCGCGCATCGTGCTGACGGATGCATCCGTGCATCGTGCTGACCAATGCATCCGCGCATCGTGCTGACCGATGCATCCGCACATCGTGCTGACCAATGCATCCGCGCATCATGCTGACCGATGAATACATACAACACTTTATTGATGAATATGTGTCCTTATTTTCTCATCAATGTGAGATTTCTCTACACACAGATTGATGGGGAAGTAACACTTGGAGAGAATATTGCGGATATCGGTGGGATAACGCAAGCATTTAAGGTAAAACATTTTTTTTGCTGATAAAATCATGGAATTTAACATGCCGCCATTGCTCTCATTGAACTCAGCTATATAGAAATAATGAACCACCCTTCAATAGTGATTATCGTAAAGTCTTGCTTATCTATACAAAAAAAACAACAGAGCATATGCATGTGCCCAATAGAAATGCCAGCTGCGGCTTATGGGTGGGCTATAAACATAACAGAATGGCATTGATCCTTCAGAAGTTGCCGCACCTAGCTCATTGCAGTGTTATCAGACCGGCCTTAGGGTTCTGCCCTCTCAAATCCATATATTCAAAAATATGATGAATACGCTTCCAATGTCAAGCAGTGTGGTTTATGTCACAGAGCAGCTTATAGATGGGAGTGTACGGTAATTATATGACCATGTATAGTTTATAATTGTAGTTGAGAGTTTTAGTTCATTTACTAATCAGCCGTTATTCCCCCGGCAGGCGTATAAAGCCCTAGAGAGGGGTATGGGGCAGGAGGAGGAAGCCATGCCTGGTATCGAGCTCACCAACCACCAGGTCTTCTTCTTAGCTTATGGACAGGTAAGTGGAAATAATAGGGATTCCCTAGCCCATCTCAAAATAATCTCTTCTTTCCTACACCCTCTGTGTCTCTGATGAAGGTATGCTTGGGCATCAACACAGGTGCATCCATTAATTAATGTCCGATGTAGTTTTCTTCTAAGAATATGACCTTATCCATATCCAGAATGATGAGTTTCAGGCCTTGGGTAATTCGTTTCCTATTTGGCCACTAGGGGACCCATTGTGCTGCTCTAGGTATGCTCAGTGACTCCCCCTGTGTGATCACCAAAAACAACATGTGAAGGGGATTTTTGGGATGAATGTTGATAATCAAGTTTAACATGATTTTCCTCATTCTTTTCACTTATTTTTTCTTCTAAATTTCTTGATGAGGATATATATTTGCTTTGAATCTGATTTTTCTGATAGGACAATGGGACATTAAAGAAATCATTTTGATTTTACAGAATTGGTGTATAAAACGGACAATGGAGAGCTTACGAGAGACAGCGACAGGGGGCTCCCATGCCCCGGGTCAAATTCGGGTAAACGGGACTTTGTCTCAGGTACCACAGTTCTTAGAGACATTCAAGTGCCCAAAAAGCTCAGCCATGTATCCCAAACAGAAATGTACAGTTTGGTAGCACAATGTGCCTGTGTAGGACAATAAGTGCTGGTGTTATGTGGTGTCTCCGTGTGGGATACATGCGCAGGCAATACTTGGACTAACGCTGGTGCCCTGAAGGTATATACATATATCCGCAGACCATGCCTGATGGTTTTTCCCCAAGATTCTGGGGAGTGCTTCACTGGAACTCCACTAGATGGCAGTTTTAGATCTCCAATCACAGTCTATATTCCAAATATCTGTATTGGAGTGACATGTGGACTCTCAGGATGTAAGGGTGCCCCCTGGTGAGTAAGCATGGAAACAAAGGATGATTAACTGGTATCTTCTTAGGCTGGCTGTATATATGTCCCTAACATACAGGCAGGGCGACTGGGATGCACCTGTGAAATCTTCCTAGTGTATGACTTATTACAGCAATGTTTGGAGGAGGCTGCAGAACATTCTGCAACTTAACAGTTTGGCATTGTAGTGAGAATGGCTGTTAGAGTATCAATAGTGTCATCCATTAGTGCCTGCAGCGCTAAGACAGCTTCTACCAAACCTTATATGATCCTGACATGAGTACTTGTTGTACGGGGCAGTACTCTGCAATTGTCCGCTAATATTTTGGGAGAAGAATTTGTGGGTTTTCAAAGCGTGGGTACCATGACTACTGTAGGATCTTGCACAGCACCCCAGGGCAGAATGCAAGTTTAACCTATCACTGGACTTGTATCAAGCTGGGACTACTTCAGACAGAACATACGCTTTTTTGCAAAATTGCAACTGGCGGTGTGAAACATTTTTTACAGCTAAATCCACTTCTGCCTTGAATAGGATTCTTATTTGGATCAAATTTGGTAATTCTGGAATATGCAACTAATGAAAAGGTTGTAAGCTCTGAGGCAGGTCCTTCACACATACAGCAGGAAAGGCAGTAAATGGAAGAAAAATATTGTGTATATATATTTTCTTTGTTTTTTTTTTTCTTCTAGAAATTACTATTATCATTATCATTGTCATAACAATGGCCATGGAACATAATAGACATATATATCATGTTTCACATGTTATAGATATATTCTGCAAATGGTTACTTCAAGCCAGTATGTGAATGTTATAAAAAATACTGGTAGCAGGTGATAATAAACCAGAGATGCATGATCGAAATAGTCCGTCGATCAAAATAGGTCGGTAGACTCACTGCATAAGTAGCTGCTGTTTCAGGACCAATGGCATAGTCCTAAAAAGGCTAGTTTGCAATAACATCTTGTATCTTTGATTATGGGTTAATGTTAAGTTCTTCAGAATCATATGTATGGGTCATATTTCCACCACTCTGAGACTGCCTAAAGTGAGCTACTGACTATCAGGTCTTCTACAGACTACCTCAGTTTTATCGGTGAGCAATTATACACATAATTACCTCATTTAAGGACTGTGTTATAGATATTGATGTCCCTTCCCACTATAAAAAGGCTGAACAGATGAAATTGGAGTTATACGCTGTACAAAAAGTCAGCTGAGTCGGCTGTCAGCCATAGATATTTGTAAAGGGATTATATTACAAATATTGAGTTATGATATTCACAAAATAGCTAATTTATTGATCTGAAACAAATATGGTTGGTTTATTGGGCCCTGACTGTTTATCAATCATTGTCCACTGCAAACCAAAATAACAAATATCTGATTGGGTTGAAATGGTATACATATAACTATATGAGATACATATTGACAAATGGTATTCTGGGTCTTGTTACAGCTTTAGCTGTTATCCAGACAGGCTTTTCTATATTTTACAATTACTTGACCTTATAAATGTATGTATACATCATGTCTGACATTGCAAAGTTGGAATGGTAGAAAACTGCTGCTCGACATGAATATTCCTGATAAGAGTGAACATTTGTAGCTGCGCTAGGTATAAATAATATATCGGTATTAATCTTTTAACAATCGCCTCGTTGATACATCTAAAAGGGTCAGCATGATGCACCAATGCATGTGAGTGGATTCAGGAAAGTAGCATTGGTGCATCATGATGATGATGCAGGAATGCACACATCGAGGTATCATGCCAATCTTTAAGGTCCGCTACAGCAGGAGTGCATCATGCCCATAGGTCTGCATGATGCGACAAAAACAACGCTGGTGAATGCATCTGGGAAACTATGTAACCGCTGCATATAGTAACTCCCGCACCATGTGATCATTGGGCATGATGTGTGAATGCACTATCAGCCAGTCAAGGCCCAAAGATTGAATCTATGCAGATTACATTATCACAATGTACAGTGTTTATACTGAATGACTTTATACTGTTGCTACATAATGTGCGATATGAAATTTGGGTAACAACAGATTTTTCAACTATATAACGTTTTCATACATGTTGTTCTTCTTGCTGCATTATGTATCATGCTACCATGATGCTGTAAGGCACCATGCACTGATGCATCATGCCCTCTGGCAGTCATGATGCATGAATGCAGCTCTACTTACCAATGCTGCATTTATGCATCATGCAGACCCTTCAGATCTAACCTGAAGGGTCAGCATGATGCATTAAAGCACCTTACTGCCATTGATTAGTAAAATGGCTGACATTATACCTCTCCACACATGGAGGATAGAATGTACATCACTTTGAACTCTATGCAACATTTCTAGCAGCACAGTTACCGCCTTTTCCCTGCACCTTGTGCCTGGCCTCACCAATCGCTATGCACATTTACACATATTTCTATATCACCACATTTAATCATTGGGTTTTTACATAAATAAGGATTTTGTATAAGCTAATATCAAAATGTGAATTAAGCTCTAGAAAAGGACCTTGAATAAACGTCGCCTCTGTATAAGAGATGGGTTGACTGATCATAAAAATCATACGCTGACCATGCATTGAATTGTGATAAAAGAGCACATGCTTCATTTGTTTGATTGAAACTGCATTGGCATCATGAAAGAGCACATTCAATATGTTAAGGTTAACTCATGTCACATGATCGCCCAGTTCGGGTACAGCATATCATCGCCCCCAGACTTGAAGGGCCCGGGATTTTCTTTGGCCCTTGGATAAATTTTGAAAGAATGAGAGTTGAGCCAAAAAGGTTTCATAACTGGTTTGTGGGGTTCAATAGTATAATACTGGTGATTTTAGTTCCAAAGTATTTATGCACGGTTTTCGCAAGATTTATGCCTTGCCATGGCCACTCACTCCTTCATGGATAAACACCTGCCTTGACTAATACTTGGATATAAGGGTTATTTAATAAAACTGCTGTCATATTCTGATAATCTGTGATTAACCCTATAAAGGCTGATGATGCAGGAGTGCATCATGCCAATTGGTCTTCACAATGCACCAAAGAAATGATGGCGAGCAGTCTTGCAAGCACTACATTGGAGCATCATGTCGACCAATGGGCATAATGCATTAATGCATCAGCGGCCCTTAAAGGGTTAAGTATTAGAATTTGCATAGGATAACCACATAGACTTCCACTGTATTATTGAAGAAATGACGGTTTTATTGCAGCATTTAGCAAAGAGTTATAACAGTATGTAGCGTACTGTAGTTAGCGCTGGACAGAGCGTGTGGGACTAGGCATGGTGGCCGTATACACTCTAAAGATTAACTGTTGAATCTACCAGGGATCCTTGTAAAACTGAACGGTGAACCACCATAACTACATAGCAGGGAGCCAGTGTAGTTATTACAAGAAGCTCCAGGTGGCAGTACAGTGATACAAGGAATCTCTGAATATAATGACATTTCTGTGAAAATAACGCCAGATCTCTGGTAATGTTGGGACGCGAATTCCATCGTTAATTTTGATGACATTTTTTTACAATGTACAACATGGACAATACCCCTAGTGGTGGGTTTTAACACTAACTCACTGATAAGTAAGTTATGGAGATATATGTCAGGAATAAGGTAAGAAAGATAGATGATTACAATTGTAGAAATTTGATATTATTCAGAATATCACACTGCCAGGATATCTGTATGACCCCTATATCAATTAACAGGTGAATGAATTAGAGTGCTTTTCCATTTATATTGTAACAAGGAAAACTGATTATCTGCTTTCTGCCAGTAAAACAATCCATGGTTTGAGCTCTAACATAACAATATATTCCACATACTGGGCCCTGTTTTTCCTTAACTTACATTCACATATGGACCTCTATGAGTTGGAAAATCAAACACGGCTGGGCGGTACCAGGTGGTATCCTAAAAGTGACACTGGACATCCGTATGTGTCCAGATTTATTGTCGGTATCTGATATTATTTTGTATCTTTTTAAAACATTTTAACATAGGTAAAAACAGCGCCCTGGTAGTTTCTTTGTGTGCTTTCACTTTCATAGTCATTAACCTTACCGCTGATTTCACAGCCAGCACGTTCTGCTTTTCCTCATTATACTATACTGTGTACATATCTAATCACTTACTAGTGCATTTTGTACATAGAGCAGCTAAATAACACTTGATTAATATATGTAAGCCTGCTTTGTACATAATTATGCAAAAAAAATCATATAATCTTGAATGCCCAATTATGCCTGAGCTTTTCATAATTCTTCTTAACGTCAAATACATCGCAAGAAATCTATGCACTTAACATGAATATATATTCATACAATGTGTCTAAAACATGCCTGAGACACTCATATTTAAGGAGAGATGTATACAATGTTTCTTAGCTTATTGATTCCTATGCAAAGACAGAACATTTGTACAAAGATGAATAGACATATGCATAATAAAGGTGACTTCAAACCAGTCAGGTTGTTAAAAACTTCACCTTTTCAATGCCAATCGTGCATTAATGTATCATGCCTCATGTTAGCATTACTGGATTAACAGCTGATTGATGGTCAGCATGATGCACGGTCTGCATTAGTGCATCTCATAACACTGCTGGGCGAAGTCAGAGTGCATTATCCTGAATACTGCATTCTGATTGGCTGTTTGACCATGCATTATCTAGATGGATAATGCACTCCTGGCAAAGGAGGTTAACTTCATCTAATCTTTAGACTTCACAATTGATATTCATGTGTTGTCAGGTGGCTGATGGATGATATGTCTGTGTTATAACGGGAATAATGCACTTGGTCATGGCTGTGGTCTTACTCTAGACTGTATTAAGACATCTCGGAGCCTATAAGACCCCTTGATGTCTTAATACAGTCTAGAGCATGACCACAGCCATACCCCGTGCATTATTCCCTAAATGCCCATTGGTTAGCAATATGCATCAATGCATACACTCCCTTTACAATGTTGAAGCAGTACCAGGATACCAATGTACAAATCATTGCTGGTTTTTACTCTCATGAAGATGTATTAATGTACATACAGTAGAATAAGATGCTTGAAGAGGATTCAAGTTTTGATCTAATACATAGGACAATATAGGTTTTTGAGGGCTAAACCTGTAAGGAGCATGATCCTATTGGGTTGATACACAAACTCCTGTAGGGTCAGCATGATACTCCAATGAAGTGCTGGTGAGCAGTCTCGCCAGCACTTCATTGGTGCATCATGATGAGCAATAGGCACGATGCATTCCTGCATCAGCAGCCGTTAAAGAGTTATGGATTAAAGCGTTACAACTAATGGGGACTCCTGGATCAGTAGCCATTAAAGGGTTAAGCAAACATTACTTCCCGGTCTGGTAAGACTTTTGTTCATCTACTATTACAGTTGTTATATTCCTAGATGTGACAGTTTATATGTGTGATGGTGATGATGATAAAGTCTGATGTTATCCGTATGCAAGTTTTTAAGATGGTTGTGTGTTTTAAATCTGATATATACATCAATATGCAATTTGGCGAATAAATTTTGTCAAGAAATGTACAAGTTTGTTTTGTCCAGCTATCAAGTAATGAATTTAAATGGTCACCAGGGTCTTGCACATGAGGAAATAGGTAGTTTTTTCTAAGAAGTGCCAACCATCTGTTGTCATATTCTTTTCAGTCCTGCTTTTTTGTGTTGAACATAGGTGGTGAAGTAAGGTGCCAGGAAAGTGTTATATGGCTTGGTCACTTTTCAGGAGTAGTCAAGTATGTAATGGAAAACCTCCTTGGCAACAAAACCTCCTTGGCTTCGCCTTGGAGGTTTTGTGGCCAATCCTCCAGCTCCAAGAAGGTTTTTTTTTACTTATACTCCATCCACAGATGTTTATAGAACAGTAAAACCCTGAATATAAGCATAGTTTGACTTTAACTGTAGAGGCCTAGAAGAGGATTCGAATCATCTTCACTGGCTGTGATACAAAGCTATGATAAATATATGGTGTTCCAGTCTACAATCACCAGCAGTCTCAATAGTATAATGGGCTGTATAATGGTTAGCAGGTCTGACTTTCGATCACAGAATGTGGGTTCAAGACTGCATGAGGAAAGTGTTTTTAACTTACACATTCAAGGTAAAAGGATTCTTTGTAAAAGGCCCCCCTGAAACCCCCTTTATCATTTTGGTAACCAGAGGATGTTCATTATAATACATTATTTTTAGAATTTTTTGCAAAAATGACAGTGGTCAACTGAGAATAAAACAAAATTACACCAGGGGTTTGAAACTGTGTGGTCTAGATTTCTAGTCCCAGGCCTTAACCACTACACTAGATTGACCAGTCAAACTTTCAAAGTGAAATCACCCTGTTTATCTACAACTGATTACTCAGTCATAGAAGTAGCATATTGCCCTTCAGTAGATGTTTTAACACCCACAGTATCAGCTGAGGACTCATGGTGTAATGGTTAGCACATGAGACTCAGGATCCCAGCACTGTCTGGTGAGTAGTATAGTATGTATCGGAATGGGACTATAGCTAATCTAAGGATATTACTGGGATGCAGCCAATCAGAGGCCTCCCTTTTGGCGGGAAATTCAAATGTGGGGTCACGTGACCTAGACCCCCTGTGGTGTGGCGCAAAAAAAATTGGACCAATCAGAGCCCTCCCTTTTAGCGGGAAATTCAAAATGGTCATGTGACCCAAACCCCCTGTGGTGTGCCGCCAAAATGGCGCCCTCTGATTGGCTGGCTTTTTAGTTAACCTGCCCCTTGGCTAGGGGCAGGTTTAGTAAAAATAAAAACTTAAACAAATTTATTTTATTTTCTTTATTTTGATAAGTAATATTTACACTTTACAATTTACAAGTTGCTAAATACAAATTCACACTCTCTACATAATATAGACGAATATCTGAGTGTTACATGACAGAACCCACACATTTAACTTTTGTTTGTCATAATTCAGACTGTATATGGTGTAATCTTGGTGTACAACTTTGGAGCAATTACCCTCTTGAAATGAAGGATAGGTGTAAGCCATATTTCCCATCCACATCTCATTGATATTACAAGTGAAATTCACTGAAGTGCTATACCAAGTACTCCATTCAGTTTGTCTGGACATGATACTTCTCAGTTGAGCAGCTGGTACACCGGGGTAAGGAAGTTTGCTACACAACATACGGTCGACACACTTAGACAAAAAGAGTCAAAGTCTGAGCTCTCTTGCAAAAGAGAAAGCAACGTGTTGAGCGATTCTATCGTATATCACCTTTTGCCGAAAGCACATGTGTTCTCGTTATGGAATTGATATACTCCTATAGCTCTATCTGTGGTGCTACCAACCACTCTTTGAAATGCATCATTGAAACACACACTCAAAGAATCAAATACATCATTAGAAACAAACACTTTATGAACACCTTGGTTTTAACAACGGAGCCTTAAAGAAAAAAACATCTGATCCCAAGTGAAAATGGGATCGCAAAAACACATTGTCTTGTTAATACAACAACAAAGGGTATTATCTCACCAGCTT
The DNA here is from genome assembly GCA_949317995.1 of Acholoe squamosa. NCBI lineage: Eukaryota > Metazoa > Annelida > Polychaeta > Phyllodocida > Polynoidae > Acholoe > Acholoe squamosa. The sequence goes on along the minus strand of OX439050.1, from coordinate 3,547,456 downwards.
ATCTACATCTACATTTTTTTTTTCTTATATTTTTTTCTTATTTTCATAACTCTAAAGCGAATGTACGCAACACTTCACATATAAGTAACTCAGTCCCTTTTTCTCTATCGTGCAAGTGTGCATCTTGTTTTCTATTACTTTAAAATTTTTATTAACAGCGCGGATAGTTTTTCGTTTCAAAAGAACATCCAAGAAGTCTTTGGGTTCTTGAACGTTTTGTTTTTTTATGACACCCTTCGCACTCAATTTCTTTGATTTTCTTTCACCTATTGAGTCTTTATTGTAGCAAATGTAAGTGTTTGAGTTGAGACTTAGAATTCCATCGCCCTCCCATTTGGATTTGAAAAGACCCGGAGTTCTGTGATCGTGAACGTATCGTTTCTGACAACAAGCAAGGGGGATCCATTCTTTGACGCCTTGGGCTTTTATCTTTACGAAAAGATCTAAGTGGTCATCGCACACCGCTGTTGGAATCCAGTTTCGTTTCTCTCTAAAGTACGATGCTCTCAGGTCAGGTTTCACAAGTTGGTCCAACGATTTGCTGCTGAGAGCCATGTAAAGACTGTCAGAGTCCATTTGACAAAGAGCGTAATCGCGTTGATCGATAAATTTATCCAAAAGGTCGAACGTGAACTCTAACATTTTCAACTTGGCATACTGGTACACCATGAATCCTATTTGAATAGGAAGATTGTTCCTGACTGTTTTCGGTTGCAGTTCGACTACAAAGAGATCTGTGCTCAACTCTGTACCCCTTTTGAACCGCCACAAATTGGTTAATAATTCGAAGGTGCGACCTCTAGTGTATTTCACAGTGGTGTGTGTTTCTTTGTTGCAAATCGTTTTACCGTATGTGGTTTTTCCCATTAACTTGTAAAAAGTAATTTTTTTCCCCTTCCTTTCATTGCCAATCCAGGACATACCATGGTATCACATATCATTCAAACACCTTCCAACAGCTAGCTGCATATGTGTAGAGGCAAGGAGAAAGGGTGCTCCGTGCTAAAAGTCAACTTTAAAATTCAAATCATTAGCTTTACAGTGATACATAGCATGAGAAGATACTCCTGTTAGTTTTGGAGGAATGGCTTGCTAGATATGGGTAGGTGTGACCATTTCAAGAATGTTAATAAGCTCTATGTCTAATTGGTCATGAGATATATAGCTAATTAGCATAATTTATGCTAATTAGCTAAATTCGTATAAATTTTTATTCTTTTGCCCATAACTTTTGATCTAGAAATGGTATTTTCATTCTGTTCTCGCCATAGTAAACCTTGTGGGATGTTCCTTCAAATGGAATCATTGATTTTCCTATTTAGAATGAAATCAACAAAAATGCCTATTTTGGCCCAAAAACATTCTTTTTACATGCCAAATTTGGAACCTTTCCACCCAAAATAAAACGTTTTATCAAAAACCATTGAATTCTCCATAAAAAAGTAGCCTATAACAGTTTTAGTCATATTTTTCCTATTCTAGTCCATAGTGGTGCCCCCTGGTGGCTAAATCTGGTACTAAATCCCGCAGTAACTGTCCTTTCTGCTTGCTGGCTCACATATGTTTCATCTACTCCTCACCTTAAAATAGACTGACATTTTTAATTCCAGGAAGCTCAGGCTCAGACATGTCATTCAATAATTAATCTTCTGGGCGTTCCCTATTGTGTAGGGATTTGACTGCTCTCTCCCACATGGCCTCCATGAGTTCCCTAATTCCCTCACAGCTTTTATTTTACTGAAATGACCACAGCAGACATATGTGGAGCAACACGGTAAAAGGTACGCCCGCGAGGGGGTGCGTGGGCATACCTTTTACTGTGTTGATCCACATATGTGGCTGCAGCCTGCTGGCCCCTAATCTATAATCTGAACAAATCTTATACAATTTTGAATCAGCTTATCGGAACATTTTAAAAATTTTCAAAAAAGTATAAAAATGTCTCTGACTTTAAACTCTTTTCCATATTCCATGCCCATTTATTATGGATTAACTTTAAGAAATAAAAGATTTTCTTTTGACCCTATATGTTTTGAGTCAGTCAGGGGTGAAAATTAAGATATGACACGCATTCTCTGAACCCCAGGCCAGTTTGAATAAAAAAAGTACCCAAACGCCCGTCATTTAACTCAAAATGGGCGTTTGAAGGATATTGACCCTAATATCGGTGAGTGGCACATAACAGGGACTGAGGCAGTACAGAAAGTAACACTATTCTACATGGTGTTACTCCCAAGGAGTCTAATGTAGGTGAGTGGTACATAAAAAGGACTGAGGCAGTACAGAAAGTAACACTATTCTACATGGTGTTACTCCCAAGGAGTCTAATTAATGTAGGTGAGTGGTACATAACAAGGACTGAGGCAGGACAGAAAGTAACACTATTCTACATGGTGTTACTCCCAAGGAGTCTAATTAATGTAGGTGAGTGGTACATAACAAGGACTGAGGCCACAGTACAGAAAGTAACACTATTCTACATGGTGTTACTCCCAAGGAGTCTAATTAATGTGGGTGAGTGGTACATAACAGGGACTGAGGCAGGACAGAAAGTAACACTATTCTACATGGTGTTACTCCCAAGGAGTCTAATTAACGTAGGTGAGTGGTACATAACAAGGACTGAGGCCACAGTACAGAAAGAAACACTATTCTACATGGTGTTACTCCCAAGGAGTCTAATTAATGTGGGTGAGTGGTACAAAACAAGGACTGAGGCAGGACAGAAAGTAACACTATTCTACATGGTGTTACTCCCAAGGAGTCTAATTAACGTAGGTGAGTGGTACATAACAGGCACTGAGGCAGGACAGAAAGTAACACTATTCTACATGGTGTTACTCCCAAGGAGTCTAATGTAGGTGAGTGGTACATAACAAGGACTGAGGCAGTACAGAAAGTAACACTATTCTACATGGTGTTACTCCCAAGGAGTCTAATTAATGTAGGTGAGTGGTACATAACAAGGACTGAGGCAGGACAGAAAGTAACACTATTCTACATGGTGTTACTCCCAAGGAGTCTAATTAATGTAGGTGAGTGGTACATAACAAGGACTGAGGCCACAGTACAGAAGGTAACACTATTCTACATGGTGTTACTCCCAAGGAGTCTAATTAATGTAGGTGAGTGGTACAAAACAAGGACTGAGGCAGGACAGAAAGTAACACTATCCTACATGGTGTTACTCCCAAGGAGTCTAATTAATGTAGGTGAGTGGTACATAACAAGGACTGAGGCAGGACAGAAAGTAACACTATCCTACATGGTGTTACTCCCAAGGAGTCTAATTAACGTAGGTGAGTGGTACATAACAGGGACTGAGGCAACAGTACAGAAGGTAACACTATTCTACATGGTGTTACTCCCAAGGAGTCTAATTAATGTGGGTGAGTGGTACATAACAGGGACCTAGGCCACAGGACAGAAAGTAACACTATTCTACATGGTGTTACTCCCAAGGAGTCTAATTAATGTAGGTGAGTGGTACATAACAAGGACTGAGGCAGGACAGAAAGTAACACTATTCTACATGGTGTTACTCCCAAGGAGTCTAATTAATGTGGGTGAGTGGTACATAACAAGGACTGAGGCCACAGTACGGAAAGTAACACTATTCTACATGGTGTTACTCCCAAGGAGTCTAATTAATGTAGGTGAGTGGTACATAACAAGGACTGCGGCCACAGTACAGAAGGTAACACTATTCTACATGGTGTTACTCCCAAGGAGTCTAATTAATGTAGGTGAGTGGTACATAACAAGGACTGAGGCCACAGTACAGAAAGTAACACTATTCTACATGGTGTTACTCCCAAGGAGTCTAATTAATGTAGGTGAATGGTACATAACAAGGACTGAGGCCACAGTACAGAAAGTAACACTATTCTACATGGTGTTACTCCCAAGGAGTCTAATTAATGTGGGTGAGTGGTACATAACAAGGACTGAGGCAGGACAGAAAGAAACACTATTCTACATGGTGTTACTCCCAAGGAATCTAATTAATGTAGGTGAGTGGTACATAACAAGGACTGAGGCCACAGTACAGAAAGGAACACTATTCTACATGGTGTTACTCCCAAGGAGTCTAATTAATGTGGGTGAGTGGTACATAACAAGGACTGAGGCAGGACAGAAAGTAACACTATTCTACATGGTGTTACTCCCAAGGAATCTAATTAATGTAGGTGAGTGGTACATAACAAGGACTGAGGCCACAGGACAGAAAGTAACACTTTTCTACATGGTGTTACTCCCAAGGAGTCTAATTAATGTAGGTGAGTGGTACATAACAAGGACTGAGGCAGGACAGAAAGTAACACTATTCTACATGGTGTTACTCCCAAGGAGTCTAATTAATGTAGGTGAGTGGTACATAACAGGGACTGAGGCAGGACAGAAAGTAACACTATTCTACATGGTGTTACTCCCAAGGAGTCTAATTAATGTAGGTGAGTGGTACATAACAAGGACTGGGGCAGGACAGAAAGTAACACTATTCTACATGGTGTTACTCCCAAGGAGTCTAATTAATGTAGGTGAGTGGTACATAACAAGGACTGAGGCCACAGTACAGAAAGTAACACTATTCTACATGGGGTTACTCCCAAGGTGTCTAATTAATGTAGGTGAGTGGTACATAACAGGGACTGAGGCAGGACAGAAAGTAACATTATTCTACATGGTGTTACTCCCAAGGAGTCTAATTAATGTAGGTGAGTGGTATATAACAAGGACTGAGGCCACAGTACAGAAAGTAACACTATTCTACATGGTGTTACTCCCAAGGAGTCTAATTAATGTGGGTGAGTGGCACATAACAAGGACTGAGGCCACAGTACAGAAAGTAACATTATTCTACATGGTGTTACTCCCAAGGAGTCTAATTAATGTAGGTGAGTGGTACATAACAAGGACTGGGGCAGGACAGAAAGTAACACTATTCTACATGGTGTTACTCCCAAGGAGTCTAATTAATGTGGGTGAGTGGCACATAACAAGGACTGAGGCCACAGTACAGAAAGTAACACTATTCTACATGGTGTTACTCCCAAGGAGTCTAATTAATGTAGGTGAGTGGTACATAACAAGGACTGAGGCCACAGTACAGAAAGTAACACTATTCTACATGGTGTTACTCCCAAGGAGTCTAATTAATGTCAGTGAGTGGTACATAACAGGGACTGAGGCCACAGTACAGAAAGTAACACTATTCTACATGGTGTTACTCCCAAGGAGTCTAATTAATGTAGGTGAGTGGTATATAACAAGGACTGAGGCCACAGTACAGAAAGTAACACTATTCTACATGGTGTTACTCCCAAGGAGTCTAATTAATGTGGGTGAGTGGCACATAACAAGGACTGAGGCCACAGTACAGAAAGTAACACTATTCTACATGGTGTTACTCCCAAGGAGTCTAATTAATGTAGGTGAGTGGTATATAACAAGGACTGAGGCCACAGTACAGAAAGTAACACTATTCTACATGGTGTTACTCCCAAGGAGTCTAATTAATGTGGGTGAGTGGCACATAACAAGGACTGAGGCCACAGTACAGAAAGTAACACTATTCTACATGGTGTTACTCCCAAGGAGTCTAATTAATGTAGGTGAGTGGTATATAACAGGGACTGAGGCCACAGTACAGAAAGTAACACTATTCTACATGGTGTTACATCCAAGGAGTCTAATTAATGTAGGTGAGTGGTACATAACAAGGACTGAGGCAGGACAGAAAGTAACACTATTCTACATGGTGTTACTCCCAAGGAGTCTAATTAATATAGGTGAGTGGTACATAACAAGGACTGAGGCCACAGTACAGAAAGTAACACTATTCTACATGGTGTTACTCCTAAGGAGTCTAATTAATGTAGGTGAGTGGTACATAACAAGGACTGAGGCCACAGTACAGAAAGTAACACTATTTTACATGGTGTTACTCCCAAGGGGTCTAATTAATGTAGGTGAGTGGTACATAACAGGGACTGAGGCCACAGTACAGAAAGTAACACTATTCTACATGGTGTTACTGCCAAGGAGTCTAATTAATGTAGGTGAGTGGTACATAACAGGAACTGAGGCAGGACAGAAAGTAACACTATTCTACATGGTGTTACTCCCAAGGAGTCTAATTAATGTAGGTGAGTGGTACGTAACAAGGACTGAGGCCACAGTACAGAAAGTAACACTATTCTACATGGTGTTACTCCCAAGGAGTCTAATTAATTTGGGTGAGTGGTACATAACAAGGACTGAGGCCACAGTACAGAAAGTAACACTATTCTACATGGTGTTACTCCCAAGGAGTCTAATTAATGTAGGTGAGTGGTATATAACAGGGACTGAGGCAGGACAGAAAGTAACACTATTCTACATGGTGTTACTCCCAAGGAGTCTAATTAATGTAGGTGAGTGGTACATAACAGGGACTGAGGCAGGACAGAAAGTAACACTATTCTACATGGTGTTACTCCCAAGGAGTCTAATTAATGTAGGTGAGTGGTACATAACAGGGACTGAGGCAGGTCAGAAAGTAACACTATTCTACATGGTGTTACTCCCAAGGAGTCTAATTAATGTGGGTGAGTGGTACATAACAAGGACTGAGGCCACAGTACAGAAAGTAACACTATTCTACATGGTGTTACTCCCAAGGAGTCTAATTAATGTAGGTGAGTGGTACATGACAGGGACTGAGGCAGTACAGAAAGCCACACTATTCTACATGGTGTTACTCCCAAGGAGTCTAATTAATGTAGGTGAGTGGTACATAACAGGGACTGAGGCAGGACAGAAATTAACACTATTCTACATGGTGTTACTCCCAAGGAGTCTAATTAATGTGGGTGAGTGGTACATAACAAGGACTGAGGCCACAGTACAGAAAGTAACACTATTCTACATGGTGTTACTCCCAAGGAACTAATTAATGTAGGTGAGTGGTACATGACAGGGACTGAGGCAGTACAGAAAGCCACACTATTCTACATGGTGTTACTCCCAAGGAGTCTAATTAATGTAGGTGAGTGGTACATAACAGGGACTGAGGCAGGACAGAAAGTAACACTATTCTACATGATGTTACTCCTAAGGAGTCTAATTAATGTGGGTGAGTGGTACATAACAGGGACTGAGGCAGGACAGAAAGTAACACTATTCTACATGGTGTTACTCCCAAGGAGTCTAATTAATGTAGGTGAGTGGTACATAACAAGGACTGAGGCAGGACAGAAAGTAACACTATTCTACATGGTGTTACTCCCAAGGAGTCTAATTAATGTGGGTGAGTGGTACATCACAGGGACTGAGGCCACAGTACGGAAAGTAACACTATTCTATATGGTGTTACTCCCAAGGAGTCTAATTAATGTAGGTGAGTGGTACATAACAAGGACTGCGGCCACAGTACAGAAGGTAACACTATTCTACATGGTGTTACTCCCAAGGAGTCTAATTAATGTAGGTGAGTGGTACATAACAAGGACTGAGGCCACAGTACAGAAAGTAACACTATTCTACATGGTGTTACTTCCAAGGAGTCTAATTAATGTAGGTGAATGGTACATAACAAGGACTGAGGCCACAGTACAGAAAGTAACACTATTCTACATGGTGTTACTCCCAAGGAGTCTAATTAATGTGGGTGAGTGGTACATAACAGAACTGAGGCCGGACAGAAAGAAACACTATTCTACATGGTGTTACTCCCAAGGAATCTAATTAATGTAGGTGAGTGGTACATAACAAGGACTGAGGCCACAGTACAGAAAGGAACACTATTCTACATGGTGTTACTCCCAAGGAGTCTAATTAATGTGGGTGAGTGGTACATAACAAGGACTGAGGCAGGACAGAAAGTAACACTATTCTACATGGTGTTACTCCCAAGGAATCTAATTAATGTAGGTGAGTGGTACATAACAAGGACTGAGGCCACAGGACAGAAAGTAACACTTTTCTACATGGTGTTACTCCCAAGGAGTCTAATTAATGTAGGTGAGTGGTACATAACAAGGACTGAGGCAGGACAGAAAGTAACACTATTCTACATGGTGTTACTCCCAAGGAGTCTAATTAATGTAGGTGAGTGGTACATAACAGGGACTGAGGCAGGACAGAAAGTAACACTATTCTACATGGTATTACTCCCAAGGAGTCTAATTAATGTAGGTGAGTGGTACATAACAAGGACTGGGGCAGGACAGAAAGTAACACTATTCTACATGGTGTTACTCCCAAGGAGTCTAATTAATGTAGGTGAGTGGTACATAACAAGGACTGAGGCCACAGTACAGAAAGTAACACTATTCTACATGGGGTTACTCCCAAGGTGTCTAATTAATGTAGGTGAGTGGTACATAACAGGGACTGAGGCAGGACAGAAAGTAACATTATTCTACATGGTGTTACTCCCAAGGAGTCTAATTAATGTAGGTGAGTGGTATATAACAAGGACTGAGGCCACAGTACAGAAAGTAACACTATTCTACATGGTGTTACTCCCAAGGAGTCTAATTAATGTGGGTGAGTGGCACATAACAAGGACTGAGGCCACAGTACAGAAAGTAACATTATTCTACATGGTGTTACTCCCAAGGAGTCTAATTAATGTAGGTGAGTGGTACATAACAAGGACTGGGGCAGGACAGAAAGTAACACTATTCTACATGGTGTTACTCCCAAGGAGTCTAATTAATGTAGGTGAGTGGTACATAACAAGGACTGAGGCCACAGTACAGAAAGTAACACTATTCTACATGGTGTTACTCCCAAGGAGTCTAATTAATGTCAGTGAGTGGTACATAACAGGGACTGAGGCCACAGTACAGAAAGTAACACTATTCTACATGGTGTTACTCCCAAGGAGTCTAATTAATGTAGGTGAGTGGTATATAACAAGGACTGAGGCCACAGTACAGAAAGTAACACTATTCTACATGGTGTTACTCCCAAGGAGTCTAATTAATGTGGGTGAGTGGCACATAACAAGGACTGAGGCCACAGTACAGAAAGTAACACTATTCTACATGGTGTTACTCCCAAGGAGTCTAATTAATGTAGGTGAGTGGTATATAACAAGGACTGAGGCCACAGTACAGAAAGTAACACTATTCTACATGGTGTTACTCCCAAGGAGTCTAATTAATGTGGGTGAGTGGCACATAACAAGGACTGAGGCCACAGTACAGAAAGTAACACTATTCTACATGGTGTTACTCCCAAGGAGTCTAATTAATGTAGGTGAGTGGTATATAACAGGGACTGAGGCCACAGTACAGAAAGTAACACTATTCTACATGGTGTTACATCCAAGGAGTCTAATTAATGTAGGTGAGTGGTACATAACAAGGACTGAGGCAGGACAGAAAGTAACACTATTCTACATGGTGTTACTCCCAAGGAGTCTAATTAATATAGGTGAGTGGTACATAACAAGGACTGAGGCCACAGTACAGAAAGTAACACTATTCTACATGGTGTTACTCCCAAGGAGTCTAATTAATGTAGGTGAGTGGTACATAACAAGGACTGAGGCCACAGTACAGAAAGTGACACTATTTTACATGGTGTTACTCCCAAGGGGTCTAATTAATGTAGGTGAGTGGTACATAACAGGGACTGAGGCCACAGTACAGAAAGTAACACTATTCTACATGGTGTTACTGCCAAGGAGTCTAATTAATGTAGGTGAGTGGTACATAACAGGAACTGAGGCAGGACAGAAAGTAACACTATTCTACATGGTGTTACTCCCAAGGAGTCTAATTAATGTAGGTGAGTGGTACGTAACAAGGACTGAGGCCACAGTACAGAAAGTAACACTATTCTACATGGTGTTACTCCCAAGGAGTCTAATTAATTTGGGTGAGTGGTACATAACAAGGACTGAGGCCACAGTACAGAAAGTAACACTATTCTACATGGTGTTACTCCCAAGGAGTCTAATTAATGTAGGTGAGTGGTATATAACAGGGACTGAGGCAGGACAGAAAGTAACACTATTCTACATGGAGTTACTCCCAAGGAGTCTAATTAATGTAGGTGAGTGGTACATAACAGGGACTGAGGCAGGACAGAAAGTCACACTATTCTACATGGTGTTACTCCCAAGGAGTCTAATTAATGTAGGTGAGTGGTACATAACAGGGACTGAGGCAGGTCAGAAAGTAACACTATTCTACATGGTGTTACTCCCAAGGAGTCTAATTAATGTGGGTGAGTGGTACATAACAAGGACTGAGGCCACAGTACAGAAAGTAACACTATTCTACATGGTGTTACTCCCAAGGAGTCTAATTAATGTAGGTGAGTGGTACATGACAGGGACTGAGGCAGTACAGAAAGCCACACTATTCTACATGGTGTTACTCCCAAGGAGTCTAATTAATGTAGGTGAGTGGTACATAACAGGGACTGAGGCAGGACAGAAAGTAACACTATTCTACATGGTGTTACTCCCAAGGAGTCTAATTAATGTGGGTGAGTGGTACATAACAAGGACTGAGGCCACAGTACAGAAAGTAACACTATTCTACATGGTGTTACTCCCAAGGAGTCTAATTAATGTAGGTGAGTGGTACATAACAGGGACTGAGGCAGGTCAGAAAGTAACACTATTCTACATGGTGTTACTCCCAAGGAGTCTAATTAATGTGGGTGAGTGGTACATAACAAGGACTGAGGCCACAGTACAGAAAGTAACACTATTCTACATGGTGTTACTCCCAAGGAGTCTAATTAATGTAGGTGAGTGGTACATGACAGGGACTGAGGCAGTACAGAAAGCCACACTATTCTACATGGTGTTACTCCCAAGGAGTCTAATTAATGTAGGTGAGTGGTACATAACAGGGACTGGAGGCCATTTCTTAACACACTACGACTGCTGTCCTTAAATCGTAGTGAGAACCTAACAATATGGCCTTAATAGTACCATGCACTATTAGTCCCCAATGTCTGCACCAGTACGACTGCCCTACTCAACCTTATGTAATTACTGCATAGCTGCTGATCGTAGTGAGCAGTCGTAGGGCAGTTCCTACGATAGCCTGGCTTATTCATTGCATTTTTAAATTGTAGTTGCTGTGTGTAGTCGTAGTACATTGAGAAATGGCCTCCTGAGGCAGGACAGAAAGTAACACTATTCTACATGATGTTACTCCTAAGGAGTCTAATTAATGTAGGTGAGTGGTATATAACAGGGACTGAGGCAGGACAGAAAGTAACACTATTCTACATGGTGTTACTCCCAAGGAGTCTAATTAATGTGGGTGGTACAGAAAAAAATATGTAGCTGCAGATTTGGGATTGGGGAGGGGGTGGGACAGCAAGAATTCTACAGAGACTTCATTGGGACACTGATATTTTGATCTAGAGGTGAAAAGGTTTGTGAATGTTACATGTAAGTCAGTGTACAATTTTAGCTCCCTTCGTTAATTTACTGAAAAGTATAGTCATCTAATGAGCAGCATAAAATAAACTAAAGCAAAGTCTGTTAAGTCTCTTCATACCTTTGACATCTTAGGACCTTTCGCTAAAGATGAAGAGTCTTTGGCAGGTGTGACAAGTTGGAATTGGCAGGTTTTCATTTGTTCATGTTATGTTTTTCACCTAGAAGATTTAATGCATGTAGTTTGGATTTCTATTTCTCTCATATCTTTTGTGCTCAGGCCTTAAGACAATTGAATCTATGGTTGCTATATGAACGGCGACAAAGAGGTACTCACTTTAGAAATTGGGATGCCAAATAAAATAGGAGGACTGCAGATGGCATTGACTGGGAACCTATGACATCACGCGATGACTTAAGAATTCAGCTGAGAAGAAATGAAACAAGAGAGATTTTGAACAGAAATTGTCTTAAAGGTACATTATCTTTTCTTAAACTGACCTAGAATTGGTAAGATGGGCCCTATTTTGCCTGTATGACAAAATTATATGAAATACCCCATTCTTTAGGAGACAATTGATGTGAGTGACCCACTTTATATTAAGTCTATAACTCAGTCTGTAGCCCTCTCAGGTTTTAGGACAACTTAAAGTTGGCATATCCACTGAATAGACAGATTGGAAACATGTCTAAATAGTTTGTAAATGGTCATCTCTTTTGCTATGCATACATTGTTCCAAATAATACTGGCCCCTAGTACCTCAAATTGAAGTGTGCAATACACTTCAGTGGATCGCCCTTGATATTCCTGCTCACCACAGTGCCACCTGTTGGCTAGTCTGACAGGCTTTGATTAGTGGTTACGCCCTGAGAATTAGGAGTGGCTAGATTCATCCACAGCACACAGGTGCCCTCTATAGGAAATTAGCCATACCTGATTTATTACTAGGATAGGAATAAATACAGGGCATAGGTTTTCTTTGTTTTGGAACAGAAATATTTCATATAATCATTAGATGTTTTAACACACAGTTTAGAATGTTGTCTGACTGGTGATTGGTGAGAAACCCCCAATTTCATTCTGTGAGAGCAGACATTCCAACTTTAAGCTAGAGCTCCACTACCTGACACTGGCAGACACAAAATGCCACATTCCTTCGTTCTGTATGTTATATTTTACATTTGGATTTGACAAGGTTAGCAGAAAGGATACTCCAATTTTTATATAATGTAAACAGTAACAGGTGAAACAAAATCAAACATGTGCCACTGGAAACACCAAAGCTGGTGTCGGGCTAGTGGAGCTCGGGCTCGTATCAGCCACCATGACCCACCCGACGGTTAGGCTGTTAGGGTCAGTAATGTAACACGGCATTGTCTCCATCTAGGTCCCCTGGATGCTTCATGACTTTAACCCTTTAACGGGCACTGATGCATTAATGCATCATGCCCATTGGTCGTCATGATGCATGAAAGCAGCCCTGGTGAATTACTCGCCAGGACTACATTCATGCTTCACACCGACCCTATGGGATCGATACACAAACTCCCGGAGGGTCAGCATGATGCACCAATGAAGTGCTGGTGCTCACCAGCACTTCATTGGACATGTTGCACTTCTGCATCTGTGGCCTGTAAAGGGTTAACATTGTTGGTGCGCTAGTGCTCATTGCTCTTCATGATGCACATGATTTATTGATAGACCGCTTTTAAAGGGTTAAAACATTAATGCATTGGTTGTCACAAAGCGTGAATGCACAATGACTACCCTGTTGAGCTGCTCACCAGGACTAAATGTATTAATCCAATATAACATAAATATGGAGGCCCACACTCTGAGCCCGAATTGTAAATCTGCAGCAGAGACCGCCGTAGTAGCTTCAGTAGAACCCCAATCAAGTCACTGCGTTTGTACTGACATCAACTCCCCCTATAGGTCACAATAACAAGCCTTTCCAATGTAAAACCAGGTTGCTGGGCTCACAGTGCAAGGTTTGTATATTGAGGAATATTGCACGAGGCAAAGCCATGGGCCTCCATATTTAGGTTTATATATTTAGGTCATATTAGGTTTATACCACCTATTCCTTTATGATAACATCAAATTACTACCTGATATCCCAAGAATAGAAGTAAGAGAAGACATTTTGTAAGTGCTTGCGATCCTCCCCGGTTTGGCAGTAGCCTTCGCCATGGCAGTGTTATTTCTAGTCGGGTGCCACACTTTCCACTGAATTTTCACATTGAATCCAACATTATCAGTCCAAAAATACAAATAATCCGTGTGATTTGAAACCAAGCATAGAGGCCTTGCCTTCCTTCTTGTTCAAGTGTAGGTATACACAAGATAAAACATAGGTCAGGATGCCGCACAGCCTCATTTTTGCTTGACCCAGTTAACGCACAGAAGGGAGTATATATATTGTATTTTATACCACAGGGATGTGATGCAAGTAGCATGTATGCAGTGGTTACTGTATATTTTCAAGAGATTGGCCTGAATTGAAATTCTGTCCATGAATTTTCCAATTTTGTTGACACCAACAGGCTGTTTAGTGTACCATGTAGTGCTGAGGCGAAAGTTTTTTTGTAGTCTGAAAAAATGATTTCAAATCTGGATGCAATTTTGATAAATACAACTGTAAGGACTTGACAGGGCATGAGCTGGACCCGGTGGCATACATTTGCTGCTCGTGCTCCCTCGAGTCCTGGCTCATGCCCTGATGTTTTTTTTTTTCAGCCGAATTGAAGCGAAGTGAGGCATATTCATGCCCTTCTTTGTCAGTAAGAAATACAAAATCATGCTTTGTTAGTTTATGAAGGCCCTCATATGCCCTATAGCCAAAATGGAGTACCATTTCAAAGAAAACCTTATTTTGTAAGGCCATCGGGGTCTGGTGAGAAAGTGTGTTAGTATCATACATTTTTTTCAGATCAATTTTTGAAATGGCTTCATAGGCTTGATTTTTCCCTTTCAGGGTGTCACTGAGAGAATAAAGGGTCAGTGCATTGACTGGCGTAGATCCCGAAAGTCTGTGAATAGCTGAATGAATACCTATCAGAGATATTTTATTTTATTCTTTGCCATCCTCAGAACGGACCTCGACGTAGAACCTCCTGATTAAAGGGGCGAGGGCTTCCTTGGTGAAATTTTCAAAGTCTGTCTGCTGGTCGACCTCACTTAGCCATGCTGAAATTTTTTTTAAAAGATTAAGAATTTAATATGGTGAATCTATATTTTACAACATTACAATTTTAAACTTCCATAGTTAAAATGCAATGTAAATAATAACTGCTCCCTATGTCCTGCGCTTTCTTATACATCTTCCTCCCTGTGGACTAAACACAGGCCCTTGACGAATCGTTTTCCGGCATTTTCTTCTTGTTTATTTTCTGCCGGTGGCACAGGAGCCTGGCACACGGGGGCATTTTCATCGTCCCATTGGTTCTTCGCCTCCCTCATTTCACTGGCTTCAAACTCACTGTAGGTACCATCACTGAGCATATGAACTTCATATGGGGTGATTCAATAAGCGATGTTTGGGTCTATTTTGGGGTTATTTTAGATTCGGGGACCTACAGTAGAAAATATAGACCACAATTCTTCCTTATTCTAGTCACATTTGACAGAAAACATCTTAAGCTTCAAGCAGAGAGCAAATTTATGTATATCGGTCTATAATTAGCCAAGTTATGGAGGCTTGAAGGTGGATGATGCACCAAAAATGACACTTTTTCTCCGATTTTCCATCAGTCCCATCAATATATTATCAAGCTAGACTGTGTTAGGGTGTCATAAACCTATTTTGACATTAGTAGGGGGTCAAAGCTACTTATTAAAAGTAATTTGGCCATGTCACCACCTCAACCTTCTGTCGCACATGTCTTATTTTATGGAACTGCAAGCATCCTCATGTATGCAACGTTTTTTTATGCCCCTAACTATCATAAAAATTAATGTATCATCACTGTTCTTGTTAATTATGTTGAGCAGGTTCCGAGGGGGGGTTATGATGATAAATAAATGAAACTGCTGGTTTGCCGCATATACAAGCTAGATCTCATCAACCAAAATTCAACTCTCGAAAACGTTGCGTATGTGAGGTTCACTTTTACATGTCTGTAGTATATATAGATAAAAGACCCTTTATTAATAGACTATTCTTGTTTAGTTTGTATATAAACTGAAAGGTTTAAACAAATTTCCATGCCGAAGTCCGCTTGGTAAGGCCACAGTGGGGGCCCTTCGGTCTCAGCACAGCGAACCTCACATACGCAACGTTTCGCTATTATGACATTAGAATGAACATGATGGTCCTGAGTGATGTTTTATATTGATTATCTGTTCTCTAATGAGTAATAGAGGTATGGGCATTGTTGAAATACAGTATTGAAGGTACCCTAGTCTGTATTTAGGTAGGCCAAGACGCATACATGGAGAGAGAAGTGTTGTAAAGGTGTGAGATTTTTGTCACAGCAATGTAAATAACCTATAATGAGCCTAGGGTGTGTATATAGGCATTTGGAATAGTAATTCAACTCATGCTGTACAAGATGTAGTCATGCAGATGATTTGTGATGTTTTATATTGTCAATGGACCATTCTGGGTATTATATTTATTTTCCATATTTACTAAATTCTTCGCCATATAAAACCTGAGCTCTGCCCATGATCCATACTCAACAATCTCCTGCATTCCCCAACAGGAACCAGGATGTATTACTCATGACAAACAAGCCTCCTCCGTGACACTCTGTGACATAAGATACAAGGACGTAATAACATTCCAACCTTATCTACGCATACACAGTGTAACTGGAGGAAGTGCGATCCACCTGTGGCGCCATATTTGGAATGAGAGAATATTTCACAATCTCCTCTCAATCCTCATCAACATGACTAACTCACAGGTGGCAATCTCTCCCTATGACACGTGTCCCTATTTCATTGAGCCACGTGTATAGAATATTTCACAACACTGTGAGCTGCTCAAGTCTTTCATATAAAAGGCAGCCTGAGCAGCTCCCAGTCATCTCTCCCAACTTACACCTTACACCTATACCTAGAACCTACGACAGGTTGAGCTATAGGATCAGAGGCAGAGCTTAGATCTTGGCGAGTGTTATCATTGTTACCACCTTTATGAAACACTCATGTCAGCTATGCAATAAAAGGATCAACTGAACTTCCCTGGATTCCGTGTACATTCACTTCACCACATGTAACCGTCCGTTGACACGATGGTGGAAGAACCCTCCAAGAATATCCCACTACCAACCTCTCATTAAACATGAGCAATAGTGTGACATCACCTAAGGAGCCAGCTTCAGAACAACGCACTTTTACATCACCTGGGCTAGACGCGCCCAACCACCACTCAAGTGATACTACACATCCCCTCCAGAGACAAACTTCATCTCCAGACGCACTGACATTGGATCCAGTTTTACCTATAGCACTGCAGGCCCACGTATTACAACCTGTGAGTACCGGTATTGAACAATTTTCCTCCACAATAGTGGATCACAACACTGGAGCACACACCAGTACCCCAGTATCACTACCTGCACCAGGATTAGACATCACCTTACCTGGTTACTCACAAGTGAATTCACCGCCACTAAGACTTTCTGGTATAACTAGCCCAACCTCTGAAGTACCTGTGGACAATACACAAAGCCACCTGTACCTCGACCCACACCTGGAGGACAGAACACCAGAGCTTCAAGCCGCCCTCCAGGACATCACTCCCCCACACCCCACAACACCTAGTGCAGCTGCATCTGCAGCACAAACTGACCCAAGTGTGACTTCACATAAACCACCAGTTTGTGAGGAGCCGGTGGTTGTAGACACAGACTCTGATGCTTCCCTAGACGCTGATTACTGGAGAGACAGAATCGGATCAGCAGTTTCTAGGTGGAGAGCAGCCTATGAAAACGGTGTAGGCAGGGTTTCCAATAACGACTCTGGACACCCGGTAGGAGACAATCCAAACTTCTCACTCAACATTAATAGACTATTGGACGAGTGGCTTGACCCTACCGTTACCCAGCCGAACCGATACCAATCCACTTCTGAAGAGGAGGACCTGTACCCCCCACCTGTGTACACACCCACACAGCCACTTAGAACCAGGTCAGTGGACTCACCACCAAGACAAGGCTCTAGATTTAGAAGGAGGGCCCAATCAAGTTCACCTCTTAGAAGAAGAACCCCCACTGGTTACAGACTACTGAGGAGTGTGGACGGAGCTACAAGCAGGTCTCACCTCGTAGCTACAACCCCGCTACTCAACAGAGGCAATAGGACGCCTTACAACTCACCTCTCCTCATCGATTCACCTGGAGAAGATACTGAAGTGACTTTTCCCCGCCGACCCAACATGGCAATGCCCAGAGGTCACCCCCCTCAGTATGACCAGGAGGACATGAGAAGAAGTCTTGTCAGAGACTGTACAAGCGCTGTCAGCGAATCTCTCTCTGAGCTACTGGCCAAGCACGTGGGCACCCTATCCACTGAGATTAAAAATCAGGGACAGGAACACTCAGACCAATTGGCCAGAGTACACCTCAGGTTAGATGACATGGAACGTTGGAAGGAGCTTATGGAAAGCAACACCGCCCACAATTTCAGGCAGGCAGAGCAGAGCAATATGGAAGTTCTCAGAAGATCCGAGGATTTCACATATCAAATGACTGACCAGCTCAGCAAAAATATGGACTCAATAAGGCTTGACCTGATGAGGGCCATTCAAAGCCATTCGAACAGTGCTGACGCCACCAACTCCAACCAAGCTGCCACCGGCACCCAGGGTAATTCAGGGCAGGTACAATCCACTCCTCCTTACCCCATGGCACCTGACTACAGTACCAGCCACAATGACATGACAGGAGCAGGTATGAGCCCACCACATGCCTTCAAAGAGAATCAATACACAGCATCACATGCACTGCACCAATCTCCTACAAATGGTGCACCAAACACCCACCAGGGGGCGACAACGTCTTGTAACACAGCGCCTAATCCAAACCAACATGGTGGCCATGTGGTTAATGGTGTTTACAGTCCCCAAGGACAAACAAGCAACCACTCTGGACTACCATATCCTCCTAGGCATGATCATATAGCACACTCCACACCGGTAGTGCACCAGGGAGGATACCATGGCGCTGAGTATACCAGATTTCCCCCTAGTAGAATTGACAGCGACAAGCTCACATCTGCCCAGCTAGGGTCATTCAACAAGCCTGAACCCTTTGACAAACCAACGCCCTACAGGTCTGCAGCAAAATTTCTGACTGAATTTAAATTCTTCATAAGGAATGTGCACGCCAAGAGGCCCGACCTACATGCAACTTGCCTGTACACCTTTCTCAAAGGAAGGGCAGCTCAGTGGTTTTTCAGCAATATAATGGACAAGCTCATCATGCAAAACAATGACGCCGTCTATGACGCTTTCTTGGCGAGGTTTGGCACTCCCGACCTCAGCACCATCCTCAAAGGATACAGAGCCAGGAAACAAAAGCCAAATGAATCCACTGAGGACTACCTAGCAGACATGACCATGTTGTTGTCCAACAGCAGCCTAGACGAGGCCTCACAAGTGGACTACCTTGTAAATGGCCTCAGACCCGAGCTGAAAAATGAAGCGCGACCACAAGAAAGAAGACAGACTGCCCAGTAGCAATTACAACAAACAGTATGAAAATAAATTCAAAAACGGCTACAGAGGAAGGTCCAAATCTTCAGACAGATCCAATCCTAAGGACTACAGATCTAATTCCAAAAATAGATCCGACTATAAGTCCCCAGGAAGAGATAGGTCAAAAGATAGATCAGAGCAAAGATCAAGATCCTCTGATAGCAACAAAAGTTTCATCTTCATACCAGTTGCTGGACAGCCAAACAACAATAAAAACGTCTCCTTCATGGTCCCAGCTGACTTCACCATCCCAGACAATTGGGTACAACAGTCATTAAAGAAGTCCAGAGATCCAACCCCAGGCAGGAATTACTCCAGGAGCCATTCAGGATCTCAGTCTGAGGCAGACAATGACAGCCCCAACAACACACAAGATGAATAGGGATCAGGGGAAGGCACTCAAGCACCTAGTGACCCCGACCCCAACCGGACCACGACCATCGAATTATCCAAGGACACTTCTCGAGATGCTGATGCACAAATGAATTCAGTAGACTCCCAATCATCCAGTTCGGATTATACCAACTTCTTGAATACCAATGAAACTTCAGACTCCAGTGATGACGAGGACGAGTACGAGGACCAGAGCCAAAGGACCTCAATCCTGAAACTGAGGATTAAATCTGAGCAGTATGGGCAGCAAGGTAAGGCCATTTACGTTGATACAGAATTAACCAAAGGTGCAGTTTCTGTAGACATAAATAACCACTTGTATAGAGCTCTTGTTGACTCAGGCGCCTCACTTTCTTTTATTAGCCAAAAAATGGCTGACAAAATCGCGAACACACCAAATTTTAGACACGGTAGACGCGCACGACTGACAGTTTTATTGGCTGATAAAACCCCCATCCAAGTAAATCACTCCATGACTGTAACTTTCCTCATTGGTGGCCATGAATTCAGATCCAGATTCCATGTGGTACCTGAACTGAACCATCCCCTAATTTTAGGAGTAAATTTCATGACCAAATACAAAGCCAAAATTTCCTTTGGACCAACTCCCCCATCGCCCAATTACATCAGGGCAAACAAAAATGTTGATATTCCACCAAACACTGAAGCCACTTTCAACGCGGTTGTGATAGGGAATAGCAACATTGTGGGAAAAACTGGATTGACTGAGAACTCAGGTTCTACTTATTAAGCGCGCCATAGTTAAACCTAGATCAGACCTTAAGATAGTACCAGTAACGGTAGCTAACCCAAATGACTTCCCCATCAAGATAAAAAGACACATGAACCTCGGTATATTTAAACTTTTCAATATCAAAAAGGCCATACCCATTGGTGCACTCAATAGCGCCCATTCACTCAGCAGTGTAACCACAGAAAAGGACTTATTCCCAATCAATTGTGGAAAGGATCCTATGGACCAACTCCCCAAAGGGAACGAACCTTTGAAGTACAAAATCTGTGAAAAACTCTCTGAAATTCAAAGACAACAGATCAAAAACATTGTCGAGGCCAATAGGCAAGCCTTTGTCCTAAATGAAAGCGCCATAGGTCTCAATGTAGAAAATGAAGTCAAGCTGGAATTAAAGCCAGACTTCAAACCCTGCAACAGACCGTCGTATAGGATGTCCCCTCACAAAGAAATCTTTCAAAGGGAACTCCTGAAAAAACATTTAGAACAGGGGACAATAGAAGAGTGTACCAAACCCTGTGAGTGGAACTCACCTGCCTTTTTAGTGCCAAAACC
Organism: Acholoe squamosa; assembly: GCA_949317995.1. Classification (NCBI taxonomy): domain Eukaryota; kingdom Metazoa; phylum Annelida; class Polychaeta; order Phyllodocida; family Polynoidae; genus Acholoe; species Acholoe squamosa. Next base: position 3,526,653 of record OX439050.1, on the reverse strand, counting down.
ACAAGGTGACAGGTCAGTAGCCTCTGGTTGGAGAATTGTAGTTGACTACAGATGGGTAAATGAGAATTTAAAAACTTTCTCTTACTCATTCCCCAGAGCTGACGACCTCATGCAGCAAATAGGCAGAACGGGCGCCAAGTACTTTTCTAAATTGGATGTCTACAGCGCCTACCACCAGATCCCCCTAGCAGAAGAATCTAGGCCACTTACCACCTTCTCTGCCAATGGCACGAGATACATGGCAAAAGTTCTCCCTATGGGACTCAAAACTTCAGGCCTATCCTTCATGAATGTAATGGAGCAACTTCTCATGAAATGCAAGTATAAAAATGCTGTAGCATATGTAGATGATGTAGCCATTTACAGCCCCACGTGGGAAAGGCACTTACAAGATCTGGACGAGGTTTTAAAACTTTTTATCAGAGGTAACATCAAACTGAAATCAGAAAAGTGCGAATTTGGAACTACCAAAATGGAATTTTTGGGTTTCAATGTAGACCAGCATGGTTTGTCACCATCCCCGGACAAAATAGGACCTGTCAAAACCTTCCCTCCACCCAGAAACATCCATGATCTTAGATGTTTCAATGGTATGGCGCAGTTTTACAAAAGGTTCATCAGAGGTTTTGCTCATGTCATGAAGCCCCTTTATGAGGCGATGAAAAGCACCTTTAAATGGACCGCTGAGTGCCAGAGAGCCTTTGAGAAAATTAAAGCTGCTATCTGCACTGAAGCTGTGCTGAAATTCCCGGACTATAATAGACCTTTTGTCATTTTTACTGACTCGAGCAACTACAGCCTAGGAGCTGTAATCACTCAAGTAGACGACCATGGTTTCTATAGACCGATTGAATTTGCAGGGAGAGGCTTGACACCTCAAGAGTCTAGGTATGGGATAACTGACAAAGAACTGTTAGGAATAGTTTTTGCAGTCAAAAAGTTCCACCATTATGTGGATGGAACTCACTTCAAAGTATACTCGGATCACACCGCCCTGGTTTCCCTTTTCAACAAAAAGGAAAACATAACCAATGGAAGGTTAGCCAGGTGGGTCGACACAGTCATGTCCTACGACTTTGAAGTCAGATACCTGCAAGGCAGAGCCAATATTGTGGCGGACTTCCTTTCCAGAAGGAAGTACCCACCCAGCTCTGATGACCCAATTCCCATCAGGTCTCAAGGTAGGATAATACTCCCTCCTAAATCAGTCAGATTCTCCGACATTACCATGACCAAAGTCTTCAAATCAAACGACCCAATTCCCAAAAATCCAGTCCTCATGGGACCACCTAGGTCCATACTAAAAGGAGGACAGATTTGGGGTAGCACTTCAAAGAAACCAAAGGGTGTGATCGCAAAGAAAGGCACACCCCCTCAGCCCAGCAAATCAACCAGAAGTAAACAGACCCGCCCCCCTAAGGTCAAGGACACCAAGACCAAATCAAGGGGCAGACCACCTAAATCTAGGTCACCCAGAGTATCAGTGAAATTAGCTAATACAAGAAGGGCTAAGTTATCACACAAAGTGCTACCCATGGCTGAACGAGCGATAAGCCAGCTATGCAAACACCACTCCCTAACACCATCCAGGGAGACACTGATACAGGCACAGCAGGAGGATGTTTTCTCAGACTCCATGCTGTCATACATCAATAAGGGTGAATTACCAGAGGACCCAAGCCTTAGTAAACAGATACTGCTAAACCATGACCAGTTCATGATTTTAGACGAAGTTTTATTCAGGATCACCAAATCAACCTATGGAGACAGTTTGGAGCCTACACTACAAATAGTGATGCCAGAAAAATGGGCAGAATCACTAATTGAGGCCACACACTGCTCACCATTAGGAGGACACCTTGGTCCCACTAAAACGTATGCAGCAATCACATCCAGGTATTATTGGCGTTCCATGTTCAAACATGTTTTTGACTACTGTGGCACTTGCCACACATGTCTCACAACAAAGAAAAGACCAAAACATCTGAGAACCCCAATGACCCTGAGAGACCCTGTTTTAACAGCCTACACTCACCTCACCATGGACACCATCGGTCCTTTCACACCTGCTGTGGATGGATCCTCATTTATCCATGTCGTCACAGATCACGCTACCAGGCACATCACTGTTTGGTCCACAAAGGATAACACCAGCGCCGAAGTAGCGCTAGGATTTTTCCAAAGGGTTATCTGTGTTTTTGGAACCCCATCGGTCCTAAACACAGATAACGCAAAACAGTATGTGTCCAAATATTTCACATCTTTTTGTGATAAATTCGGCATCAAACATGTGACAGGGAGTGCACATTGGTCAAAATCACAAGGTCTATGTGAGCGTCAACATCAAACAATAGAATCTTCACTCAGAGCCTTTGTCACCAAATCACAGAAACATTGGTCGACCTTCCTACAGGCTATAGCATTCAGCATAAACAACACTGTATGCAGCGTGTTAGGATACTCACCCAATCTTTTGGTGTTTGGAAAGCAATCACATCTCCCAACTGAGTCCTCCCTGTCATTGGTCAAACAAACTGAAGAGATCAAAGACAAGGAAAAATTGGTCACCGCCTTACTCAGCTTAAGAGATGACATCCAACTTAAGGCAGCTGAGAGCATGGTCAAACACCATAAAAAGATGAAAGCCAGATTTGACGCCACTGCCTCCCCATGCACCTACAACACAGGCCAGCTTGTGTATTTACACATACCTAACCTGTTGGTAAAACAAACGAGCAAAAAGCTGCAGCCCACCTATAGTGGACCATACATCATAATGAAAATGACTTCACCAGTAACTGCAAAATTAAAAAGGCTCCAAGATGGTAAAGTATTAAAGAAATCAATACATGTATCCAGATTAAGAAGACCAATCACCAAGGCTAGCGCCAAGGCTGTAATCAAAAGACTGCAGTCTGGGCCAATCAACACCTTGTATGACCCTGATCTGGATTCCACCCATATTAGTGAACCAGAATCCCCCGCAGTCAAAAAGAAAAGAGGACGACCCGCAAAGAAAGGACTTGTCACCTTTGCCCCTTCCCCAAAGAAGAAGACAAAGAAAAAGTCCACAAAAAAGAAATAGATTTTCAGAAAACACACAATTTTTTTTTTTTTCCCTCCTTTTTCACCCCAAAACACCCACCACAACCCCCCCCCCCCACATTTACACATACCCCCTTACCTTCACCCAAACCGGTGGCAATTTTGGCCACGTGTTATTTCATGCAGTGATGTTTTTCCCCCACAATTTTTTTTTTTCTCATTTCATCTTATTATCCAAACCACATACCAATTACCTTTAACGTCACAATTTCTACATAACACCCCAAAAGCCTTCTGGCTTACTTCTACTGATGGGACATTGTCAAGAATTTTATCTAGGGTTTGAGACTCAGAGAGTCATATAATGATTGATTAAGGTTGGCACGCCACATAAATTACCCAAGGTCACAGCGTATTCTCGGTTCGTGATTCCTAATTTTAGGAACACGCATGCGCCGGTTTGTTACAAGCTCAGGGCTCCTCTATACCTTAAAGTATTACCAAATGACGACCTATTGTAGGAGAGCAGCACCTAGACATCCTGATCCGTGTTTATGCCCCTGTTTACCATGGGTACTGGAATGTTTGGTGAGACACTTAATCAAATAATTCAGCACAGTTCCCTGCTGTGTTATCATAACAGGAACAAGTGCACCCCCACAAGCTGACTAATCTCAGCATCACAACCATCAACCCCCCATTATAACTACAATATTCAGATCACCCAATGATCATCCGCGCCCCCCTTAGGAGGCCCATCAAATTTGCATATCACAATGCGCAGGTGTATGCAAACCAACCAATAGCTAGGCCCCGTGCCATATATGGGTGAGACATACCTCATCGGGAGGCATGTAATGAGGAATTAGCCAACCTCATGAAATGCTTATAAGCCTCACACCACCCCCATCTTATCCACTTCCAAAACAATAACCAAACTCACCACATCCAGCCACCATGGAGCAAGCATCCGGAGACCACAGGACCCAAGTGTCGGGACTGCCATGCAACAAGCCCAGGTAGGATCGGTCTTATGTGTCCATTAGTAGCGTCATCAATCGTTCTAGCATGACAATGATGGAATCTACCATCATGTTGCCCAGATACCCATTACATGCCAATGGCAGTGTGCGCCCAGAGTGCTTTGTAAAATGCAATAGTTGAATTTGCAGTCCTTTTTCAAAACCATGTATGGCAGTCTGACTTTTCAAAACCTTATTTATCAACCTCTTGACAAAACCCCCCACCAGCCCATTCATCTATCTTAGTCTAACAACGAACCTATCAAAATTTTTTTTTTTTTCTCTCACTATTCACAACAGCCTTAGAGCCCCAGAGATTAGACATGGAGCCAACTCAGGGTGGACCATCCACAGTCTTTTAGGCCCAAACGGCATCAGAAGTAAGGCCATGGATCTGTTCGAGATCAGAATAACTATTATGGAGCACAAAGACATGATCAAACGCATATCCAGCGACGACTTAGGTGTATACCTAAACAACAAAACAGTTCAAAAAGAGCTCACCCTACAAGACCCAATTGTATTGTCGGCCACCAAGGCCATGATATTCGATCTATGCAAAGATTTCCCCACAGTCCCATTGTGGGACAGATTCAGTGAGGAAACATCAAGCTATATAGCACTCCTATGTGCCAGGACTCTGATTACCACAGAGAAACCACTTAAAGAGCTACCAAGATATGAAACAGGTATCGGCAGATACAATGTCATTATCCAATCAACAAATCTTCAGACTCAGCTGGCAGCGTTTGAGATGGCTAGATACTCCCACTTATACAGTTAAATCTATCAACCCTGAATTGACCCATTCTACCCCCCCCCTTTTACACATTTACGACGTGAAAAATCAATTACTCCCCTTCAATTCATTTCCCCTTTCAATTCTCACGACCTTTTTACATGACTAAGATGGAGACATCCTGCTAGTTAAGGCATCAGCCTAGCAAACTGATAACCTTTTAAATAAACAAGTCCAAAAGCGCCACATTCACACTACACTTAACCAAGTACACACCCAAACACGTATAGGACGACCACCGCCCAATCTACACAAACATACCTCACACAAAGCCAACCCCCCCCCCCAACCCCACCCTTAGAACACCCAACTCACCCCAGACAACAGTCCTATCTCAATCTCTATGATCAATCTCTCACAAGCTTATCTAAATTTCTATTTTTAGGACAGCAGCCTCCTTGGCAGCACTCCTCCTAATTTTGTGCGCCCAGACCCACCAGTCAGGAGCACAGGATTTTGTAACCAATAAAGAAACCATCTTCAGGCCAAACTATGGTGTTTTATTCACTAAAATACCCCAGAAAATGATCTCAGGATATATGGATTACCCATTAGTTTTCACTTTAGACCTATCCTTCAATCAATCCTTGCAGCGACCAGACAAATTAACCTCCCTAATCAGCAAAAATGCCCCAAATTTTATCTTGGAAACCGCCCAAACTTTAGACCTAATTTTGGCAAATCTCTACCAAAAATCTCAAAAATCTTTAGCCCTATTAATAAAATTTTTGGAACATCCCCAAACTAGGTCACCCAGAGGCGCCCCAGGACAAATCATAGGTGATATTTTAAGAGCATCAATTGGCTTGAGCACGCAACCTGAAGTAGACTTGTTGAATTCCGAAATGTCCGACCTAGAGAAAACTCTAGCCACCAAAATGCACGTGGTAGAATTAGCCACACATTTTCTCTTGAACATTTCTGAATTTAATTATCAATCTTTGAGTATTTTCTCCAGCATGCAAAATGATACGGATGACGCCCTGGCTCTGCTCAGCTCCAACCTCCAACTGTTGACTAAGAATGTATCGAACATCTTATTCAACCTGGAACAACAGAGCAGACAGGACACCTATCATTCAATGTTATTTACCGCTGCTAACTCTCAAATTGAAGCGCTAATGAATCTGCAAAATGATTTAGACACCCTACTGGACTCACTAACCACTCTAATGGAAGGCGAGCTACCTCCAAAATTAATTCCACATAAAGTCATGGAAGATGGACTTAATAATCTATCAAGCTCTTTGTATGAATCCAACAATGGTATCAAAATTCTAAACGTACCCACCGGTTTCTACTACCAAAGGAGAGTGCATGTGCACTGGCAGGACCAAAACAAACTTTACATCACAGTGCCTATACCCATAGGGCTGGGGGACAACATCTACTCCATATATAGAGCGGAGGCCTTCCCAGTCCCATTTGATACCACCAATGTAAACACTACTGGGTTTACACGAGTACAGCCATTGCCTAATTATATAGCCATGTCTGCGTCCCAGTCACACTACATTGAACTGGATCACTCTGACTTAGATCTCTGTGACGTAAATGTTTTCATAACATGCAACCTGCCCCTGCCCATGTTATCTCCTAGGCACCCCACCTGCAGCTTATCCTTATTTTTAGACCTACCTGACGCTGTACATAACACCTGCAATTTTCGGGTCCACATGACAGCACAAATTCCCAACATTGCTAAGCCCATCTCCCAAAACTCCTACTTGCTCATCACTAGCTTTTCACCTTCAATAATGCAATGCTCAAACTCAGGCCAAATTGAGATCAGAAATGCAGCCTACTCTATTATTTCAGTACCATGCCTCTGCTCACTTAAAAACAGAGGCATGATAATGATTAATTCAGACCTGTCCTGCGCCCAAAACTTTACTTTAGAACCTTTCGCCAAAGTGCCCTTCAACTTGCCTCTATGGCAGCATTTTGGTAACCCGCCAAACAACATATCAGGAGTAACCATAGCAACCACTCCGACCCACCTAGACCTACCAAATTTTCAGCGCCTGAAGCGCCTTCACAACCAAAAATTCCTACCCCTATTCAAAGACATTTTAGACTTAAAAGGCGCTGCCACCAAAATTCATGATAAATCATCCATCCTGAGCACCAACTCACTCATACATCTAGGATATCACCTGGAGTTTTCCCCTTGGTTACACCTGTTGTCGCCAGCCATCGCCATCTTGTGCTGCCTGATCACGTGTCGCATACACATGCGCGTGGTATACTTAGCCCAATTAGTGACCATTCACAGTCGAGCAACGATGGCTGACGCAGCATCTTGGAATAAGCTCAAAGAGATGATCAAAAATACCAACCAAAATTGGCCCACGCGGACCACACCCCAGGAGATCACTACACCTAACTGGATTCAAATGCCAGGAAGGTATGATTCCATGATTGCCTTCCTAGGCATCATCCTCAGCTTGCTATTCATCAAGGCGGCGGGAAGACGCTGTCTTAGGCATTGGCCCTATGGCAGACAGGACCCCGCCCCCGGAACACCGAGATTCGTGCTGAAGATACACTCTGGAGGGCACACATATGCCTTTCCAGTGGGATTAATGGTGTATGGAAGGAACCTTTGGCCAACATCCATCTTGGCACCCAAACTAGCACCACCCAGGTTAACTTTCCCCCTAGCCCATCATCTTGATGCGCATTGGAAGTCGGACGTCGGAATGATCATTGGTGGAAGACTGAGGACGGTGAGGCTGGAGAGATACCCCAGTTGCCCTTTGCTCTGGCGGATCCCCCTCACAATCATCCTCAGATCCAGACCCCATACGGTCACCCTGGCCATTGTACGGGAAAGCCAGCCCGATTTCCAACTCACACCAAGTGAATACGAACTATCAGCCAGCTACAAACCAGTGCCACCTCTGACACGGAGAAAAGACCTAAGCAGGCGGGAAGCCCCTAAAGTCTCCACCAGCGGGACAACTCCGGCAGAGATGGCCCTGCTACAACTCAGGGAAACCCAACCACCCAAGGATCTATACTTATTCGACCCTACACTGGCTGAGAGGGCCATTAACACCATAGATGGTAGGTTTTCTTTAAAACTTTAAACCATTAGTTTCGGCTGATGTGGGGATCGTTGGGTACGCTCAGCGTCCTCATCGACCTCCACCGGCCACCCCCCGAGGTTCCTCCCATAATGGACTGTCCCCAGCGCCCACAGGCCCGGTGACAACACTGGACAGTACCACCACCCTTATGTGGGGATGGCAGGTGCTGAACTGCGCTACATAGCAGACCGGATAGCCCTGAGACGCTGATGTGGGGATCCCCCTCCTATCCGGCGAGATCCCCCCGAGACCCCCCAAGGACCCCCGCCAAAGGGCCCCATCCCAACCATACATAACCATACCCACAAAATCGCAATATCCCGCCATTGCTTCACTTTGCACATCACTAGATCTTATCAATGACGACGCAAAGGCCATTCCACAAACCATAAACGCAGTCATAACGTCTGCACAAAATTTTCGCGCCAGTCGCGACCCGGCGTCGCCATTTTTAAAGAGCTTCGTGATATGCAAATGTCCATTGGTTTCGGTCACATGATCGTCGTGACTCGATACATAGACTGAAAACAACAACATCAACACGTGCAAACAACCTAGCTTCATGATAAAAGGGATTACTCACGTCTTTCCTAGAAGCCGTTCACTGCCGGCACCTGAGGCGCCAGCAGTAGGTAGGTGACCTGATGTATCCTACAAAAACAGATCAAAAATTGAAATTACCAAAAAGCCCGTAACAATTTTCTGATTCGAAATTTTCCAAAACAAATTCACACAACCACCAATTTAAAATTACTTACGTCCCGTCCTCGTTGATGAAGACCGTGATCAACAGAGCGCGACCGTCCGGGAAATGGAGAACGCCTTGGACGATCTCCATCTTGCGTAACTACTGATAAGATAGCCGGCACCCATATCTTATATAGGGCCAAGGCTATAGGCATCAAAACTCAAAATTTATTTCAAAATCTGCGACCCCCACCCTCAAATTCAGTTAACATACCGTATAACAGAATGCCACAACTCAAAATTTTCCAAGACCTTTTTCAACCACCTTCATAAAACTTTAGGCCACTATTCGAAATATTTTTCAGGATTTTTATCTGAATAATCAGGTTCAGCACGGTGAAGCGACAGCTCGGTACCGCCACCCAGCGTGATACAAATTAACCAACTAAGCTTGCTTAGTTATCCTGTATTGACAAGGCCACCAGCTGACCCAAGCAGGATTTCACACCTCTGTTAATGGTTTGTTTTCACGGCTCTCTTCCCTACAGACCCCTCCTCTGGAGACCTGGCAGCCCTACCGTCCGTCGGCCCTCCAGCCCTGGAGAAAGACGAGCCGGGGCTATCATCGTCAAGGAAGGCGACAGGAAGAAGAAGCAGCATGGAAGAGGTCAAGCCAAATCCAACCCCACCAGCCACGGACCCCGAGCCCCAGCAGCAACTTCCACCAACCAGTGGAGGGAGCCAGCTAGGAAGCCCCATCTAACACCCAGGGGAACCTATGTGTCGGCAGCTTGTAGGCCTGGGACACCCATGCCCCCAACCTACAGGCACAACAATAATTACTGCCGCCACATCAATGGGCAGGTATCCGCTGCCAAACTCTGTATACCGTGTTACCATCAACCAAATGGGTTCCTGTGCCCTTGCGCTTATGACAATAAACCCAAGCCAGGCGGCAACAGGCAACAGTCCCCACCCAGAACCATGTGGAGGCCCATGCCAGCTCGACCTAGCCCCACCACAGAGACAGACACAACCTCAGAGGACGGATCAGATGTGGCCACTGCTGGTGACTTAGCATCAGTATATCTAGACTTTTCAGACATTACCATCTCAAAATTCAGACCCATCAGATCCAGGAACCATCGTAAAGCTGAGGGCAGGTTTAAGAACTTCAACATTAAAGAACACCAAAACCTACCTCCAAATAGCATACACCCTAATCGACATTTCAGGACACACAAATAGACTTTTCACAGAAACAATTCTTGTACTACCCAACCATTGAGATACGATCGTAAACAACCCCCATGCCTATACGTATTATTTGTTTTCTGTGAATGTAAAAATTTTCTTTTTCTATCAATATGTCAAATCCTTTTCACTGGATTCTTCAAAGCCTGTTTTGTTTAGGCCAAATGTATATATTAGCTTAAGATTTCTCTCCTTTGATGAACATTATGAGACTAAAAACCAAAATGGCCTCCTGGTTTAACTCTAGGCGCTATAAAGTTCATCACCTTCACCATTGTTTTTCAAGCTCAACCATGAAATGTATTTATGAGTTTTAGTCATAGTAGATCCATAGCAATAAGTTTTTACTTACCCCATTCATATATATTTGATGAATATTTTGCGTCCCTGTTATACACTACTCCACCTTAATTTTCACCTCGTAAATAACTTTGCAAGATAAACTTGGTAGTGTGGAGCCAAAAATTCATCACCATTGTGCTGATCTTTGACCCCACAGTACCAAGAATTACCAACCCCAGTTAATTTTCACATGGACAAGTCCTGGCATATCAATGCGCCAAACAGAACTTGCCACCAGACAAGAAAAATTCCCATATTTTCAAAATAACAGGCATACGCACACATTATAAGCATATAACATGTAACCTTTATAACCTGTACATAGATTAAGTCACTTGATCCACACGAACTATATTTTTGTAAACCCAGAAAGAAGCGTTTTTATTATACCGCATGTTATGTTAACTCGTCAGATTTTCACAAAAACCTTGTATATGTACCATAATACCCATAATTGTCAATGGACTTGGCAAAGCCTTATTTTTCTGCTTATTTTTCTCCCTTTACACTCGTGCAGAGACGAGTAGGAATGTGGGCATTTGTCAATGGACCATTCTGGGTATTATATTTATTTTCCATATTTACTAAATTCTTCGCCATATAAAACCTGAGCTCTGCCCATGATCCATACTCAACAATCTCCTGCATTCCCCAACAGGAACCAGGATGTATTACTCATGACAAACAAGCCTCCTCCGTGACACTCTGTGACATAAGATACAAGGACGTAATAACATTCCAACTTTATCTACGCATACACAGTGTAACTGGAGGAAGTGCGATCCACCTGTGGCGCCATATTTGGAATGAGAGAATATTTCACAATCTCCTCTCAATCCTCATCAACATGACTAACTCACAGGTGGCAATCTCTCCCTATGACACGTGTCCCTATTTCATTGAGCCACGTGTATAGAATATTTCACAACACTGTGAGCTGCTCAAGTCTTTCATATAAAAGGCAGCCTGAGCAGCTCCCAGTCATCTCTCCCAACTTACACCTTACACCTATACCTAGAACCTACGACAGGTTGAGCTATAGGATCAGAGGCAGAGCTTAGATCTTGGCAAGTGTTATCATTGTTACCACCTTTATGAAACACTTATGTCAGCTATGCAATAAAAGGATCAACTGAACTTCCCTGGATTCCGTGTACATTCACTTCACCACATGTAACCGTCCGTTGACAATATTAATGCTCAGGTGGACTTAAAGTCTTTTATGGAAAACCTCAAGTACGCAACGTTTCTCTAGTATGACATATTAGAATGAATATGATAGTCCTGAGTGATGTTGTACATGTGGTTTGTATATTGATTATCTGTTTTGCAATGAGTAACAGAGGTATGTGCATTGTTGAAGAAGAGTAATTGAGGTATCAAAGCCTGTATTTACATAGGTCAAGATGCATGCGTAGAGAGAGAAGTGTTCTAAATGTGTGAGATTTTTTTTCAAAGCAATGTAAATGACCCATAATGAGCCTAGGATGTGTATATATGCCTTTGGAATAGTATTTCAACTCACTCCGTACAATATACAGGGATGCAGATGATATCTGACATTTAAAAGTATTGCCCTGACCTTCATTGAGTGCTTTCTTAAGTTTTTGCAGACGAGATGAGTCTTGAAAATCCTTCCTCCCTATCTTCCTCTGACGTATGTGAAGTGAGTGTACATGCTGAAGGTATCACGGGCGAGATGAATTTTGGATACAGTGACCATTTGCTTCATGAAATAGGAAGGAAGCTAGTTGGATCTTGGAGGAAACTGGGAATCTACTTGGGGATTTCCTATGATCATCTGGAGAAGCTGGTAGTTATCAAGACGGTGCAGGAGATGTGTATGGAGATGTTCAAAACTTGGTGGTCTGAAACTACGCCTCATGCCAGATGGGGAGAACTCCACAATGCCTACATCAGTGTTCATCAACAAGATCTGTTGCTTCAGTCGCAGAACTTTTTCAAGATGTACAACTTGGATTACAACAACCCAGACCTGTTTTTATTGGAGAGGTACTTTATCACCATGTCTGAATCTCTATCCAGGGAGTGGAAAGATATGGGGTTGTATTTAAGATTGATGTCTGAGAAACTAACTACCATCTCTCAACAACCGGAACAAGATCTATCTCTCCATTCCTTCAAAGTGTTGAAAATGTGGCAAGCTAAACCCGAGAGTACACATCATCAGCTCATTCGAGTGCTGATGGATGACATGAGGAGAGTTGATGTGGCCAGATATATATTGCTTCATTTTGAAAACAAAGAAAAAGAGATGACGCTTGGAGGATGATTGTGGAAAGTAATTCGATTTTCATGATTTAAGGCGTACTTACATATGTAGAGGTCGGTGAAAATGTTCTTGGAGAAACCGGGACTCGAACCCGGGGCCCTCCAACTTCGAAGCGGCTGCTCTTCCTCTGAGCTACTTCCCCTGGCCTGACATTTCCACCTTCCATCCACACCTGGATCGGTATGATACACACTAGGGGGGCAGTGATTACCCGGAGACCCGCCCCTGGGGGTCTGCCACCGAGTACAGGGAATTACTGCCCCTACACTCCTCCCCATCAGCTTCAACCACCATCCACCAGCACCTGGCATTCCCCCTCAAACCAGTTACCTGGAATTGAGGCTTTATCAAGCAGTGTTAGGGCACTCCTGACTTCCCAGTGGATGTACCAGTACAATTACCGGACTGGTCGAAGCGTCATCTGTATCATATCGGCCCAGTTCCCGAGTCCTCAATCCATGATTGTGTTAAGACATGAGCAGGCACACATATCTTCAATCTGTGATTGTATTAGGATGCTCGGTTTCTCCACCACTGTAGAGGTCGGTGAAAATGTTCTTGGAGAAACCGGGACTCGAACCCAGGGCCCTCCAACTTCGAAGCGGCTGCTCTTCCTCTGAGCTACTTCCCCTGGCCTGACATTTCCACCTTCCATCCACACCTGGATCGGTATGATACACACTAGGGGGGCAGTGATTACCCGGAGACCCGCCCCTGGGGGTCTGCCACCGAGTACAGGGAATTACTGCCCCTACACATATATCAAGAACACCCTTCTAATACAGTAACCGCAGACAGTTTCAACCTGTGGGAAGGGAGTGGTGTATTTTGTGAAAGAGGCAGAGGTGTGCACCAGGGGGATCCGGATCTTAAGTCGCTACACAGGAACGTGGTGGTCGTGATGGAGACGGGGAGTAAGCAGCTGGAAAGCAGATTAAACACACCTGTATAAAGCACTCATGTCACGTCTGTGGTGTCTCATTCACCACCTCGCCTGGTACTGGTACGTCCACACTCGACACAGCTACTAACACCGTCATCACTGTCCCCACCACGTTACCTACCTACCTACCTTTCTGCCCATGTGTTATAAGAGAATGACCAAGCATGTATGTTTCGCCAATTTATTGAGGAGACTCAACACTTTCAACTCATTTATGTGGAATAAACCCCGTCCTTTCTCAGAGAAACTCACAGCCCATGGATTCTTTTACATCGGAGGTAAGGACGTTGTTCAATGCTACCAATGTGGAGTCACTATACACACATGGTTAGAAAGTGATGACGTCGCCGTGGAACATTTCAGACATTCTCCTACCTGCCCGTTGGCCTCAGAAGCTATGAAACTAAGTCCACTGAGCAAAAATTTGCTGACGGAAATCCTAAAGAAACTAAACACCGAGAAGTGGGGAAATAAGTCTTCCCTTTTGGACAACCAGCATCGGAGGACACAGTAGATAAATGAGGAACAACATATATACACCAGACAGCACCGTAGATTCACCAGGGACAACATATATGAACCAGACAAGGACAATGTATCACGTTTCATGTATAGATAAGACACCAAGGTAGTTTGTATGTGAGCTTGTATTCACCGACTTGTAAATATAATTGAACAAAATGAAAAATATGAAATAAAATTATGACAAATAAAAGTTAAATGTGTACTGCTCCATGTGTGGGTTCTATCATATTCCTATCCTATATTCAACTATGATATGTAGAGAGTGTGGACTTGTATTTAATGATGTGTAAATATAATCGCTCGAAAATGAAATTATGACAAATAAAAGTGGAATGTGTACTACTCCATATGTGGGTTCTATTGTATTCCTATTTAATATTCAACTACCTTATGTAAGTTTTATTTCCAGTGAACCCGCCACTGCCCCAAGTGAGCAATTTTCTTAGATTAGCTATAGTCCCGTTCCGATACACTATATACTACTTGTACTTGTTGTGCTACTGGGTCAATGGTTGCCATAAATATTGCACCTGGAACCTGCGTTTATACACTGGTGAATTGACTTTATGAGATTCTAACAGAGTATTTGTTTTTTATTTACATGTATGTATACATACATTGTGTACATTTACCTGGGAGTAACCATCTCTAGACCATTTATAGAGATAGTCAATTCTATGTTCTCATACAAATTAGCATTGATATTATCATAAATATTTACATAAACAGCTTCTTGGGGTACACTGTATTCACTGCTTCGGATATACTAGCTGTGTTTAGCCTTTGTTCAGGAGGCCATTTCTCAACATGTTGTGACTCTGCAAACTGACTTCAATTTGAAATGATGAATTAGAACGGGTGATTGCAGTTAGTGTCCTATGGCTACTCTGTACTATGAGCACTTGTGTAGGAATTACATAGAGTTTGGTAAGTCATACCAGGGCAATCATGAGTGACACAAGATGCATGGCTGTGATATCATTGGAATGAGGGATCTCACTATGGTTTGAAGGGGTCTATATAGTTGTACCATCTTGAGAAATGCCTTCCAGTGCTTATTACTGAAGTAGCAACTTCTCAAACCATCCCTTTACAATATTAAGATATTAATGTATGGATATTCTAGGACGAGGTGACGTTTGCTTGAAATATTCGCCCAACCGCAAAGCGGGAGGGCGAATATTTCAAGCTAACGTCACCGAGTCCAGAATATCTATGCATTAATGCGTTTATCGCACCTATTCATCCATTATATATTAATTTCTTACCTTATAACCCCAGAATTAATCCATGACAAGACATTTTGAAAGTGCATGCGATCCGCTCGCTGTGCCAAGCCGTCTTTTCGGGTACAATCCAAGCATGTCAAGTCCTGTACTTCTAGCATCACGAAATATATGATCTCTAG
Source organism: Acholoe squamosa (assembly GCA_949317995.1). Classification (NCBI taxonomy): domain Eukaryota; kingdom Metazoa; phylum Annelida; class Polychaeta; order Phyllodocida; family Polynoidae; genus Acholoe; species Acholoe squamosa. The sequence continues at coordinate 3,511,243 of OX439050.1, read as the reverse complement.
TTGGGTTTCGCCTATATTTTGTATCCATTTTCTTCTCAATAAATAAGAATCCATTGATTTTCCATAGCGATCCAACGCACATGGCCCGGTACACGGCCATTGCGTCTTGTTGACGAAGCAGGGAGGTGCCTGGATATAAAAACTAGGTCAACTAGGCGTCGAACAAGGAATGGCCGTACGGGGCGTGTGCCGACCCGTATCGCTACGGAAAATCAATGGATTCTTATTTATTTAGAAGAAAATGGATACAAAATGAAGGCAAACACCAACTGGAGATCATATAGTTGGCGGTGCTAGAAGTACAGGGCTCTGTCATACTAGTACTTGTGCATGATCAAGTTGTCATATGAGAAATATCATAAGACTAGTGGTATATAGTGTGAATACATTAAGCTCTCATAAAATAGTGTTATTTCCAGTTGTCACTGGTTTATTCAGCTTTAGGCAACATATAAGAAATATCAATCATACAGTAGTTAGTATGTAGGTAATTTGTACATACAGTAAATATACAGTAACTTATAAGGTATAATGTTCAGTTCCACTCCACCTGTGAGGTAATAATAATATAATGTCCAGCATAGTTCTAGGTGGGTTCCCACACCTAGCTCCTGACCTGCTGCTTAGAGGAATAATGTAATAATGAATAACTTTACCCTCTGGTGGAAGTCTTGAGGAATATACCCTCTGGCTACTAATGATAGAAACCAATGCCTGTCTAGCATAGTTTCACCATAGTGCAGTGGTATAGCAGGTAGCAGGAGATGACTGGAGATGTTACCTCTAGAGTGGTTCTTGGTGTTCTGTCCTCTTGGAGGTGCAGACAGGCTATTTGTAGCAAATCTTGGAAAAGCACCTCCAGACTGACTGGGGCCAGTAGCATCTGCCTAACTCTGCAATTGTTAGAGGGGAGCCTTTCATGTGTCACTGGGTGCACAAAGGACCCCCATGGGCGCCGCTGTGTCCCCCATTGTCTTGGTCTGTTCTGTAACTTCAAACCCCCATATCTCGATAGTTTACGCAGCTACAACCGCCATTTTGCGCATGCGCGGAGTTGAATATGCCAAGTTTATAATGCCCGCTGGATAGGTGCGTAACTTGCGCCGGTTCGTCTGTAGTGCACTCGAAGGTTGATTCAGTCTCCATAGCGTAACTTCCTTAATAATGGGAGTTCCGCCTTGATCTTGGGCTCATTTTGACCGTCTAATTATGGGCTTTCCATAAATGCTTTGATATTTGACCTAGCTTGCTCAGGAGCGACGCTAGAGCGACCGGACGGTTATGGCGTCGTGCTTATGTAACCCATTGTTCAGTTATTAGAGTGCTCAGACACTCATGACGGCGTCAGCGGTGCTCAGGCACCCGTGACGGCCGGTTGCATTCACTTACAACTTATTAGTTTGTGCACTGAACCATGAGGTCGCACACTGAGACCCTCATTTTTATTATATTGTGCAGTGAACCATTAGGTCGGAGCCTTTGATGTCATAAACTCTGTCTAACTGACTTGGTTTGGTGTGCAGTGGGGCATGAACGCTCTTATACAAAGTTTGAGCGCTCTTATAGCTCTTAGAACCAACCTATGTATTAATTTCTTAGATATTCTTTGATTAATACAATAATATGTTAGAATTTATGGGATAATGAAATGGTATATCACAGAATACTCCCTCTCCCCCGAGAGAATGCGAAACTCCGTCATTTCGCCGAGGGAATGTACAATTTATACAATTTTTACCTTATTTTGGAGTTGTATACTGTTTGTAAGAGGATTTGAAGTAATGGGGAGTGCTTCAAATGCAATTTTTGTGGTAGAGCTTTGTCAGTATAAACAATTTTCTCCTGGGTATAAGTACATTTCCGAGTTTCTATATCTTACCATACCTGAGCGTGTTTGCTTATGTAACATCAATTTTGGGTACAATTTTCCATTTTTATGTACAACATACAATTTGGCAAATAGTGTGCAATTTTGGCATCCAATGTTCAATTTAGCGTGCAAATTGAACATAAATGACAATTTAATGTGCAAATTTACAATTTCGCGTGTAATTGCGTTCAATTGACAATTTTAGTATGCAAATATATAATTTTCGCGTACATTTGGCAATTTCTAGTATGCCAATATATAATTTTGCGTTCAATTGATGATTTCTGTATGTACATATATAATTTTGCGTACAGCTTGGTTACACGTAAAAATGTTGATTTCTGTAAAAAAAATCTGATTTTAGTGTATGAATTGGGTACAGACATACAGTATAATGTGCAACATACAATTCAAGTGTGCAAATTGGGTACAAACTTACAATCTAGTGTGCAAACATACAATTTTAGTGTGCAAATTGGGTACAAGCGTACAATCTGGTGTGCAAACATACAATTTTAGTGTGCAAATTGGGTACAAGCGTACAATCTGGTGTGCAAACATACAATTTTAGTGTGCAAATTGGGTACAAGCGTACAATCTGGTGTGCAAACATACAATTTTTAGGATTTGAGACAAATTTTTCCGAGGACCGATAAAACAAATTACTTCATGTACAATAGGCTTGTTTGTCTCTGAGTTACTCTTTGATTTTGCTATATGGGTGTATTAATTGGCAATTTCGGCAGTGGGCCGCTGCTTAATTGACTTTTTCCCTAGCCTTCTTGAGTATGTGTCCCTGAAAGAGATTATTTGGTGAGTATCTTAAGTAAACATTTTTCATGTCAACAATTTTCCTCAACATTAATCCTTTACGGTGAGAGGGACAAGGGAATAACGCAGTGATGGACTTGGGCCAGTTTAACAGAACTACCGGCCTATTTATTGAAAAAACAAAAGAAAAAAAAAAAAAGAATTTTCCCCAGCTGTGACCAAGCACCAGACCCTCCAGCATGAGGGTTGGTAGCAGCAATGTAGGTCAGCACCTGACAGGTAACCCACACCTGTCCAGGTAGCACACACCTGTAGTAGGAGCAGTGGCTCCACCTGGGTATCAATACCGGTAACAATATAATCGTTCCCTTACATTAATCCTTTACGGTGAGAGGGACAAGGGAATAACGCAGTGATGGACTTGGGCCAGTTTAACAGAACTACCGGCAACTCCAAGTAAAGGAAACATAATTAATAAACATCATGAAAAGAAACATGGAAAATATATAATGCCTAAGAGTCATATCCTAAAGACCACTCTTTCCCCAAACAGCTTGACACTACCATGTCCGTCTCAATACGTGTGTGATAAGGTTTAGTCAGGTACAATAAGGCGGCCATACCGGCCCAGTCCCCGGCCTGGCGTATGTCCTCCAATGTCAGACCCATTTGGTACATGTATAGGGCTCCTGCCCTCCTGAGGGAGTGCATGCCAGCACGTTCTGAAGGCAAGTCGGACAAGGTCATCAACCTCTTCAGAAATTTCAGCAATTGACCGTAAGTGACTGGTACCAGTTCTGAGTTCTTGGGAAGTACAAAAACCGGAGCTGAAGGGTCGGAACTGGGGAATTCATTCAAATGACGTTTGACCAGACTCGCAGGACATAGAGGAGAACCGGGAGCATAAGTGATTGGTACCTTGTGTACTCTCTGGCCATGCTGAATAGTCTTAGAGCTAGACACGGCCAGCTCCATGCCCCAGTCTGTGAAACTAACCGCTCCGCGCCTGAGATAATGAACTCCAACAGCTGCGATAGTATCTGGGACTATATTACATTTCCTGAGTAGTCCTCTAAAGCTTAGTGCCATGCAGGTCCATAGGACTCTGTCACGAGTTTGACTCATGTCGACAAATTTGTACATGTTGAGTATGTCTTTCAAAGTGAACGATGGGCGCACCGGTTCCGGATCACCTAAGACCCTGCGAATCCCGGCTAGAGTCATAATGAATTCAAAAGAAGAGCGGATAAACTTGACATCATAACCATAGTACATATTCAGTGAGATCACTCCGCTAACGTAATTTTGGATAGTCGAATACTTAAGACTTCTCGCCATGTCTACGACATAACGGCACATATGTTGAGCATCTGTGGGGAGCGCTGGTCTGAGGATCGAGTTACTGAAGCTTATGTAACGCTTCCACTGGGAAGCCTTTGTCCTCCACGTACTGGGGGCCCATGCCTTGGACCTATACTCGGCTGCTTCCAAGTCTAATTGGCGCACTCGCTGACTAGCGTCTACAACAAAGAAATACGGGTAAGTCTTTAGAGCATGTGGCCCTTGAAATCGCGTCCGCTAGAACATTCTGTACACCAGGGATATGAATACTCACTAAGTGACAGTTAAATATAACACATAACCAAAAAATTTTTCTCAACAAAATCATTGAGGCGTCATTGTCACTTCTACCCTTGTTGATGGCATGCATAACTTGAGTGTTGTCAGTAACACAATATATTTTGTGATCTCTCCAATATGGACCCCAGCGTTCTAAGGCCTCGTATATGGGATACAGTTCCCTGACATTAATATTGGCTGGTATCTCCGTTGTCGGTGCGTCCCGGCAGTGACCGTGAATGTCGCTTCCCATCACTAGCTTGTCACACCAGTGACCGCATAACCAATCATTACCATGAACGGCACCATAACCTATACCAGAAGCGTCAGTGTACACAAGTGAGGTGAATTCAGGCGGAGTGATAATCTTCGCTGAGCCATTGAACCATGACGCGAAGTCGCCCCACCATTTCAGGTCCTCGTGGAACGAATCCGACAATGTAATATAACGTTTCTTCGCAGTAAACACTCGTAACATCGTTATGACCCTGTGGGAGAATGTTCTTCCTCCCCGTACCAGAGTTGAGCAGTGACTTAGCACACCACAAAGGTGTTGTAACTGGCGCTTCGTCGCCCTACGGCGACCAGCAAAAAAGCGCAGCTCTAAGTGAAGCTTGTCCAACTTGTCTTGTGGTAAGCTGAGCGTCATATCAAGCGAGTTCAAGATCACCCCCAAATAACGCTGAACCTGTGAGGGGGATCGAACTTTAGCATAAGCTATATGGAAGCCTAGCGAGCGTATTGTAGCGTGGAGAAACAGTTGAGCGTTCCTGCATTCCTCATAATCGCTACCAAGAACGATGAAGTCATCTAAATAATTTCGGCATAAAAAACCATTGGCATTGACATAGCGAGCTATGGCATCGGATATACTGTTAAATATATAGGGGGCAGCCCTCGTGCCGAAGCTCATGAAATTATCTTGTAAAAAACAATTTTTTCCGTCAATGTTCCAACATAACCCCTGATGGTTGCGGTCCGTAGGCCTAATTAACACTGTGCGATAAGCACTTTGTAAATCTGTCACCGCCATGAAACAATTTGGTTCCATAAGTTCAGAAATGTCATCGATAGAGTGGTAGCTAAACGAATGGAAAGTGTCTTTGGTGTAATTATTAATACTGCCGTACAATGGGCGGCTAGCATCGGTAATAGGTCTATAACCACCACTGGACTTTTCCACTGCTCCCATAGCGTGGACACATTTAGGCTGGATATCTACTATTGACAACTTGTCCATACTGAGTTCTTTCAGGATTAACTCGTTGATATAATCATGAGCGTCTATCTCTGCCGACGGATAATTTTTACAAAAGTAGCCATCGGATGGGCCCAAAGTATCAACTAATTTGAAACCATGACAAACCCCATCTAACAGGTAATGGGCATTGCAGTCCCAACCACCTTCACCGTAAACCTGTGTCGGACCTCCTGAAAGCATTTTTCTCCAGCCACAAATATTAAACTGTGTCCTAATACCCGCAACATAATGTGGGAGTGAAGCATCCCAGAGTGGAGCGTAACCAATATAGCAAGACAACAGTTCTGTTATATTAGCTGAGCAGTTTACAAAATCATAAGTGTTGGGCCACAGGTCTGACAAACAATCTGCATATGTGGAGCCTATGCCCAAACCTGTATAAGCATGGTTGCACAGTCACTGATTTTGCTGGTTGCCGTGCTGACGGGCGTTCTTATCCGATTGCACGTCGTCACTCATACAGAATCTCTTCTTGTGCGCGCCTCTACAAGTGGCGCAGACATGCTTCTTATAACACGGATCATAATCGCATACATTAGAGTTCCATTTCCAACATATGTCTGCGGGCCAATCTGATCCGGGCTGATTACCACCCCGCTGACGATTGCGGCGACGTCTGTTGTTACCGCGACTGGAACCCTGATCTTGCCTTGACAGCAAATTCTCCACTACGGTCATGTGTTCCGCACTCAAATAAGCCTCTACGGCTGGGGTGTAACCGGAGACAAAATTCGCTAATTTACCCTCAATAACATCATCAACCACTTTATGATCGTATTTAGCTAGGGCTTTTGCTGGGAAGGCTCCTCCTTGAGCTTTGAGGGAAACGAACCTCATGTGTGCCCGATAGCCGTCTAAAGTAACCCGGGGCAAACCAGTAGTGTTAATGAATTCAGCTACACAGTTCATACCATTGATCAACTCTTGAAAGCTCATGTCTTCAAACTTTTTGTCTGTATCTATGTGACAATCAGGCCTCAATTTATTGGTTGAGCGTTTACGTTTTGAGGTGTCGGAAAACATTTTAAAGTTGTTAAGCCAGTCTAAGTCCGGCATACCTGTGGGGGTAGGATCGGTGAGTAGACTGCTCGCGTTGTCCCCCAGAATCCCAAGTGATGCTGAGGACAAGCCGGCACTAGCTAGACCAGCTTGGAGTGTGTGTTGAGTTGATCGCAATTGTTGATTGGGTTGCTGATTGGGAACCACCTCATACACCATGCCTTTATGTAGAATACGCTGAGGCAGGTTAGGAGGGTGCACAGACTGTAAAGGATTTCTACCTTCCCCCAGGGGTGTGGGTCCTTCATTCCCACCAAGCGGACGTAAGCCCTGGAGCGCAGCAGAATCACCCTTATTAGCATCAGTCTCAGTGCACAATCCAGACCTACTTTTCCTCCAGGCAAGGTATTCTTGGTATGAGGGGTCTCTGTTGAGCGTGCGGCCACCGGAGGCTTTGTTGACACCCACACCTCCGGTGAGCGATGGATCTCCTGAGCTTATTTGGGCTATATTGGGAATGTTTGGGTTAGAAAATTCATGAAACATACCATTTGAGTCTTTGTAGTACATTTTCTCCACCCTAATGGCCTGCGGAAGGCCTTTTTGGCCTGAAATAGCTGCCCCAAATGCCTGCACTTTGTCAACAGGAAGGATAGGTCGGCCATCTTGGCCTCCGCAGCAAATATTTAGATTCGCTTGTGCCTGGTCTGACAGAGCATCCATGCCGGGTACCAGCGAAGGAACAGGTGCGTTCGATTCCCCGCTTTCGTAGGTTACCGTACTGTGTTCGGCCGCTTGTGCCTGGTCTGACAAAGCATTATTGCTGGGGACCAGCGGAGGAATGGTAGATGATAAAGGTTGGGAATCGAACGCACCCATAGCCCCTTGCCAAGCACGTACTCCATCGTTGATTTCTCTAATGGAACGGTTATTCTCTGCCCGAAGACTTGCTAACTCCAATTCTAACTCCTTCCTCCTAGAAAGTATGTCAATTTTAGCCTTTCTGGCTTTCTCCTGCCTAATCTGCTGTAACAGCTCCATGTCTGGGTCCTCTGGGGGGGGGGGTGGGCTCTCCTCCATGTCGCTCTCCGTGGGTGCTTGGTCGCTCTCCCCGGCTGATTTATGTCCAACCATCCGGTCTCCTGTCATCCAGCGAGGGTTGGGGCTTGAGCACTCGGGACAAGATTTCTTATTTCCATGGTATTCGTACTCGCAGGCCTCACATACCACCATGATGAAAGAATTTTCCCCAGCTGTGACCAAGCACCAGACCCTCCAGCATGAGGGTTGGTAGCAGCAATGTAGGTCAGCACCTGACAGGTAACCCACACCTGTCCAGGTAGCACACACCTGTAGTAGGAGCAGTGGCTCCACCTGGGTATCAATACCGGTAACAATATAATCGTTCCCTTACATTTTTTTTTTTTTTCATTCATTTTTTCCAACAATTTTCTTGGGCACCTAAAGTGTGTTACTTTAAGTAAACCTTGGTATAGTATACAAGTGCTAGTGGGTACAAAAACTGTCTTAGTTGTCTACCTGCATTCATGTATATTTGTGTTGGATTTGTACAATTCACAATTTTTAAATTGCAATTTCGCAATTTTGCGCGTATATGCGCGCATTAATCATCGATTTTGTGAGAATACCATAGATTTTCATATTATACATCAACAAGTGGCTGTGTATATTTTCTAAAAATTTTTTTTTCTAATACTTTGATAATTTCATTGACAGTGGAGGTGTGTGTCATGTGTGAGATGTGTCATCTCAGTATCTCCTGGTGGTGGACTGGGGGCAGTCTAGGCTGTGTGCAGCCTAGGCTGTTTCCACAGTCACCGGGGAGGGCTGGTGGTTTAGAAAATTAGCAATAGTCAGCATGTTTGACCTTGTGGTCTCCTCCTGATGTTCATCAATAATTATATCTGTTGTATTTTCCAGTGCTGTCATGGTCACCGGGCTGGTGCCACAATCATTCTGGAGAAGCATGGAGTAGTACAGTCCTTTGTTTTTAAGGGCTGGTATGGTACTGAACCTAGTGCGCCAAGGTAGGTGTATCACCTGAGGGAGGTGATAAGCAAATTTTCCTCTCTGTGTTGTTATAACTGCTGGTCCATTCCAGGTAAATATAGCCTTAGGTAGTGGGAAGGTTTTAACCACTATATCCTTCTAGGTTGGGGCAGCTGCTGATTTAATCTCATCAAATTCATGTGGTATTGGCCTCAGGGGTAGCGCGAAGTTTGAGTCTCCACAATATATTTTAAAATATATTGTGGGATTTGTGCGCTTGGCCACATTTTTCTTGCCACAGTGTGTCTGTGCAAATTTCTTAAGGTACTTCATTATTCTGTAGGCTGAGTAGATGGTCAGGGTGAATAATATAGCAATTATCAGGGTGTGGGTTTCCTGAACTGTGAGGAAAGGGGTGTGGGTTTCCTCTGCAGGGGTAAATTTGGTAGGATTCTTATCTGGGAGCAAATTGTGTAGGGGCAGCTCGGTGACTAGTCTAAATGCTTTGGCTGTAGGCAGGTAGGCTACAGTCCCTCCTAGTCTGTACAGTTTGAGCAGTATGTATACTATAAAAATGTAAGCTGATATCCCTAGGATGAGTCCTAAGCTTTGGAAGATTGGATGCTCTGTAACTCGACGTAGGTGTGATTCTACGTAGCGTGTTTCCATTGCCTTATCAAGGTTGGAGGCATCTTTTAATACTGTTTTGGCAAAGGGCTCTAGATTTAGTTGAGTAATATCATCCATGATTGGATTTTCCTGTAGTTTTTCTAAGGTTCTGGAAAGGTTTACTACTGGAAAATTAGGAAGATTCTCTCTTTCATCTGGTTTGGTTTCAGAAATTTGGTTAAGTGCTGCCATGAATGGTAAATTAATTGTCTTGAGAATGTATTGAAATGATAAGGTTGAGTTACAGGGCAACCTTGTGTTTGGAAGAGAAAATTCTCCTACACTGATTGTGCACCCACAGGGTACACCTATGATTGAGTAGGACTGGGCTTTTCGAGTTTCAGACGTTTTACCATGGCAGTTGATAAAGTAATGGGGTTCATTAGTAGTCACCAGATACTCATCTTCAGAAATGGAAATAGCATGGGTGGTAGGTGCTTGCAGTGGTGAAACTGTAAACTTGCAATGTTCCTTAATCTGTTGAGCCTGGTTAGTAAAAATGGCTACAGGGCATGTAGGCCTGTGTTTATAAATTCTACCATTTACATCTCTGCATACCTTTACTGTAGTACCTTCACATGCCTGCATATCTGCTGAGTCCAATTCGATGAATAATGATTCGTCGTAAGATACTGCTAGAAACTCAGTTGTGGTTTGCAATTTGGTGACTCCTCTGGTGGGGGTCTCCTGTGTGTCTATAGGCATGGGTGATGTAATCATTTGGTACAGTTTGAAGGTAGAGGTGGTAGATTGAATTATAATGTCCAGATGAATATATATATGGTGAGCTGAGTAAGTGTATGAGGTCAGCTTCTGTGAATAATAGAAATCTAAGTCATTAATTGTGACTTGTGCTCCAGGGTGTGTAATCCTAAGCTTGTTATTAATGTCAATTAGGTATCTAGCAAGGTCTGAGGGTGGTACTATATCAGGGGTTAGGATTCCTGATGATAGCATCCTCAGGGCTGCATTTGTCCTTTGCAGTGATTGAACTGTATTCATTCTTGCTGCTATGATAATTAATGCATCATTTAATACTTGCATCTTTTCCCTTTGAGTTTTCTCGTGCCTTGAATATGAGTCAAGTGACCTGGACATGTTAGAGGCCCACAGGTTGACGGTGTCACCTATGGTGTTGATTGTGCTGTCCAGTACCTTCTTATCTTGGATGTATGCTTTAACAAACTTATCTTGTCTGTCTGTGATCTTTTCAATGAGACTAGCTGCTTCCTGATCTTGTTTAGCAAATTTCCTTAGTATTTCATCTATGTTCTTGAGCTGTCCCATTACTTGGTTTACATCTTCTACTGTGGCTAGATCTAGCACACCGCGAAACAGGGGTGCTAGAAAACCCAGTATGGCCTCTCTTTTGGCCTTGTCCAATGTGTTTATGGGGTTGGATAGGAACAATTTGATGGAGGCTAATGTTTCATTTATCTCCTTGTCTGCAATCTCCAGCAAGGTGTCAAGCTCTTTGGCTTGTTGGATAATTTGACCAGAGGTATGATCTTGTAGAGTAGGAGTGTTCAAATGGAGTATTCTATCCCTTATGGATCCTTGGGTAACGGGTGCCCGAGGTATCTTGTAGGGGATAGCTAACAATAGTGTTGTGGTTGTATGTCCATTGACCAATGGTTGAGGGCTAGGTTTGAATACTACTCCTATGTTTTGTCTCACCACAGGTGTATAACCTGCAGTAAGTGGTTCTATAGTATATAATAACAGCATAGTTAGCAGTATGGGTGAAACTCTCAGTCTCCCCATGGTGCTTGTGTAAAGCAAGTTTGCTGTTTAAAGTCTTGTCAAATTTGTAGTGATTTGGTGCTGGTAAAGTCTAAGTGTATGGTGCAACACTTTAAATGAAGTGGTTCAAACTGTACCTTTGCAAGATTGAGCTGTCTTGGCAATATGTCCGGTGAGTCTATAGAGATTGACCAGTAAATGGTAAGGTCAGGTTGAAGGTGAAGTAGGTGTGTTCTTTATCCTAGTGCAGTCTCTCCTAATGGAGAAGTGGGCTGGCTAATTCCCAAGTGGGGTCCTGTAGACTTGTGTTCCAGACTGCAGCTGGATGAAGACTGATGGTGGGCTATGGTCCACAGTGCTTCTTATGTAGCCTACCCTACCCACATCCATTGTGGGCCTGGTATTGTTTCTCTGGAGTCATGTACCTAATCTCCAGTGTCTGCAACTGTGGGGTTCTATTGTGTAATCTGTGTACTGGTAATTAGCTCCTCCTGTCATCCAGGACAGCCATTCATGACCGTCTAGACAGTTGTCTGAGTGTAGCTTATAAGGTCAATTGATCTCTATAGACTGCTGTGTTGGCATAGCGCGCTCTTTCATGTGGGGATTAGGCTTTAGACACTCCATTGTGTTACCCTTACTCTTCTTAGACTTCATGTCTGCTTTACTTGGAGGGTCCCAGTCTTTGACCATTCAGAGGCAATAACCTACTGATATATTTACAAATTTGATTGGCTTTATATACATATAAGTAATTCATTATCAGTCACACATGTCTTATGTGTGGATGAAGAGAATTTGTAATACATTTTGAAAATCTTATGTTCTTTTGGTATCTCAATCTGTTTCTAATTCCTTGAAACTGCACCACACCTAGATGTTTTTCTTAGTATGTGGTGTGCAAGCCTAGGCTTGATAGGGCCTATGCCTGTGGTTTCTCTTGGAAGGGTGATATCATTTTTGTTCCTTACAATTTTGTTGTAGTATTTGGCTTCATGTGGAATAAGCCTGTGTGCAAATTCATTGTTTCTGACAGCCACAACCTTTTTCAGTCTGTCTATGTGCACTGGTCTGGCCACCAATAGATTGGTGTCCAAGTTTTTGAGTTTGGCACTTGTCAAACTAGGTCTATCTACTACAACATATGGTCCCATAAAAAGGGGTTGGAGTTTCTTACACTCTGTGTTGGTCAGGATTCTTGGTATGTTTAGGTACACCATGTCGGTGACCTTGATTTCCTGTGGTGTAAGTTTCTTATCATATCTATCCTTTCTTTCCTTTTGTAGCTTGGCGACCCTTTCTATAGCTTTCCTCCTAGAGGTATCTTGATTTGTTATCATGTTAGCTACATGGTCTGCTACGGTGGATATGTCTTCCTGTATTCCCAGCCCTAAGTCCATTGGAGTGGCTGGGTTTCTTCCATGAAGTAGGAAGAAAGGGGTGAATCCTGTGGTTTGGGATTCAGTGTTGTTTAATGCAAAGGTTATGGGTTCAATAAAAGAGTCCCAATTGTTTTGGTGCTTTGAGCAGAATGCTCTGAGCGCTGTGCCAATGCTAGTATGATATACCATTTTATTATTCCATAAATTGTAACATATTTTGAATTAATCAAAGGATATCTATGAAATTAATACATAGGTTGGTTCTAAGAGCTATAAGAGCGCTCAAACTTTGTATAAGAGCGTTCATGCCCCACTGCACACCAGCCAGGTCAGTTACAAACACTCTCTCTGACATCAAAGGCTCCAACCTAATGGTTCACTGCACAATATAATAAGAATAAGGGTCTCAGTGTGCGACCTCATGGTTCAGTGCACAAACTAATAACTTGTAAGTGAATGCAAACGGCCGTTAGGGGTGCCTGGGCACCACAAACGCCGTCATGAGTGTCTGAGCACTCTAAGGACTGAACAATGGGTTACATAAGCACGACGCCATAACAGTCCGGTCGCTCTAGCGTCGCTCCTGAGCAAGCTAGGTCAAATATCAAAGCATTTATGGAAAGCCCATAATTAGACGGTCAAAATGAGCCCAAGATCAAGGCGGAACTCCCATTATTAAGGAAGTTATGCCATGGAGACTGAAAGGAGCTCCGAGTGCACTACAGACAAACCGGCGCGAGTTACGCGCCTATCCAGCGGGCATTATAAACTTGGCATATTCAACTCTGCGCATACCCAAAATGGCGGTTATAAACGCATAAACGACCGAGATATGAGGGTCTGAAGATGCAGAACCGACCAAGACAATGGGGGGCATAGCGGCGTCCATGGGGGTCCTTTGTCCCCCTGTGACACTTGAAAGAGTCCCCTCAAACAATTGTAGAGTTAGGCAGATGCTGCTGGCTCCAGTCAGTCTGGAGGTGCTTTTCCAAGATTTGCTACAAATAGCCTGTCTGCACCTCCAGGAAGACAGATCACCAAGAACCGCTCTAGAGGTAACATCTCCAGTCATCTCCTGCTACCTGCTATACCACTGCACTATGGTGAAACTATGCTAGACAGGCATTGGTTTCCTACCATTAGTGGCCAGAGGCTATCTTCTTCAAGACTTCCACCAGAGGGTAAAGTTACTCATTATTACATTATTCCTCTAAGCAGCAGGTCAGGAGCTAGGTGTGGGAACCCACCTAGAAGTATGCTGGACACTGTATTATTATTACCTCACAGGTGGAGTGGAACTGAACATTGTACTTTATAAATTACTGTATGTTTACTGTATGTGCAAACTACCTACATACTAACTACTGTATGATTGATATTTCTTACATGTTGCCTAAAGCTGAATAAACCAGTGACAACTGGAAATAACATTATTTTATTATGAGCCTGATGTATTTACTCCTTACACCACTAGTCATATGATATTTCTCATATGACAACTTGATCATGCCAATTACTAGTATGACAAAGTGGTGGAGAACATCCTACTAAGATCCCATCCCTCACAGGCTCATAAAAATTAAAGCTGGTAACACAACTAAGAACAATCATGCACACAGTAAGTTAAAGCTGGTACTGCAACTGGGAACAATCATGCACACAGTAAATTAAAGCTGGTACCGCATACACACAGTTAAACCCACTCCACCCACCCAGTGACCTTGACCTTGACACCATACCCACCAAGGTCACCAGTGAGATCTCCCACATACCAGTGAGATCTCCCACACATCAATGAGATCTCCCGCACATCAGTGAGATCCCACACACATCAATGAGATCTCCCACACATCAGTGAGATCCCACACACACATCAATGAGATCTCCCACACATCAATGAGATCTCTCACACAACAGTAAGATCTCTCATATATCAGTGAGGTCTCCCAAAACGTCAGTGAGGTCTCCCAAAACGTCAGTGAGGTCTCCCAAACGTCAGTGAGGTCTCCCAAACGTCAGTGAGGTCTCCCAAACGTCAGTGAGGTCTCCCAAACGTCAGTGAGGTCTCCCAAACGTCAGTGAGGTCTCCCACACGTCAGTGAGGTCTCCCACACGTCAGAAGAGGTCTCCCACACGTCAGTGAGGTCTCCCACACGTCAGTGAGGTCTCCCACACGTCAGTGAGGTCTCCCACACGTCAGTGAGGTCCACCACACACATCAAGGCCTTATCAGTCAAGCTGGCAGAACAACACACAAAGACCTTACGTAGTCAGGGGCCTGTTGAAGAGGTCTCCCTCCCACCAAGATCTAGGAGGCCCACAGGAGGCAAACCAGCCTCCAATACAACAGACCCACACTCAGTAGACCCCACACCACCCACCCTGTCTACTCAGGGAACAACCAGTTCTCAGGGATCCAACATTTCCCAGGGATCTCTACAGGACGCCCAACTCACGCTATCTACCTCAGGGGAAGAAGGATCTGCCTCAGGGGGTGGATCCACACCCTCATCTAGATCCTCCACCCCAGCTCCAGCCTTTGACAGCCACTCCTCCAGAGACACCTCCCCCACACCCTCCATCATGGACACCGATGAAGGCCCCCAACCTAATCAGACAGCTGAGAAGATAAGGGCCTATGAGAAGGC